>OX104064.1:39210284-39268314 GCA_944474145.2 Dicrocoelium dendriticum
CCTCTGAGTTTAGGCAAGCAAAAGCCCAGGTTGTCCATGGAAGAGGATCGGCGTTCCTCCGCAGATCGTATGGTCAAGGGAAATAGTCTTTATATCCAGGAATGGCTCCATGGTATGCCATCAAGGAAGCTCCAGGTAAAAGAAGTATTAAAATAGTCTTTCAGGTATGCAAGGTGCCAAACCCAAGTCTTCGAAAGGGAAAGGCACCAAGGCTGTGTACCATAAGTAAAGTATTTGTGTGCGACTCTGTTTCCACGTTTAAACAGGCGGTCCGTGTAAAGCCCATTCCAGTACCTACATTGTGGTACTGTGATAATGGGGGAGGCAAACCCATTTGTTTAGACATAGTGGCTGCGTCATCTCTCCAAATTGCCAAAAGAATGATTCATTCGGAAGGTAATGGGAATCGTCGAAATGATAATTTGCTGTTGAGGTCCCGGAGAAGACCTCAATTTGTTTCAAATAGGCTGGATGAATCAGCCATTGCCAACGGCTGAATCGTCATGCGCTGGCCGCCGTATCCGTAAAAATGTTAGAAAACAAGCAAAACACAAGTGGCTACCAAGCAGACACAGACAAGAATGCATCGATAAACACGATTAAATGTTTGATTGCATATACTGATACCTAGTTGCTCCTACTATGTAATTTTGTTCAGTGTGTATGACTTACAAATGTCTACGTGGGTCACGTCTCGGGTGTGGCTTAGACCGCAACTACGGTGCACGAAAAAGGTACTGTAAAGCTCATGGTCTAAAGCGAGATAAGCGTGTTCACAGCGTTCAGCGAAAAGTAAGGGTGTTAAAATGGTGCATGGATAAATTTGTGAAGTGGTGATAGAAGGCCTCACGTTTCCTTGAGGAAAGCCAACAGAATATGTGTATCAGCTTAGGTGAAGCTGAGGCCAACTAGATTACGGTGCATAGCAAGAGCAGTCAGTTCACGTAGTAGCGCAGCAATAGGGGAGGTGAATGCAAAGAATTGGTGATAAAGTGTGAGAGAGCCCACGAGGATCTCCAGGTCACGCAAACAGAGGAGTCAGCAAATTCGAGAGAGGTTTTGTCTCAGAAGTTTAACAGCGGTCGGAGAGCAAGCCGACCTGGCAATACTGGGTTAGTCAGCGCATTAAATAAATAAATAAAGGGTTTACTCTTGACTAAGCGGGGCACGCCTGCCTACGCCTGAGCACATTAAGAGTACAAAATATGGTCAGTTAATGTCAGTGAAACAATAGGATTGTCACATATGTAGGTATATTAGTGCAGGTATATGTGCATGTGGGCGTGCATAGCTGTATTTATAGTATTCGTAGATGTGTTCCTGCACTATCGATTGTGTTTGAACTTGGCGCAGTGCTAAATAGCTGCCTGATGTCTGTGGACTTGTTGTAGTGGTCCGGGTATGCAATGGAATTAGGCGTACAATAAAGGCATGAAAATGGCCACAAGGACTACGGGAGAACAAGTCTAGTAGGCTCTAGATGTAACGACAGCATATTGTTGCGCCTGCAGGGTGGATACTACTTAAGTCTCGGTAGCATATGAGCAATCAGAGAAATAAGCTGGTCAGTAAGACTAGATTACTTCAGTGCAGTGAGAAATGTTCCTCCAGTTGAAGAATGAATAAAAACCGAAAGCGCGAAATGAAAAGATTAGGGTTTGCATGAGAAGGGTCTATTGATAAAGAGTGTCTAAGCCCACGAGGGTTTCCAGATTATGTAAACAGAACGTTGGATCAGCCGAACCGATATGTAACCTCAAAGGATTCTGAATGAAATCGGTTAACAAGGGGCAGACCTGGCGAGAACCGGTTGAACATGTATGAGAGCTAGTGGAGTTACTACGCCGGTTTTGCGACCCATGAAAATAATAAAGTAACATGTTCAGTAATCAGATGCTAGCGAAACAGTTGGGTGAAGGGGTGAGACGGAGTGTCAGTTGTGACGAGAACGGGATTTATATACTACAGCTGTAACGAGAATACGGTTGCAAAGCAAGCCCTAAAGGGACTTTGGATAGCGGAAAACGATAGGGACTTCTACAGTACGGCAAACAAGTCAAATAGACGAGAGGAAAGGGTGATAGTAGGAGTCGGGGTAATTATGAGGAAGAAACTGTCTGCTAATAGGCATTCAACGATAATAACAGGAGCGAGAAGGGGTTGAATACTACGACTGTAGCGTTTCAGGACGTGGTGGGTCTTCGCCTGACAAGCTTTCTCCCTATAAAAAGCCACAAATGTCCGTTTAACAACACTGCAACGTGGCAAATGTGACTCGCCACCGAATAAAGTCACAGCCAATAACTTCACACTGGCAGCTCAATTAGAATCATCATACTGGATAGCTTGCTCTTCAATTATCTTCCAATGGATCACTCAGGATTCTCTATCTATTATTAGTCGAGGTGTGACTGCGATATATTGCAGAGCGATTATGTCCAAACAAATGGATCCCGACCACACTACAACCGAATCGTTCTTTCGCACGTTCACCATTGCACAATTCCAAGCTTGGACATATGAAGAATTTTCTACTGTCACTACGGTTCCCATAAAATGTCTGTACAGCTGTACATACCTGATCATACGTGATCATGGCGTGCCTCGCATAGTCGAGAATAAAATATTTATTTATTTATTTATAAAATGTTTCTAGAGCCAGCGCTGAAAGGGACCAGTAATAGCAGTAGTGTGAGCAGCAGCCAAACAAGATGCTAGGTTTGGCAATCTAAGGTGGACATACACGATGGAGCGTTGAAGTCAAATAGTTACAACTCACTAATTAGTGAGTTGCTGGCAGTTTGATTAATTAATATACTGGAGCGGCACGCTTTGTGAGGGTAGACATAGACAGACAAATGAACATAAATACAAGAGAGAGAACAGACAGCAATACTTGCAACAGCTGTAGAGCGAAACAGACAGTAGTGCCGGCTCTGCAAGTGACCAAGCGTAAGGGAATAGTACAGATAGCACCGCCAAGTGCTGTGTTTTACCCGAAGAGTTGCGATATTGAGCTGGTGAGGTGCCGAACCAGTATACAGTAGAGTATGGTTAAACATAGGGGTGGATGAGACACGAAAAAGTTCAAGTGCTCGGAAGCTGGGGCTAGTGGTATAAGAAAGACCTCGGTCCGATAGACGCGGAGGTGACCATTACGGAGAATATGGTAGCGGATGCGCAAAAGGAGACAGACATTGGCTGGAGACCTATGGGCTTTTGGAGCCTCACAGACCGGACTGGTCCAAAAGGTTTAAGGATGAGAGGCATAACAGGGAAAGGAATCTAGCCAGGACTGAGCTGTTAGCCTAACGCTATGGGTACCCAGAGCACTATTAAGGAGTTGCGATATGGACCGAAAGAGAAGTAAAGAAAACATAGTTTTAAGTCTGCAGAGCAAATAGCGCTTAAGCCCCGGAAGACTAGGAGCAGTCAACGAGTAATAGACTGTCCAGTGAGACTAGATCACAGCAGGACGGTGTGGGCTGGCCTTCAGTTGAAGAGGGAAGGAGAACAGCGCGGTAAGAAAGGTTAGGGTCGGAATAAGAAACTTTATTAATAAAAGGAGGAAAGCCCCCGGGGCTCTCTGGGTAGTGGAAACGGGTAGTTGCGTCAGCCGAACCAAGGTATGTAACGTCGAGGAACTCTGACTGAAATCGGATGGCAGGAGGACGCTCTGGCTAGACTGGATTAGTCGGCGAGTTAGGATTAGGACGGACAATACTGGTGGCCATAACAAAAATTGTAGACAATCTAGCAGACTCTAGAAGTGAGGGAAGCATAGGGTAATGTCTGCAGAGCAAATACCGCCTAATGCTCGATAGCATAGGAACAGTCAGAAAGAAATAGGCTGGGCTGGTGTGACTAGATTACGGCAGAGCAGTAAAAGCTGGCCATCCGATGGATGAAGAGATGAAAATAGAGAGCGCACTAATAAACGTTAGGGTCCGGGTGCGAAGGGTTCATTGCAAAAGTGTGGAAAAGCCCACGGGGCTTTCCAGGTAATGTAGACAGCTCGCTGAGTTATCCGAAGAACTCTGAGTGAAATCGGAAAGCGGGCCGATTTAGCGAGACTGGTTTAGTCGGCGCGTCGGATTAAGTCGTACG
The DNA here is from genome assembly GCA_944474145.2 of Dicrocoelium dendriticum. Classification (NCBI taxonomy): domain Eukaryota; kingdom Metazoa; phylum Platyhelminthes; class Trematoda; order Plagiorchiida; family Dicrocoeliidae; genus Dicrocoelium; species Dicrocoelium dendriticum. The sequence goes on from OX104064.1 coordinate 39,214,392, forward strand.
GTGGAGGTGGGAACAGTGGCTAGAACAATAAAGCGTGAACACATCCAGCAGGCTCTTGAGATAGAGGAAACATACCGTTGGGTGCGTACAGCCTAGACCGGTTGTGTCTCTGTAGCCTCGTAACAAGCAGATTAGGAGACGGGGTCTTGGCAGGGCACTGAGAGGTGGCTGTCCCACTGAGAAAGGAATGAATACAGAGGGCGCGATAAGGAAAGTACTGGGTCAAGATAAATGACGAAGAAGCGATCGAGACACAGAGAGCGATCTATCCTATAAATAGTAATTGATAACGCATCAGTGATCTGAGAGAAGTCAGAGAGCAAGCGATCTTTCAGAGGAGACTTGAGTGATCGGCGTATTGAGACTGAGTAGTACAGGTAATGTAGGAAGACGAATAAATAGAGTCAGCATAAATGAACAGGTTAGTAATGGTAGGAGCTGAATTACTGAAGCGTGCGAAATTTATCAGGCTTACTTGGTGGGGGAAACATAGCATTGAGTCAGTAGAGTCCAGCCTGTTTGCTTCCACGTGGATTTGAATGCAGTCTGAGGTGAGCAGGCTAGGCAGCCGAGACTGTGACAGGTCAGGGTACTGAGAGTTAGCAGTCCGATGGTAGAGTGAATGAAGACAGGGCGCACAGTAAGTAAGGAACAGGGTCAGGGTAGATATTTTACTGATTAGGGGTGGAATAGCCAACGATGCTCTCGAAGTAATGTAGACAGGGTGTTCGGTCAACTCAACATTGGCCGGTAACCTCACAGTAGTCTGAGAGAAGCCGGAAAGCTGGAGACCGATCAGACGAGATTACATTATTCGGCGAATCAAGAGTAAGTCGTTTAATTAACTTTTAAGGACAAAGCGAGAGGTCAGCGGAGAGGAACAGGGTAAGGGATGAAAGGAGCTTTGCTAATAAAGCGCGAGATAAGCCTACAAAATTCTCGGGGTGAGGGAATCGGTGCATTGGGTATGTGGCGTCACCTACGACCAGTCGCGTACCATTCATCCGCCAAAGGAATGATTGAGCGCGCAGAATGCTTCTATACATGGTATACAGACTGCAGGATTTTCCAGGATGCATTGGGAAATTGCCGTAGTCAAGGCACCGTATAACCACAAAAAGTTTCACAAAACGGTTATCGGTCGTAAGCCAGTGGAACTAATGGTCGGCACGAGGCTATGCACGAAGTTGAAAGCAATGCTTTCGGCTACGGAAGACAGCGATCCTCACCAACTGGAGAGTCGCTGTTGTTAGCATTCCTCTTACGAACCCAAACCGTACCATTTTGGTAAGGCACGTTAGACTGGCTAACGAAAAGGCAGACGCATATAGGACTAGTAAATACTAGTCGGAGACGGTGCGCAAACTTAAGCGCGGCAAACAGTCGGCCGTTTTAGTTGGATATGGTGGACTGTATTCCATGGGCTACAAGAAGACGCGGACGGATAAAGCAAAACAAGAGTAACACGTTGACACGCGAACTTACAAGTGTCCAGCCGGATGTAGGTTAGCATGTGCGTAGTGCGAGGGAGACTAAACCAAGATTGAATAATGTACAATTGGTCAGCAGCAAAATGGTACACAGAAGTTAATATTTATCTACTGGTGCGCTACTCAGCTGTTCCTAGGAGGTTGAGCAAAAGTAGCTTTCGAAGTCGAAAATGACGTGTAAATCAAAATTGGTGGGGCAGTATCGCGCTGAGTGAGCTGGCGTTCAGGTCAAATGGATGTCCACCTGAAGTCGAACTTCGCAATGCCGTTGGTGCTGTATTAGTTAACGGTTGCAGGGCAGGATGCATGGGTGCGAGTTGTGTGAACCGGCTGGTCAAACTACGAAAAGCTGACGAGCCCAGTAAAACACGACAATACCACAACCTCCGCTGCTGTCAAACGGTGTGATTAAGTGTGATAGCTCTCCCGGCCGCAACCACCCCGCTCCAAAACAAACATCCTTCCACGGCAAAAGGACCGCTGTCCCGCGAGGAACCTACCAACGTCCCACGAAAGAACGACTGACGTTTAGGAACAAGCGACCACCGTCTCGAAGAGAATAGACAAACAATGACGTCAGGATCCTAGTGGACTACGTAGATCTTTGCAAACCCTGCTTGTACGGATCAGTCGATCAAAAAAGAGGGTTGGGGCTTAAAGAGACGAGACAATAAAAAGCCGCCAGGAAGATGCAAGGAAGAACGAAAGGATGATCTGCGGGTTTAGCTGTTCGGTTTTCGCACATTTTTAGACCATTTTTCGGAAGTTTGATTATGTTTTCATAAGTTAGTTTACCAAAATCAAAGCAAAGATTTGCCATAGCAGCAAGGTAAACGTGCTTTTGCACTAAACATAGTTGGATAAAGGAACGGCATTAGGCACCTTTCGACCACGGCAATAGGTAGTGGAAGGTGGCGGACTAGCTCGATGCGAGGTTGGGACGGCTGATGATTATAGGCCGGAAGTGTGGACTGGTTGATCTACACTGGGATGCTGAAAGTTGATGCGGTGAATTGTGACGTCGCACGAAGCACTGCTAGACGAAACAGGCGTGGTGGTTTGTTCCATAAAGGCAAGCTTCAAACAATCGATGGTGACGATTTTGCGTTGACCACCGCGATTGATAATATCCGTCCTATTCGCACGGATTACCACACTGCAAAGTCCCGTGTAAGGTGACAAACGAGGCTATCAAATATCATCTGCGCGAAGAAGGACGTGTGAACACGTAGGAAGATTCTGGGGCACGTACACGTGTGTCTACTGGGATGGAGAGGCGGGTGGATGTAGCAAACCTACCCGGTGAGCCAGACGATGGGTGTAAGTATTATAGTCCAAAGAAAAATTAGACGGGTCTGGTGATAACAGCTTTCCGGGCAATAGCCGCGTGTAGCCGTAGACTAGTTGCCCGTGCGTTGCCATGAAACCGGTTATCACAGTGCCACTTAACGTAAAACATTTGGTCCCCTTCAGCCACTTGGTCAAAGCAGAAAGAAGACACAGATTGCGATATGTTAACATTTCGATTGTTCTCGTCAGTCGCATACACAATACAAACAGAAACACATACACAATTATATACATGGCAAAAAATTGGCAAACCAATCAAAACGTCAAAATCAAGTCCAAGGCAATCGGATTGATTGCCTCAACAGTTTCTGTGCACATAGCACTGGTTGATAAGCCCTGATAAGCAACGCTTCACTGATTGCCAACATTATCGGGTTCCGGTTACGTAATAGCACTTTGAACGCAGTCTTGGGGTCCACATTGTGACCAGTTGTCACGAGGTGCTTAGTGATAGATGATGACAGAGTCCGGTTCATTCTGGGAGGCGCTCCATTTTGTTGCGTCATCATTTGCTCGACCCACTTTGGCAAATGTTCAGCCACTCTCTGAGCTAACCGGCGGTTAGTCCTGCCTACGTAAACGTCACTGCAACTGCAGGTGAACTGATAGACCACATGCGAAGGCGAACTAGCCGAAGGGTGGCTCTGATGGTCATGAAGAACAAGTTTTCGAGTCGTGTGCATGAGACGCAACTGTGCAGTCGTGTACGTGCGCGTTAGAGCGGACCTGAGCTTGTGTCCGATGTCGTTTGCCACCTGGTCTCCCTTGAAGGGCAGGAACAGATAAACAGCCTTTTTCTCTGCCGTTAGCACCGGCAGTTTCTTTTTGGGGAGTCTGCTGTGCACTTGGATGAACTTTTCAGGATAACCATTTGCCACCAAGGTCCTATGCAGAAACTTCTCTTCGGCTTCCAGTGTATCCGGACTACAAATACGTCTGGCCCTGTAGAACAGCGTTTTCACTAGGCCGCGTTTGTATGCACCTGGGGCAAAACTGGAAAAGTGAAGGTACTGCCCACTCCAGGTTGCCTTGCGGTAAACGGTGCGCTGCAATGTACCTCCGTCCCGCCTCTTAATGAGGATATCCAAAAATGCCAGGGAGCCGTGTTGCTCCATCTCGTGGGAGACTGATAAGTTGGGGTGAATTGAATTTAAAGTGGTTAACAGGCGAGTAAAATGTTCGCTGTTGGTGAACACCAGAATGTCATCTACATACCTTTTGTATAACCTTGCTTCACCAATACTGGCAGCGACTTGTCTTTCAATCAAGCCGAGAAAGATATCTGCCAAGACTGGTCCCAGAGGGCTACCCATGGCGACTCCGTCGATTTGCTTGTATGCTCTCCCCTCAAACTCAAAACGTACATTCTCTGTACACAGTAGAATCATATCCCGCAAATATTCCACAGGGAGACCCACATACATGTTTTGACTCAGGATGAAATGACACAAATCATCAACTGTTTCTTGAAGTGGCACGTTTCTGAATAGAGAATCCACGTACATTACTTCCGAACCCAGTGAGAATTGTTCTAGCGTCTCCGCTAGTTCAAATGAATCTTTCAGGCAGTGCGTAGCCAAGAGTTTACACACAGGTTTTAAGAGTTTCGCCAGCCACCGGGCAACGTTGTGATAAGGCGAGTTGTTCATGCACATAATGGGACGCAGTGGGTTGCCTGGCTTGTGTATCTTAGGCGCCCCCGTCATTCTCGGTGTCTGCGTCCTAGTCGGTTTCAGCTGTCTGTACTGTGACTCAGTGATGTATCCGTGTTCTACAGGGCCAGACGTATTTGTAGCCTGCATACACTGGAAGCCGAAGAGAAGTTTCTGCATAGGACCTTGGTGGCAAATGGTTATCCTGAAAAATTCATCCAAGTGCACAGTAGACTCCCCAAAAAGAAACTGCCGGTGCTAACGGCAGAGAAAAAAGCTGTTTATCTCTTCCTGCCCTTCAAGGGAGACCAGGTGGCAAACGACATCGGACACAAGCTCAGGTCCGCTCTAACGCGCACGTACACGACTGCACAGTTGCGTCTCATGCACGCGACTCGAAAACTTGTTCTGCATGACCATCAGAGCCACCCTTCGGTTAGTTCGCCTTCGCATGTGGTCTATCAGTTCACCTGCAGTTGCAGTGACGTTTACATAGGCAGGACTAACCGCCGGTTAGCTCAGAGAGTGGCTGAACATTTGCCAAAGTGGGTCGAGCAAATGATGACGCAACAAAATGGAGCACCTCCCAGAATGAACCGGACTCTGTCATCATCTATCACTAAGCACCTCGTGACAACTGGCCACAATGTGGACCCCAAGACTGCGTTCAAAGTGCTATTACGTAACCGGAACCCGATAATGTTGGCAATCAGTGAAGCGTTGCTTATCAGGAGTTATCAACCAGTGCTATGTGCACAGAAACTGTTGAGGCAATCAATCCGATTGCCTTGGACTTGATTTTGACGTTTTGATTGGTTTGCCAATTTTTTGCCATGTATATAATTGTGTATGTGTTTCTGCTTGTATTGTGTATGCGACTGACGAGAACAATCGAAATGTTAACATATCGCAATCTGTGCCTTCTTTCTGCTTTGACCAAGTGGCTGAAGGGGACCAAATGTTTTACGTTTCTGAAAAGAAGACTCCCCGTTACCGTTGCGAAGGCATTAGACCGATTGTTGTCGTTGCGTTGTAAGCTGGCTGTAGAACGCACGAGGATAAGCTTTCTTGAAGGATGCATCCGATCAGGCTGGTTTCCGTCACGGTTTGCTAAGGCACTTTTGAAGAATAAGTTGCCTGTAAATAGCACTAATTTGACCAGGATCGCGTCGTCACACCTCGAAGCCTGTGTGGAACGTGAACGGAAGTTCCTCGAAACACAGAGACGATTCGCTGGCACCCTCAATGAGTTATCGTTGATTTGCCGCTTGAAATTTGAGGCCTTTTCTGCAGAAGTTCTCCGCCGTACGCGAATGAAAACAGTTCGTAGCCTACAGGGTTCGCTTAAAAGGGCTACACCTTCTTCCTTCCCTATTGATTGCTCGAAGCACGTATGTAATCTATCATCTGCTCAGTTCACTCGCTCGCAGTTGGAAGTGCTTTCCCTTGGAATGAAATATCGGTTGCCACCGAAGACGATAGACAGGCTCAGCACGCAGGCTCAGTTTGAATATCTGTATGACCAGCTCAGTGATCTCTCGCCAAGATCTATAGAAGATGCGGGCTGGTTTCGGGCAAAATTGGTGGATATCGCGAACCTATTCCTTAATACGCCAATAAGCCAGAGATGTTGCCTTAATGCTGAACACTATACCGCGATCAGAGAGTTAATAGAAATGGCAAACGTAATCATCCTGCAACCAGACAAAGGATCAGGTATTGTAGTAATGAACAAGGATGACCACGTTTCGAAAATAGAGTCTATTTTGGAGGATAGACATAAGTTCCTGATAGATACGACACCGAAGAATAACATCTTGGTGAAGAAACAGGTGTCCAGAAAACTCCAGATCCTTTTGCTACACGGATACATCACTGAGTCACAGTACAGACAGCTGAAACCGACTGGGACGCAGACACCGAGAATGAGGGGCGCGCCTAAGATACACAAGCCAGGCAACCCACTGCGTCCCATTATATGCATGAACAACTCGCCTTATCACAACGTTGTCCGGTGGCTGGCGAAACAGTTAGATCCCGTGCGTAAACTCTTGGCTACGCACTGCCTGAAAGATTCATTTGAACTAGCGGAGACACTAGAACAATTCTCACTGGGTTCGGAAGTAATGTACTCTATTGACGTGGATTCTCTATTCACAAACGTGCCACTTCAAGAAACAGTTGATGAGTTGTGTCATTTCATCCTGAGTCAAAACATGTATGTGGGTCTCCCTGTGGAATATTTGTGGGATATGATTCTACTGTGTACAGAGAATGTACGTTTTGAGTTTGAGAGGAGAGCATACAAGCAAATCGACGGAGTCGCCATGGGTAGCCCTCTGGGACCAGTCTTGGCAGATATCTTTCTCGGCTTGATTGAAAGACAAGTCGCTGCCAGTATTGGTGAAGCAAGGTTATACAAAAGGTAGGTAGATGACATACTGGTGTTCCCCAACAGCGAACATTTTACTCGCCTGTTAACCACTTTAAATTCAATTCACCCTAATTTATCAGTGTCCCACGAGATGGAGCAACACGGCTCCCTGGCATTTTTGGAAATCCTCATTAAGAGGCGGGATGGAGGTACATTGCAGCGCACCGTTTACCGCAAGGCAACCTGGAGTGGGCAGTACCTTCACTTTTCCAGTTTTTCCCCGGTTGCATACAAACGCGGCCTAGTGAAAACGCTGTTCTACAGGGCCAGACGTATTTGTAGTCCGGATACACTGGAAGCCGAAGAGAAGTTTCTGCATAGGACCTTGGTGGCAAATGGTTATCCTGAAAAGTTCATCCAAGTGCATAGCAGACTCCCCAAAAAGAAACTGCCGGTGCTAACGGCAGAGAAAAAAGTTGTTTATCTGTTCCTGCCCTTCAAGGGAGACCAGGTGGCATACGACATCGGACACAAGCTCAGGTCCGCTCTAACGCGCACGTACACGACTGCACAGTTGCGTCTCATGCACACGACTCGAAAACTTGTTCTTCATGACCATCAGAGCCACCCTTCGGCTAGTTCGCCTTCGCATGTGGTCTATCAGTTCACCTGCAGTTGCAGTGACGTTTACATAGGCAGGACTAACCGCCGGTTAGCTCAGAGAGTGGCTGAACATTTGCCAAAGTGGGTCGAGCAAATGAAGACGCAACAAAATGGAGCGCCTTCCAGAATGAACCGGACTCTTTCATCATCTATCACTAAGCACCTCATGACAACTGGTCACAATGTGGACCCCAAGACTGCGTTCAAAGTGCTATTACGTAACCGGAACCCGATAATGTTGTCAATCAGTGAAGCGTTGCTTATCAGGGCTTATCAACCAGTGCTATGTGCACAGAAGCTGTTGAGGCAATCAATCCGATTGCCTTGGACTTGATTTTGACGTTTTGCTTGGTTTGCCAATTTTTTGCCATGTATATAATTGTGTATGTGTTTCTGTTTGTATTGTGTATGCGACTGACGAGAACACTCGAAATGTTAACATATCGCAATCTGTGTCTTCTTTCTGCTTTGACCAAGTGTCACTTAAGCCCGGGAGGATAAGAAATAGCGGCGCTGTCCGTGAATATGCTGCGTGCGCACCTAGCGTTGCGTTACGTTTGTAGTGAAGGCGCTGGACTATATTATGCTGTTGCCTGAACATAGCAACATTTTATATCCTTGAGCAACGTGACAAGTCGACGAAATGTGTGAGTCCTGATCGGTAGTCACAATGGCATGCTAGCCATATTGATCCACGCAGCGCCGCAAAACAACTTTCACTATCGTTTCCAAACAGCATTTGGATACGGGAATAGCTGCCGGCCACCCAGCGCATGGAAAGACAAAGTTCATTAGATAAACAGAGCCTTTCGAAGGCGGAAGAGGAGCTACAACGTCGACGTGCACGTAGGGAAAACCTACAACTGGCGTGAAGGTGTTCGCACTCGGATTCTAATGTGCTTATGCACCTTCGCGCCTTGACACGGAAAGCAAGCAGCTGCCTAAGTACGAAAGTTAGGATTGACAATGCGCCAGACGAACCGTGTGGTCAAGAGTTTACCCGATGCGCGAACGCCTAGATGAGACAAGCCGTGCAAATTGTGGAACACGGTCTGCCGAAACTCGAGTGGGACGATGCGGCGCGGCGTGCCCTGCGATAAAGCGCAAAGTATGGTACCAACAGATGACGCCGGCGGAACGGGTCGTATGTCCATTGAAGGGACCTGCGTATTAAAGCAATCTCAGGAGCACTGAGTTCCGTTACGGCCATGCCTGCCAAATGGAAAGCAATGCCGGTGTCCGCAGAGATCACTTGAATTGCGGAAAGTGGGTCTGCAACGGCGTTGTGCACGCCAGTGACATGTGATATATCGTTCATTTCCTGAGCGACACAGTCTAGACGGCGGGACTCTGTAGGAGAGTAGCGGTTGGCAGTCCAGCTAAGCACGTAAGTCAGTGGCCTGTGGTCGGTGAAAACTGTAATAGTTCGGCCTTCCAAGACATGTTGGAACTGACGTGGGATAAAGGAATGGCTAATAATTCATTACCGAAAGTACTGCAAGGAGATTTGGCAGATTGAAACGTATAGAGAAAAGTGACAACGGCTGCCAAGCGCCACCTAGCTTTTGTTGTAAAACCGCCCTAACTGCGGCGTCAGGAGCGTCGGTACTGAGCGACATTGGGGCTGCCCAGTCACGCTGCGCTATAGAAGACAGGTTGGCGACAGTACCTTTCAAAGCCTGGAAGAAGGCGCGTGCTGTAGTAGGAATATTGAACTTCTTAAGATTCCCACGGGTACCACCTTGTGGATTTGAAAAAGCGAAGCGCAATTACGTTTGGAATAGCCATACATTTGACGAGGTCATCAATGTGTCTTAGCTGTCTGGAAGAGTGTGGCTCCGGGCAGCAGCTCATGGGCTTAATGTTATCCAGCAGTGACGCGACGCCGGTAGGAGAGATAGTGGTCTAGGTAACTGACCGAACTGCCACCAACCAAACACATTTCGGTGTTGATGATCACCCGTGTTAAGCTGAACGGTCGAAAGCATTCGAACGTGACGTAAGTGGTCCTTGCAAGGGAAGTACGCGAGTAAGATGTCGTTGAGCTAGACGTAAGCAAAGGCTGCGCCGCGACAAACTTGCGCGTTTAAGCACTGAAAATTTAGCGCGGCCTGCTTTAGACCAACTGGCCAGCGCAAAGCTGGAACAAACCCAATGCATTCGGCTCGACAGTTATAGCGGCGTTCTTTACGGCTATCGGAATTTGGTAGTAAGCGCGCACCAAGTCAACTTTACTGAAAACGTTTTTACCTGCCAGGCTGGCACTGCGATTAACAATTTGTGGGCTAGGATATAATCAGACGTAGCCACATGGTTTAGGGATCAATAGACGCCAAGAGGAAGCACGACCCCCATGTCCTTTTCGGAACCATATTGAGTGGAGATACTGGTAGGCCCTTGGATGGTATTATAATAACGAGCTGAAGCATGTGACCGAATTCAGCTTTTGCGGCAGGTAAATTTTTGAAGGCGATTCGTCTTGGTCGGCAACCGTTGGCGGATCGCCCGTGAAAATGTGATGAGCGACCTCCGTCGTGACTGGCGGAAGTTCTGTCGCTGGTCGTATTAGTCTCGCATATTAAGGCTGCAGGTTTGCATAATCGGAAGGTACATCGGAGCTTCGGAAAATTGAGCTAAATATCAGGGCGTCCGCAATAATGCCTTCACGTCTAGTTTAGTAAGGTCGTCGAAAGTCTGAAGCGACCAGCATTTACAAGCAACCAAAATGTCTGAGGAAGTCCATACCGATAACAACGAAGGGCACAGATGCAACCACGAAGACCCACTGAGAACCCCTACAAAGATTGAGGTCCAGGTTTACCATGCGCTGACCGAATGAACTTTATCGAAGGTCCATTAACCGCAAGCAGGTTGTACATAGGTTTTGAGTGTTTGTCATTCGTGTTTGCAGACATGATGCTGACTCACGCTCCGGTGTAAATGAGGAAAGCGACGGAACAACGTCCATCCTTAACCTAAAAAGGCGATTTGTTTGCTTATTGACGGATAGGTCACGCATGCTACTATTCTGGCTATTCGCTTTCCCCGAAGCGGCTGAAGCCTGCCTAATGCACGTAGCCTGAAGCGTTTAGCACTCACCACGTTGATGATGATACTAACACAAGCCTTCGACGGACCTGATATGGTTGGACCGAGATCTTGCTGAAAAAATGCTGTGCTTTTCGTTGAACAAGACGTACTCGGCACAGGCAAAGACGAGCCTCAAAGAACGGTAGCCAAATAGTGGTCTGCATCTGACAGTGACATACGCTTCTACGATGTGAAGTGAAGTGCTGTGATGTGAATTAGCGCCGTTTCATCGTCATCAGTTTAGATCGGCATGATGACTTTATGCAAGCATGAGTCTAGGATATCATTGTTGGGAATACGTCCCCGGGGCTACTGCTCGTCTGCTGCGGAAGACGTACAAACTTAGCGTCTGTCTTTGTACCTAAATCTTTCTGAGGCGTACGCGGCGACATTGACCACCTTAGGAGAGATGGCGCGCACAGAACTGCAAACCATAGTTCCTTTATCCCCTTCGTGTAACATTAAGTAGTAACAATACGTTGAATATTGCGGATAAACACAGACGGCTTGAGACCATTCTGCTTGAGACCACGGGGCTATTCAAAGGGAGTTCGTGCGTTGGGCTTAACTCTTGTAGAATCGCTAGCTTCTTTGTGTTATACTTTGCCTTATCCGATAGGCAGAGTAGCATCTCCAAAACCAGCGTCAAGACCGAGGAAGGAAGGCCTGGGACGAGCTTATTTTCCTCGAACGATCCGTCTAAATGTCACTGTTTTCTAGTTCAACCTCGACTGACGCAAACCAAACCCCTGGGTTGTGTTCCAGGAAATTTGGAACAGCCGAAGTACGCACGTCAGCGAAACAACTCAGATGCCACTTTCACAGCCTCAACCGCAAATATTTAGGATGAAAAAACATGATGAAACTAGTAAAATTGCGCAGGGAACAAACAAATACACCTATAGTAAACAGGAAAGGAACAGAAGCACCGAAACCTACCAAGGACGAAACGATTATTTTCGCGCGTTTGAATCGAGTCCAACAATTTCTAAAACCAGCAAATATTAGTCCAAGATGGTGCGCCAACTTAAGCGCGGAAACCAGAAGGCCATTTTAGTCGGACCCAGTAGACTGTATTCGATGGGCTACAAACAGACGCGGACGGCTAAAGCGAGCCAAGAGAAACACGGTAAGACGGGCGAACTTACAAGGCGGTCTGGTGTAGAGCTGGATGTAGGTCAACTTGGACCTAATACAAGGGAGATTAAAAGAAGAACGAATTACTTATAATTGGAAATCAGCGAAATTGTACACAAAAGATAATAGTTATATATTGGAAATCTACGCACGTAAATTGCAGCCAGCATTATCGCGCTTCATCAGAATTACTCTGACCATACGGCTCGGAAGCTAAAAGCTTGCACACTTCCGCCAAGGCGATACCACACAGTTTTACTCAGCCACTCAACCGAACACTGCATCTGTGTCCATAAACAAGGTCCGAAACAGCGTGCGTAGCGGCTGAATTGTCACTCATGCTAATGCGCTTGTTTAGAAAGTTGGTGTTGTCGTGGTGCTCAATGCAAACTCTAGGCAAGTCGATCAAAGAACGTGCTCCACAACGGCAGATGCAAGGAATAATAAATAACAGTCCAAGGGTACATCCGACACTGGGGAAAAAAGAGGAGTGGTATGAACAAACGTTGGCATGTGAACATTGAAAGGAGATTACGCACAGATGAGCAATAATGACATAGTGTGCTTTTAAACGTTAAAGCATGTATGTGTTGAAATGAGAGACTGAAGATCGAATGAAGTAGTCAGGAAATACGGAATCATCGTTGCCATGACAGCAACCGTCGCTGCGTGAATAATTGGTGATGTATTCTGAAATGGAAGATATAGCGAAAGGAAACACTGATAAATGGAAGCTGTGGGAGCTGCGCTATGTTTTAAAGGAATTGAATCTTCTTAGAAGGTTCGGAGGGAAGTGATATGTGGTGATGTTTACAATGACGGCACGAAAAATGTAGGTATACATAAAAGATAGGCTTGTGTTTGATACCCTTCATGCATGTAAGGGAGAAACCAGCGGAATAACTTGGTAACTGTTATAATGTCTTTTGTGGCATGATATATAACTATCTTAATAAGTTTCACACTGCTATAGATAGGGAAATGCGGGTTGAAAAGTCATATTTCACGCCTTTGTTTACAACATAGGTGAAACGAAATGTAGTTTGCAACCGTAGAAAGGTATATGTCACAGAATTTCAACAAATGATTCCATTCGTAATTTGTAATGTATGGGATAAATATTTTGGCCAGAATTCAATCGTAGATGGCTACGCGACATGTGATAATATGATGTTTTGTAATGTACTTTAAAGGGAAATGGGAAGTCCTAACGATATAGTTCATCCCTGCAATCCACGAATGCAAATTCTATCTAGGGGATTTCGATCTACGTGGTTTTGTTACATTATATATTTTGGTTATGATATGTACAATACATATATATATATATTATGATGTTATATATTGATATTATAGTTATGTTATTTAGCGTATAAATGATATATAGGTATGGTATACTTTTTATATTTTTAATTGTCTTGCAATTGGTTACATGGCATATTTTTCGAATGTAAATGGGCAATGAAACAATGTGGCCAGGTAATTATTAAAATCATGTTCCTGTCACCGTTTTAATGCCTCATGACTGGTATTAGTCCATGTTCTTCTTTCGTCAGCGGGCCTAGTTTATCACGTGAGAGAGCCGCTGCAGGAAGTAAATTGGTTAACTGTTGTGTGTTAGTTCACTTGTTTTTAACGGTTTACTTCTCTCCATATGTGCTTGCGTAGCGTTCCATCTAGCTGCAATCATTATCAAGCCATGCATGTGGTAAAATGGTTTACTTCATGTATGGACGGTTATAAGACATTGAGCACAAGATTACTGTGGATAATCCGGGGGTGAAGTCCAGATGTGACTGTAACGATGGAAGTACCCCTTGAGTGTTCCATGTTTGATGGGTGGTTGAGCTAGGGATTGATGCAAGGCTCAGGTATTGTTGGATCTAAAAGGGAAGTGAGCCATGTGTAGGTGCGGGTCGCAGCTTATCTTTAGGCAAGCGGTCCTTAGCGCTGTTCCAAAGGGTTTGGTCCTTGGACCGATGCTGTTCTCCATCTATGTAAAATATTTTCCTGGAGAGCTTGGGGTATCATCCTTATTGTATTCTAATGACCTTAAGCTATGGAATGTTGTAAATATTCCTGGGGGTTTGGGGCCACACAACAAGCACTGGACAGACGCTTGAACTGGTGTACTTTGTGGCTACTGCCCATAAATCAGGCTGTGTTCCGTCCTTCGTATAGGAGCAACTTTCCCGCCTTCGAGCTACGTACTCGGTGGGGTGGAGCGCACCCTTGTCTCCAACCATGTAGACCTAGGACCGGTCCATTCCTCGTCTTTGCATTCTGCTGACAACTGGATGAAGATCGCAGGTAGGGTTTCAGAATGTTGTGGTAAATACGCCGTGCTTACGGGATATTAACTGCTGACATATTTGTGAAACTGTTCTCAGCTTTGGTCCGGTTCCATCAGGAATAATGCCTTTAGGCTTGTCCGCACTGCCTTGTTCGGGACAAAATAGAGCTCCATAAGGTTTTGGTAGTAGGCACCCAACTGGTCTAGGGATTACGGGGGCATTTGTACTCCGAGCGTGCACTTAGCTTGGATATGCAGCCAATGCACTAACGACGAGTTCGAGGGGACCTAATCGTTACTTGCCGCATTTTACCAGGTAAGGTTGGGCCGTACCTGAGCTGGCTATTTAGCCCGGCTAGGTTACCTTGTCGGAGCGGTCATACCATGAATCTACACAACCCGCGTTGTGACCGGATCAAAGCGAAACCTCGGTTTTCGCGAAGTTATCCAGCACTGGAACTCGCTTCCAGAAAATGTAGTCAGTGTACCTACCGTTAAGTATTTCCAGCGTCAGTTAGACGCTCTTGGGTGGCAACACGAAACCTTTCCCTTCTTCTAACCATTTCCATCTTCAAACTTTTGGTACTTTTTCCGTTATTCTCTTTACTCTTTCGTGTTGTCCTTCATTTTTATGACTTCCATTCCCCTTTATCTTCCATATAGTTTCTACTTCTTTCGTACTTTACGTAACCTTGTTTGGCCTCTCTTTTCGTCTATATCGCATCGGTTCAACGGTGGTATAGGTGGCTCTAACGTCAACGCAACTTACTAGCTCCCGTGTGATCCTTTTTGCAACTATGGCACTCATCGTTAAACCCATTGGACTACTCCAGCCTCTCAGGCTCCAAATGACTATAGGTCTCAAGCCAAGGCCTCTTTTCATAGGTTCATTAGTTCATAGGATTGTAGAGAGCAGAAGGAGGAATCCATTGTCAGCTCCATCGCTTCCCGATCATTGTGTGGAGGCCGCGATTCGATGTGATGCGGTAATCCACAAGGATCGGCTGCCATCGATTAAGGTTCTCAATGGTATAGGTAACGGCCTCATGATTTTCGTCTCCGTCCGATTTATTATCTATATGCCTAATATTAGACGTCGCTATATGTTGTTGCTACTGAGGCTCTCACTCCTAAACCTTTTGGACTAGTCCGGCCTCTCAGGCTCTAAATGCCAATGGGTCTCAAACCAAGGCTTCTCTTCCTTTCAACATCGATTCAAGCTCTCATTGGCATAAAAAACAGCCTCAAGTACTCGCCTTCGTCTGATACATTATAAAATGCTTGGACCCCTGCAAATTGCAATTTCAGGTCTCTGATTGACTTTCGCCTCTCGGCTCCGCTATCATGCATCTTAGCTTACAATTACGTTCCCCTATCTTGTTTGGCCTCTCTTTTGGTCCATATCGCATTGCTTCAATGGCAGTATAGGTGCCTCTAACGTCAACGCAACTTACTAGCTCCCGTGTGATTCTCTTTGCTACTATGGCGCTCATCGTTAAACCCATTGGACTACTCCGGCCTCTCAGGCTCCAAATGCCTATAGGTCTCAAGCCAAGGCCTCTTTTCCTCTGAGGATCGGCTGCCATCGATTAAGGTTGTTAACGGTATAAGTAACGGCCGCATTATTCTCGTCTCCGTCCGATTCATTATCTGTACGCCTGATCCCTCTACCTAAATCGAAAGATCATGTCCTAGATTAATCGTGCCTCTCAGCTCCACTATCATTCTTCTCAGCTCACAAGTATCGTCCCCTCTCTTATTTGGTGTCTCTTTTGGTCCATATCGCATCGGTTCAGTGACGGTATAGGTATCTCTAACGCCAGCGCAACTTACTAGCCCCCGTTTGATTCTCTTTGCTACCGTGACACCCATTAATAAACCTACTGCACTTGTCCGGCCTCTCAGGCTCCTTATACACATTGGTCTCAAAAAAGGCCTCTCTCATGCGAGCATCGGCTGCCGCCGGCAAACGTTCTCATTTGTAAAAGTAACTGCCTCACTTACTTGCCTCCGTCTTGTACATTACCTGCATGCTTTGTCCTTCTGCCGAAATTGAAATTTCAGGTCCCTGGTTGAATTTTGCCTCTCGGCTCCCCTCTCATGCTTCTCAGCTCACAATTACGTCCTCCTCTCTTATTTGGTCTCTTCTCTGGTCCATATCGCATAGGTTCAATGGTGGTTTAGGTTTCCACAGCGTCAGCACAACATACTAGGCCACATTTGATTCACTTTCCTACTGCGCCACGCACTCTTAAACCTCCTGGACCGCACCGGCCTCCGGCTCCAAATGCCTATAGGACTTAAACAAAGGCTTCTCTTCCTTTGAGCATCGATTACAGTTTTCATTGGCATAAGAAACAGCCTCATGATACTGGCCTCCGTCTGGCTCATTACCTGTATGCTTGATCCTTTGCAAAAGTGCAATTTCAGGTCTCTGATTGACTTTTGCCTCTCGGCTCCACCATCATGAATCTCAGCTCACAATTACGTTCCCCTCACTTGTTTGGCCTCTCTTTTGGTCCATAGCGCATCGGTTCAGTTGCGGTATAGGTATCACTAGCGTCAGCGCAACATCCTAGGCTTCCTTTGATTCCATTTGCTACTGTGGTACTCAGTTTTAAACCTCTTCGACTAGTCCGGCCTCTCAGTCCCCAAATGCCCATAGGCATCAAACCAAGGCCTCTCTTCTTTTGAGGATCGGCTGCCATCGATTAAGGTTCTCAATGGTATAAGTAACGGCCTCATGATTTTCGTCTCCGTCCGATTCATTATCTGTATGCCTAATCCCAGACGTCGCTATATGTTCTTGCTACTGTGGCTCTCACTCCTAAACCTTTTGGACTAGTCCGGCCTCTCAGGCTCCAAATGCCTATGGGTCTCAAACCAAGGCTTCTCTTCCTTTCAACATCGATTAAAGTTCTCATTGGCATAAGAAACAGCCTCATGTACTCGCCTCCGTCTGATACATTATAATATGCTTGGACCCCTGCAAATTGCAATTTCAGGTCTCTGATTGACTTTTGCCTCTCGGCTCCACTATCATGCATCTTAGCTTACAATTACGTTCCCCTCTCTTGTTTGGCCTCTCTTTTGGTCCATATCGCATTGGTTCAATGGCGGTATAGGTGCCTCTAACGTCAACGCAACTTACTAGCACCCGTGTGATTCTCTTTGCTACTATGGCACTCATCGTTAAACCCATTGGACTACTCCGGCCTCTCAGGCTCCAAATGCCTATAGGTCTCAAGCCAAGGCCTCTTTTCCTCTGAGGATCGGCTGCCATCGATTAAGGTTGTTAACGGTATAAGTAACGGCCTCATGATTCTCGTCTCCGTCCGATTCATTATCTGTACGCTTGATCCCTCTACCTAAATCGAAAGATCATGTCCTAGATTAATCTTGCCTCTCGGCTCCACTATCATTCTTCTCAGCTCACAAGTATCGTCCCCTCTCTTGTTTGGCCTCTCTTTTGGTCCATATCGCATCGGTTCAGTGACGGTATAGGTACCTCTAACGCCAGCGCAACTTACTAGCCCCCGTTTGATTCTCTTTGCTACTGTGACACTCATTATTAAACCTACTGGACTTGTCCGGCCTCTCAGGCTCCTAATACCCATCGGTCTCAAAACAAGGCCTCTCTCATTCGAGCATCGGCTGCCGTCGGCAAACGTTCTCATTTGTATAAGTAACTGCCTCACTTACTCGCCTCCGTCTGGTACATTACCTGCATGCTTTGTCCTTCTACCGAAATTGAAATTTCAGGTCCCTGGTTGAATTTTGCCTCTCGGCTCCACTCTCATGCTTCTCAGATCACAATTACGTCCCCTCTCTTGTTTGGCCTCTTTTCTGGTCCATATCGCATCGGTTCAATGGTGGTTTAGGTTCCCATAGCGTCAGCACAACATACTAGGCCACATTTGATCCACTTTCCTACTGCGCCACGCACTCTTAAACCTCCTGGACCGCACCGGCCTCCGGCTCCAAATGCCTATAGGTCTTAAACAATGGCTTCTCTTCCTTTGAGCATCGATTACAGTTCTCATTGGCATAAGAAACAGCCTCATGATACTGGCCTCCGTCTGGCTCATTACCTGTATGCTTGGTCCCTGCAAAATGCAATTTCAGGTCTCTGATTGACTTTTGCCTCTCGGCTCCACCATCATGAATCTCAGCTCACAATTACGTTCCCCTATCTTGTTTGGCCTCTCTTTTGGTCCATATCGCATCGGTTCAATGGTGGTATAGGTGCCTCTAACGTCAACGCAACTTACTAGCTCCCGTGTGATTCTCTTTGCAACTATGGCACTCATCGTTAAACCCATTGGACTACTCCGGCCTCTCAGGCTCCAAATGCCTATAGGTCTCAAGCCAAGGCCTCTTTTCCTCTGAGGATCGGCTGCCATCGATTAAGGTTCTCAATGGTATAGGTAACGGCCTCATGATTTTCGTCTCCGTCCGATTCATTATCTGTATGCCTAATCCCAGACGTCGCTATATGTTCTTGCTACTGTGGCTCTCACTCCTAAACCTTTTGGACTAGTCCGGCCTCTCAGGCTCCAAATGCCTATGGGTCTCAAACCAAGGCTTCTCTTCCTTTCAACATCGATTCAAGTTCTCATTGGCATAAAAAACAGCCTCATGTACTCGCCTCCGTCTGATACATTATAATATGCTTGGACCCCTGCAAATTGCAATTTCAGGTCTCTGATTGACTTTTGCCTCTCGGCTCCACTATCATGCATCTTAGCTTACAATTACGTTCCCCTCTCTTGTTTGGCCTCTCTTTTGGTCCATATCGCATTGGTTCAATGGCGGTATAGGTGCCTCTAACGT
The DNA here is from genome assembly GCA_944474145.2 of Dicrocoelium dendriticum. Classification (NCBI taxonomy): domain Eukaryota; kingdom Metazoa; phylum Platyhelminthes; class Trematoda; order Plagiorchiida; family Dicrocoeliidae; genus Dicrocoelium; species Dicrocoelium dendriticum. The sequence continues at coordinate 39,233,274 of OX104064.1, forward strand.
CAACGCAACTTACTAGCACCCGTGTGATTCTCTTTGCTACTATGGCACTCATCGTTAAACCCATTGGACTACTCCGGCCTCTCAGGCTCCAAATGCCTATAGGTCTCAAGCCAAGGCCTCTTTTCCTCTGAGGATCGGCTGCCATCGATTAAGGTTGTTAACGGTATAAGTAACGGCCTCATGATTCTCGTCTCCGTCCGATTCATTATCTGTACGCTTGATCCCTCTACCTAAATCGAAAGATCATGTCCTAGATTAATCTTGCCTCTCGGCTCCACTATCATTCTTCTCAGCTCACAAGTATCGTCCCCTCTCTTGTTTGGCCTCTCTTTTGGTCCATATCGCATCGGTTCAGTGACGGTATAGGTACCTCTAACGCCAGCGCAACTTACTAGCCCCCGTTTGATTCTCTTTGCTACTGTGACACTCATTATTAAACCTACTGGACTTGTCCGGCCTCTCAGGCTCCTAATACCCATCGGTCTCAAAACAAGGCCTCTCTCATTCGAGCATCGGCTGCCGTCGGCAAACGTTCTCATTTGTATAAGTAACTGCCTCACGTACTCGCCTCCGTCTGGTACATTACCTGCATGCTTTGTCCTTCTACCGAAATTGAAATTTCAGGTCCCTGGTTGAATTTTGCCTCTCGGCTCCACTCTCATGCTTCTCAGATCACAATTACGTCCCCCTCTCTTGTTTGGCCTCTTCTCTGGTCCATATCGCATCGGTTCAATGGTGGTTTAGGTTCCCATAGCGTCAGCACAACATACTAGGCCACATTTGATTCACTTTCCTACTGCGCCACGCACTCTTAAACCTCCTGGACCGCACCGGCCTCCGGCTCCAAATGCCTATAGGTCTTAAACAATGGCTTCTCTTCCTTTGAGCATCGATTACAGTTCTCATTGGCATAAGAAACAGCCTCATGATACTGGCCTCCGTCTGGCTCATTACCTGTATGCTTGGTCCCCTGCAAAATGCAATTTCAGGTCTCTGATTGACTTTTGCCTCTCGGCTCCACCATCATGAATCTCAGCTCACAATTACGTTCCCCTATCTTGTTTGGCCTCTCTTTTGGTCCATATCGCATCGGTTCAATGGTGGTATAGGTGCCTCTAACGTCAACGCAACTTACTAGCTCCCGTGTGATCCTTTTTGCAACTATGGCACTCATCGTTAAACCCATTGGACTACTCCAGCCTCTCAGGCTCCAAATGCCTATAGGTCTCAAGCCAAGGCCTCTTTTCCTCTAAGGATCGGCTGCCATCGATTAAGGTTCTCAATGGTATAGGTAACGGCCTCATGATTTTCGTCTCCGTCCGATTCATTATCTGTATGCCTAATCCCAGACGTCGCTATATGTTGTTGCTACTGAGGCTCTCACTCCTAAACCTTTTGGACTAGTCCGGCCTCTCAGGCTCCAAATGCCTATGGGTCTCAAACCAAGGCTTCTCTTCCTTTCAACATCGATTCAAGCTCTCATTGGCATAAAAAACAGCCTCATGTACTCGCCTTCGTCTGATACATTATAAAATGCTTGGACCCCTGCAAATTGCAATTTCAGGTCTCTGATTGACTTTTGCCTCTCGGCTCTACTATCATTCTTCTCCGCTCACAAGTATCGTCTCCCTCTCTTTCCGTCCATATCGCATCCGTTCAATGGCGGTATAGGTACCTCTAACGCCAGCGCAACTTACTAGCCTCCGTTTGATTCTCTTTGCTACTGCGACACTCATTATTAAACCTACTGCACTTGTCCGGACTCTCAGGCTCCTAATACCCATCGGTCTCAAATCAAGGCCTCTCTCATTCAAACATCGGCTGCCGTCGGCAAACGCTCTCATTTGTATAATTAACTGCCTCACTTACTTGCCTCCTTCTTGTACATTACCTGCATGCTTTGTCCTTCTGCCGAAATTGAAATTTAGGTCCCTGGTTGAATTTTGCCTCTCGGCTCCACTCGCATGCTTGTCAGACCACAATTACGGTCCCCTCTCTTGTTTGGCCTCTCTTTTAGTCCATATCGCATTGGTTCAATGGCAGTATAGGTTCCTCTAACGTCAACGCAACTTACTAGCTCCCGTGTGATTCTCTTTGCTACTATGGCGCTCATCGTTAAACCCATTGGACTACTCCAGCCTCTCAGGCTCCAAATGCCTATAGGTCTCAAGCCAAGGCCTCTTTTCCTCTAAGGATCGGCTGCCATCGATTAAGGTTCTCAATGGTATAGGTAACGGCCTCATGATTTTCCTCTCCGTTCGATTCATTATCTGTATGCCTAATCCCAGACGTCGCTATATGTTGTTGCTACTGAGGCTCTCACTCCTAAACCTTTTGGACTAGTCCGACCTCTCAGGCTCCAAATGCCTATGGGTCTCAAACCAAGGCTTCTCTTCCTTTCAACATCGATTCAAGCTCTCATTGGCATAAAAAACAGCCTCATGTACTCGCCTTCGTCTGATACATTATAAAATGCTTGGACCCCTGCAAATTGCAATTTCAGGTCTCTGATTGAATTTTGCCTCTCGGCTCCACTCGCATGCTTCTCAGACCACAATTACGTTCCCCTCTCTTGTTTGGCCTCTCTTTTAGTCCATATCGCATCGGTTCAATGGCGATATAATTAGCACTAGCGTCAGCGCAACATCCTTAGCTTCCTTTGATTCCCTTTGCTACTGTGGTTCTCAGTCTTAAACCTCTTCGACTACTCCAGCCACTTAGTCTCCAAATGCCCATGGGCGTCAAACCAAGGCCTCTCTTCTCTTGAGGATCGGCTGCCACCGATTAATTTTCTCATTGGTGTAATTAACTGCCTTATGTGCTCGCATGCGCTTGACACATTATCTGCATGCTTGTTCGTTCTACGGAAATTGCAATCTCAGGTCCCTGGTTGAGGTTTGCCTCTCGGCTCCATTCTCATGCTTCTCAGCGCACAATTACGCCCCCTCTCGTGTTTTGCCTCTCTTCTGGTCTATATCGCAAAAGTCCAATGGCGGTATAGTTTTCACTAGCGTCAGCGCAACATCCCAGGTCTCTTTTGGTTACCAATCCTTCTGTGCGTCTCATTCCAAAACATTTTGGCCAAGTCAGTCCTCTGAGGCTCCAAATGCCCATAGGTCTCAAGCCAACGCCTCTCTTATTTTGAGCACCGGCTGCCATCGACTCAAGTTCTTATTGGTATAAGTTACAACCTTATGATACTCTTCTTTGTCTTAATCATTATCTCTATGCTTGGTAACGCCTACTGAAATCCGAATTTCCGGTCTCTGATTGACTTTTGCCTCTCGGCTCCACTATCATGCCTCTCAGCTCACATTAACGTCTTACTCTCTTGTTTGGCGGCTCTCTTTGCTCATATCGCAACTATTCATTGGCGGTATAGGTACCACTAGCATCAGTTCATCGGTCACTCCATTGATTTCAGCCAGCACAGCTTTACCATAAATTTTATATTTATACACTAACATAATCCTGTTCAATTTTGTTGGCAGTTTGCTCAGTCCGTTTCTCTTCTCACCCTTGTTCTACAGGATAACATTACCTGCACCGAACACCGCTGAAGACGTACCTGCGACGCTCCTATGGACACGGATTCAATAAAGAACAAAGAAAAACCCGCACTGCATAATCGTGACACACTAAAGAACCTAGGAAACTGATCAATTCAATACAAGTCACCTGAGTCGTCCGACTTCAGCAGCTCCGACCACTTGTACTGGACTCCGAAGGCGACTACACAGTCGTAGGAAACAAATTGGCGTTATGTGACTGCGAATATCCGCGAGGGTAATCGGCCAGATACAATCTTGCCAATATTATATCAACAGCCGGCAGTGCTCCAGGACGTCGTGGGTCTTCGTCTGGCAAGCGTTTTCCCTACAAAAGGCCACAAATGTCTGTTTAACAACACTGCGACGTGGCGGATGTGACTCGCCACTCAATAAAGTCACTGCCCCTAACACATTGGCAGGTCTATTGACACAACATTTACGAGTTCTGTGCATATATCGGCTCTCGCATGAACACGCCTACATATCTGACTAGTGACATACCACTATTCTTAAGTATTTTCCACCCGTTTCCTCATACTTCACTCACTGACCTACATTGCTTACGGGACCTCATCGGACTAGTTCCTCATCAACAGACCATATAAGTGATCTGATCACTATTTTTACCTCTCGCAATTTGTGTACATAGACTACATACAACCTTTGGGCTCTATGGGCCCACACTATTGTCTCCAACTTTACTACTCCCACTGTTGGTGCTGCGTATCCCGTTATCATGTACAATAGTGCAATATGCTGATCATGCCCAAAAGGCGTGTCTCGCTTTGCCGAGAATAAAATATTTGTTTATTTATTTTTTTATTTATACAGCCGGGACTGCTAGTGCAAAGAAGGTGACCAGCAATTGGTTGATCAGGGTGTGTTTCAGGTGTTCCGTTTTAGATCTATGAAGATCTAGCACTTTATCATTTCCTGGCTAAACGCGTTGCTCAAAAAGGGACATTTGAGGGATTTTCCTATCGTTCCAGTCCATCTGGATAGGAATCTGAATCAGTGCCGCTGTTCAAAATTAAGAAAAATACGCTAAATATTATCAGCCGGAATGCTAGTAAGTGAAAGACTAAATAGCAGTGGTTATAATGCATAAAAGTCTGCCATTACGGCTTAAGGCGTTTTGCTGTTTGTCGACACATTACCTTGTTGCTACTTGGTTTTGCCAACCTTGGAGTTAGGTCAGTGTTCCTTTTCTAGTGTAAGTTATCTGATTACAGCATGTTATGCGCACTTGAGCAAACTAGAGCACACGTGTGCTCATATTTCCGCGTACGCTAGCAACATTATACAAATGGAATAAGGAGCCCGAATTTCTTCAGCCAGTGTATGAAAAACCAGTGTGCACTGCCCAATATGCCTTATCGAGGCAAACTGGACTTAGAGAGGTTGTTACTAGTAGGCCCTCGGTTAGTGCAAGGTCTACGAGGACAGACATCCTGAAAGCTTGCTCTGTTTGGGATTTACGCCATGCACCACCAACGGATAAGAGAAGACCTGATTCTCACTTATCGTATTTTGACGGGTAAGAGCGGCCCGAACTTGTCAGGGCTATCTACTCTTGCTACATTACCTAACCTCAGTCACTCACTAAAACCGCGTAACCCCCGTCTGCTAGGATTAGGACGGGAACATGCCTGTCGTGCCGAGTTATATATTGCTAAAATTTGCTTCCAGATCACATGGTTAGGGAACATACGATTAAGGAATTTGCGCGGCGGCTCAACAGGTCTACGGTTAATAAGCTCACAGATTGATTAGCATAGAGCACGAGCGCCACGCATATTTTCTCTCTGTGGGTGGGCACCGCCGTGAAACAATGGTTTGCTACTGCTCGCCTCAAGTCAGGCAGCCCCTGGTCAAACTGCTGTAAACCCGCCAATATCCTCCTGCGTCTGGCAGCGGTCGCAAGTGCGTTTCCTACTACGGTCGCCAAACATGTATAAATATTTCCAGTACCTCAAAGGCTACGAGTGACGGCCGGCAAATAGATCCCAATCTGTCTCTACGATCACCTTCACGAGCTGGATCTGCTCCCCAATGCCTTGTGGCTCAGGCTATTAAGCCAAAGTCTTCGGGCCGAGTCCCTCAAACGAACCTTCAAAGCACCCACTGCCTCATGGGTCAAGATATTGAGCCAAAAGCTGCGGGTGGAATCCCTCAAGCAAATCTCCGAAGTACAACGACCACCTCGCTTGCGATTGCCCACCAATACAGTCATATGCATGCGCGCAAAGCACTCAACAATGGGTGCTGGAACGTGCGCACACTACTGTACCGGAACGCTAGCGAGCGCCCGCAGCGATGCACTGCACTCGTCTCGATGGAACTGGCGCGCTACCACATCGACATTGCGTTGCTCAGGGTAACCGGGTTCGCTGAGCAAGGTAACTTGCATGAAACAGGTGCTGGCTACACATTCTACTGGGTGGGCAACCACGCCTCAGCACAACTTGAACATTGAGTCGGATTTGCAATATCCGATCGCTTTCAAGGCCAGCTGGTGAGTGAACAAACAGGCATCTGCGCGCGACTGAGGACTGTTCGCTTACGACTCGGAAGAGGTAAGTTTGCCACTTTTATACGCACTTACGGTTCGACCGTGTGTTATCCTGATGACACGCGTGGTCAATACTACACTCAGATATGCTTCGTGCTGCGGTCTGTGCCGAGGAGCGCTCAACCATTTCTGCTGGGTGATTTTTACGCGCGTTAGGCGTGATGCATCCGGGTGGAAAGATGTTATCGGTGCGCATGGCGTTGGTTCAGCGAATGCGAACGGTGACAGGCTGCTCTCACTTTGTGCCACTCCCGACCTGACGCTCACAAACACTCGGATTGCACTGAGTGCGAGTGATATAGCAACATGGACGCACCCACGGAGTGGTCACGCTCACCTACTCGACTATGTCATCGTACGTCAGCGTGATATGGGTGAAGTGCGCATGACGCGTGTACTGCGTGGAGCTGATTGTGGCACCGACCACAACTCGGTGAGGGCCAAAGGGAACATATATTTTTCTGAAGCTATGTAGTGCACTGCCGCAGTGAATTGGCGTAACTTTAACCTTTTCTCCCTCGGTACTGTTGCGAAACTCACTGGGCTGAAGAAGGCGATGGCTGCACGTCTGTGTGATGTGGACTGCATAGCCACAGTGGGCGATCTGTGGAACCACATTCGTGACAACGTGACAGCTGCTGCCGCGGAGACCATCGGGAGCACAAACTGTAAGCGGCGTGACTGGTTTGATGAGAACAATGCGACGATTGGCGCATTGGTATCAGGGAAGAATGTAACGTTTGCTGCGCATGTGGCAGACCCCAGTGGCTTAAAGAAAATTAGTCAGTTTCACAAGCTTCGACGGCCACTGACCCGAGGGCTCCGTCGCATAAAAAATGCACGGTGGACGGAGAAGGCGAAGCAGATGGAATGCTACGACCAATGCCGCTAACACAAGGAATTCTTAGACTCCTTGAAGGCGGTGTATGGACCGAGATGGGAGTCACTGAGGACGCTGCTCGGTGGTAGTTAAGGAGCCACCTGCACACAGACTGCAGACCTAATGCAGATCCGGCGAAAACACTTCAACTGCATCTTGAACCATTCTTCAGAGTTTAACTAGCTTAATTTGAACTGCCTGAAGCAGCACGATGTGAATACGAGTTTGGCGGACATGCCGCTACTGGCTGAGACGCAGAGAGCACTTGCTCAGCTGCGAAACGGCAAATGTGCCGGAGCCGACGGGATCCCGCCTGAAGTATTGAAACACGGCGGACCCGCGTTGTTGACTGCGCTACATCACTTGGTGCAACGTGTAGGAATGGAGGAGGAGATGCCTGCTGATCTGAAGGATGCCCTTCTGCTACCACTGTATAAGGGCAAATGAAGCAAGCAATGTTACACGAATTATTGTGGCATTAACTTGCTGAGTTGTGTGGGCAAGCCAAACGCCCGAATCCTGCTCATCCGCCTCGTCAGTCAGGTAGTGAAACCGAACGTGGCGGAAGAGCAGTGTGGACTCCGTTTGGGGTGCAGCACTATAGATATAGTGTTTTCGGCTCATAAGTAGAAGGAGAAGTACAGTGAACGGCATTAGCCATTGTACACGCATCTTGTTAATTTCACCAGGGCAGTTGATGCGGTGCACCGCGAGGCATCGTTGCTGGTGTTGGGTAAGTTTGGTTGCCTGCGTAAGTTTGTAATTTCAATTGAACGTCTGTCTAGTGGTATTCTAGCGCGGGTGCAGCTGTGTGGAGAGACCTCGGATGACTTTGCATTTGTCTCTGGTGTGAAGGAAGGCTGTGGCTTAGCTCCTGCCCTGTTTAATATATGCCTTCATGCAATGAGGTCTTGTGCTTTTGATGCCACTTGTGCTTACGGTGTTCGAGCATAGCATTATATTGTTCGTGGGTTGCTGAACATCCGTCGTTTCGGTGCGAGAACCGTAATCTGTGAGATAACTATCCGTATGTTGCTGTTTGCTGACGACTGTGCGTTGTTTGCACCCAGCGCAGATGAGTTGCAGCATATGACTCGTGCGCTGGCTTCGACAGCGGCCAAATGCAGGCTCAGCATCAACACAAGCAAAGCTGTCTGTCTCCTTCAGCCTTCACCTGAGATGCAATCCTCAATATTTCCGCGAATCAGCATTTGTGCTGACTTATAGGAAACCACTTCCCGTTTCTGCTACCTTAGGAGTGTGATGTCACTGATCGGCAGCTACACAGTGAGCTGAGTATCCGCGTGTCGAAGGCAGCGGCGGCATTGGGGAAGCTTGAGTTCCGAGTTTGGAACAACCACCAGCTTACCATTGGCATGAAGCTGATGGCGTACAAATGCATGGTTCTGTCCGTGAAACGTGGACGATGTACCGGCGGGATATTCGATATTTCGAGCGGCTCCATCAGCAGATTTTGCGACGAATCTTGCGCATAAATCGGGGATACAGGGTTAGTGACACGGACGTGTTACGTTAAAGTTGCATGTATGCGTTGGACTGCATACTTTGCTGAGACACCTGATGTGGATCGGTCAGGTGAGCCGTATGGATTCAGCGCGGATGCCGAAGCAACTTATGTGATCAGCTGAGTATTGGAAAGTGGCATGAAGAGAAACCAACCTTACGTTACCAGGACATGATCATGGTGATCCTCTCACGTTCTAATCTTGATGGCATATCATGGGAATCGAAGGCGGTTGATCGGCGTTTACGTGGCGAACTAATCACGAGGGCAATTGCGGAAGTGCGGAGAAAAGACATCATACATGCAGAGAAGAAGCCGCAGGTGCAGAAGCAGCAGGCAACGATAGGTTTTACTCCATCGACATGAAACGCATGGTGCGGTAGCACATGCGGTCGAGAGTGCCTGCGTCAGGCAGGCTTAGTAAGCCATGCGCGAGATCACTCGGGACCACGACCGAAGCGACGACGGGTCCTGCAAAGCACGTAGGCAGAACCAGCGCAGCTTTTGTAGGTACGCTGCATTCGCTTTACTAACCGCGTGCTTGCCTGTTAAGTCTCTATACTTTAGGTGCTGTTTTTTCAATTTTGTCCTAATGCTTTTATTTCTCATTTACATGTGTTCACCAGTACTCACTTCACAAAACGCACACGTCGCTTAAGCGGATCGCGGCTAATTTGGATAACATGTTCCTGTTTGTGGCTTTGCTGTACAATATACCTTCTGACCTCCTGAACTTATCTCGGATCCATTTGTAAACAACTTATTTCATATTCTCATTAATGTAAATTGTTTCTCACGTTTCCTTATGCATTACTCGATTTATTTTAAATGTTATCTTTCTATCAAGATATTGGCGTTCGCTTGATATCCCCCGTGCGGCTGCGCTTGATGTGCATGTTGACAAGGTGCCTACCTGTCTATTACCCCTTACCTCGGACATACTTCCGCTATGAGACAGTTGGTCGTTGCTGAAGGGGGCGGGGTGCATTGTCCTTGTGGCCGTGTTAGGAGCAAAGAGTAGTTCCGTGCACTTGGTATGGAGCGAAATACGGTCCAGCCACGGCCCTGTGTGTGCGCTTGGTTACCCAAAGACAGAGTGCCCGTGTTTGGCTGTGAAGCAGTGTGGACTGGCTTCATGGATGAAACGTGGCCCGCATCCACAAGCCTCTCGGCCTTATTCCTTCGGGTTTACACTGGATATACGGTGTGTGTTTGGAGCTGTGGATGGTGCAACGCAAGCCAACCATGGTCCTTCTGTATGCGAAGGCTTCCTGTAGCTAGCCACAATGACAGGCATATCCGTAACTGGATGTCGCCAATCATATATAAATATTTAATGTAAGGTATACCGAAATATGTTCTTCGTGCATTTTGGTATACGAGGACCTGTGGAATTTTTGTTTGTTAGGTGGAATTGATGATAAGGCACGTGAAAACATGGAATGATGAATCTGTGTAGGTACATTGGGTTTTATAAATATGCGTGCATTTGTGTAGAAATATGCAAGTATACGAATGATTACACAAGCACACAAGTATAACTTTAGTGATAGCTATATAAAGATACGTGGAATAGTGTATACATATATATGTAAATATATAAATTCTTGCAAGGCAATATGGCTATGCAGATGTCACGCATACGTCTATATCTGTATTGTTCTTAGCTTTATCATATTTTGCGCTTTTCTCGTTCCGTTTTTCTATGCATCCTGTAAGGTTTTATTATTTAACCGCTGTTCCCTGTACACAATTCTCGAACCCGCACGGCGGTTCTGCTTTCCTGTGGCAACGTGTTGAGATTCTGTCTGTGTGCTTGGTGAAGTCTGAGCTTCGTGGAACCAACACTGAAATACCGTATCAGGGATTGTGCAATATCAGTGGCGTTAGTCCAACCGCCACTACTGAAGGTCAGCGGGTTGATACTTTTATCTGACACTAATCCTTTCCTACCGGTGCGGTAGTTTAAGACTAGTTTTCACTCCACTGCATATTTGGTGACCCATGTTTTTCTTTTCTTCCTACTGGAGCTTTCTTCACCTGCGTAATGTCGTCTAGTACCACTCGCCACACTGGCTATTCTGAAAATTTTGTTAGTGTTTCCTTACCCGCATTTGACGTTAACAATGCACACATCTGGTTTTTACAGTAAGAAGCTCTTTTCCGTTGCCGTAGGATTATTCCTCAAACTTCTATGTTTTCCTACGTCGCTGCCCATCTTCCCACACACATAACCGCCGATGTGGTAGACCTACTCGACCCTGCTCTTATTGATTCCTCCTATGATAAGCTTTAGGCTGCCGTTATGAAACGCCTTACAGCTTCTGTTGGGACCAGACTTCCTCATCTTCTCTCCGTAGTTAAACTGAGTGATCGTTCACCTTCACAGCTTCTCCGTCATATGCGCTGTCTCGTAGGTTCCTCCAAAGTCGACGACAGCGTCTTACATCAATCGTGGCTAAAATGTCCTCCATCCAACACTACGGCGATTCTCGCTGTATCCGCTGACGATTTGTCACTTGACATATTAGCAGAAATGGCCGACAAAGTTCATGCGTGTTTCTTTCATCGCCCAACATGCCACGCTGTTGTCAACCCACCTGATGCTTCCTCGTCATTAGATCCCATTGAATCTATTTGCCAGAGGCTGTCCATACTTGAACTCGCCATTAAGAGAGGACGTCGCCCCCCACCCGAAGTTTTAGATCCACTTCGATAAGCAGAAACAGACACGTTAGGAAAACTGGACAGCATATTTGCCATTATCATCGAAGCTTTGGTGATGCCGCTAAAAATTAACTTCCTGGTTGCTCGCATTCGAAAGCCTTTCCCAAAGCTCAACAGGGAAACGCCCCAGCCAGCCATTGATGGCGCCGACTTCGGCTTGCCGATCTTCTAGTCGCCTGCCTTTGTCCGTGCTTCCACAACCAACCTTTCATTCTTGGTTGACACCGGAGCCGAGGTCAGCGTTCTGCCTCGTGGAATGGATAAACGCTGCCTCATTCCCACAGGACCCACTCTCCAGGCGGCTAATAACACCAGAATCCCGACAATGATCAGAAATTGCTTACTCTCGATCTTGGTCTTTGACGAACATTTTGTTTCGTTTTCCTCATCGCAGGTGTACAACGCCCCATTATCGGCGTCGATTTCCTCACTCACTTTGGTCTTATGGTTGACTTAGGCAACAGGGAACTTCGTGCTAATATCGCCTCCCTCACCACTCCGGGCGGAGCCACTTCGATCAGCTCTATCGGACTTTGCGTGACTCTATCTACTAACACTGTGTTCACCTAGTTACTCCAACAATTCCACGCATCGTATTTGCCGTCCAATAATTGTCCCGCACCTAAACACGAGATTGTGCACCATATCGTTGCTCGTGGACCACCGGTCACTTCTCGACCTCGCCGACCACCCCCCGATAAACTAGCTAACGCCACAGCCGAATTTGAGCCCATGCTGCGTCTTGGTATCATCCGTCCTTCTAATAGCCCATGGTCTTCACCTTTGCACATGGTCTTCACAAAGTCTCGTGGAGATTGGCGACCTTGTGGTGATTACTGTCAGCTTAATACTGTCACTGTCCCTGACGGGTATCCGGTACCACGTATTCACGACTTTTCTATTGGCCTAGACGGCAAAGCAATGTTCTCTAAGGTTGGCTTGGTCCAAGCATATTACTAAATTCCTGCTGCACATGATAACCTGCCCAAAACAGCCATACCCACCCCCTTTGGTCTTTTGGAAATTTGTCGTATGCCTTTTGGACTACGAAACGCCGCACAAACATTTAAACGATTCATTGACCAGGTACTCCGAGGATTTGATTAGAATTTTGCTTAAATCCATGACATTCTCGTGACCAACTCTAACCACGAGGAACATCCCTTTCAGCTTCGCCAAATCTTTGAGCGTTTTGATCATTATGGCGTTAGTATCAACGTGGATAAATGCGTCTTGGGCCATTGTAGTGTTGATTTTATCTGTCATGGCATCGATAGCATCGGAATCAGTCCACTCCCGGAGAAAACAAAAGCAACCACGGAGAAGCTGATGCCACAGTCCTACAAAAGCCTGCGCCGTTTCCTCGGTGCGGTGAATTATTACGGCCGCTTTCTATCTGATTGCTCTAAACTGCTTCCACCTTTAACCGACTTGCTTAAAGGAACTACTCCAAAATTCAAACCCACGGACGGAGCAATAGAAGCTTTCGACAAGCTTAAACTTGCTTTGTCTAACATCACAGCGTTGAGCCATTTACGGACTGAGGTTACTACACCTCTCATCCTTAAGACCGATGCGTCACAAACCGCAGTTGGAGCCGTTCTGCAACAATTCATCAATGGTCATCCCGAACCACTATCATTTTTCTCCCGTAAATTACAACCCGCGCAAACTAGATATAGTACCATCGGAAGAGATTTTTGACCATCTAACTCGCTAATAAACACTTCCGTCAACTTTTTGACGGTCGTTCATTTACCATTCTAACTGAGTACAAACCGCTTGCTTTGCCTTTCGGGTTCTTTGGACCGTTTTCTCCTCGAGAAACCCAACACCTTGACTACATCTCGCAGTTCTCTACTGACATCCGTCATATAGACGCCACTAAGAACTTGGTAGCCGACGCAATGTCCCGCATGGGAATTCACAAACTTTCACGTCCGAACTTTGATCTGGAAGAAATCGCTGCTCATCATAGGAGAGATTTTGGGTTTATGCAAATGAAAGCAAACCCTTCGATTAAACTTACCCTTTTGCCGCTACTTAACTCTAACTCCAAAGTTCATCGTGACATATCTGCGGGTAATCCCCGACCCTACGTTTCCCAACGTTACCGCCGAGTCGTTTTTGATCATTTCCACTGGCTCACGAACCCAGGCATTCGAGCTACTGTTAGATGGATCATAGCTCGCGCTGTTTGGCCCAATATGCGGTCTGACATCAAAAATTGGGCAAAGCACTGTGTTACTTGTCCGACCAGCAAGATCCATCGCCATACAATCGCTGTTTCTGGCACCTTTTCATCACCAGATGCTCGCCTCAGGCATGTCCTTTTGGATATCGTTGGCCCTTTGCCTCTTTCCAACGATTTTCAATACTTGCTGACATGTGTTGACAGATTTACACGTTGACTGCATGCAGTGCCATTACGGGACCTCTCCGCTGAAACAGTAGCGCGAACCTTCATCAAAACCTGGATTTCCTTCTTTGGCGCACCTGCTACTATCACGACAGACAGCGGTTCGCAGTTCACTTCTTCGTTGTTTCGTGATCTAAGTTGTTTGCTAGGTTGTTCTCACATACACACAACCGCTTACTATCCCGCTGCTAATGGTTTGGTCGAATGCTTCCATCGCCAACTGAAAGGTTCGATTACCGCTTCTCAGTCGAGCACGCAATGGTCGGAGCTTTTGCCGATAATCGTGCCTGGCATACGTAACACGGTCAAGGAAGACATAGGCTGTTGCCCTGCTGAGTTAGTTTTTGGCACGCCACTTAGACTTCCTGGAGAGATGGTGTTGGATTCAAGGGTCACTGGAGAAATGGATCCTGCATCCTATGTCACACGCCTGAGGAGTCACTTCAGCTGGGTACGCCCACCACCTCCACGACTCACGCCTGGTAACCTACAAATCCATCCGGATCTTCGCGATTGTCATTACGTTTTTGTGCGCATTGCTACTGTTTGTAAACCTCTAACGCAACCCTACGAGGGTCCTTACAAGGTTATCGACCGCAAAGACAAGTATTTTGTGTTGGACCGAAATGGTTGCAGACTCTGTAAGCATCGATTGTTTGAAACCTGCTTACATCAAACTTCTTCCGTCTCAGCAATCTTCAGACGCATTTGTTCCCGATGACGATCCATCGCCGAGCACTACCTCTACACAGCTATGTGTGAGCCAAGTGTCCTTGCTTAGCGACGCACTGCAGCACCCCTGCAACAACTCACACACACAAAGGCACACGTTTTGGTCGTACGATGGTTCTATCTTCTAGACTAGCGTTCTGCAATCAGTGAGACGTACAGCTCGAGCCTTAGCCTTTCCACTCACGCTCTAGGGGAGTCCTGGAGCGTTCTTAGCATTTTTATATTTTACGCTTTTCTCGTTCCGTTTTTCTATGCATCCTGTAAGGTTGTTTTAATAGACCATTGTTCCTTATACACAATTCGCGACCTCGTACGGCGCGTTCTGCTTTCCTGCGGCGGCGAGTTGAGATTTTGTCTGTGTGCTTGGGGAAGTCTGAGCTCCGTGGAACCAACACTGAAATACCGTATCAGGGAGTGTGCAATATAAGTGGAGTTAGTCCTACCGTCACTACTGAAGGTCAGCGTGTTGACACTTTTATCTGACACTAATACTTTCCTTCCGGTGCGGTAGTTTAAGACTAGTTTTCACTTCTCTACACCTCAAAGTGTATAGATAATCGGTGCGTAGCCGACAAACGTTGCACAAAAATTGGTTTTTGGTTATTTACATAGGTTTAAAGAGTATTGTTTATGGAATGGTAACTGAGCTACTGTGATGAATACGGTGAAGTAAGGAAGATTTCACTCGGCACGTGCTACCTTAACGGTAAAATAAGGTGAATTTCTCCTTGTCCATTTATGTTGCATAAAGATCCAGGTGCTTTGAGATTAATTTTAAGTGCGCCACAATGTAGTTATAAGTTACACGCTGCTGGGAAGAGCGCCAGGACATAATGATGAGGTACAAACTTTGAGAGTAACGGAATATGAGCGAAAAATGAAGTGATTCGCAGGAACACTGTATTGATATACGCAATGCGGTTATAATGGAGCATCGTTTTATCAGGTGTAAAAACGGATGCTTAAACCATATGCAAATATTCTAATCTAAGTGGGAAGTCTCGCGAACACCCATCACCCGCTAAGCGAGAACAATGAAAAATGGTTAATCACGTGGTTCCACCTGAGATGAGTACACAAATCGGTAAACATGAAAAAGGCATCCAACTGGGGAACCAATTTTTACAAACATTGTACAGTTACAGCTGCAAGTTCAGCGTTGAAGTCAACTGCAGGTGTGAAACACACCACGTTCTTAATGGGCAAGGATGTTGTCCGCGTTGCTTGCAGTCTTGCGTCACATATGTTAATGGCGCATTCCGTCCCAATTTCAGGGGAAGATTACAGCGCCAAGTAATACACCTGTGGCTTTGTGGTCCGTCGCAAGACAGCAGTGCACTTTGGAGGTTTCCTTTGTGGTGTGGGACAACAAGGCACAGTGAGAGAAGGTGGCCCTGTCAAGAGCCTTATGTTCGTTTGCTAAGGAATGAAAACTTTGGACGGTACTGGGAAACAAAAATGACCGGACGCGGTATTATGACAGCTTCCGGCAAATGAATTTACGTGAAAGAGATGACAACGGGCAGGTCAGGTTTACCGTGGTAGCTGTAACCATTACGGCCGAGAGCGGCGCATATGTATTTAGGCTCTGAAAGCAAAAGACCTCATTGAAATTGAACTTTGCATATGGCTACCAATCACTCTTCCTTCATATGGTGGTAACGTGAGGTGGGAGGAGGGACCGAGGCAGCAGTAAACATGACGGCGTATGGCGACGCATGTATACTTAAGCAATGAAAGCAGTCCTCATTGAAATGGGACCATACCTGTGGCTATCGCTCACTGGATGGACAACGGATGGACGCTACTTGCGGGATCCTGTGTTGGATGCTGAAGGGTGACTGAAATAACAGCACCTGAACGACGCAATAAGGTAAGAGGTTCCCAAACACCGTCAGCCTTCGCGCCAGTAATTAGAGATGTTCTTCAAGTGGTCAGGAAACTGGTAGCCAGTGACAATGACCGAATACAATTCTGCTACGCACTAAGTGCAACCAATCAACCGCAGCTTCATGTCCAAATCTGTGTTGGTCAGAAAATGTAGCGTTGAGCCATCACTGTGACATACACGGTGGCAACAGCCTGGGAGAAAGTAAAGACATACATCACCGAGATCGCTGCTTCTCACACACTTTTCATTAATTGTCGGATAACATTGGCACAGCTTTGTTTGACGGATCATACAAATAATTACGTGCCCCAAAATCATTCTACGTGCTGGCGAACTTAACAAATGGCCACATCAAGCGGCAATTACAAGGTATAAACAGAAGTTAGAAATACGTATAAACTTGTTAAGATCTTTCGTATTCAATATTTAGGATAAATGCATGGAACAGGCGTAAGAAATCTAACGAAGTTATAAACTGACATACAGTGACGTAGCCGTACAATCTCCTGCGCACCCGCTTTACTATCACCTGGCAGGACCCGTGCAACTAACGACTACCGTAGGGCTGGTATATTTGGCAAGCAGTATACTGGTGGCCTTGTTGTGCGACATCCATGCCTTAACGTAAGGAGCCCGCGTACTTCTCGAAAGATTTCGGAGGAACTGAAAGCGTTAATACGTAGTGACAAGCCTTCCCACTGGTGCGAGAGCAAATGCATTCCAAAGCTACTCTCATAGAATCCAAACATACAAGTCTAATGTCAAAGGACAAGAGAGGAAAAGGTATGTACGCAATGCGGGTTAAACTGCTTGCTGGACGAGGGTGGGGGCAACATTGCATAAGTCAACAGCAGGAGACGCCTGCATCGAGTTCCGGTAAAGTTCACCGGAAAAGCACAGCACACTGTTGGCTTCTCTGTCACCCTCACACAGTTTCACATAATTACTTTAGCCTTCCTACAATAGGTCCATGAATTACGTTTACCAGTAGACGTCACTCTCCAGATGATGGCGGCGGACGCGAGCAAATATCATCGTTGTACCCCGCAGATATAATAATGATTGATTAGCGCATTTACGCAAGTACAGCATAACCTGTCATCACAACAGTACCGGAGTTCTTATTAGGATACCGATGCTTATGGACATGTATATACATTTGATGCTTACGTCCACAAGTGCAGACTGAGGCTGGTAGCCAGGAGAAGTTTCATCCACCATGGCTAAAATTTAAGGTTATCGCATACCAACAGTTTACTAACGTGTTTGTGCTTTGAAACCAACCAAGACTCATGCTGAGTATTGGACAGTTCCTTACAAGCATTTAAAACGCTACCGTTATGTAACGGAAACGAAACATCCTACTTTATGAGTATCCGTTAGGTAAAGCTTTCTTAAACTACAGTGGAGGTTTCCCTACGTCCGGATTATTTCCATCAGGTGTAACTATAACGAAAGGATGAATCCCATCATTGCTCCTCCTTTAGATGGTCCTTGCTCCAACCGATAGTAGCTGTGCTCCAACCTGTTTATGTATCTAACACGGAACCAGCGGAGAAATACCGTGGTCAACCAACTGATGGGTCAGATTAGTATTAGGTTGAATAGACTGTTTCGCGCAACAAGAGCGCCAACCCTTCGTGGCCACCCACTTAGTTTGCAAAAGCCCCGGTCTGACCGGGGGTGAGCAGGCTTTTGGTTATCAATACCCTTATCAACTCCTCTGTTTCCTTTCCGTTACTGACAACACAGTTCTATCCTTTACGTGGCAGGCACAGTGGAGACGGCTGTTGCAAGCATGTTGGCATACTTGGTTTCACAATTTCTCCGGATAAAGCTTGACCAGAGTTATGTAATGCATTGCTGTTTGAGCTGAATCGAGGGTACCGAAGTGCCGCCGTTCTCTTTTTCTATATTCCCAAGGATACAGAGAAGCATTGTAACGTTGAAGCGCCGAGCGCTTGGTTTGCTTACCGGTGTAAGAAGCGGGACGCTTGTTAAGCGAAAATTGGAGGAGATGACCGGACTTGAGCCAATGAAGCAAATCGAGCACTTCGCGATTTCCCAGGATACACTAAAGAAAGTCGCAGCCGCCAGGAGCTTTAAGTCACTGGGTACCCCTGGGAGGCCGTTTTCTTGAATTACTCGCGAGACCCTCCGATCCCTATTTCCCGCATGCTTACCTCCCATACAATATATGGGCAGGCAGCGCTTTTTCCGATTTATAAGTTTGTGCTTTTTGATAGCGAACGTCCAAATACTTGCTTCAAATGCTGTTGCCTGGCTCTGCGATATTTCTTGCGCTCTCCGATTTCACCAGCTGAACCTGTACTCTATGAAGTACGTCTTTAGCCACGGCTGCTTCATCTACGCTCGACGCATCAGTCTAGGGGACTCGGAAACCAGCAACTGCGGTTCCTCCATCCCAACGCCGACTGCTTGACACGTGGGCACAAGTGAAAGTTGTCCAAACCACGGTGGCTCCACGCTTGCTTGTGAACCGCCCTTATAACCCGCTTGGTGCATGAATGAAACACTTTGCCTGTGAAGGTGGTTGATGCACATTTAGAGGAAATTTCACGAACACCTAGGTTTGTCTTCATAATACGGAAAACGCTGGAATCCT
Source organism: Dicrocoelium dendriticum (assembly GCA_944474145.2). Lineage (NCBI taxonomy): Eukaryota > Metazoa > Platyhelminthes > Trematoda > Plagiorchiida > Dicrocoeliidae > Dicrocoelium > Dicrocoelium dendriticum. The sequence goes on from OX104064.1 coordinate 39,252,197, forward strand.
GCGGCTGCCGACGCAGCTGCGATGAGCTCTCGAGGAACATCGTCCTCCTACAACATGCACTTATCCCTCATAAATAGAAATTGATGGTGACAAGGGTTATCGCTTCTGCTCTCCATTACTTAATGAACCAAAGGAGCGGTGGTGTTCAAAATCTGCGTTCTATTTAGAGCCCGAAAGTAACCTCCGGCCAAGTATTTATTTGCGTTGAGGTATGTAATGATTGAACTAAATTTATACAATGACGCGCAGAACGAAGAATGAAGAAGTACTAAATAAGCTGAAGCAATCAAATTCAACCAGTTGCAGTGCAAAAACTGCACCTTGGCATTATGTCCCCTCTAAGCCTTCGATACGCAGCGCAAAACATTGTTATTCGGTGTATAAGCAGCAACCACACGGCTGACCATTCACTGAGTATATCCGGAGCCCGTTGATTAGCGTCGGCGCCCCCAGGGATATGTGCAATAATCTAGAGGCGCAGGTCATCAACAAGCCAAAGCAATGGTACCTCATGCGTCTCTAGCAAGTCTTCCACGTACCCTGAGACACGCTGCGAGCGTAGGACAAACCCTTGAGAAATGCCGCAAAAGAAGGCAGAAAAAGGGAAGACGGCTGTCCACACCGATACACTGTGGCCGTCCATCGGGAAAAGCGGACACCTACCAGAGATCACGACGAAGTATTCAACATAGTCGCGAAAGCAATGGTTATAGACGCAATGCATTGTAAAGCCATTTAGATGGTGCTCCTCTGTAGATAGTAGACAAATTTCGAGCAACTGAATAACCACGCAGGTCAGCCACACAGCCCTGTATTTAGCCGGTAAATGTGTGTCATCAAGCACATTGCTTCGTACCCTCTGCCGGTGCCCGTAGTGTTCTGCCTCGGGTACTTCCCTGCCAGGACTAGCTATGATGGTTGGACGGATTGATGGAAGCTGGCCTAACAACCGAAAACGCAACCAAACAGTGACGCTGTGCACCGGAACCATAGCTGATGTTGGCGCCCTTAGTGGACTTGCAGCTGCCCATTGTAAACTATCGGATAGCCCAGACGCAAGTGAGCACATAAACTGGCTTGGAAGTGCTTGTGAGCAGTCAAGTTATCCCCCACTATAATTTCAATCATATGATAACAACGGAAGGATTTCATCCGTCTACGCTTTACGCGAGGGGAAACCGCTTGCATTGGAAAGCACAGGGACATGCAAAAAGGAATAAAAACACGCTGAGCTAGGCTACAGCGATTGCAAGCTATGAATCGGTTAGGCAATAAAAGCTTAAGGACGGCACTTGCCCAATGTAGGGGAATTAGGAAGTGGATATTTAACAGAGCACCCTTTGAATTACCGGGGCTTGCAATTTTGAAGATTTGCAACTTAATGCTTGCGACAATATCTTATCCGCAGCAGCCGGTACACGTGTATGCGGGCTTACCTTGGTATGCAAAACATGTTTGATGAAAGCAATGTGCTGCGGCTGGCCGCAGTGACGCATGATTCCGAAACCGGATGCCGCCAACCCTACCGTGGCTGACGCTGCGTTCTTGATGTTTCTTCACAGCGGTTGGGCTAAACCAGCTTAGACCTAAGCTAGGTCTTTCTAAGCTACTGACATTAAATTGCACTTTAGTTGGTTTGTTCTGGCTGCTTGACTAAGCCCTGGTTAACTGACCAACTTGCTTAGGATAATTGCGCTTGTCCCCGATATCTTCGTTGCTTTTGTAGCACTTTTACATACATTGTCAACCGTTTTTACTTGTCGCGGATTCGCTGCCAAGCAACTTAATTCATGTGCTAATTAAACGATGATATATCTCACCGTATCTATATGCATTGTTGGATTTACTTTACCTCTTCTTTTTATTTTAGATGATAGGCTGGGGCCTGATATGCTTGGAGCGGCTGCGCTTGATTTACATGTGGACAAGTTGCCTACCTGTCTTGTAATCACTACCTCGGATTAACTGAGAGCGTCAGTTAGACGCCCTTGGGTGGCAACACAAAACCTTTCCCTTCGAAGTGCGGTTTCTTGCACCCAGCGTATAGCGGACTACGAGCCTGCCACCGCCTTGTTTGCGTTTGATTCCCCAAAGACAGCGCGCTTGCGTTTGCCTGTGAAGAGGTGTTTGCGGGCTCGGTGGATGAAAGGTGGATCACATCCACGTGTCACCCGGTCTTATTCCTTCCGGTTTACACAGGATATTGGGTATGTGCTTGGAGCTGTGGATGATGCAGCGCAAGCCACCCATGCTTCCTTTGTAGACGAAGGCGTCCTGTGGCTAGGCACAGTTACAAGCAAATCAAAAACGGATGTCGCTCACCATGTATGACGGTTTGGAAGCTCCTGAGCGTGAATGACATGCAGGTTTGAGGAAGCCACTAGTGAAAGCCCGCGCTGACATTCAGCTGTGCTTAGTGCGTTGACAGAAAAAGCTCAACCTGCGTACGTGTGGATAGTACCGCTTCTTAGGGGTTTAGTGATTTCCAGGTTTAAGAATCGGTCATACATTTGTCCGTTGGAAACGGCCCAGGCATAGAATGCATGTGTGTGGTTGAGGTTGATTCTGAACTATCCACATTTGAAAGAACGTATGCGTGTTTAAGACTATCAGTGGACACGTACTACTTGAATCCACTTTATCCAGGACAGAATACTTCGGTTTCTGAGATAAAACCTTGGATAGGTCATCATAAGTCTGTGTCAAGGGTATTCAAACAGCATCGATTCGGTTAAAGACGAAAGGACAAGTATGTAAATCCGGATGTATATGCAGCTCATGCGTGCTCCAGGCGTCCGGAGTAGGACGTAGGACGCAATTCCCGGTGATTTTTGAGTCCAGTATCAGCTTGCCTGCGCGTCGTAAGATTACGCCAAAGTCGTTTGGCTAGGTAGCTCTGAGGGTATAGCAAATGCCAAGAATTATAGCTGGAAGGCGTCCAGACCAACGGGCACCAGGCAAACTAGCTCTATTGACAGCTTTCAGATATCACTGAAATCTTACGACAAGGCCATTGCAGCAGGATGACAGGCAGGCGTCTGAAAATGAAACAACTGAGCAGTCGACTTAAGTCACAGGAATGGGTGGAATTGAATGGAGGTCCTCTGTCAGTAGTACAAGTGGCCGGCCCCTCGAAGAAGGAACTCGGTGATTTAACGAAAGCACGAGCAACAGTTTCAGTGAGTATATCAGGTAGGGGAATCGCGTGAGCGAAACGAGTAAAGCGATCGACACAAGTCAACCGAGAATTGAAACCGTTATAAGCTGGTAACGGTTCTACTGCCTCCAAGTGAAAGTCTTTGAGTCGGGCTTCAGGAAGTGAAAAGATACTAAGAGTTGTAAGAGTGTGCCTGTAAACCTTGCTGGTTTTACAACTACGACAGGTCTTGGCTAATTGTAGGATGTCTGTGAGCATATGGGGTCAGGTCTGTCGGTCAATACTTAGATTTCTAGTAGCGGAAAAACTGAGGTACCATAATCCATGAAGATAATCAGAGAACACTTGCCGATAGGACTGAAAAAACCGGCCTGGGTTTATGGGGGGAAATATCGTAGTAAATGCTTTAGCCAGATTTGAGCACGGGCACTTGTAAGTTTTACCGAATTCCTCGAACAAAGCTGTGGTAATTCTGGGTTACTGGTTCGGGCAACAGTCATTTCTTTTAGGTCGATGGGCGAGCTTAAAACCTGATGGATGTGAGCAATGGATAGTGCGTCGGCTACAAGGTTGTTAGGACCATCAATATCGCAAATGCCAACACAAAACCGGGAAAGATAATCATAGTGTCGAGTCTCTATAGTGAAGTAACGGTCAGAAGTTGCACGAAAACATAAATGGGGCATGTAATCTCTCAGGATGGCAAAACGTAGACCTTTAAACGTGTAAGGATAATGCTGTACAGCCAGTTATATGGCGAGGAGCTCTCTACTGAAGGTACTGTACCTTATCTAGGCGGGTTGCAGCTTCCTTGAGAAGAAAGACAAGGGTTAAGGTTCGCTACCCACGAGCTTCTGAAATACGGCACCAAGGGCGAATTGTAACCCGTTTGTCTTGAGAATGAAATTGAAGGTATATGTCCTTTCTCAAGTAAACAAGTGGTAGCTTGGCTTAGCTTTTGCTTGATTGGGTTAAGCGCCGCCTCGAAGTCCGGAGTGAACTTGAACCTTTTGAGATGTCTTTTGAGCAACTCAGCTAAAGGTAGAATACTTGCGGCGCAGCCGTGTATATACCGTCCGTAGCAGTTAACCATGCCAAGAAAACGGCTTGGGCTCTTAACGGATTTTGACAATGATAAGCCAGTATAGCTTGCGTTGTATCAGTCAAGGGGCTAATTTCTTTAGCTACAATTCTGTGACCTAGTAAGTCGATGGAAGGTTGTAATGTACCGGGAACCACGCTCTTTCAGTACTATGCGACATTGGATTTTACGGTTGTTTTAACTTTCAAAAGTTCCACTTGTTCCACTGATTACACTTCTGTTAATACAAAGCGTTTTATTGAGTACCTTGCTGCATCGTTTCTCGCTCTGGTTAATTCACCTCCTATTTTTGTAGCCTAAACAATATACATTGGGTTTTGTCGCCTCCAAGTTCTATACTGTTCCGTATTTGGAATGGCTCTTACGTGTCATTGACTACTGACTAGTATCTCAGGCTCCATCCAAAAATTTGTGACCTCGCTCCCGAACACGCCGTCCGCTATTTTGCATTTTCATTCTGGTGAGCTCGTTCCAATGATTCTGTGGTTCACTACTTGTGCTCGTATTGTTTTTACACCTACCACAATTTTATCTGCTTTTTGCAATGAATTACTTAGAAAATGAGCCACCTCCATACGCGGTTAACGCCGTTAGCCTGTCGTGGTCAATTCTGTTGCGTTAGCCCCTCCACCTTTTTGGAGAATGAGCCTTCGTTATAGGTTCTGCACCAAGAATCCGTGTTTTACATTCGTATGATTTCTTCTGATGTTGCCGTGTATATTCAACTAATATCCTGCCTTCCTCAGTGTATATCCTCGCAGGTGATAGACATCATATTTTGCTTCCTTCTTGCAATGAAATACGCGACTCTTAAACAGGCTATTATTAAGCTAATCACGCCTTCTGACAAGTCCATCTGCAGCAACTATTTAGTGACCTGCAAGTAGGAGATAAGGTACCCTCAGCATTGTTGCGCGAAATGGATCAACTCATCAGCATGTCCAACATGGAAGTAGGGATACTCCGCGAGCGATGGATTCAACGCATTCCCGAAAGCACCCAGGCTATCCTTGCAGTAGCAAGTGATTTGCCACGCACAGCAATTGCAGATCTAGCAGACCGCGTCATCGAACGGCACCAGCCAGAGACTAAACCCAAAGCACCTAAGCGGCTTTGTGCTGGCGCAACCACGCCGACAAGCGCGACCAGCCAGGCGTCGGCAATAGACGCATTACCGTCACAGATAGCGTCTCTTCAGCGCCAGATGGAGGAACTCACTCCAAACCTTAAGCACCGCAGCCGCTCTGGATCATCGCTCCGTCGCACAAAACCTGATGCCACAGGTTACTACTTTTACCACTGGCGTTTCTGTACTAAAACCAGTAAGTTCGTACAGCCATGTAGCTACCTCGCTATAGATGATCAGCCACGCCGGCCTGCGATGGCCACAAACGACGTCGGCATAGCTCAAAGTTGTCTCATCTACATTAGGGATTATGATTCCGAGGCCCGGTGCTTGGTTTATAATAGGTCAGACGTCGGCGTTAATCCCCCTATGCCCGGTAAGCCTACCACTTCTCTGTCGACGAGCCTCAGTGCCGCAAATGGCACGCCGACAGCCACCTATTGTCATCGGTCACTTACCCAAAACTTAGGTCTGCGGCGCACGTTCTGCCGGGAATTCACCGGGGTTGCAGTCTCCTTTGCCATCGTTGGCATTGACTTTCTCAAGCGGTTCGACTTCTTGCTCAATGCAAAACGCTAGATGGTAGCCGACACTACAACGAAACTCAGTGTACGCAGCATCACCGCCGATATCTCGCCTATAACATCAGTCTATGCATTTCACAGACCTCGGCAGCATATGCCAACCTCTTTTCTCAGTATTCAAAGCTCTTCCAGCCAACGAAAGAAGCTTTGCCGGTGGCAGTCCAAGTCTCGCACCACATACGGACGAATGACCCACTTGTGTCATGTCGCTTATGCCGATAATCGCCCGCGAAACTAAAGGTAGCTAGGGCGGAGTTTGAGAACATGCTTGAACTTGGAATAATCCGCCCTTCCGACAGCCCTTGGTCCTCGCCCCTGCAGATGTTCCCCAAGAAATCCGGTCATTGGCGCCGTTGCGGTGATTACCGCGCACTCAATCGCCTAACCGTCCCAGATAGGTATCCCATCCCACACATGCAGGACCTTACCGCATGCTTCACAGATAAGGCGATCTTCAGCAAAATCGATCTAGTTTGCGCCTATCACCAGATAATTGTAGAAGAAAATGACATTCCTAAAACAACCGTCATCACTCCTTTCGGTTTGTTAGAATTTTTAAGAATGCCATTTGGGCTGTGCAACGCCGCACAAACCATCCAACGCTTCATCCACGATCTCACTCGCGGCCTAGACCGCTTATTCTTACCTCGATGATAGTTTAATGGTCACTTCATCAGATTAAGGGCATAACGAGCATCTTTGAACTCTCTTCCAACACATGACCCAACCCAGTGTCACAGTCAACCCGACTAAATGCGAACTCGGCAAATCAACGGTAGAATTCCTAGGCCACCTCGTTTCGTCGTCTGGTGTCGAAGTCCTTCCTGATAAGACCCAGGCAACCAAGGAATAACCAGCACTAAGCATTCAAAAACCTCCGTCGATTTTGTGGTTTGGTCAACTACTATCAACGCTTCATTCCGCGCTGCGCTCAACTCATGCAGCCACTGAGTGAGCTACTCAGAGGGAATGAACGTAAGTTCGCTTTCCCTGACACAGCACGGACAGCCTTCGCCGAACACAAGGACGCCATCTGCAACCTAGACCTCCTCGCTCATTCCGAATCGATTGCACCCCTTTCTATTACGACTGATGCCTCAGACGTTGGGGTATGAGCCGCCATTCAGCAACATTTTGATGAGCAATGGCAACTCCTTGGGTTCTTCTCCATGCGCTTGCAGACAGAGGAATCCCGCTACAGCACGTTTGGCAGAGAACTGCTTGTGGTTTACCTAGCCATTAGGCACTTCCTACACACTGGTAGGCCGCGCTTCCACGGTCTACACCGAGCACAAGCCTCTTATCTTTGCCCTCAACTCCGCTTGCGACAAATGTTTACCAGGGGACACAAGACACTTAGACTTTTTCACGCAGTTCACTGCTGATATTAGTCATGTTTCAGTTGTCGACAAGCCCGTCGCCGACGCTCACTCAGGCGTCAACCTCACTCTTCAGTCTTTGCCTACCCTCGACCTAGCCACCGCGGTATCGGCTCCGCCTCAAAACGAAGACATACAGCGCATCCTGCAGTCCACTTTGCTGCATGTGAAACCTATTCCTTCCAAACCACGGAGGGAACCATTCTCGATGACACTTCCATAGGTTGTCCTAGACCCCCTCCTGTTCGTCACCTTCAGGTGCACAGTCTTTGACGCACAGCACTCGCTATCACATGCCGGTATCCGTGCATGTTTGAAACGGGTCACCGAACCCTTCGTTTGGCCGCGCGTAAAGAAAGAGGTTGGTACCTGGGCTGGTGCCTGCATTCAATGCCAGTGCGCCGTAGTACATCGTCACACCCGTAGTCCTCCAAGGTCATTTCCCGCCCCGGACTCTCGGTTATCGTATATACATATAAACCTGGTAAGTCCATTTCCTCCTTCACGCGGATTCATACACATTCTTACATGTGTCCACCGCTTCACCGGATGGCCAGTAGCCATTCATGTAACAGTCTGTACACCTGAGACTGTTAGCCGGGCCTATTTAGATCGGTGGGTCTCGCACTACGGATGCCCATCCACCATCACAACTAACCGAGGAACGCCGTTCGGAACTTCGCCATTCCATAAGTTATGCAACTTTGAAGGCCGTCGCCGCATTCATACCACAGCCTAACACCCAGCAGCCAACGGGTTACTTGAACGTTTCCATAGACAGCAGAGCTTGCTTACGGCAGGACGCTAAAGTTGTCAGGAGAATTCGTTTCACCTCCAGCATCGTCAGGTATGCTCTCGCCTAACTTTGCGTCCTCCCTAGCTCAACACATGCGTTCACTACGCCTGACCGCTCCCCGTGAGAGGGTTAGAGATGTGCAAATGCACAGAACACTCTCTACCTGCACTCACGTCTTCCTTCGCACCGACGCAGTGCGGCGCCCACTCCAGCCCCCATACACTGGCCCTTTTCGGGTTCTGCAACAGACGCCGAAACATTTTATTGTAGCCCAGAATGGCCATCGAATAACGGTTTCCATCCACCGCTCCAAAGTGGCTTTCTTTGACGAGCAAGTTGCAACCCATTCTGATGCTATCGCACCAGCACCGGCACCTGCGGTGACTTCTCGAGCACTGGTTATCCCGAAACCCTCCGTTCCCCTTGACCTTCAAGCTACCCCACCTTAACCCCAGGCAACCGACCGACGCGGCAGACAGGTCAAACGTCCGGTCCCATATACAGATTTTGTAAACCTTTGCTATTTCCATTAACATAGTTTTTCGTATATAGTGCTTATCGTGCGTCTTGTTCACAAACGTTTTGCGACGTCGACAAAATAAACCCAACACATTCTAGAAACACAAAATGCGTATTTGCTTTTATCATGCATGCCGTGTTCCCTCTCCGGCGTCAAGCAACTTTCACCGGTCTTTGCCCACCCCCTCTGAGTGTTACCTTCCAGAAACAAATCCGCCGGAATTGCCAAGGCAACCATCGAGAGAATCGCTAACCGACTCAACGCCACTCCTCAGTCGCCCGCCAGCCAACCAAAAGCTCCCTTCATGATCCAGGGAACAGTCAGTTACATTTGGCCTCAGAAAGCCACGAACAGGTTGGTATCCAAACGCCTGGCTAGGCGTTGCCCAAGGGAACGCCGGCTTTCTTTGTGGGACGAGGACGCCCGGCTTCCTTCCTGGCACGATAAAGCACGGATTTCATCGTGGGATGTGGGCGCCTAGATTTCTTCGTGGGACGGGACGAGGACCTTGGACTGGAGGGCGGTGGGAAAATGAAAACTCCCCAGCGCACCGTCGTGTCTACAGCAAACGGTAGGTCCCGTCAGCCATTTTCTGGACTAGCCAGTTTCTTTGCGGTCCGATCAGCCCGCCTCGGCGGCTCACAGTTGATGCACTCTGGTAGACACGATCATCACAAATACTAACTAACAAAAGCCTAGATCCAGTGAACTGTTGCGCACCCACACTTGGAAGCCCTTACTCAAGCGAATGCGACTATTCGCACCAAACTTTCTTTTCGATTTTTCCCTACTAACACCTTCATAGAAGGCTTCCACCCACCAAACATCTAGGGGCGGCCCTTGCTTTGTACCGGAAAACGCGCTCTTTCAGTAGTATGCGACATTGGATTTTACAGTTGTTTTACCCCTCAAAAGGTAAACCTGCTTTACTGACTGCACATCCGCTGATACAAACGTTTTGTTGAGTGACTTGTTTCACCAATTCTCGCTCTGGTTAACTCGCTTCCTGTTTTTGTAGCATGTACAATATACGTTGAGTTTTGTCGCCACCAACTTCCATACTGTCCGGTATTTGACACGGCTCTTACGTGTCATTTATTATCGAATAATAAACCCCAGACTCCACCCAAAAAGGTTGGTCAAATACGTATCTGTCAGAGTTGATGGTGCCACCATGGTGTTTGAAACGTTCGAAAAATTTAGGTAGATGTATTAAGTGTTAGTGGGAAGAAGCACTTGCAAATACAACAGCATCAATGTGTCGTGTTCAAATACTTTGCTTTGCTTTTTCCCTCGATTCGCTTAACCTATTCACACATCTATTTAGCACGCGTTGGCCTATAATTTGGCCTTACATTTGATTGGTTGCAATGCCTAGCTCTAACGATTTGACTGTACTGCGCGCAGGTGCGGACGGTTTCCACCGCATATACTTTCCGGTGCTACTCCGGACAGCTACCTTTTTGGGATACGACAAATTGACGTCACGTGTCACCGATGTCTTTGCATGCCACCGCCCCTCACCGTTCTGGACTGACTCTGCGGTTACCCCAAACGCAGAATGCTGGGAAGCCTGGAATATTAGCTTTTCAGATTATATTTCTGTCCTACCAGTTCTTAATCCATCCGTGAGGTTGAAAACGGAGGATCCTTTAAAGCTTTTGCGCTTGCACCACGGCTCAGAGGGCCGACGTATATTACGCTCTAAACTCGTGGGAGAAACGCAAGTTGTCGGAGGCCACATCAGCCCTCGATAACCATTAGGGTGTTAAAGTGAATACCTATACTACTCGGTACAATTTTTCGCAGCTGAAACAAGCATTCATTTCCCGTCTTATTTGTTCCGTTTAAAGGCGTGACTACAGTAGTACACCCAAGAAAAAAGTGGAAGTCACCATGCTAATGCAACAAATGATTTCTGGTCTCACAGATTCTCGGATCAGAGAGTCTCTTAATGGAGGACGCAGTAAAGCTCATGTGGAACAGGACCTGTGAGGTGGCTCGCGCGATGGTCGCAATCACCAAACAAAACCAAATGTTCCTGTCTAACACGGGAGCTACTGAAATTGACCGTTTGGATTCTATGCGCTCTGACGCTATCATTGGTTAGAACTAGGTGTTACCGTTTTGGAATTGCTGAGCGTCGTGCAACTGATAAGTCGCGTCCTGCAAAGAGTGCAGCCTGCCGGAATTACGGTAAGACCGGTCATTTTGCTCGGGATTGTTGTTCCTGCGACGTTTCTTTAGTTGAATCTGCAAATGACTCCAGAGCTTTGCCGGTCACCACTGAGCACTCCATATGTGGCGGTATTGAATGCAAACATCCACTTTCGTTTCCAACTCAAGTACCCAAACTGCCCTCGCCAGACATTCGTCGTGTGATTTTTGAAGTTAGAAACAAAACCGTTTGTCTAGACATGGAACTAGATTCCGCGTCACTTATCACAGCTGTGCCATATTGTTTTTACAAAAATCATTTTGGTCAGCTAACTGGACATCCTTCCGCTTACACGTTCAGCAACTACTCTAATGGTGATGTCCACATGCTTGGTTGTGTTACTTCATCAGAGTTTCTTATAAATAGCAGATAGCGTATAGTTGAAGTTTACGTCACCAAAACTGGATAGTAAGCCACTAATTGGACGTGATGCATGGTCCTATGGAGCGTATCACCATGCTTCAGCCGAATGACCATTTTCAGTGCCAAGCGTCATTCGTTATGTTCCAGGTACCCTGATCTCTCTCTTCCAGATATTGATAGCGTTCCAAAAGCACTGCATCACATTCGATTGATCGCGGATAACAAACCGTTCAGCACTTCTTAACCTAGGCCTGCACCTCACGCTAAGGTAGAGGCGCTGTAGCAAGCTTTGTAAAAGATCGTCACGAAAGAGTGGATAGAAATCATACAGTGTTCTAAATGGGTTCATCCACTAGTTTCCCTTCAAAAGAAAGATGCGTAGTGCAACAGAAAAAGTGCTCTTTCAGTATTTTGCAACATCGGAATTTATGGTTGTTTTAACCTTCGAACGTCCATTTGTTTTACTGACTGCACACCCGTTGTCATAAACCTTTTTGGTGAGTACCTCGCTGCACGTTTCTCGCGCTGTCTGATTCGCTTCCTATTCTTGTAGCCTGCATAATACACGTTGGGTACAGTTGCCTCCGACTTTTATACTGTCTTATTTGACATGGCTTACGTGTCATTGCCTACCGACTAGTATCCCAAGTTCCGCCCAACAATTGGTGACCCTCTGTCAGGAAAACGCCGCCCGAGACTTGGCATTTTCATTCTGGTGAGCTCGTTCCAGTGATTTTGTGATCCATTACTTGTGATCATATTGCTTTCTCACCTACCACGTTTCTTATCTGCTTTTTGCAACGGATTACCTAGAGGATAAGCCGTCTCCATGCGCGGTTAACGCCGTTTAGCCTGGCCTGGACAATTCTGTTGCCTTAGCCCCTCCCCCTGTTTGGGAGAATTATCCTTCGTTGTGGTTTATGCACCTAGAATCCGTATTTAATATTCGTAAGGTTCCTTCTGAGTTCGCCATGTATAATCAGTTAAATCTTGCCATCCTAATAGTATATCCTCGCAGGTGAGAGAAATCACACTTTATCCCCTATAGTAATGAGATACGAGACCCTTAACCAGGCTTTAATTCAGCGAATCACGCCTTCTGACAAGGTCCGTCTGCAGCAACTATTATGTGATCTGCAGCTAGGAGATAGGTGCCCTCAGCCTTGTTGCGTGAAATGCAAAAGCTCAACGGCACGTCCAGCATGGACGCCGGGGTTCTCCGCGAGCTGTGGATGCAACGCCTTCCTGCAAGCACACACGCTGTCCTTGCAGTAGCAAGTGACTTGCCACGCACAGCAATTGCAGATTTAGCAGACCGCGTCATCGAACGGCACCAGCCAGAGACTGAAACCAAAGCACTTAAGCGGCTTTGCGCTGGCACAACCACAACGACAGGCGCGACTAGCCCGCCGTCGGCAATAGACGCATTATCATTGCAGATAGCGTCGCTTCAGCGCCAGATCGAGGAACTCACTTCAAACCGTAAGCACCCCAACCGCTCCGGATCATCGCACCGCCGCACAAAACCTGATGCCACAGGTTACTGCTTTTGCCACTCGAGTTCGGTACTAAAGCCCGTAAGAGCGTACAGCCATGTAGCTACTCCGCCATAGATGATCCGCCACGCCGGGCTGTATTGGCCACGAACGTCAGCAAGCTCAAAGTTGTCTCATGTACATTAGGGATTATGACTCTGATACCCAGTTCCTAGTTGATACCGGGTCGGAAGTCAGCGTCATTCCCCCTATGCCGGGTGAGCCTACCGCTTCTCTGTTGACAAGCCTCAGTGCCGCCAATGGCACGCCAATAGCCACCTATTGTCATCGGTCAATTACCCTGGACCTAGGTCATCGGCGCACGTTACGCTGGGTATTCGCCGTCGCCGCAGTCCCCTTTGCCATCATCGGCCTTGACTTTCTCAAGCATTTCGACCTCTTGGTCGATGCGGAAAACCAGATGATAGTCGACAATGCAACAAAACTCGTTGAACGTGGCATCACCGCCGATGTCATATCTATATCCCCGGTCTATGCATTCCCCCAGAACTCGCCAGACTACGCTAATCACTTTTCTCAGTATCTTAACTCGTTCAGCCAATGAACGTAGCTTTGCCCGTGGCCGTTCAAGTCACGCACCACGTACGGACGAACGGCCCACCTGTGTCATGCCGTCCACGCCGACTATCGTCTGAGAAACTAAAGGTAGCTAAGGCGGAGTTTGAGCAACTGCTTGCTCTTGGAATAATCCGCCCTTCCGACAGCCATTGGTCCTCACCTCTGCAGATGGTCCCCAAGAAATCTGGTGACTGGCGCCCTTGCGGTGATTACCGCGCACACAACCGCCTAACCGTCCCAGATAGGTATCCCATCCCACACATGCAGGCTGGCTAGCCGATCAACCTCCTTGTGGTTCAGCTGAGTGGTTCGGGTTTAACCCGTTCCAACAAATTGTTCGGCGGCAGTGTTCCAGGACGTGGTGGGTTTCGCCTGGCATGCGTTCTCCCTATAAAAAGCCAGAAATGTCTGCTTAACAACGCTGTGACGTGGCGGTCGTGACTCGCCACAAAATAAAAGCATTGCCTCGTGGATCTCCGGATAATTCTATCCAACCCACGGACACCAACCTCTTACTCCCATATTGATAGCGAAATCCAGCGTTGAAGATTAGAGCAGCATAACTACAAGCACAAAATACACAACTACATACAAATACACATAATGACATACATACACACCCCTACACAAAACATATGGGATATTTTTCCACATGCTTGATCATGCATCGTTATGTCAAACTGATCATGCCTGTAAAGGCGTGCCTCACCATGTTGAGAATAAAAGATTTATTTATTGATTCAATTACCGCATGCCTCACAGGTAAGACGATCTTCAGCAAGATTGATCTGGTTCGCGCCCATCACTAGATACTTGTGCAAGAAAATGACATTCCTAAAACAGCCGTCATCACTCCTTTTGGTTTGTTAGAGTTTTTAAGAATGTCATTTGGGCTGCGCAACGCCGCACAAACCATCCAAAGCTTCATCCACGATCTCACTCGTGACCTAGACTTCACCCATTCCTACCTCGATGATACTGTAGTAGCTACTTCATCGGAACAAGAGCACCTCGAGCATTTTCGAACACTTCCAGCGCTTGACCCAACACAGTGTCACAGTCAACCAGACTAAGTGCGAACTCGGCAAATTAACGGTAGAATTCCTAGGCCGCCTCGTTTCATCGTCTGGTATCGAAGTCCCTCCTGACAAGATCCAGGCAATCAAGGACTAACCAGCACCGACTTCGTTCAAGCACCTCCGTCAATTTTGTGGTTTGGTCAACCACCATCGACGCTTCATTCCGCGCTGCGCTCAACTCATGCAGCCACTGACTGACTTACTCAGAGGAAATGAACGTAATTTTGCTTTTCCTGACACAACACAGGCAGCCTTTGCCGAACACAAGGCTGCTATCTCTAACATAGCCCTCCTCGCTCATTCAGAATCGACTGCACCTCTTTCTATTACGACGGATGCCTCAGACGTCGCAGTAGGAGCCGACCTTTAGCAACACGTTGGTGGGCAATGGCAACTCCTTGGGTTCTTCTCCAAGCGCCTGCAGCCAGCAGAATCCCGTTACAGCATGTTTGGCAGAGAACTGCTGGCCATTTACCTAGCGATACGTCGCTTCCGGCACACACTTGAAGACCGCGCTTTCACGGTCTACACTGACCACAAGCCCCTTACCTTCGCCTTCAACTCTGCTGGCGACAAATACTCATCACGGGAAACAAGATACCTAGACTTTGTCACGCAGTTCACTGCTGACATACGTCATGTCTGAGGTGTCGACAATCCCGTTAGCGACGCTCTCTCACTTGTCAACCTTACTCTGCAGTCATTGCCCACCGTCGACCTTGACACCATGGCATCGGCTCAGGCTCAAGACGAAGATATACAGCGCACACTGCAGTCCACTTCGCTGCATATGCAACCTGTTCCTCTCCAAACCACGAAAGGAACCATGCTTTGTGACACTTCCACACGTTGTCCTAGACCCCTCGTGCCCGTCTCCTTCAGACGCACAGTCTTCGACGCACTGCACTCACTATCACACCCTGGTATCCGTGCATCTTTGAAACTGGTCACCGAACGTTTCGTTTGGCCACGCGTAAACAAAGATATTCGTACCTGGGCTCGCGCCTGCCTTCAATGCCAGCGCTCTAAAGTACATCGTCATACCCGCAGTCCTCTTGGTTCATTCCCTGCCCCGGACTCTCGGTTTTCGCATGTACACTTAGAACTAGTAGGTCCGTTGCCTCCGTCACGCGGAGTCGCATACATTCTTACATGTGTCGACCGCTTCACCAGATGGCCAGAAGCCATCCCCGTAACAGACTGCAAGCTGAGACTTTTATCCGGGCCTTCTTGGACCGGTGGGTCTGGCACTACGGATGCCCATCCACCATCACAACTGACCGAGGAACGCCTTTCGAATCTTCACAATTCGATACGTGCTGCAACTTCTTAGGCTGTCGCCGCATTCATACCGCAGCGCATCATCCAGCAGCCAACGGGTTTTTTGAACGTTTCCATTGGCAGCTTAAAGCCTCGTTCTGCGCATTCTCCGACACTAGCTGGAGCAAAACACGTCGCTCGTTCTCTTAGGCATTCGCAACATTATCAAAGCTGCCTTGCAATGTGCACCAGCTGAGTTGGTATACAGCATAAGGCTTAAGTTTCCAGGAGAATGCGTTTCACATCTTGCGTCGTCGGGTATGCCTCCGCCTAACTTTGCGTCCTCCCTAGCTCAACGCATGCGTTCACTACGCCCGACCCCGCCCCGTGAGCAGACTAGAGATGAGCACATGCACAGTG
>OX104064.1:39268808-39338547 GCA_944474145.2 Dicrocoelium dendriticum
CAGACATATTGACCGGTAGTTAGCTGGGTCTTGTTGGTTTCCCCCTTGTATTTGGGCAGGACGTTACCTGCTTTCCAGTCTGTGGGTAGGCAGCCGACTAGTCTGTGGGTAGGCAGCCGAGTTCAACTCCAATCTGTTGTAGCCGGTCCGCGGGCGTCACGGTAACACGTTAACAAGTAAGAGGTCAATCAGTTTTGCTTCCTGTTATCATTACCCTCCTATTCCTCTCCGACACTCTTCCTTCCCTCTTCCGTGCTTCCTTAGCTGCTTCCTTTACATCGGTCTCTTACTAGGCGGCTCGAGCGTACAGCCGTCTACGAGGTATTTATTTTGCATTGCAGCTTGTCACACTACTTGGACACGGAAGAGCTCAGAACGCCGGACCGAAGGAATATTACACTGACCTCGGTGTTTTTCTGTCATCTGACTTCAAGTCCAGTGAACACTGGACGACAGCTGCTCGCAAAGGTTTCAACATGTTGTGGATGATCCGCAGGTCATTCGGGATCATGACCACGGACATGCTCGTTAGACTATTTTCGGCTTTTGTAAGGCCGCACTTAGAATACTGCGTCCAGGCTTGTCCTCCATGCCTGGTTCTTGATAAGATGGCAGTTGAACGAGTCCTGCGGTCCGGGACGAAAATGGTTCACGAATTAAAGAAGCTGACGTACCCGGAGAGGCTACGTAAGTTGGATAGGTTTTCCATGTATTACAGGCGGCTTCAGGGCGACCTGCTCCTCACATATCGTATACTGATGGGTCAGGTTGGTCCTGATTTGACTGGACTGTTTCGCCCAACTCGACTGCCAACCCTTCGTAGCCACCCATTAAAGTTGCACAAACCCCGGTCTGACCGGGTTTGGGCAGCTTTTCGGTTATCGCGTAGGGTTATAGCTTATTGGAACGCATTGCCTGCAGACGTCGTGATGGCACCGACGGTGAAAGAGTTCGAGCATCGACTTGACGCTCTCGGTCTGCAGTTTAAAGTCTTCCCCTTCATGTCTTAAACTTTTCTTCTTCTACTACGGCCTACGCTTCTCTAACTCATTTTAACTTACATCTTAATATTGCCTACGATATTCGATAAGCTTGTCTTCTGTTTTCTTTTCCTTTACTGACACTACTGTTTTCTTTTACTCTTCACGTGGCCGGCACAGCGGGGACTGCTAGTGCAAGGCACGTAGGCATTGTTTGGTTGACCATGTGAATCGTGTGTGTTAATTTGGCTCTCCTTTGGCACATCAAGGCACCGGTTTCCCTGTTGGATCAACGACGTTCTCGAGGGTGGAACATTCGCGGGATTTTCCTACTGTTCCGGTCCCACTTGAACTTGAACTTATGTGAGCTGTAAGCTTGACGTTTTGAAGGCTTGCTTATTTCAATCGACAGACAAAACTGTTGAAGCTCTGTCGGCTGTTAGCACATCCTCGGCTCAGGTTACAATTGTAATTGTGTATAGAAGCCCTGGGAGCGTAACCAAAGAGGTACTTGAATTCATTCACTCCCAGTCCGCAAATAAGTGTTTGGTGATGGGCGACTTCAACCTCCCAGAGATTTGCTGGGCAGCTCTTTCTTGCGACTCGGCGTCAGGCACATTCGGCGCTGACCTACTTGAGCTTACGCTCCAAGTATCTTTGCACCAGTTCATCGACCTCCACACTACGTACATGGACGCCCAACTACCGTCTGTCTTAGACGTTGTATTTGGTAAGTCACTCGATTTTGTTAGTGACATTACTTATGGACCTCCGCTGGGTTTTAAATGTTTGTTTGCTCTTCAGTTGTACTTCGTCTAGACGCTACCAGATTACTGTTGAGTCTCGCCCGAACATATGGCACGCAGACTATCAATCCGTGAGAGCCAAGGCTTCGGGTTTGCATTGTGAAATCTCAGACGACGATACTGTCCAGGTTGCCTGGGATAAATCTAAGTCCTACCTCACAGAGGTCTCTGCTCCCTTCATCCCAGTCAGAAGGAGAAAGGAAGCACGAGCACAGCCGCCCTGGATAGATCCCACTGGCAGGCATCTGCTCACAAAGAGGTCTAGATGTTGGCGGACTTACCGAGATGCTCCGTCCATCGATACTTATAACAGGTACCGTAAGACTAGAAATAAGTGTAAGCAACACCTAAGGAATGCTCGGCTCAATTTCGAGAAAGGGTTAGCGGACGAAGCTTCAGAGAATCCAAAAAGATTCTTCGCTTATGTCAAAAGGCGCTGCGGTTGGAACATGTCAATTGCAGTATTGATGCGTGATGACGGTACTCATGCGCATACGGACTATGACAAGGCCTGCCTACTTAGTGGGCAATATGCGGCAGCGTTTGTAAGGGAAACCTCTTTGACAGGCGTGGAGCTGGTTTGCAGGACCCCGGAGGGTTCAGAACTATCTGAATTTATTGTGGCGGAGACGGAAGTTCGTAGGCTGTTAGAAGGGCTGAACCCTTCTAAGGCCTCTGGGCCTGATTTACTTCACCCGAAACTGTTACATGAGTTGGCTACGGAACTAAGTGGACCGCTCGCTAATGTGTTTCAGAAATCGCTTGACAGCTGTGCATTGCCTTCCGAATGAAAGGGAGCTGTCATCTGTCCCATCTTCAAAAGGGGGGGACCGGAGTCTGCCTGAAACTTACAGGTCAGTTAGTCTGACGAGTGTAGTAGTCAAACTCCGAGAAACTGGTGAGACATTCATTGGAGAGTCATTTGAGTAGATTTCATCTACTTAGCAGTGTGCAACACGGATTCCGGAAGGGATTTTCGTATCTGACGAATCTACTGGTGGCTCGCGAAAGTTGGGCGGATGCAGTGGATAAGGGCCACGCGCTGAACGTGCTTTTCGTCGACTTTTCGAAGGCATTTGACAAGGTACCACATTTGAAGCTCGCGCAAAAGCTGTCCTCCTACGGGGTATCTGTGGCGCCCTTCATTGGGTGACTGCCTTCTTGCAGGGTAGAGAACAGTGTGTACGGGTAGGCCGGGGCCTATCGTTTAGGCAGTCTGTCCTCAGTGGCGTGCCGCAGGGCTCGGTCCTTGGACCGCTGCTGTTCTCTATCTATGTGAAGGACCTACCCGCGGAGCTTGAAGTACCATCGCTGCTATTTGCTGATGACTTGAAGCTGTGGAACATTGTCGATGTTCCTGGGGCTTCCGAAGCTATTCAGCGAGCATTGGATAAGCTTTGGGACTAGTCTACTTTATGGTTACTGCCCATAAATCAAGCAAAGTGCTCCGTTCTTCGAATTGGAGGAGGTTGTCCTCCCCTGAAGTACGTGGTCGGTGGGGTCGAACTCCCCTATGTATCTAGCCAGATTGACCTAGGCGTCGTACACTCTTCGGCTTTACACTCCGGCGACAACTGGAAGAAGGCCGCAAGCAGAGGTTTCCGCATGTTGTGGTTACTTCGACGTTCTTTCGGAGTCTTGACGGGCGGCATCTTTACGAGGCTGTTCTCGGCTTTCGTTCGGCCTCATCTGGAATACTGCGTTTAGGCCTGTCCGCCCTGCCTCGTCCGGGACAAAATGGAGCTAGAGAAGGTTTTACGAGTGGGTACTAGGTTACTCTAGGGATTACGGGGACGGACGTACCCTGAGCGTCTACTTAGTTTGGGAATGCATTCAGTGCACTATCGAAGGTTTAGAGTAGATCTAATCCTAATCTACCGTATCTTAACTGGGAAGGTTGGTCCAGATTTTTCTTGGCTATTTAGTCCCGCTAGATTGTCTGTTCTACGCGGTCATTCCTTGAAGCTGGACAAACCGCGGTCCGATCGGATTAGGGCGGAAATCCGGCTGTCACGCCGCGTTATCGACCGCTGGAACATGCTTCCGGAAAGTGTTATCAGGGAATCTACGGTTAAGGGGTTTGACGCTCTTGGGTGGCAACATGAAACCTTTCCATTTTCCTGAGTAACTCGCATCTTCGTGCTTCGATTTTCTTTTCTCTACTTTTCTTCACGCATTGGTATTATTTTCTTATTTAAGTGCGCTTTCTTATTCTCTACCTTCGATTTCTCTTCCTATCCCTTGCTTACTTCACGTGACTGCCACAGCAAGGACTGCTAGGGCAGGAAACGTGAGCATTAACTGGTTGACCAGGGTGCGATACGGGTGTTACGTTTTAGATCCATCAATAACTGAGCACTTCATCAATTCCTGGCTCAACGATCCACTCAAGATGGAACACTCACGGGATTCTCCTATCGTTCCAGTCCCATCTGAACTGAGCTGAACTGAAGAACACGATCTGATGGCTTTTACAGAGACTTGGCTATCCTCGGATATTTCAGACACGGAGATATTTATTCCAGGGTATCAACTATCCCGTACGGATTGTCTGGGAGGGAGAACCGTGGGCGGTGTTACTCTACTGGAAGTCAGACCTTAAAATTCACACAGTGGAAGCCATGTGTGATCTCGATGGAGGATCGGAAATTCTTTGGTGTATGGTTCACGATGGGTTCAGACCGCTCATAGTCGGTGTTATCTACAGATCCTCCTTGGGGTCAGAATCCCATCTGCTAGACTCTATGAGGATACACGGGGATGCAAATATTGCTTGATTGTGGGTGACTTCAATGCTCCGGCCGTATACTGGGATGCGCTTCATTGTAATTTATCTCCAGATTCTTTTGATACGCGTTTATTAGAAATAGTCCTCGAATGTAATCTAACGCAACACGTTTTATCACCTACCCGTTTTTTCCCAGGCCATGTGCCACACATCCTTGACCTTGTGCTCACACCTGGCTCATCAGATGTCTCCGCTCTAGCCATTATTCAGCCTCTTGGCAAAAGTGATCACTGTGTAGTCTTCTTTTTGTGGACACGACAGTTAGCTATCAATGTCCAAGGAGTGCAACGCCGAAATTTCTGGCGAGCTGACCCCCTCCGCTTAAAATTGGCTGCTAGCCTCATGGACTGGAACCTCCCTCATCAGTTGGATCTCGATGTTGTTTAAGACCCTTTGTAATCCAAGTTGATGTTTATCATTGATCGAGTTGTTCCAAGGGTCACAAAACAACTTTTCTCCAAAGGGTTCCCATGGATAGATCGGGAAATCAAATCGCTCATGCTGAGAAGGCGAAAACTTTGGGGCCGGTTCAAGTTCACTCAGACGGCGCAAGGTTACGCTCATTACAAAGAGGTTAGAAATTTATGCACCCTGAGAAAGCGCAAAAAGCGAGAATTATATGAGCAGCATCTGGCCGAGCAATCTGCGATTAATCCGAAAAAGCTTTTCGCATACTTAAAAAGAAGCACCAAAGCTGGCAACGGTATACCCGCACTGTATTCAAGCAAAGAGGACACCGTGCTTCATGATGACATGGCGAAAGCTTGTCTACTAGCTTCGCAATATTCCTCTGTGTATACGACGGAGGCGCCATTAGTTGTTGAGGATACTCCCTGTCACCCCTCTCCATTAGAGCATGTTGAAATTACCACTGACAGAGTACTGGAACTGCTTCTCGACTTGAACTCGAATTCTTCACCGGGTCCCGATGGCTTACATCCCTTGTTCCTCAAAGAGGTGGCGGAGTTCATTGCTGCACCAATTTGTCAAGTATTTCGAAGCTCACTTGAAGCAGGTCGTCTCCCAACTAAATGGAAAGCAAATGTGAAACCGATGTACAAAGGTGGGAATCGCCAAGATCCAGTGAACTACCGACCGATTTGCCTGTCATCAATCCTCTGTAAAACCATGGAAAGGATTTTGAAACAGGCCTTGCATCTTCACTTTGAGAAATTGGACGTCATCTCTCCTGCTCAGCACGGATTTCGGAGGGCACGCTCTTGCATTACCAATCTGCTTGTTGCCCGAGAAAAGTGGGCGCAGTCAGTGGATGCTGGTCATCGCCTTGATGTAGTTTTTGTGGATTTTAGCAAAGCGTTTGATAGGGTTCCACACAAGCGACTTCTTATCAAACTTCGGCAGATTGGCATCGCTGGTAATTTGCTCGCCTGGATCGCGGATTTCCTAGATGACCGTAGTATGAAGGTGAGGGTTAACGAAGTTGACTCTGGTCCTGTTCTTATGACCAGTGGGGTTCCACAAGGCTCCGTTCTTGGTCCCGAACTATTCAAAATCTTTATCAACGATCTCCCGGAGGTGCTCCAAATCGACTGCTTGATCTATGCTGATGATCTTAAACTTTGGTCGGAAGTATCCAGGCTTGAAGATGCTGACAGGTTGCAACTGACGCTCGATCTGCTGCACGATTGGTCGGTCAAGTGGCAAATGCCTATCAATCGTGATAAGTGCTGTGTTCTCCCGATCGGTGATCAGGAACCTTTCGGTGCTTACCACATCGGTGGTTTTCTGCTGAAGAATGTGGTTGGTGAGAAGGATTTGGGTGTACTTGTTTCTCCAGACCTAAGAACAACCCAGGACACGTTGCGGAAGGTAGCATCTGCCACCAGGATGCTCTGTGCCATACGAAGGTCGTTCTACAAATTGACTCCGCAGAACTTCAGGCTCCTGTTTTCCTCCCACGTTCGTCCAATACTGGAATACGGCCTACCTGCCATACACCCACTCACGAAATTTGAATGTGAGTTGATTGAGAAGGTTCAGAGGCGCGGATCCAAGTCTGTGTCTATGCTACGTGTTTTACCTTATCCCCTTCGTCTCCAATGTATGAACTTATTTACTCTGGACTACCGCCGTCGCCGTGGTGATCTGATTTATACTAGACGCATTTTAAGGGGCGATTTGGGGAAGGAGGTGCTGCAGTTCTTCCAGCTCAACACAGATTGTTCAACACGGGGCCACAGCTTGAAACCTTTTAAACCTCGGAGGAACCATATCCGGTCCGATATCGCGTTATCCACACGGGTTGTGAATGAGTGGAACAATCTCCCTGAATGTGTGGTAAGTGCCCAGACAGAGGAATGTTTTAAAGAACGATTGGACAAGTACATGCTGAGCATGCCTGGATTCCGCTGTTTTTGCTGCAGCTGCAACAATCCCTCGGGGAACACAGTTTAGCAACGACATGTCATCCAGCCAATGAACGGGAGGTGATGGAGCTGACACGGGTTTTCCCTTCTGCTCTCTACAACTCTATGAACTATGAACTCTATAAGTGCGCGAATGCGATTCGTCTGGATGACTCGAACACACGTAGTCATCGTGCGAACAGGCAAGCTTCTCAAGTTGTCTATGTACAGAATGATATTATATTCTAATAATATTTTACAGACAAACAGGACAATCTTCAGGTCACTACAGCGCTTTAAGTCTCTTTCGAAATACTCAACAGTGCGGTACACACGCTGAATTAAGACAGCACGGAACGCAGCAGTATCTTCGACAGCCATGACAGCGACTGAATCCGTCAACGCACTTTACGGTGCATTCAAACTATTGTCATACTCATATAAAACTATGTCCGCGTTGCAACCAATAGCCTTTTTCTCCACATTAACAGCTCTTATATCCCAATGTAATCTTCGCTTTTCCTTCACCAAGGCACAGTTGCATGCTGTCCGCTACGGCAACCTCCCAGTCGCCTGCTACTCACCGACCGTTGTGGAGCACGGTCCCGCACTCAGCTCTTTTGTAATGACTCAGATATCTTGGTGTTCTACTTGCTTAGCTCTCTACCATTTCTCTTCTTGCCTTCCGAATCTACTTATCTCTTTCTTACTTCACGCAACCGGCCCAGCAGGGACTGCTAGGGCAGGAAACGTGGGGAACAATTGATTGGACAAGATGTGATTGCGGCCTTGTTTTAGGTTCATCAATATTTCAATGTCTGACAACCCCTGGTTCAAGGACGTGCTGAAGAAGAAACACTAACGGGATAATCCCATCGTTCCAGTCCCGCTTGAACTTGTACCGCAGCGGCAACAAATCCAAAGTTCTTTGCTTACGTAAAGAGACGCAGCCGTACAAACTCGTCTATACCGGCTTTACTACAAGCGGACGGGACCGATGGGCATACCGACTATGATAAGGGTTGCATACTTAGCGAACAGTATACTGGTGTCTTTTCTCCTGAGGCCTCTCTACCTCAGGTTGAGCTGGTCACAAAAGTCCCGGAGGATTCTTGCCTAACTGAAATAAGCATAACGGAGACACAAGTCTTCGGGCTATTGCAAGGGCTAAGTCCTTCTAAAGCTTCTGGCCCTGATCCAAAGCTGACGCAATGATTGGCCCCTAAGTTAAGTGACCTGACATGCATGTTTACAATACCGCTCTACAGCTGTGTCTTACCTTCAGAATGGAAGAAGGCAATCATCTGTCCGATTTTTAAGGGCGATGATAGAGCTCTGTCCGCGAACTACCGGCCTGTCAGCTTGACAAGCGTAGTAGTTAAGTTGTTTGAAAAATTGGTCAGGGATCCGGTGAAGAATCACCTGATTAAGTTTAACCTTCTCAGTGCAGCCCAGCACGGATTCCGTAAGAGATTTTCATATGACAAATTTACTTGTAGCCCGTGAGAGCTAAGCTGAGGCAGTAGACAACGTGCTTTTCGTTGAGTCTCTAAAGCCTTTGATACTGTCCCACGTTAACGACTCTCATTAAGTTGACATCGTATGGGATATCTGGAGCCGCCCTTAAATGGGTCTCTGCTTTCCTAGAGGGAAGAGAACAGTGTGTATGCGTGGGGCGTAGCCTTTCGCTTAGGTAAGCTGTTCTTAGTGGCGTTCCCCAGGGCTCGGTTTGGGGACCGTTGCTTTTCGCAATTTATGTCAATGACTTGCCCCCGTAGCTTGAAGTGCCGTCGCTATTGTTTGCTGATGACCTCCAGCTCTGGAATATTATGGATATCTCTGGTGGCTCTGAGGCACTTCAGAGTGCCTTAGTAGGCTGTGGGATATGTCAAACTTATGGTTGGTGCCTATAAATCTGGCGAAATGTTCTGTCCTCCGCCTTGGAGGTGCTAGTCCCCCACCGCGTTATGTAGTTGGTGGAAGTGAAATCCTTGTTGTCACTCAGCAGGTTGATCTAGGTATCACCCACACCTCGTTGCTTCACTCTGAGGACAATTGGAGAAAGGCAGCTTGTAGAGGGTTCCGTATGATGTGGTTTATTCGCCGCTCCTTCGGTGTCCTAACGGTCAATATCTTTGTGAAGCTTTTCTCAGTTTTTGTGCGACCCCACTTAGATTACTGTATCTAGGCTTGTCCAACTTGTCTTGTAAGGGACAAAATGGAACTGGCGAGTGGGTACTAGGTTAGTGCAAGGATTACGGGGGCAAACGTATCCCGAACGTTTGCTTAGCTTGGGTATGTACTCAATGCACTACCGCAGAATTAGAGGAAATTTGATCTTCACTTTGCGTATCTTGATGGGTGAGATCCGTCCAGGCTTGTCCTGGCTATTTAGTCCCGCCAAGCTGCCTAGTCTCCGAGGTCACCTGTTGAAGCTGCACAAACTGCGTTCTGATAAAATACGGACGGAAACTCGATTGTCGCGCCGTTATTGAACTTTGGAACTCGTTTCCAGAGCACGTCGTTATGGAGTCGACGGTAGAAGGTTTCGAGCGTCAGTTAGATTCCCTTGGGCGGCAGCACCAAACCTTCCACTGCTCCTAACCTACTTGTAGCTTCAACTTTCCATTCATTTTTTTAATTTATTCTCACACCGTGGTGTTATCATTATTAAGCTGACATTCCTCCTGTTGTTTTCTTAGCTTACAATTCACTCTTTTACTTCACATAAACCGGCCTGGCAGGGAGTGCTGGGCAGGAAAATGTGGGCAGTAATTGGTTGGAGAGGGTGTGATGCGGTCTTTGTTTTAGGCTTTTCAACATCTCAAGCAGACCTGTCAATTCCCGAGCTGACGATACGCAAAAGAAGGAACCTTCACGGGAATTAACCAATCGTTCCGGTACCAACTGAACTTGAACTTGAAGGCCCTGCGCTCTTCTAGGGTGGAGCGGACCAGTTCTTCCTATCCCTGAGCATTCACTCGAAGTAGTCGCTTGTTTTTTGATCTAGGTGTCTATCGCTCCTGATGGTTGCTTCATCACAAAGGTTACTTCGTGCGTCCGTTAGGCTCGTGTAGCTTTGCGCACCATCTTTCACGTATCTAGTTCTCGAAATATCAGATTCCTGGTCAGTGGTACATTCTACAATGCCACATTGCAACCGGTGCCAGTGTGTGGGTCAGGAACGCGATCATTGCGTTCTCACGCTTGCTTGAGCACAGTTGTATTTTGGTCGCCTTTTTTTGTGCCGAAATTCTCTACGAAATTTATAGTAGATATATCTATAGTATATATTAATAATATATTAATATATATATATATATATATATATATATATATATATTAGTATGGTATTATGTTTGGCGAGGGAGCCTATGGTGCCGCTGAGGCTTAGTGGAGGTGGCCATCGATCCTGACAGATGGTCTCCCCAATGCTGCTACTGTTGTGCCATTTGCTCATGTCCTGGGCGCCTCGTCGTGGCGACCGCTGGGTGGAAGTTGGGTTTCGTCCTTCTCCGTGCTAATATCCAGGACACCAATCCGCATGAGTCAGTGAACTGACCATGTGCTAGACCCGCTGCCTTTCGGATGTTCATTTAATCGAAGGCTTTGGCTGAGGACCCGAGTCGTTCTCCTGTCAGGAGTGGGCGCCCTGGCAGTATCCTAGTCCATCCTCTTCGGATGTTAGGAAGTGGTCGATGGCCCTCTTCCCGTAATACCTAGCCATGGAAGACAACAGGTCTACGGGCTATAACCTCACAGCTCGATTGGCGTAGAGCACGAGCGCTACGCATTGTCTCTGACGGTGGGAGCACACCTCCGGGTGTTCAATGGTTTGCTACTGCCCGCCTCAAGCCAGGCAGCCCCTGGTCAAATTGGTGCAAACCCGCCAAAACCCACCTGCGTCTGGCCGTGGTCGCAGATGTATCCTATTACGGTCGCAAAACATATATAAACCGTTCCAGTACCTCCAAGGCTGCGTGTGACGGCCGTCAAGCAGATCCCAATCTGTCTCTGCAATCACATTCTCGAGCTGGATCTGCTCCCTACTGCCTTGTGGGTCAGGCTATTGAGCCAAAGGCTCCGGGCGGAGTCCCTCAAGCAAACCTCCAAATCCCCCACTGTGTTGTGGGTCAGGCTATTGATCCAAAGGCTCCGGATGCAGTCCCTCAAGCAAACCTCCGAAGCACAACAGCCATCTCGCGTGCGATTACCCACCAATGAAATCGTATGCTTGCTCGCAAAGCACTCAGCATCAGATGCTGGAACGTGCGCACACTACTGGATCAGAACTCCAGCGAGCACCCGGAGCGACGCACTGCACTGGTCGCGATAGAACTGGCGCGCTACCACATCGATATTGCGGCGCTCAGTGAAACCCGGCTCGCTGAGCAAGGTAAGTTGCATGAAGCAGGTGCTGGCTACACATTCTACCGGGTGGGCAACGCCGCCTCAGCACCACTTGACCATGGCGTCAGATTTGCAATATCCGATCGCCTGAATGGCCAGCTGGTGGGTGAACCAACGGGCATCAGCGCGCGACTGATGACTGTTCGCCTACGACTCGAAAGAGGTAAGTTTGCCACCTTTATAAGCACATACGGTCCGACTATGTGTTATCCTGATGACACGCGTGATCAATTCTACACTCAGCTATCCTCCGTGATACGGTCTGTGCCGAGGAGCGATCGACTATTTCTGCTGGGTGATTTCAACGCGCGCTTTGAGCGTGATGCCTCGGTGTGGACATGTTATCGGTTCGCATGGCATTGGTTCAGCGAATGCGAACGGTGACAGGCTGCTCTCACTGTGTGCCACTCACGGCCTGACGATCACGAACACTCGGTTTGCACTGAGTGCGAGTGATATAGCAACTTGGACGCACCCACGGAGTGGTCACGCTCACCTGCTCGACTATGTCATCGTACGTCAGCGTGATATGCGTGAAGTGCGCATGACACGTGTACTGCGTGGAGCTGAGTGTGGCACTGATCACAAATTGGTGCTCACCAAACTGTGCATATATTTTCGTAAATCGATGTATTGCACTCCCGCTGTGAATCGGCGTAAATTTAACATTCTCTATTTCGGTACTGTGGCGAAACGTACTGAGCTGGAGAAGGCGATGGCTGCACGCCTGTGTGGTGATGTGGACTGCATAACCACAGTGGGCGACCTGTGGCACCACATTCGCGACCAGGTGACAGCTGCTACCGAGGAGACCATCGGGCGCACAAACTGTAAGCGGCCTGATTGGTTTGATGACAACAATGCGACGATTGGCGCATTGTGTTCGAAGAAGAATGCAGCATTTGCTGCACATGTGGCAGACCCCAGTGACTTGGGGAAGAGTAGTCAGTTTCGCGAAATTCGACGGCGACTGACCCGAGAGCTCCGTCGCATTAAAATGCATGGTGGACGGAGAAGGCGAAGCAGATGGAATGATACGCCGAACGCTGCCAACACCAGGAATTCTTTGACTCCTTGAAGGCGGTGTATGGACCGACATTGAAGCCGCTGAGGACGCTGATCGATGGTAGTTCAGGCGCTAACTGCACACAGACTGCAGACATAATGCAGATCTGGCGAAAACACTGACTGTCTCTTGAACAACCGTTCAGAGATCGACTGGCCTACATTGAATTGCCTGAAGCAGCACGATGTGAAGACGAGTTTGGCAGACACGCCAACACTGGTTGGGACGCAGAGAGCACTTGCTCAGCTGCGAAACGGCAAATGTGCCGGAGCCGACGGGATCCCGCCTGAAGTATTGAAACACGGCGGACCCGCGTTGTTGACTGCGCTGCACCACTTGGTGCAACGTGTATGGATGGAGGAGGAGGTGCCTCCTGAGCTGAAAGATGCCCTTGTGCTACCACTGTACAAGGGTAAAGGGAGAAAGCAATGTTGCACGAATTATCGTGGCATCAACTTGCTGAGTTGTGTGGGCAAGGTGATTGCCCGAATCCTGGTCAACCGCCTCGTCAGTCAGGTAGTGGAACCGAACGTGACGGAAGAGCAATATGGATTCCGTTCGGGTTGCAGCACTATAGATATGGTGTTTTCGGCTTGTCAGTTGCAGGAGGAGTGCAGAGAACGACACCAGGCATTGTACTCGCTTTTTGTTGATTTCACCAAGGCATTTGATACGGTGAACCGCGAGGCATTGTGGCTGGTGTTGGGTAAGTTTGTTTGCCCGCGTATTTTGTAAGTTTAATTGAATGTCTGCACAGTGGTATGCGAGCGAGGGTGCAGCTGAGTGGAGGGACTTTGCAGTTGTCGCTGGTGTGAAGCAAGGCTGTGTCTTTGCTCCTGCCCTGTTTAATGTATATCTTCATGCAATGTTGTCCTGTGCTTTTGATGCCGCTTGTGCGTACGGTGTTCGTGTGGAGCACCGTATTGATGGCGGGTTGCTGAACATCCGTCTTCTCGATGCAAGAACTCTAGTCTGTGATACAACTATCGGTATGTTGCTGTTTGCTGACGACTGTGCGTTGTTTTCACACAGCGCGGATGAGTTGCAGCACATGACTAGTGCTCTGGCTTCGACAGCAACCAAATTCGTACTCACCGTCAACAGAAGCAAAACTGTCTGTCTCTTTCAGCCTTCACCGGAGGTGCAATCTTCAATATTGCCGCGAATCAGCATTGGTGCTGAAGTATTGGAAACCACCTCCCGCTTCTGCTACCTTGGGAGTATGATGTCGACTGATCAGCAGGTACACAGTGAGCTTCGTATCCGCGTGTCGAAGGCGGCAGCGGCATTCGGGAAGCTAGAGTACCGAGTGTGGAACAACCATCAGCTTACCATTGGCACGAAGCTGATGGTGTACAAATCCATGATGCTGTCCGTTCTTTTATACGGCAGTGAAACGTGGACGATGTACCGGCGGGATGTATGATATCTCGAGCGGTTTCATCAGCAGTACTTACGACGGATTTTGCGCATCGGTTGGGACGACAGAGTTGCTGACACGGAAGTGTTGCGCCGTAGTGGAATGTATGCAGTGGACTGCATACTTTTGTTGAGACACGTGAGGTGGATCGGTCATGTGAGCCGTATGGATTCAACGCGGATACCGAAATAACTCTTATATAGTCAGCTGAATATAGGGAAGCGGCACGTGGGGAAACCAAAGTTACGTTACCAGGACATGATTAAAGTGAGCCTCTCACGTTCTAATCTTGAATGCACATCATGGGAATCGAAAGCGGTTGATCGGCGTGCATGGCGCTATCTGATCACGAAGGCAGTTGCTGAGGTGCAGGAGCAAGCCCTCATGCATGCAGAGAAGAAGCGGAAAGTGCGGAAGCGACATGCACCGATGGGTTGTTCTCCATCGACATCAAGCGCATTGTGCTGTAGCACATGCGGTCGCGAGTGCCTGAGTCAGGCAGGGCTAGTGAGTCATGAGCGAGGCCACTCCGGACCACTACCGAAGCAACGACGTGTCCTGCAGAGAACGTAGGCAGAACCAGCGCGGCGTTTATAGGTACGCTGCATTCGATTTACTAACCGCGTGCTCGCATACTAAGTCTATTTATTTCAGGTGGTGGGTTTTCAATTTTGTCCTAATGCTTTTCTTTCTCAAATAAATGTCTACCTGTACGCTCTTCTATAAACTTGCACAGGTCGCTTAAGCCAATTGTAGTTATTTTCGATAACATTTTCGCTTTTGTGTCATTTCCGTAAAATATACCTTCTGACCTCGTGAACTTATCTGGGATCCTTTGTTAACAACTTATTTCATATGCTTATTAATTTAATATTTTTGTCACATTTCCTTATGCATTACTCGATTTCTTTTCTTTGTTAGCTTTCTCTCAAGTGATTGGCTGTTGCTTGATATCCCCGGTGTGGTTGCGCTTGATGTGCATGTTGACAAGGTGCCTATCTGTCTATTACCCACTACTTCGTCTATACTGGCTCCAGGAGACAGTTGGTCGTTGCTGGAGGGGACGGGGTGCATGGTTCTTGTGGCCGTGTTAGGATCAAAGAATGGTTCCATGCACTCAGTTGGAGCTGACTACGGTCGAGCCACCGCCTTGTGTGCACTTGATTCCCGAATACAGCGTGCTTGTGTTTGCCTGTGAAGGAGTGTGGGCCGGCTCCGTTGATGAAACGTGGCTCCCATCCGCATGCCTCCCGGTCTTATTCCTTCGGGTTTACACTGGATATAGCGTGTGTGGTTGGAGCTGTGGGTGGTGCAGCGCAAGCCACCCATGGTCCCTCTGTAGGCGCAGGCGTCCTGTGGCTGGCCACAGTGACAGACAAATCCGAAACCGGATGCCGCCAAACATGTGGATAAATTGGTCAACGAGTTATCTCTTCTTTCCTACGGCATGAGAACACTTTTTCGGCTACAGTGATCGCTGCCGATTCCTTTTGCATGTCTGCTCAGCTATTTATTCCCAAATCACTTCAACCCACCAATCGTTACCAGCCCTAATCCGTTTCCGAATTCCCTAAAGGCTACAATTCTAACCACGACATTGAGCAGTTAGCAACCCAGTGTGCACCCCAAGGGTATACTGCTAATTTCCCTGACACCATGTTGTCATTCCTATCTGGCTATTTTCCATATACGAACAGCTATGTCGATTCGGTCACAGATGCCTGTTTCTGGAAGTCTTGGGTTGTAACCTTACCCTTGCCCCTGCCCTTTGCGCTGCCAGTTATTCCGGCTGATACGGGAAACGGGCAGCAAGAGACCTGGTGTTAGTGAAACTATACGTGACGAGAGTGGACAGCCTATCCACAATTTGTCAAAACGCTTGGAACGTTGGGTTGAGCACTTTGAAAGGCAACTTAATTGGTTGGAATTCTCAGATTTCTCGCCGGTCACTAATCGCCCCGCTCCCTGCGCTTTCTCTTTGGATCCACCCTCTCGCTCAGAAGTCGAACGTGAGATCGGAGTGTTGAAGTTAAATAAAGCCGCGGGACCAGATGATCTTCCACCAGACCTCTTCAAATTCGGAAGACCTGCTCTTGTGGATGAACTACACGACTTACTAGTGAAATTGTGGGAGCAGAGAAACTGTTGTAACCGACTGGAGTCGCTCCGTCATAGTCCTAATTTTCGAGGGAGGCTCACGATCGGAATGCGGCAACCATAGAGGAATCAGTCTGGTCTCCATCACCTTCAAATTGCCTGCCACGTCAACAGTGCGATCTCACATTCGACTTCTGAGCGAGAGGGTGGATCCAGAGAGAAAGCGCAGGGAGCGGGGCGATTAGTGACCGGCGAGAAATCTAAGAATTCCAACCAATTAAATTCCCTTTCAAAGTGCTCAGCCCAACGTTCCAAGCGTTTTGACAAATTGTGGATTGGCTGTGCACTCTCGTCACGTATAGTTTCACTAACACCAGGTCTCTTGCTACCTGTTTCCCATATCAGCCAGAATAACTTACGATGATTGCTAACTGCAGCGGCCATTACCATCTCTGAAGCACGATGGGACCGCTTCGTTTCGCGGTCTCTCTTTAAGTTAGCACGGTTTTTCCCGGAGCTTTTTGCGAGTTTCATTGTGTTCGGTTGCAGCCGGAATATGCCGACGAGCATCGATAAGTTCCAGAGACTGCGTAGAGACCCAGTTTCCATGTTGGCGATTAGACTCACCACATGAAGATTTTTCTGCTGCTAGTAGGGTCTGGTGAACGTGAGACCGGGTATACAATGCCACTTTGAGGGCCGTTCTGCTCTATGGTAGTGAGACTTGGCCCCTTCGGTCTGAAGATCTGAGGCACCTTCAAGTCTTTGATCATCGTTGTCTGCGAAGCATTGCTGGAGTCGGATGGCACCAGCTTGTCCGCAACAATGATGTGCGTATGCGAGTACTAGGTGGTGATAATCATGCTAGCTCCCTAGAACAACAGATAGCACTGAATAAGTTGCGTTGGCTCGGGCACGTGCTACGTATGCCTGGTCACCGCTTACCTAGGAGAGCCTTGTTTAGTCTGCCAGGTGTAGGGTGGCACAAGACTCGAGGTGGACAGAAGTTGACTTGGCAGCGGGAAATGAAGTCACTGACGACCAAACTGGGTTCCGCCGGTCCGATTCGCCTTCCGGGTTGGAGTCCACGTGACTCGCCTTGTGCTTGGCTCGATACTTTACAGGATATGGCTCGCAGTAGACACCAGTAGCGTCTGCTGCCGTCTCGTAATCGGATTGCCTGTTTAAAGTATGTTTGGTGCTGAGTTATCTGCGAGGTAATGGCTGATTATGACGCGTGGCAGTGAAAGCCGCAAGGAAGCTGTCTCCTTGATGCCGCCTTATCTTTGCACGATAGCCAGCCGTTTGTGACGGTATGTTGTCTACACCAGGTGTAGGCTCCTTAACCCTGAATGTTTGTTTAGGGCATTAAGGCTTTCAGGTAAGTCCCCCTTCTCTCCCTCTTCTTATTCTTTATTTCATAGGTCCTCATGGTTGTATGGCAGCGAAGCATCAGTTCAAATGGCTGATGTACTGCTGTTGATGATGATGAGAACAGTGAGCTTCAGTTGCGTCCCGTGAGCGTTTATCCAACACGCTTGACAGCGTACTTTGATAGGCATTCAGGAAAGCCGGCTTCGCCAGTTGGCTGGTATCAATGCGCTCACAACATCGTAGTGGGCGTCCGCCAAAAGGCATCCGCAGGTCAGCACATACAAGTGCATGATCGGTATCCACACCTGTGCTCCAAATGGAGTAACAGTTCTGGACGCAGCCTCTGTATCGGTAACTTATCGCAATGTGATCGATTTTCGACCATAGCTGGTTTGAGGCTGGTGTGCGCCAAGTCACCCTCCGGCAGGTGATGTGTCGGAAATTAGTGCTCGCAAGAAATAAGCGAGCATCATCACACAAATGAAGTAACCGCTCATCGGTATCATTACGGAAGACTACACCATGTTGGCTGCTCAGATGCAGTTCATCAGTGGATAATTTTTCAAGTTGGCTGTTCAGATCTTCAGTCGGCACAGCAGTGTCCGAGCTTCTTCTGTGGCGAAGGAGCTCGTTCAGTTAACGATAGAAGTCGTCTTTTACCGAATCATCGCTAGTGTTTGTGGGTGCGTAGGCAGCGCTGACGGATAAACACCTTTTGGTCCCGGGCGACTTCGAAACTTTGAACGAGCCAGCCAATCGGACGGCACACAAGCGGTTACTGATTGGAATCCAATCAACCAGAGCAGCTTCAGCCTGGAGACTCAGGGCAATACCAGCACCGGTTTGGCCGGTGCTCGAAGCTGCATCGTTACCGGATAGGCGCAATGAGAAAGTGCTACTGGTGTCACCTGAAGGGGATCTCAAAGTTAGCACTGAGCTAGAGTCTTGCAGGCTGGTCTCCGATAAGCAGCAGATGTCGATCCAGAGGGTCTCTAATGTTCGGGTAAGTGCTGCCTGTTGACCGATCTGAAGCCATTTGCGTACATTGAAGCATGCCAATCTGAAGAAGGATCGAGCGCTCCAAATGGAAGTCGAACTGCGCTTGGCTGATTGTTTGAACGTGGGCTTGTCGACGGTAGGAATGACGTTCCGCGTTCGCATGTGACTTGAAGCTGAAAGGTAAAAGTCTATCAAGACAACGTGGGTGGCCATGGAGTGGGGGGTTGAAAGAGGGGGGATTAAAGTGAAGCTGGAACGGGACGGGAAGAGTGAAAAAGCGTAGGAGGGGTAATAAGAAGATGGGAAGGCTTGAGCAGTAGCATCCAAACCACTATCCACCCTGCTCGATACAACAGATAGGGCACCGTTGATTATCCTCTGCGGTGGCTAAAGCATCAGAAATTTGTATGAGGAGAGATTCATTGGATTGTATGGGCAGGATACTGTCAGATTGCCCAGGCCTAGACAGGAGAACGATTAGGGTTCTCAACCAAAGTCTTTGG
Source organism: Dicrocoelium dendriticum (assembly GCA_944474145.2). Taxonomy (NCBI): domain Eukaryota; kingdom Metazoa; phylum Platyhelminthes; class Trematoda; order Plagiorchiida; family Dicrocoeliidae; genus Dicrocoelium; species Dicrocoelium dendriticum. Next base: position 39,287,618 of record OX104064.1, read on the forward strand.
TTCAAAGACCTGACCGCAAGGCAGCGGGTTTGGCGTTGGGCTACAAGGAGTCCGTTTTAAGGAGTAAGGAGCCGCCCTCATTCCAACCCCTAACCTGGAGGACCAGGAGGCTGAGTTTGTCTGGCCTCAGTTGGAGTGTCTCGGCTCCCTGGTTGGGGTCCGAAACACGATGAACACGTTTGGCTGGATACACTTGCTGATATGGCTCGGAGCCGACCTCAGTGACGTTCGTGCTGTGAGCTTCTTTGTCCCACCCCATCCTTCTTAACCTCCCCCTCTAACCACGATATCACTATTTAGCCTTATATCATTTTGTATAGTACTTTTTAGTGCATAGTAGCCGGCTGTTAGCTTACCGGAACGATGCCCATCCGTTGCCGGTAGCTCATCTGGCTTGCACCTGTCGCATTTTTTCCCTTTTTATGTATTGCGGCACAGTAGCTGAGGTTTTTTCCACCTCTAGCTAAGGTGTATAAGACGACGACGACGACCCAGCCGGGCAAGAAAACAAAACACGGGCCTGCTAGACCGAAGTATGTAAAGAACAGAACAAGGTTAATTTTATGAGTCACCTGCTATCATCTCCGGTTGCGCGTTCTGAGCTGACTCAACACACCTGGGCAGATTCCATATCTTCTACTTGTCCGCACTGGCCTGCTATAGTCGTACTCACTCACGCCTGTCGCGTGGCAACGTGTGTTATGCTGGCGGGCTGATTTAATCAGTTTCCTGCGTGGCTTAGCCGTGCTTTCACCTGCCGGGCAGCAACCTGTGTCATGATGACAGACGTCACGAAACCATGCCACGTACTTACGTTACGCCCTCCGATTACCAGGAATTCCGATCGTCGGTATTTCGCATCATCATGTTCTGTTTTTGTCTACAACACAGATGATAAGATACATCCGCGCGCTCCGTGCCATTCACTTCCCCATTTCGCCAGTGGACGAAAGGACTACGCACATGTGTGGTGTTCCGGAGGTCACCGGTTAAAACCCGCGGTATACCTAGCCATCGCGCGACTGGAAACTTGGTTTCTTTCTCTTATTGCTATTATGCTATCAAAAAGCATCAGGAGTACGCCGGTATGTAGTGCCGACGCTTCACTGCCACGCAACCATCACCAGTCGCATGTGGGATAAGGATACTGCAAGGGTCGCAGGCTTGGACTCGCGCCCTCATATTACAAGGCACGCTTGGGATCCTTAAGGCTACGGGCTGTCTATTTTGTGTTATCACCTAGTACATAATTACAAAATTACACCATGCGTCTTTTTCCTTTTACCATTATATGGTCTGCATGTTTACTTGTTTTTAATCTCTTATCCTGCTGTCTGCCTAGCGGTCCAAATCCTTATGTCAACTAATTTGCGCAGCTAATTTCCGCTTGAACTGACTGTATCCTGACAGTGAGGGGTATCACGTTCCCGGTGCTCCATTTTTTGTTGAAACTTGTTTCTTTGTTCGGTTTTCACTGACGGAGCTGCAGGTGTTTTTCGCTCAGCAATTTACTCAGTATTTTGGTCACACCATTTATGAATCCTAAAATTGGCTTATGGCTGTTTTTTATTTTATTACCAAACATTAGTGTCCTCGCTAATTGAAAAATGGCTACTTCAGTCCGTCTTACATGAGCTTATGTTTTTTTCAGGTTCGGCCTTGACTCATGACGAAGCTTGGGTGTCTTGGTTGCACTTTGGTAGGTATTGGACCATGTACCGTATTGTTTCTTTTCACGATTGCAAACAACCCACTCAAAGTTATCATCTTCACTGCAAGGTGAGCCATTCAGTCATAATGACATGCATCCTAAGGCCCGATCGATCCATTTAGCTATGTTATCGAACGTCACCGATTACCTGGAGTTGCGCCTGTACTTCCTTTTCCCCTGTTATTCTTCCGCTTATTTTGAAATTTTATTTTCTAGTGTTCTAGTATCCCAACTTATTTGATGCACCATTCGGTGCCTTGATCTCTTGATGGATACAAAACATTTGGGCTGGTGTTTGCTCAATTTTTACTTCTATCCTCTCTAACCGACTTTAGGCGTTATACTTAACGCACTGATTCAGCATCCACGTGCACTTTACAGGCTCATACCGCTTACGTATTATGCGAATGCGCAGACACTTGGCTTCGCATAACTGGGGGTTGCTTCTGGTTTCACCACACCTGAGTACTATTCTCTGGGACAGTGCCTTGAACACAGGCCTTTTGATGTGCTGCTGATAAGCTGCTCATCAGTATACCGGTACAACGGAACAATGGTTTGTGACGGTTATGAAAGCATTTGCTCAACTGGTCCCGTAGTTTGGTTGGGGTGAGAAGCACGAAAACAAGCATTGCACATGAGAAAGAATAAAACAACAAGACAGTTTCATACAAGGAGCAAGATTGTTGAAATGGACTTGTACTATGTGGAACAGCACAACAACTTATAGCTAACATCTCATATAAAGGACAACTGGATTACTCACCCACCTTCGCCGATTTACGTGTTAATTGTCATTGCAAGTATGCTAATTCACGGGAATACTTTCCAGTGCATCCATTCGTGTAACAAAGTGTAGGGATTTGGGTACGATATTCAAATCTTTTTGATGAACGCTGAATTGGAGGCGCAAAGAGCTGAGTTTAGAAGAATGTTTCAAGGTTGGTGGATCCGAAGGGAGAGGTAAGTCAACATGTTAACTTGCTTTTAAGCCAGTCTCTTAGATAGATATTTAACTTGTTCAAAAGGGTGACAGCATACGTTAATCGGTTCGGTATTTGGTGTGCCATTATGAGGTCTCCGCATAGCAGCAAATGGGCATCTGCGGAACACTTCGAGTTTCTCCACTCATGCCCGGTACGCAAACTGGCGTAAATGCTTGACATTCTTCATTGCCTGACATAGGTTTTTCCTTCGCTACGAGGTCGTGCTTCAGCCAAGATCGCCATACAGATATTGCTCATCAAAGTACAGATGGATAATCGGAATTCCCGTGTGCCCTTCGCAACAGACCAACATTCTGGTTGCTTCTTTTTATAGCGCACTCAGATTGTTTGGAAAAAGCGAGCGCTCTGAAGTCACCTTAAGAAGTGGTCTGCAGATCATACACCTCAAACTGGCGGATGTAGACATATCGGTGGCGAACGTGAAGAACGCGATGCTTGCTCTTATTGAATGACAGCGCGTTCCTCGGCGACGAATTCGAGGACTCGTCAAGGTCGCGCTGGAGGACTTCGTGATCATCAAATCCCTCCATCGCTTGCCAAATGAACCTAGTCCGCAAAGGGTGAACACTTCGAGGTGCTAACTTTTGCTAGATCGTTACTAAAATCAGAAACAGACAAGGCCAAAGTAGCGAAACTTGCGACACGCCGCATTCGACTCCAGTTGGCTTCGGACTCGAACCTCAAGTTACTGTTCGTGGGAGAAACTACCGCTCCATCCAAATGCTGGTTTACCAATGCCATAATTCAGAAGCTTGTTAAGCAGTATACTATCTTCTAAGCGACCGAATGCTTTTTAAAACATGGCGTCAGTTTTTGTCTCCTCAACTGCTTCCGTCCAGTTCTCCCGTACAATCTACGAGTTCGTGTTACACAAACGATGCTGATGAAAACCGTGCTGCTCCGGCTCAGTGGTATCGTAGCTTCCCAGATAGAGCCCATCGTTGCATCTGCAACGGTCACTTCCATGACCTTAGCGAACATAGGCGGTAATTAGTATGCTTTGATCGAGTTCATCACTTGTGAATAGAATTGGTAATGCCCCGTTTCCACTTGGACGGAACTATATTCTCGTCCAAACAGCGCCGAAATAACCCAGCCAGTTGTTCGTCTAGATGTATGGCTGCTACCTACAGTACTTTCGAGTGGATGTTATCCGCTCCAGGAGATGTGTGTGCGCATGAGTGGCAACTTCCTTAGCACCGCCTATGCAGTGAAGGTAACGTTTTCTAAATCTGATGGTGGAGTGATGGCAACAAGAAAAGAATTCGAACCCGGTGTACGTTGGAAGGCAGATGAGTATTGGACTCGTAAGGTTTTGGGCGACTTTCGCCGTGTGCGTATACCCACGGCGGAATTCCGCGCTGCACTTTACAACCCCGCGTTGGAGAGCACACATCTGATTGTAGCAGTAAACTCTGTAAAGCCGGAAAAAGGCAACTTGTTTCGAATCATGTTTCTTAAAGACGAAGTGATGAAACCTGCGTATGAGTGTTTCATTGGTGCGTAAACCCGGTTTTTATCTATCCATCTGTTTTACAGCCAACTTTTCTTTGAAACAATAATTCGGGCGAAGTTTAAACTCTCTTGGTCGTCACAATGCGAAATGTTTTTAACTGCGTCCATGTCTGACTTAGGGTTCTATGCGAACGGTCATACTTGTCCTTTTCCAAGTTAATAGAAGCCTCAACAGCGCCTGATATTTATGCTGTGCCGATTGTTTCTTTAATGTAAATAGATAGTTCTAGATTTTTGTTGAGCATGCCCCTTTTGGTAAGTTCGCTTAGCAACTCATTATCATATCGTCTACTTGCTTTTGTGAATACGCTGACTCGCTTGGACAGCAGATGATGAATTTTCCTGGTTGTAACAAGCCTCGCGGGTGATAATAAATTGAAACTAATTTCGGCAACGACGAATTTCCGGTTTTTCCCCATTTCTGTGTCAGTCACTGGAATTACACTCTCCTCTATCCAACTCGTTCATTTGCAGCGGATTCTTCTGGCTTCTGTCGTTGCTGCTCACTGCACTCCTCTGGATGCCACTGAGATCGTTAACAGCGAATCTGGCCCCAAGTTTGTTGATGGGCGTATTGTTTCAAGAAGCGTTGCGGTTCTCTTTTTATATATTAATCAAGTAAGTCTGCTTCGCTTTGTCCCATTCGTTCGTTGGGATTACTCTATCGGCGGCCTACCTAAATTTCTTCTTACCTTGAATTTTCTCATGGTCGTTTTATGGATTAGTACTTATTGACTGATTTCTCCTGCTCTGATTCTGCGAAAAGCTGCTTATCCCTATGTGGTATCTCGGTATTCACCTTGGTTTTGGTTGACGCGGAAGTTGTCATCTTGTAACCATGTTTTGATCAGACTCTTATTTCATACAGGATTTTCCTTCCATAAGTCGGCCCCTAGCCTAGAGCTAACAAGCTTGTCTCGTAATCTTGCGGCGCGGGTTCGAATCCGCGTAGGGGTGGGCGTCCTCGCGGTATACTCAGCCCGCGTGCGACTGGTGGTGGTCGCACGGCAGTGAAGTGCCTTTACGGCGTGCAGCTGACACATTTTTCCTTCCACAAACTTCTAACTTGGTACAGTAGCATCAGCTCGGCCGCATGGTGGCATTTCTTATTGGACTGGCGGAGACGATGTTGGAATCGCCTGTCATTTTGGTCCCCATTGAATAATAATACTAACAATACTTATTATTATTATTATTATTATTATTATTATTATTATGTATATCCTCTGGTTTACCAGACATGCTTTTCAGCATAATCGAATTTTTTTACAATTGTTTCGTTTACTATTTACAGCATATTCCAAATGCCAGGCAAAAGTTTTAACCTCCATGGTTGTGCCGTGGATGGGCACAGAATAATTTATGGCGTCTTGACGGAGAGCTCCATGTACGGACGGAAACAGTTTTACTTTTCATTTGGTAAAGGATGTGAAGCCATTATTGGGGGGATAAGAGAAACGTTAAAGCTGAAATCATACTTATTGAACATATCATCTAATTTAGGCTAAACCATTTCTGCACATTGTGGCGTTCTAAAAAGGAGTAGTGAGAGACAAGGGTATTTATTTATTTTCAGTTCAGTAGCTGTACATATGGGCTGAGACAGATAGAATGGAAGATTTATTTGTTGTGTGGGAGGCGGACGTGGTCAGTACTCGTCAACTAGCTCAGGCGTTTTGGTATAACTGTATGCTAGGCGTAAGCGAGTAAGAGAAAAAGTGAGAAAATTTTTTGAAATAAGGATGAATATTTTGGAAACCGAATCGGTTAGATTCATGTTTAAATGAGGGTAACAAAGAAAGCATAGACGAGTAAGCGAAGAACGAATGATAAAAGCAAATTAAGATGAATAGTTTCAGTCAGTATTTTCTTCTCAACTCACGCTTTTTAATATGGCTGCAAGGCAGGCGTGGCTGAGTAAGCAGAATACGAAGAGTGGCGACAAAATTGGTTATCTTAATTTCAGTTTGCAATTCTTCTGCGGTCCACATTTATTGGTGTGTCTGTGAGTTATGCTTTCCCGAGTAAAACGAGCCGAATGAAGAAGGGTGAAGGGGATTCTGTCAATTTTTTTGTCTATTTTCAGCACACTACTTCAGGAGTGTTTGACCAACTAAATACTCTGTACGTAGCACATTTTATGTATATTTGTAGTCCACACACGTCTCGGCCCCCTCTTCAAGTGGCAATTTTTTCATTGCACTGCAATTACATCGTCGGGTAGTTAGAAACAGTACTTTTAAATGACGGTTACAATTCACATGCCGTTACTTTGATAAGGTGGTTGTTCCAGATTTCGCTCTGTCTGTTTGGGTAGAATTTTCTTCGAATATTAGTTTTAATTTTGGACAACGGGAGTGTGTTCTTGGTATTCCTAATTGTGTATCTACCTTTTTGTTTGAAGTGAAAATTGATACTTGGTGCGAATACCCGCTTATGGACCAAGTCATTCTTATTCTTAGTTTCATGCATCGTAGCTACAGTGGCTCCAGCTGTAGTCTCGTACAGCGTTCAGCTTGATGAATACCTTTTTCTTCGAGATGTCGGCCATAGGTTTCTCGATTGTTTTTAGGTTTGAGTTGCCCGCAATGAACCTCTCTGGATATCTGTTCTCTCGTAGTGTTACTGAGACACGTTGCAGCTCATTGTCATTTGTCCTTCGATTTCACGCATTGCCTTTACGTTGTGTTTGCAAAGGTGTGTGTGTGTGTGATTCTAAAAATTGTACACAGTAGATGAGGTACACGGAATATCTGAATTCGGACCGTTATTCTCTTGCTTCTACTGGGCAGGGGCGATGAAGCTGGACTTTAACGTAATGTTATAACGTGCGTGCCTCCACAATCTATTGGATTGTGCTGGATGGTGCTTCTGGCATCTTCATTGATTAGAAGCTAAACAAACTCAGTCATCTGGTCCTCCATTTTGGGGATTGGAGTGAGAGTGGCTACTTATTTCTTAGAACGAGTTCCCTGTACTCCACGACCAAACTGTCGATGTTTTACAATCAGGTTTTTAAACCAATGAGAATCCTGATCGTTTTTCTGCCAAAGTCAGGGTAACCTGATAGTATCATACCCACGCAATACGATGAACTTCAACCAGTCTCTTTATGCTTTAGCTGTTGTCGCAGATAATAAGCAGTGTCTTATCTGCTGAATCGAACGGAATGAATGGGAGTTAGGATGCTACTGCTCAGTCCTTATTGTCTTCTTATTCCTCCTCTTATGCTCTTTTATTTTTATCATTCCGTTCCAACCTCACTTATATCCCTATCTTTTTAACCGTCTGATTTCTGGTTGTAACCATCTTGCTTCATTAGGCGTTTGCCAGTCCGTATCCTAAAGGTAATGCGCTCGTCTTGTAATCTGACGGCGCGGGTTCCAGCCTACCTGGGGGCAGGGCGACCGTCGAAGTATCCTTGCCCTACGTGCAACCGGTGCTGGTTGCGCGGAAGCGGAGCGTCGGTACTGCGTACCAGCGTACTGCTGAGGCTATATTTGTCTTCTAGTTTCGACTCGTTTAAAATTGCATTGAGTCCTACCATGTAGGAGGCCTTGATCATCACTAAGATTCGGATCCTGTGTTCATTGTACGTTTGCTTTTACGTGACACTGGCGATGCCTTCTCACTGCGTTTGCCCGAATCTAATCTAGATTCGAATACTGGTCATGCTGCTCGCCGAGCTTGGCAGTTTGCTTCCAAATGTTTCGCCACCAGTCGCGGTGACGTTATCATTGTAAAAGTGGCGGTTTCGTAGCAAATACTGACAGGGTGAATTCCCTCATGGATGTTACCTGGTACTTCTATGTTTCTTTTTAACTTTTTTCTATTCTAATTAGTCAGTCACAGTATCATTCGTTCGTATTTAGGCGTTTATCATTGGCTATATACACGTTACTGCGGTTTGCTTGGGATCGTTCCAATTCGATTGATGTAATAGTGTCACGAAGGCGAAACGGCCGACTACCATGGTCACCTTAGCAATGCGAGACTGGCCAGTTCACGTAAGCAGCTGGCAGGCTCGTTGCCATGGCATTTACCGGAGCCTGTCCATTGCAGCCATCGAAGCCAGCTCTCTCTCTATCTGAAGTAGCCCGTAGAATATTGGTTGTATGCCGCTTGCAACCGATTGGCTATCCAATAATAGTAAGCCAATGGCATCGTTTTACCTTGAAGTGGACCAATCAGAATGACCTGCCTTGAAACTCCCCACTAAGCACATTACTTGATCAGCCAACAAGCGAGTTTTTGCGCATCTAGTAGTTGCTCTAGTCAGGAACTTTCAACTAGGTCTTTTCTCTCATGAACTATGTATTTTGACCCGATATTTTGGCTGTACATCCTGTCTTCTGGGTGCTCCATACAAGTTCCACCAGAGGCCTTTGTCTTCTGATTTGGGAAGTGGCTGTATCATGACCAGAGTGGCTGCATCGGGTATCCGTACTGTCAGCAGAATCACAACTGCATCAGCCGGCACGTGCGTTGCTATGCACTCGACAGGAAGCTAACGAAATCGCATGCCGTTGTCGCATTCATGCAATGCTGGACTTGCCCACGCGGGCAGACATTCAGGAGTCAATCAGCCAAACGTCGCAACGAGGTATGGTGAGTGTGTCCCATAAATCTCTACCGTCCGCGTACCCAATAAACACTTGTAGGTCAAGTTCGTATTTTGTTCTTCCCGGTTGCGCACTCAGATTGGGGCAAGGCGCACTCGTTAAGGGAACAGCGCGAATGGCGCACGCACCTCGGTAATCGTAGGCCTCTTACTGTGGGAAGGTAGGTGAGTGTCTTAACAGTAGCGAAGCACAAGGCAGAGAACAGATGGTTTGCCTAGCGGTTACAACAAAGGCAACAGGGACAAACGAAGCGCGCGTTACAACCTATAAGTACAAGCTGGTATTCTTGGTTAACGTCGTCTGCTCTGTTCATTTCCGGGAGACAAATTGTTTTTTTCGGGCTGTGCTTTTCAGTTCGCTTGAAATCTTTCCATCGCAGGGGTTAGTATACTGGATCGATATCGATGCGTATATAGACTGAATAATTTGGCTTTTGGGTTACTATGATGTGATGCTATTCGAACGCCAAACACAACACGGAGATCCTTGTTCAAAGAAGGACGCAAAAAGAGGGAGTTCCTCAGGGCCGAATCCTCCCCAATTCAATCGACATGCATATCAACATCGGTCCCATATACCAGCCATTGTGACAGAAAGACCACAAGTGAGTTGTAAACCGCAGCTCGAAAGAAAACAATCCGTCGCCTAGAATTGAACAGAACAGTCGGTGTTAACCCAGAATGCTAGCTTTGTACCTACTGCGTTAATCGAATTAGGAAAATTCCAGCTGCACCGCAGTGGCTTTTTTTGTATCCGGTGATAAGCTAAAAAGTACGAATGTATAACACAGGGGCTGAATAATCGGAATAAATAGAAGTAAAAACTGCAGATTTATATAATGGACCGCTGGAGAGGATGTTTCCAAAACTGTAGCTCGCTTTTGAGCACGGGCGTGAACTCTGATCACGCACTTATACTCACCGACCTGCAGGTGCGTTTCGGAGGGCGTCCGCAACTGCGCCTTGAGTGCATAGATACTTGCCAACTGGCGAAATCACATGTTCTGAATGCATATCGAAGTACGCTGGCATCCGAGCTGAACAAGCGCCCACTGAACACCGTTGAAAATCTCTGGTCGCATATCCACCAGACGCTATTAGTAGCAGGCAAGTCATGCGGCAAGTCAAAATTCTAACCTGGACATAGAGTCTCTACGCAGTCTCTGGAACTTCTGGATGCTTGCCGACGTGTTCTGGCTGAAAGCGAACGCAATGAGACTGGCAAAGATCTCAGGGCAAAACTCTGTGCTAGCCTGAAGTGAGACCGCGAATCGTGGTGGTCTCATTGTGCCTCGAAAATGGAGACGGCCGCTGCCTTTGGTAATTATCGTACGTTATCCTGTCTGCTACTAGAAATGGGCAGCAGGAAACCTGGTGTTAGCGAAACCATATGCAACGAGAGTGGATAGCCGATCCACAAGTTGTCAAATCGCTTGGAGCGTTGTTTTGAACATTTTGAGGGTCGCTTTATTCAGCCAGAGTTACTAGCTTTCCTATCGGCAATCGATCGCCCCTTTCCCTAGACCCATCTTCACGCGCAGAAGCTGAAGTGGGATCATACTGCTGAAATTTAATTCGGGCGCAGGAGCAGATAGACTTCTTCCAGCCCTCTTCAAGGACCTGCTCTTGTCGATGATTTATACGAGTTACTAGTGAAACTGTGGGATCAGGAAACTGCCCCAACATAATGGAGCCGCTTCGTTATATACATTTCCATGTGGGACTCCAGTTCGTAATGCGGCAACCACAAAGGAATCAGTTTGATCTCCATTGTCTCCAAGTTACTTACGTCTGTCCTCCTTCATAGATTAATTGGTACCTGTGAAAGACAGATTCGTGAAGAGCAAGCTGGGTTACATCGAAATCGAGGCTGCATTGACCACATCTTCAGATTATGCCAATTGTTGGGACACTGCTATATGTATTGGCGACCCACTTTAGTCGTGTTTCTCGACATCAAAGATCGATCTTCACTTTGGGACCGTCTGTTCAGGAAAGGAAGCCCGACAAATATACAAATATACGCGCATAGTTTGGGTAGGGTGAGCGGTTATTGTAAGTTGTCACCACCCTTCAATATCTCCGGCGGTAAGGCACAGATGCCCGCTGTCACCTTTCCTCTTTAACTTCACCATTGACGAAGTCATGGAAATGACCAGCAAGACGTGGAGCTGCTTCTAGGTGAGCAACTTCGTGACCTGTAGGCCGACGACATTATCATTTTCTGTGACAGCTCCCAAACATGCCCAACAGCACTGGACAGATTAGCATTGGCTGTCATTCGTTTTGAGTTATGCTTCGCCCCCTCGCAATGCATAGTCCTACTCAAGATTGGCAGGAACCTAGGGATGATCAACTGGAAGTCGTCCAGAAATTAAAGTAGCTTGCAGCTCTATTAGCTCCTGTAGAATAGAAGATAAGGTCACAAACCGTATAGCGAAAGCTGGGGGCGCTTTTGATAATCTCTGCCATCTTTGGCGGCTGCGTAGCATCCTTCTCGCCCTGAAGGGCAGAGTTTACGGCGCCGTCTTCCTTTCAGCCCTTTTATACGGATGCGAAACCTGGCCCATCAGGTTGACAGACATAAAGAATCTAGCTGCTGTTATAATCTACTCACTAGACGCAACTCCAAAAATAACAATTCACTGCTCCACAAAGCTTCTAGCCCAACCGAAGGAAAAAGCAAAACGCCAATGCCTTTGACAAAATAACGTATTAATCTCCGCCAACGAACACTGTACAACGACTGCGGACCTTGGCTGTATTTATAGGTCTCTACTGACCTTCGACTTCTAGAATTGGAAGGTCAGCTGCCAAGGTTAGTGATTCCCCATATCTTTTGCCGAGGTGTCAGGTGGCTTTTAATCACGTGCAAAAGAAGAACATTCCGGAACATTCGAAATCGATGCGATAATCGTTAGTAATCGATTACTCGCTAAAATATGGATTTCCAAGGCAATTCTTACTTTCTCCCGGACAGCTGCGTTCGACCATCACCACCTTTGCAGTTTGGCTCATGTCTGGTGGGAACACCGCGTGAGCAATGAGCGTCTTCGACGTTGTGTATTTGGTGCAGGGATAGCAAAGCAACCGCTCTGCACCATTATTTCACACACTAGGCTCCGATAGCTTGACCCCTTGTTACATTTGCCAGCACCTTGACTTCCGCATTGTGCGTTGTTTGCGCGACCGGGGTGTGAATGCGAAAAGAGGATTAGCCTAGCGACAACTTGATCAGTGAGAATGAAGCCCCTGACTTCGTAGCTGGAGTCCTTTTATGTCTCCAGACTGCCCGGTCTGGGGATCGAAGGACGATATTCATGTTTGCTTGACATGGTGACATGGTGAAGAACAGGTCCCGATGGTTTGTGTTGGGAATTTCTTTATCCTTCCCCTCCCGTCAATCTTCCCCATCCAACCGCTTTCTCACACGTTAAACTTAACGTGACTCAAAGTGTTATATTACCTTTGATGTTTTCTTTTGTATTCTGCAATGTTTATTGTCTCGTTTTGTTTATATATCTCATCTATTTTTTCATTGCGGCACATTAGCTAAAGTGTATTAATGCTGATGATGATTATGATATGATGAACAGAGTAGTGTCAGGCAACATCCATCCCGAATTTAGGTTCCGCCAGTATCTGCTGCGAAACCGCCACCTGCATTTATAATGTCGCCGCGACTGATGACAAAACGTCTGCAAGCAAATGGTTCAGCCCGACGAGCAACTCGACAGCTGAACAACAAACGCAACCTACCAGTATTCCGAACGATTTACATGTGGATATTGCTCTGAGTCTTCGAGCTTAAGCTGCTCCGATTGCTTGGGTTCCATTGAAAAGCCGGATATACACCGTTAGACTGGCTGGCTCGTTCCTTGCTTCGAAGTCGCGCGGCGCCAATAAGTGCCTATTTGTCATCGCTACCTACGTTCCCACAATCTGTAGCGGTGACTCATCATCATCATCATCAACAACAACAACAGCAGTACATCAGCCATTTGAACTGATGCTTCGCTGCCATACAACCATGAGGAACTATGAAATAAAGAATAAGAAGAGGGAGAGAAGGGGGACTTACCTGAAAACCTTAATGCCCTAAGCAAACATTCAGTGTCAAGGCGCCTACACCTTGTGTAGACAACATACCGTCACAAACAGCTGGCTATCATGCAAAGATAAGGCGGCATCGGCGAGACAGCATCCTTGCGGCTTTCACTGCCACGCGTCATAATCAGCCATTACCTCGCAGATAACTCAGCACCAAACACACTTTGAACAGACAATCCAATTAGGAGACGGCAGCAGACGCGCCACTGGTGTCGGTTGCGAGCCATGTCCTGTAAAGTCCCGAGCCAAGCACAAGGTGAGTCACGTGGACTCCAACCCGGAAGGCGAGACGGACCAACGGCACCCAGTTTGGTCGTCAGTGACTTCATTTCCCGCTGCCAAGTCAACTTCTGTCCACCTCGAGCCTTGCGCCATTCTAAACCTGGTAGACTGAACAAGGTCCTCCTAGGTAAGCGGTGACCAGGCATGCGTAGCACGTGCCCGAGCCAACGCAACTTATTCAGTGCTATCTGTTGTTCTAGGGAGCTAGCATGATTATCACCACCTAGTACTCGCCTACGCACATCATCGTTGCGGACACGCTGGTGCCATCCGACACCAGCAATGCTTCGCAAACAACGATGATCAAAGACTTGAAGGCGCCTCAGATCTTCAGACCGAAGGGGCCAAGTTTCACTACCATAGAGCAGAACGGCCCTCACTGTGGCCTTGTATACACGGCCTTTCAGACGGAGGGAAACACCCTTCTGTCGCCAAAGATGACGCAGGTTCAAGAAGGCAGCTCTGGCCTTTGCAATGCGTGAGCTCACGTCAGTTTCTATGCGCCCATCATTGCTGATGCAGCTGCCAAGATAAGTGAATTGATCAACCACCTCGAGTTCCTCGTTAGTAAGCGTCAAGGGGTCATCAAGTGGCTGGTGATCCTGCAGTAACACTTTGCACTTTGAAGGTGTGAAGTGCATACCAAATAATTGGACCACTCTGGACGGGCTATTCAGGGTTGATTGTGCCGCCTCACCATTGTCGAAAAGCAAGACGATATCGTCCGCATAATCAAGATCAACTAACCTTTCACCAGGCAGCACTTCAACGCCTACATCATGAGATTCTGCATGGGAACACTCCATGATAGAATCCACGACGAAATCGAACAAAAATGGGGAAATCCGACAACCCTGACGAACGCCACTTGTAGTCGGAAAGCTATCCGATAGGACACCGTAGACCCTGACGCGGCCGGTAGTGTTCGAGTATAGAGCACGAAGGATGTTCACATAATTCGTGGAAACACCTTTCCACGCAAGTAATTCGAACAGAATCGATCGATCGACTGAATCGAACGCACTCTTGAAATCGAGGATCACAGCTATTGTCGGTCTGCGGTATGCGTGGCGCTGCTTTAGCACCTGCCGCAAAGTGAATATATGGTCTATACAGCCACGTCCTGGGCGAAAACCGGCCTGCTCTTCCCTAATCCGAGATTCCCGTTCCGCATTGAGGCGACGAACGATAATCGAGGCCTGTAATTTTGTCACAACTGGCGTTAGGCTAATACCCCTGTGGTTCGCACAGTCTGTGCGACTGCCCTTTTTGTATATTGCCACTATAATCGACTCGCTCCAATTTGCCGGCACACTCTCTTCGTTCCAGATACGTTCGAATTGGGATGTCAGTGCCCTGCAGAGGACCTCACCTCCATCCTTAAATAGTGCAGGTGGGAGGGAATCCGGGCAGGCGGCACGAAAACGATTGAGGGCTGTGATCGCGTTTTGGACCTCGGCCTCCGACGGAGGCTCTAAACTAACCGTCCATGGCACGTCCTGCATCACCTGAGTAGGAAGAGGTCCAGGAGCAGGGGGCCAGCTGAACTGATCTTCAAAGTGTTCAGCTCAACGAGCCATACGGCGCTTCTTATTGTGTATCAGCGCACCCACACTGTCTTTGATTGTCTCACTGACACCTGGTTTTCTGGGACCAGTGGTGCGGGTTAGCTGGAAGAGCTTCCGGTAATTGCCTACTGCTCCTGCCTCCACCATTTCTTGAGCCCGACTGGTCCACCAGGCTTCTTTGTCAGCACGTAGGCTCCGCTTTAGTTCACGCCTAATAACCCGTCTGGTCACATTGTGTTCAGAACCAGCCGGGAGGTGTCTTCTAGCTTCTAACAGGTTCACGGACCTCTCGGATATCCAGTGACTAGAGCGGTGACGACTGATAGTGCCACAAACAGATGCTCCTACGTCGTGCATAGCGGCCGAGATCCTATTCCACTGAAGTTCAGTGTCATTAGTACAAGACAGCGAGAGTTCGCTATGCAGTGCTTCTTGATAGGCTTGCCTGACCAAGGGCTGGGACAGTTTCTCCGTTGCCAATCGGGGGAGACGCTTTGTGCGCCTTCCGGTAAAGTTCATGCAGAAACGACAGCGTACCAAGGCATGATCAGAGTCGACACAGGTACTCCAGTCCGAGCGGCAATCCAGAATGGAACCGCGCCACGTGTAACTTATGGCTATGTGGTCAATTTGGGTCCATCGCTGGCCAACTACTGGAGGACGCCAAGTGGCACTTCGGCGCCAACTGTGTCTAAAAGCAGTGCTAGTAAGAAACAACTGGTGCTCCGCACACAGTTGCAGTAGACGCTCACCGTTGTCAGTCCGTTCGGTTAAGTCCATACTTATCACCCAGCTGAGCATCTGAAGAGCTCAGACACCCTACTTGTGCATTCATATCCCCTGCAAGTACTATAATATCTGAACTAGTAGCACTGCGTAGCAGCGTGTTCAGTTCGTGATAGAAGGTGTCCTTGACTACATTAGAACTGCAGTCGGTGGGAGCATAAACGGAAATCACAAACAAACAGCGTTTTGTTTTACTTCGCGAATTAACCTTAGCTGAAGTCGTCAAACGGGATGCACATAAACGGCTGTTCACCGGAATCCAATCAACCAACGATGACAGCCTTGGAGCTGAGAATGTTACCTACACAAGCTTGACCCGTGAGTGCCGCATCGGTGACTCGGTGATGGTTGACTTTTATAGCCGACAGAACGAGTTCCTTAATCACTGGCAAAGAAGTGTGGGTAATGTAGTGCTAGCTGATGATCTGAACCCTCAAGTTGGCACATTATCCACCGATGAGCTACATCGTTGCAGCCAACATGATGTAGGCTCCTGTATTGATAACGGCGGGCGGTTTCTACACCAGTGTGCAAGTGCTGTACTATCTCTCGCCATCACTAACTCAAGACACAGCACTCACAGGAGATGGACATGGTCCCCGCCATCCTCGGGCCGGCGATCGACGCAAATCGATCATATCCAAATTGGTAACCTTTGGAGAAGCTATGTCCAATATCGCCGTTCGATTTAGAGCAGGGGCATAGACTCCGATCATGTGCTGCGGATGTGCGGGTGTGTTTCGACTGATACCCGCGACGATGCTGTGGACGTATAGGCACCCGATAACTGGCGAATCCACATCCGGTTTCGTTCTAGCTTAGTGAACGCTCACTGAACACAGTTAGTTGTCATATATTCAGCAGATGTAATGAGCAACATGTGGCTATTCCGATGAACAGCATGGCACCTGGCCTCTGTTCAGTTCCTGGCATTTCTTTATTCTCTCCAACGCATTCCGGCTGCAAGCGAACACGAGGCTCACAAAGATCTGAGAGTAAAATCGCGTGCCAGCCTGAATGGAGACCGCGGATCTTGGTAGTCTCTTTGGTCATCCGAAATGAAAACAGTCGCTGATTTTGGTACTCATCGGAAGTCATTCCGCCTGATACGGAAAACGAGCAATTAGAGAGGTGGTATTATTGAGACTATCCGCCACACGAATGTACAACCTATTTACATTCTGTATACAAAACTTCAAGCTTTAGGCTAAGTAATTTGCAAAGTGACTGAATCGGCGGGAACTAACAGATTTGTTGCCATCCAATGATCGCCTGTCCCTTAGGCCTTCCTTTCAGACCCTCTCTTTCGCGCAGAACTCGGACATGAGATCGGATTGCTGAGGTTGGATAAGGCCGAGGCGCCAGATTAACTGCTCTCCCTTTGGCGATTTATAACTCTGGGAGCAGGAAACCGTCCCATATGACTGGAACCGCTCCATACTAGTCCAAGTCATCAAGTAGGCTCAGGTTCCAAGTGCAACAGTCTTAGAGATATCAGTCTGATCTCTATCACCACCGGCCCGTCGACTTAAGGACCACAGGCCCGCCTTGTAATCTGAGCTCGCAGATTCAGTTCTGCGTAGGGGATCTGGTGACCCTCGCAGTATTCTTAGCCTACGTGTGAGTGGTAGTCGTCGCACGGTAGTGAGACTTCGGTACTGCTTACCGGCGTACTCTTGATGTCGCTTTCTTCTTTCTGTCGCCGCCAAGTTGCTTGCCTCTGTCATTCTTCACGAGGAAGGTACCGGGTTTCATCGAAATTGAAGCTACATTGGTCTCTATTTTCACAGGCCAATTACTGTAGCACGGTCAGTTGTCATTTTCCTCGACATCAAAAGTACCTTCGATTCCCTTGTTCGAGGTGCCATTTGCGACTGTCTGATCATGAAACGTGTGTCCGAGAAATACGTAAACATCTACAAACCGCTTTATGTTCGTAGCTCGGGCAAAGTGAGAGCTTACGGCAAGCTGTCTCTACCGTTCAATATCTCTAACACTGAGACACAGATGTCCGCTATTGCCTTTCCTTTTTAACCTTGCCATTAACGAAGTCATAGAAATGATGTTTATTGAACACGATTTGGAAGATCTGGAGCTTCTCCCAGATGACCAATTTCTTGACTTGGGGCATGTTTAAGATGTTGCTCTGATCCGTGACAGCTTACAAACGTGTCAAGCAGCACCGTACAAACCAGCAATGGCTATCAGCCGTTCTGGGCTTTGCTTTGTACTCTGGAAATGTAAAGCTTCCCTCCAAGATGGTCAGGGACTGTTCTCTGTTTTGAACTGTGATAGGTATCAGCAAAGTCATTCAGATATCCAACTACCTGGTCATCTGTGTAAGCGGCCGTAGAAAAGAAGAGATCACGAAGGGTATGGCAAACTCGACACGAAAACACTCGTCTTGAATGGTTGAGTCTATAATGTAACCGTTCGTTCGATTTTGATATTCCGTTGTGAGACCCACCAAATCGACAGATATTGAGTGGCTGATTGCGTTCGACTACCGTTTTCTTCGCAGTTTGGCTCACTGGTAGCCCAGGAAGTGCGAGTGAACCGCTCAGCACGTACCAAGCTCCAATGGCTGAGCCACGAGTTGCTCATGCCAGCACACAGGCTCCCGAGACGTGCTCAGTTTGCGCGACCAGGGTGTGGATGGAAGAAAATGAGGGGAGGCGAGGCGATTGCCTGATCAAAGGGAACGAAGACTCAGTTGAAGTTGTCATCGGTTGGAGCTCCTCGACTTCCGGATAGGGTTCCCAATGATGATGAACAGCTTTGGTTGGGTACACTCGCTTACATGACGAAGAAGCGACCTCATTGGCGTTTGGTTTGTAACTTTCTTCATCCGCTTAGTCTCCCCCTGCAGCCACGAATTCGGTATCAATGCATAACTGAAAACCAAGCATCTAATATATTTGCTTTGCTTTTGTTGTTCTTCTTCTTATCTGCTTTCTGCTAGAATCGTACTGCGGCACAATAGCTAGAATGTTTCTTACCCCTTGCTAACGTGTAGAATAGTGAATACTGGTGCTGTTTCTGAGAGCCATAGGTTTACGCGTTTTCTCGTTTTTACTAGTACTATTTATTTTGGTTACGAGGGTCATAACAGGCACTGCTATCGCAATTTACATTTTAACTCGCAACGTGAACCGTAATGACAACCACTAGGATCGCATCATTTCGTCATCATTCTTTGTATGGCCAACTTTAATGACCGTATTCATAGTGACGAAATTTGCTAATTAGCAAACTCTCGGTCCACTTTTGAGCTCTTTCCGCACTCGGCTTCTATACAAGATATTAAATTTGAGCCAGAAACTACTAATAATATCGAGGCCGAGGCTATCTATCTTATTATTGATCAATACATCAGTCTCTACCGGCTTCCTATCTGTTTTCCAGCCTCTGAGAAGCTTTACGCTTGACATAAGCACACGGCTTCATCAATGTGGACCGTTCTGTTGGACGTAGCTATTACATTTGGGTCTCTATATATGATCAGCACCTCGTAAATGCACGATGTTTTCTAGAGATTGTAAAAGACCAGTGTAGAAATAGAAAACACCGTTTAAAAGAAAAAAACGTTCACCGTCTTTTTCTTGTACACTATATGGGAACTCTGCGAATAAGACGCAAGGTGAACAATGTCTTAAAGACACAGACGCTAGAGCGTTGATGTGGATGCTTGCCTCGAACCACACATTGTCACTACGTATAGGTCTCAATTCTGAAACCGGGCTTCATCCAATGACGCGAGTTCTGATACCCCTTGGAACTCCTCAACCCTTTGTCTTCTCACCATCCTCGTTGTTTAATATTGATGCGTTTAAACGTAGTGCGCAGAGACCTTTGTGCCATGTGCTGGTTTACATCCCGGAAGAGATTGTCTTCTAACGTTTCACTTGATGCTTGCACTCTATTACAAGTACGATATACCCATCGTGGTAGTTCTCTGTTTAGTTGTCTGTAGCTGTCTGTGATTCTCTTTTTGTACATAGTGGAGAGCATTCCATTGCGGCTTTCGCTCTTGTATATGCCTTGCGGAAAGCTTATCCTTGTTGTCGCAACATGTGAAGTACGTCATAACTCTCTTAGCCCCCCCCCGCACATCTGTTTAGTTTTTGTTTAAAGTGATCTGAATGAGCTTCCTTTGGCCAACTAACTGGAACACAGATTACGTGGACGACACTGCTCTCTGCGGCTCAGCCCTTACTTTTATGTGGGCGGTGCGGGATACAACGACGTTTCCCAGATTCATTCACACCTCGCGGTTGCAGTCCTGGTCTCAATCGCCACCAGTTCTTGCCACCACCAATCAAGTACCAGTATTGTTGGGTCAGCTGATTCATTGGTAGTCTTATCACCTTTTACAACTGACCGGGTTACTGCGCGTACTGATATGTATTGCGTAGCTACTTGAAACTTCAGCCACCCATAGAGAATTCGGCACATCTGTCAAGCTAGGGCACACAACACTACAGCAGCGCATCCAGTGTGACTGTTTGAATGAAATCAGCCTATTACTTTTGC
This sequence comes from Dicrocoelium dendriticum, assembly GCA_944474145.2. Classification (NCBI taxonomy): domain Eukaryota; kingdom Metazoa; phylum Platyhelminthes; class Trematoda; order Plagiorchiida; family Dicrocoeliidae; genus Dicrocoelium; species Dicrocoelium dendriticum. Next base: position 39,307,751 of record OX104064.1, read on the forward strand.
TTATTAATTTTTACATCGACAACTCACCTTACCTCAGTCTTTTTCTAATATCTTTGCATCTTTTGCTCACTCTCCATTTCCCTCTGTTTTCCATACTTATTGTTATTATCATTATTATTATGGCTTAATAGTCCGAAACAACAGTGTGGATCAGAAGCGTGATCTTTGTACTCTGAATGAATTAAGGGGACTGCGGCATGTGTTGGTAAGTTTTCGCAATGATGCATGCGAACGAAGCTCCGAGTGAGTAATGTTTTGGTCAACCAGCTCATGCTTGCTGACTGACTATATAACCGAGCCATGTGCTCCTCCTGAGTGGTGTCTCTAGTCCTACAAATCTGCTCACAGTTCACCCTTTGTTTGGCAGTGCTAGGTTTAGTTTAACAAATTCAAGAGCTGACCATTTGTTGATGCGATCGGTGGAAAGTGTGGGTCGGACTTCTGCATGTATCATCTTCCTGGACGGAGAGCTCGGGGTCAGGTACCTCGATGGTTAGAAACCACATTTTGATATGAAACTGTCCCCCCTCGCCAGTAGCATTATTTCACTTAGTCCCTTGCTTCAGAATTCATCTCTATCTGATGATATTACCGATTTTCCATGAAAGGTTTCGCTTTATTTATTTTATTATTGTTCGCTGTTAGTTACTACTTCAGTTGTTGGACCACGCGCCAAGATAGTTGACTCTACCACTCCTTGTCAGATGGCCCACTGTTGGGTCGCTAAATTGAACACCAATATGCGCGCCTTCCTCTGGTTTTAGTGAATAACCAGTGGGGGCAACTCACTCACAAGTCAACCGCTCATAAATTTCACCTACTTCGTCTTGCTAAACATTGCATAAATTGCACGCGGGTGTTATCTTGGCTCCGGACTTCTCTTGCATTAATGAAGGTATGTATGTGAGTCGGTTTCAGATTAACCGCGCTTCCTGATTTTGTCTCTTTTTGTTTATACCGCTCATTGTTTATATTGCCATCTTGGACCATATTGTAACGAAAAACGACACGACGGGGGGAGGTAGACGTTTATTGCACACCGAAAATGGGCACATGAGGGTCTCGCGCGCGCCATCGAATATCGACTAGATTTCCGTCCCACAACGCAACACAGGTACGGATGTTAGAGACGAGCCAGTCCTTTCGCCTCGGGAGCTCTGACTTGGAAGATCCGCCTTCCTGTTTTCGCCTCGATCCCCACTTCTCTGCACCCGATTTGGATCGGCCAGGAGTCGTTCGAGAGCTCTCGACTTGCTTGTTCTGGGCTGTGTCAATCGGCTCGGCGTCGGTCCTGTGGGCTGCGCTAGCGGCGTATATGTCTGATTTATTGCGCTGTCCACATATTCCCGCTCCGTAGTTCCGGGCCCAGGCTCGTCGCTAGCCGTCCTTCTCGATCCGCTCTCAGCTAGCTCCGAAGAGCTCCCCCGAGGCATTCTTGGAAGCGGCCCCTCTACAATATCGCCCATGACCTCTCCTGTAGATGTTGGTGTCACGTAGCTGTTCTCGACCGCACTAATAGTACCCGCCAAACTCAAACGGATACCAACAACTACATTAACCGTATAGTCATGAACAGCTGCCATTGGGGATCCGGTCCTCTCAGTTTGGCATTGTGATCGGTAGACTTCTCCGTTCACTTAATGTGGTATCCTCGTCTATTCACCCAGCTCGCGTTGTTTGCCATAGGACGTTTTTGCTAAAAATGGCATCGGTAGTACGCCGGTACACAGTACGGACGCTTCGATGCCGCGCAACCACCACCAATGGCACATAGGTTAAAGGGTACTGTGTGGGTCGCCGTGTCTCCTACGCCGGCTCGAACCGGTTACCTCAGGATCACAAGGTTGGCTTGTGATCCTTAGGGCCACAGGCCGGCGTCGTTTTTACAAATATTGGCCGATCTGGCACTTAGCAGTTCGTGGCGTTAAACCTCGTGTACCGCCGCACTTTAACTCGATTCTCGCTCCGCCCTCTGTGGTCCCTAATTCTCCCCACACAATATTGTGCGTGCACTCGTTCGAACCAGTTTGACGATCTCTCCTCAGTGCTTCCCACCTCTTGCACCTAACCTATGTGGATTATACTCTTCTTCCAGTTCTCAGTTTTGGCATATTCTTTGTGAAGTTCTACGTGTGTAACCATATCACTCCGGAGCTTTTCGAGTAACCTTTTGATCTCATTCGGAAGAAGAGGCTGTGGGCTCATAAACTACCCGGAAATCATCCCTGCAAGTAACAGCATAACAAAGTTACTGTCATTTTGCTACACGGATCTACTGAAAATCGCGTCCGTTGCACTTAGAGAAGCTTATCAGTGCAGCACCTGTATCGTCGCCTAAGGCAGACCGATCAATAAACGCCGCCGCTTTGTGTAGGTGTGTGCGCTCAACTGCGAGATGTTTGACCGCAGAACCCCGTAGTCTGTGCGCTGCGCTTTAGCGAGGCGTTAAGACATGCCTCTGTCACGGCCGGCTGACCTTGGTGTGGGTTAAACCTTTCTCAACTCGCGTTCGTGTTTTGACGTGTTTGTGTCACCTGGCCCATAGCACATTCATCAAACGTGAGTGCCAGTACCAAAAAGACAACTCGGATAGACCTTGCTGTAAACGATAACAGCGCGACAAGCATTCCACTAGTGCAACGTCGCCTATTTTGCGCAGACAATTGCGGTAAAGTCCCTAAGATTGGGGTACCCTGTTTCAGCCGCATCAGATCGTACTGTCCGCAATGTGTAAGCAAATCTGTCCAAGAAGTGAGACAGACAAACAAAGTTGCTGACACAATTTGGTTTTGCCCAACATATAAGATAATTCCAGTTGTCCAGTGTTTATCTTTGCTCAAGAAAATGTGCGATAGCATGACTGAAATAATCGCGCATTTTGTAAATACTAAGATCGATCCCACGGAGGTATATATGGCCACGTTAATACTTCAATCAACTAAAATTAGCTCTGACTCTAAGCTAGGCGCTCTAACCGCACTGCAGCGTCTGTCTCTAAATCCACTGGGTCACCTCACTCCCATAGGCGAACAAGCCTCAACCATGCCTGCTACCACTCCTCCAACCATGAGCATTCATTCATTATACACATCAGCTAGAGGTGAAAAAACACCTCCGCTAATTGTGCCGCAATACATGAAGGAAATACATACATACATATAATACAATACACAAAGGAAAAATAGATACGACAGTTGCATGCCAGCTGAGCTACCAGCAACGGATAGGCGTCGTTCCGGTAAGCTTCCAGCCAGCTACTAGGCAAAAATAAAAATAAAAATTTATTATGTTTTACCCTACGAAATGAGATCGTAGATGGAGGGGGAGGCTAAAAGGGATGGGGAGGGACAAAGAAACTCACAGCACAAACGCCACTTAGGTCGGCTCCGAGCCATATCAGCAAGTGTATCCAGCCAAACGTGTTCATCGTGTTTCGGACCCCAACCAGGGAGCCGTGACGCTCCACCCGAGGCTAGCTCCGAAGTGAGGGACTTCATTCCCCTTGACCAAGTCATCGCTTGGCCACCTCTCCTCTTCTTCCACCCACATCCCCGGTGAGCAAACAACGCACGTCGAGGAAGTCGGTGGACTGGCATGCGCAACACGTGGCCCAGCCATCGGAGCCTGGTGCGTGAAATAACGGTGCTGAGCGGTTCAGATCCTTTTCTTGGGCCGTAAACAATGCGTCGAACACGCTCGTTACGCACGCAGTGTTCCCACCAGATGTGAGCCAAACTGCGAAGGCACCGATGGTCGAACGTAGCTAGCCTCTTCAAGTCCGCCGACCTTAGGGGCCACGTTTCGCAACCGTACAGTAAGGTCGAACGTACCGCTGCATTGTACACTCTACCCTTCAGGGCGAGAGTGATGTCGCGCCGCTGCCATAGGTGGCGAAGGTTAGCAAAAGCACTTCGAGCTTTCGCTATACGGTTCGTGATCTCGTCTTCGATCCCAAGGGCGCTGATACAACTTCCCAGGTAATTGAATTTCTGAACGACTTCTAGCTGATCCCCACCAAAGCTCAGCGCAGGAGGCGATCCCTGCCAATCTTGGAGGAACGCTTTGCACTTTGATGGTGCAAATCAAAGCCCGAAGTGACGGACAGCCAGTGCTAATCTGTCCAGCGCGGCTTGGCACGTCTGAGAGCTGTTACAGATGAGGGCAATGTCATCTGTATACTCCAAGTCAAGAAGTCGTTCTGTTGGGAGTAGCTTCACACCTTCCAAGTCATGTCCTGTAAATGCAAACTCCATGACTTCGTCAATAGCGAAGTTGAAGAGGAAAGGTGACAACGAGAATCCTTGTCTCACACCGCTGGAGATATTAAAGGGTGACGACAGCTTGCCGTAAACCCTCACTCTGCCCGTGCTACGTGCATATAATGCTTGGATAATATTTACATATTTCTCGGGCACATCTTTCCTGTGTAAACAATTCCAAAGGGCACATCGATCAACCGAATCGAAGGCACCTTTGATGTCGAGGAACACGACTATGGTGGGCCGCCAGTATGTGTGACGGTGCTCCAACAACTGACGCAAGGTGAATATGTGGTCGATGCAGCCACGACCACGACGAAACCCGGCTTGCTCCTCACGAATCTGGCTTTCACGAGCGCCAGTCAGTCTGTGAAGAATTATGGAGGCGAGTAATTTGGAGGCGATGGAGATCAGACTGATTCCTCTATGGTTGCCGCATTCCGAGCGCGAGCCGCCTTTGAAGATGGGAACAATAACGGAGCGGCTCCAGTCGGTTGGGACAGTTTCCTGCTCCCACAGTTTCACTAGTAATTCATGTAAAGCCTTAACAAGGGCAGAGCCTCCGAACTTGAAGAGGGCTGGAGGAAGATCATCTGGTCCTGCGGCTTTGTTCAACTTCAACAGTCCGATCTCACGTTCGACTTCTGAGCAAGAGGATGGATCCAAAGGGACAGCCCACGGAGCAAGGCGATCAGTGACAGGCGAATCGAACAATTCTAGCCGATTAAATTGCTTTTCAAAATGCTCAGCCCAACGCTCCAAACGTTTTGACAAATTGTGGATAGGCTGTCCACTCTCGTCACGTAAAGTTTCACTAACACCAGGTCTCCTGCTGCCCGTTTCCCGTATCAGACGGAATAACTTACGATGGTTGCCAAGGGCAGCGGCCACTTCCATATCTGACGCACGATGAGACCACCAAGATTCGCGGTCCAACCATGGGCGATCCACCTGAAGACTCAACCATGACACCGATAGCTCAGAGCCGGAGACAATCATTGGCAGATAATAAACAGGTAACGTACGCATCAATTGCCTCGCTAACCACACCGGGAGCAACACAGGTAGGTCCATCTTCTGTACCGAGCACACGTGGAGCGACGCAGCTTTCACTGTCAACACCAGTAGTGCCTTCCAAACAGCCCAAATTGCCAGCAACAACTTTACAGCCCAAACTCGCTAGACAAAACCACGTTGCGTTAACTCTGGTGTGCACCAATGTTCCCTAATCCAAACCTGGCACAATAAAAGTAAGTTGCAAGACGATCACAACCAATGGAGGTCCATCTGCGATGCGATTGATATTCGGGTTGAGCCTGCAATGTTGCAACGCATAACGCGTCACCCGACCTCAGTGCACTCTGGTGAACCTCGAATTCATTGAGTAACACTAGACTCAGCAAATGAGACAGAGGCTATCCTGCTGTCAGCAGTTCGTCTTCGCAACTCAGCGAACGGAGTGCGCATATTACCCGATCTCCCTTGGCAAGATCGCCCAAAGGAAGCAGTTGACCAGTGCGGCATTCCTAATAAGGCTAGCAAGAAAACAATATGTGTTCATGGTGTTCCCGAGCTTCTGAATTATTCTGCTCATGGTACGCAAACCCATGACCGAGAGCAATGGTGCTGAATCCGCGAAGCACACTCTCTTGACAATCTTATTACCAAGTCCTCGCCAAGAGTTCCGCCATCACGTAACTACAAAGGCTACGGTCCAAGAATAACAAAGTAGTATTACGCTCCGAGGGAGTGACGCAAGTTCTGTTAAATAGCTGGTCAAAGTTTCGATCCAGGTTGCCAACCGAGATCCGGCTAAAGGCAGCAGGCGCACGGCCACGAGTCGTAAGCAGTTCCACAGAACTTGCAAACGCCGTAAATTCTTTATCCGCATAGTCCTGCGGAGAGAGCGACACAACAGCACTCGCGGCACACAACAGGATAAAGCGCAGCGCGAGCGAAACTTCGGTTCAGGAAAGCTCAACAATGCTATGCAACTTGACTGAAATTCATTAACCAGAAAGCAATTTAAGGGCGGCTACCTACGTTCAGCTTAAAAACAATCACCAATTTGTCATCCATCAACGCACTCCCAACAACGAAAATACTATACTGTATGTACACAAACGCAGGAGGCCTTGTAAGTTGGTCGAACTTGGAGAACTCCATGATTCACAACCGCGGGTCCTCCTCGTGATTACAGTGTCTTTGTTAAACCCTGACAACCGATTCTGAGATCAATTTACCCGATATGTCGCTGCTTCGGACCGATAGAACCGGAAGGGCTGGCGGTGTGATTCTTTATTATAATACAAATCTCCGATGTGAAGTTATCGATCACCCGGAAATCCGCGCTCCTGATTCATTTTGATGCCGCCTATGGTTGCGGAACAAGGACACAAGTCTACTAGCCGTAATATACCGTCCAAGAAACTCGTCGGAAATGGACTCCAAACTGAATCACATTTTTCAGTTTGCTTTGTACGAGTCCTACAGCCACATCCTTATCGCTGGCAACTTCAATGTGCACGACATGTATGTATGTATGTAATCTCGACATTCTAGCAACTAGACATGGAGCTATCAAAAACCATGGAGATCAGGGGAAGTCATCATGGCATAGTACTTAAAGGTGAGCAACACACTTCAGCAACCTGTGGTGCGCAGTTTAAAGCCTGCTTGCAATGGCTTATTGCTAGCCACCCTCTGTACAACCAGGTAACCTTTCCCACCAGATTTCGGACTGCTAACAGGCCGTCGATACTCGATTTTGTGCTCACAACCAAATAACTCATGGTCGATGGGGTAGTTACAAGCATACCACTGGTCCGCAGTGGGCATGTAACTCTATTCTTTGACTATTTATGCTTTGCGGAGTATTCTGCAATGGAACATGATAAAGTATATATATATATATATATATATATATATATATATATATATATTACCAATTATAATGTAATTGGCTGAGTGCCAGAACACATAAGAATAAAAAATAGCGTGTACGGGAAAACAACTGTTAGGATGGAAGTGTCTCGCAGCAAGTGCGCCTTTGCGTACGGTCCTTGGCCATATCCTCTATCGTTTGCAACCAGATATGCTGGGGGTACTTTGGTCCTCAACCCGGGTCTCGGGAACTCCTGACAACAACCAGCTTCAACGTTTGCGCCTTAAAGCATTGGATCCAAGTTTTAACTTACCCTCCTTTTCCTAGCTTCCATGCCGCGCCTGTGCTCCCAAATAAGGGCTCGTCGTGATAGCCGCTAGGGAGGCATGTGGGGCACATGCCCAAACCAGCGAAGCCTCCACAGTGAAATGATGCTATCAATCGGTCGGCCGAATTCGTTCGATCTGAAGAATCGAAAATGACAAAATGCATACTGTCACTCATTATAACGTGTTGTCTACGCTTGTTAAGGATACATCTTGGACTTTCTTAACCGAATGCCCTCCCCCCCACATATTGTCTGGGAAACCGTTACTAGGACGTTTAGCACACTGGTGGTGCACGCATCAGAACAGCATTCCTTCCAATGTGAAAACAAATATCAGTCATTTCTCAGAAACAGAACACGTAAATGTATGTCCCGGAGGAATTTGGCATGGCGAGATCACAAGGACGGCCCGAATGTCGAAAGGTGGACTGCATGCGTGACACATCGTAACTTCTGTGTGAAACTGATCCGCGAGGACAAAGTCACGCATCAGCAGTAGTTAATGAAGCTATTCTGCACGAACCGCAAACCTCTGTACAGGCACGTTAATGGCCTTCGAAATGTAAAGCGGGGAATTCCACCACTGGTCACGGCTGATGGATGTACGCGGTCAGCAAAGGAAGCAGCTGATCTCCTACGGCTTCAGTACTCCGAAACTTTCCAGTAGGTAACGAGCCCACATATTCTCCTTCTTTCTATTACTCCACTGTTGGGTTTAGACAACATCACCTTCACAGCGGAAGCTGTGTTGAAGAAGTAGTTATCTTTGCATATACACAGTTCTCCTGAGTCGACAACCTCCGACCGAAGGCTCTGCAAACAGTAGTTAGTGATCTCGCAGAACCACAGGCCGTCTTTTTATTAGCGATGTCTAGAGGATAACTATATTCTATCAGTATGCAAGCGTGGGGTCATCGCTCCTATCCAAAAGGAGGTAGCCGCACTGACCCTACCAACTACCAACTACTTCCTGTACTATCCAAAGTGATGGAATCGATCATCGCAGATGCGCTGATGCAATAACTGAGAAGCCACAACTTAATAGCCCCAGAGAAACATAGCTTTCGTCAAAAGCGTTCATGCACAACTAATCTATTACTTGCTGGACTGAATCCGTTGATGAAGGAGCAGGAGTCGGTGTCATCTCCCTGGACTTCTCAAAAGGGTTTGATAGCTTAGACTATCGATTTCTCCTTCAGAACCTTTGGAACTACGGCACTAGCGACCCAATCCTGAGTTGGATTGGCAATTTTCTACACGATCCTCGGTTAGAGGTGACAGTCCTGGAATCACTGTCCGAGGCAATGTATGTGGTGTGTGGTGTACCGCAAGGTTCGGTATTAGGGCTTTGTTCATTCATGGTGTTCAGTAACGATTCGTCGAGATGAATTGCTTCCGATTTCCTATTTTTCGCAGATCATATCAAGATATGGCGGAAGATCAGAGGACCGGACGACAAGGAACGGCTCCAGTGCGATCTTAACACGGTGTCGAACTGGTCCGTTTAAAACGGTCTATCATCCAACGTAGAAAAATGTCACACTGTTCAATTACGCCATAGACTTGACTACAGGTATTTGCTTGGGGCACACGGATTGCAGACCAGCTCCCAGGAAGGTGACCTTGGTGTGCTCGTACAGAGTGACCACAACTGTTCCAAGCAGCTTGAGATAGCTGCGAAAAGCGGCAACCAGCCCGTCGTCATGCTGCGAAGGGCATTCGGGAGATTTGCCCCATCAATCTTCCCATTGGTGCACCATTCATATATGCACCTACGCCCACACGTTGAATATGCTATCCAAGCTTGGCAACCTAAGTTGAAACGCGACTTAAAGGCGTTAGAAGCACCACAACGAAGCGCAACGAAGAATATAAGTTGCATGCGAATGCTGCTGTTTATGGGAATTTTCAGCGGGCGCTGCCGAAGGCTGCGCAGAGATCTCATACTTGCCTACCAAATATTGGGTGACCTCAACCACGTATGCCGCCATTTGCTGAAACTTAGTCACAACACGCAGCTCAGGGGTAACTGCTTGAAATTGAGGAAACAATATAGCCGTCTAGAGTTTCGACGTAATTACTTTTCACTTCGGATTTTCAGATCCTGGACCGCACTCCCAAACTCAGTTGTGTCCTCCCCTGTTTTGAACCTTTTCGAAAAACGGTTGGATGTTGGTCTTAGCTCCCAACACTTTGTTACCTAAATTACACCATTTTGGATTACGTTAAGCATTCGCTTCTACAGGATTTATGTGTCGCATGGACCCAAGAAGACGGCTCATAAGTGAGCGACCATATTTTACTTTTCTCACGCCTTACATCAACGACCACTGCACCCCGTGTATTTCTGCAGGCTTACACTCGATTTATATTTTACACTGATGTTACTTATCAAAGTATTCATCTCGGCAGATGTTCGGTAGATGACGCAGATATATTTTGATTTCATCGTATTCACCCCAGCCCTCCTACGGGATTTGTCAAACGCTTGCTTTTATCCCATGATAAATCATCGTTCCTTGTTTAAATAACTCTGTCTAGCCGTTTCTGCTACTAACGAAATGTACTTATGTGTCCTCATTTTCAGCCGATATGTATACTGTAATGTCACAAAATTATTCAACCGTTTTGCCGTCACACTTACAGCACTGCAGACAAAGGATTGAGAGCGATCTCTACTGGATCCCAAGCACGACCTTTCCGACAGTCTTCAGTAAATAGTTCCAATCAAAACACAGTTAACTTACGGCAGTCGGAAGCACATAGTTGGGGTTCGGATAGAAGCCAGGACAACACCAGTCTGCTGGGGAACCCAACAGTGCGTTTCCATGAGAAACTGCTAGACCATCAAATTGTGGCCTATGTTTCCGGACTCGGTTTCGGCGCGATGACATGCATTGTCGAGCTGCTTCGCACCCTTATCGATTCCCAAGGACCTGGTATCTACTTCGATCTGTGGGAGTCGAAATGCTTCTTTATTGTTGCCGGTAAGTGACACTTTTCCCATTGAATCCCATACCACCTTTTACCAGATTAAACTGCATTTGAGGTTTCTTTTGAATCTAACCATCTACCACCATGCGGATGGTCTATATTATGAACTTGCTTATGAACGCTGGATGCTCCCACAGACGACGACGTATGATGCAAATGTAAAGACAGTCGCAAAGCTCCACTCAGCAGCCACAATACATGTTCACCATATCGCATCGTTCTGCTTAATTTCCCCTTAGTGATGCGCGCACACTGATCGTCACACGCTGTTCATGAAGACATTTGGGTACATTATTCTGCTAGAGTGATTAATGACTCGCTTTCTACGCAGCTGTCTACTACAGCCTCTTCGTTTCTTCTGTACGCTCAAATTTAGAGTTTAATACTCTCTCGTTACATTGTACCGGGCTATCGCCTTGCAGTGTGTCATGTTTGTTCGTTGACCAGCTCAGCGATCGCTTGCTCGAATGAAGATTGAACACGTTTTAGGTTGTCTCAGGATTGTAAAACAGTGGATCACCTTCAGTATTTCCGTCAGTGCAGTGAGAAGACAAGCTGCGATATGTCAACATTTCGACTATTCTCCGTCGCAAACACAATACAAGTGGAATACATTGACAGTCATGTACTGGTAAAATTGGCACGCCAATCAAATGTCAAAATTAAGTCCACGGTAACGTGATTGATTGTCTCAATAGTTTCTGTGCACACATGGCTGGCGGCATCCGGTTTCGGATTTGCCTGTCACTGTGGTCAGTCACAGGACGCCTGCGCCTACAGGGGGACCATGGATGGCTTGCGCTGCACCACCCACAGCTCCAACCACACACACCCCATATCCAGTGTAAACCCGAAGGAATAAGACCGGGAGGCATGCGGATGGGAGCCACGTTTCATCAACGGAGCCGGCCCACACTCCTTCACAGACAAACACAAGCACACTGTATTTGGGGAATCAAGTACACACAAGGCGGTGGCTGGACCGTAGTCCGCTCCACACTGAGTGCGTGGAACCACTCTTCAAGCCTAGCACGACCACAATGACCGTGCACCCCGTCCCCTCCAGCAACGACTAACTGTCCCCTAGAACCAGTATGGACGAGGTAGTGGGTAATAGAGAGGTAGGCACCTTGTCAATATGCACATCAAGCGCAGCCACACCTCGGATGTCAAACAACAGCCAATCATTCGAAATGCCAAAATCGTTTAAAGTAAACGCATATGACGACATAAATACTCGCTAAATGGGCATATAGAAGAAATTGGTTATAAGTGAATCCGTGATAAGTACAAAATGTCCGAAAGTAAGTTAAAAAATACCACGCTGTAAAATTAAGCAAGTTTACCAGGATTTGCGTGAGCGAAGTGTGCAAGTAAGGAGAAGATTAGCAAGTACGCAGAACAAACCAAATAACATGTAATGAATTTTATCCCCATCAAAAAGACCTAGTTTAAGTGTAAGTTGGTTTAGCCCAACTGCGGTGAAGAAGCATCATGAATGCAACATCAGCCTCAGCTGTGTGCTGTGCACACAACACAAGCGGATAAGCCCTAATTAGCAAAGCCTCACTAGTTGCTAAAATTAGCAGGTCCTTGTTGCGTTATAACACCTTAAACGCAGTCTCCAGGTTTACCTGATGTCGAGTTGTCAAGAGATGTTTGGTGATAGATGATGCTGGGCTCCGGTTCATCCCCGGATCCACTCCGTTTCGTTGCGTCATCAGTTGTTCCAACCACCTCGGCACATATTCAGCTGCCCTCTAAGCTAACTGGCGGTCAATCCTGCCTATGTAAATGTCACCGCAATCGCAGATGAACTGGTAAACGACGTGAGATGCCGAACTGACTAATGAGTTGCTCTGACGGTCATGAAGAACAAGGCTTCGCGTTGTATGTATGAGTCACAACTGAGCGGTGGCCTAGCTGCGCGTAAGAGCGGACTGGAGTTTTTGTCCGATATCATTTGATACATGGTCTCCTTTGAACGGCAAGAACAAATAAACCTTTTTCTCTGCAGTTAACACCGGTGTTTTCTCCTTAGGTGGCCTGCTATGGATCTGAATGAACTTCTCAGGATATCCATTTAACGCCAAGGTTCTGTACAAGAATTCCTCTTCAGCTTGTAATATTTCGGGCCTGCGTATCCGTCTGCCTCGGTGGAAGAGCGTGTTCACTAGGACACGTTTGTACGCGACCGGGGCTAAGCTGGAAAAGTGGAGATACTGCTCGCTCCAAGTTGCCTTGCGATGAACCGTGCGCTGTAGTGTACCATCGGTCCGTCTCTTAATGAATATATCCAAAAATGGCGAACTATCGTGTTGCAGCCAAACTGCCGAACTCAGCGAACTCTCAGACCACCAACTGAGCTACCAACATTTGCTTCTATACCATATGTTTCTATTCTTATGTATTGCGGCACGACATATGAGGTGTTTTCCACCTCTAGCTAGCTTTTCGTAAAATCCTGACGCCAGTATAAGCGCAGTTTTGATGTGCCACAACATGCGATGATTGCTCATCAATGACTTAGTCCGAAGCTTATGCATTCACATCTCCTAACTATTGTTATATCGTTATAATGAAAAAATCTTCGGCGCATTCATCTCATTCAAGGTATCTGTCATCTGCTTTTGCTTAACTGTTTCAGCGTTTCAAGCATCTTGTCTGTCAGTCACTCAGATCTTTTGGTCGGTCATTTTGTTCAGCGCTTTCGAAACTCGTTCGTATGGTTCCATAGCACTGGTCTTTGTGGTTCATGTGGCTATGTCCTGTTTGGTAAGTCATGTTTCGCTGCTCTCTTATTGGTTTAACTCGACTTTGTGCACCTTCTTACGCTTACTTTATACTTGCTGAATACAGCTGGAGGATTGTGCGTTGTTTCCCACACGGTCTTTGGTGGCACATAGCGGTGGTTCACCTTTCTTCCTTGTGTTCATACTACGTTGAGGTTCAACCTTCAGTTACCTCCAGATTCATCTATTCATTACCCCTAATGGATATGGGTCGTACGAATCACGAACGTACTATCCTCCACATTCCAAAGTTGTAGAGTTGTGGATATATCAGTTGTAGAGTTATCAGTACGAATGTCACGGTTCACGTTTGTTGGTTAAACTATGCTTTGCCGGTGATGACCCGTCCCCTCACCTTTCAGCCTCTCTGGGGCACCAAGTTTCTAACCCCTTATTACTCCGTTGGTTGCTGGTAAGCGGCGTATCGTGTCTTGGGACTGAAATACCTACGCTGACCCTTCTGGCGATGGCGGAGGTAGCTTGTGGCTGGTTTTCGACCTTGTGCTGACTGCATTCTGCAGTCACACTCCAGCTCCGTAACGTCCCCATCAACGTATCGGCTGGGCGGTTTGGCCGCGACGATAGCAGTGGTCTCCATAGCAGATCCATGTTCATCCTACTCCCCTAGGGGGCGGGCCTTTAATCAAAAGGAGGATTGTTACTTCCAAATTTGACACTAAAAGTGCGATTTACTTGCAGCAACTGCATATCTGTTTCTTCTGTGTTACGATAACTAAGGGGTAGTTTCACCGACTTTATCACTCGCATAAACATCCTCCAACCGTAAGACTTTATTTTACATAGTAATGTCTGCGAATTTTGTCCGACATTGCATTCGCCGGTCTTCTTGCGTTTCCCATTTCAAACTAATGGGCATTACTTCCTAGCCTCATCTGATTTGTTATTCCAATAGCTCAGTTTTATAACCTTGTGTTCTTCGTTTTTTCTTGTGGATTGAAAACTGACAACCGCTGCATTTAGCTACTCCACTCGTAATGTGTCATCCGAACTGGACTTACCTCTTTTGTCCTTACCCTCACTTCATTGTCCAATAAAAGTTACATATCTGCATCTGTTGCGGTGTCGCAGGGCTCCAGGTGTGTTACGCACATGAAATACAGGCTTGCTAGGAATGTGTTATCAGATGTAACACCTGCCGCTTTCTGCATGTTCATGCGGTGAATTGTAACTGGTTAAGAACTGCGTTCTATAGACTGTTTTGCACATGCGGAACTACTCGTTTTATTCAAGGCTGTACTACTTCTTGTCGATGACCGAACCAGTCAGTAAGTCGGACGGATTTTGCTAATGTAACGATTTACTTCTGTGTGATTAATCGCAATTAATTAATTGACGTCAACAAGGTAACGCCTCATTCCCCGAAAGAGAGCACGAGACACTCTGCTTTATTTTCAAATGAGCCCGAGCTCCCACCGTGTCCTGCTCTGGCAATACACTGCTTGGACCTCAGTCGGATCCGCCAATTCGTTTTCAGACCAAAGGCCATCAATCGATCACTCGACTCCACGAACAACCTATCTGTTAGGCCCAGCTATGCTCAGCGCTCACTCAGTACTCTACTCTTGTCAATCACAGGCGAACGCTGCGCGACAAAAATCATGAGAGCAAAACAGAGCACGGTACCTTTCGAGGTCAGCTCTGTCTAATGACCGGTGATCATATCAGATATCTAAAAAATGGGTTTAGCGGTGGAAAAGGATGGTGTAGGTAGTTCGCACTATTTTACTTCTCTTACTCTAGCCATCCTTTTTGACCATAACTCTTACGCAGCATGGGACCACACCATTCCTCCATCACGGAGGCTACTACGAAGAAATGACCGTCGTGTTAGCGTTTATTTACCACCCCTGAAGGTCACTTCGGTAGATCACGCTCATTCGCAACCTGGTTCCATCTTCACTCCACATTTTACTCTTGCTATCGGTCTTCTGCTTTATACTCTATGATATCTCATCGGCTATCGTTTGCACTCTCGCAAATCAAAGTCCTTCTCCAAGATTGACAGGGACCCACTTCTGCGCTGGCGATGGTGATCAGCTAAAAGTCGTTCGGAAATTAAAGTGTCTAGGCAACTATATTAGCCTCCGATGGCAAAACCTCGATTCGCTTTCGACAGTCGTCACCACCTGTGATGCTGGCTTGACATCTTACTCACCCCGAGGGACAGAGTTTGCAATGCAGTCATCCGTTCAACCTTCCTACACGGATGCGCAACTTGGCCCACCAGGTCGACAGATATAAAGAGACTTGTTACGTTCAATCATCGCTGCCTTCCCAGCTTAGCTCAAGTCTGGTGGAAACCCCGCCTGAGCAATGAGTATCATAGGCCACGTGTATGTGATGCGAGAAGAGCGAATGAATCGTTCCGCACCGTTTTTTCACTCACCAGGGTTCGATGGCCGGGTCATATGTTGCGCATGCCAGCCCACCGACTCCCGCATCATTTGCGCGGCGGGAGTCTTGATGGACGAAGAGCAGGGGTGGTCAGTGGATGCCTTGGTCAAAAGGAATGAAGTCCTTCATTTCTAAGTTGGCTTCGGTTGCTGTCCTCCGACTACCGCGCTGTGGTCCGAAGGACTATGAACACATCTGGTTAGATACACTTGCTGACATGTCGAATAACCGGCCTCTATGGCGTTTACGTTGTGAGTGTCTTTTCACTTTCCATCCATCTTAGCTTCCCCCTCCAAACACGTTCTCATACCTGGTGCGCAATATGATATTGGGCGTCATATTACTTTTTTGGTTTTTTGCACCCTATTCTGTAATGTTTTATATCATGTATTTTCCATATATCTTTTATATTGCGGCACATTAGATGAGCTTTTCCTCAATTTCAGCCAACTTGTAAAAACGATGATGTTGATGATTACTCGCACACCTCACCCATCTGTACTTTTCCTCTCTTCAGTCCCTCGCAAACAGATTCCGGTCTCCTTGGCCTGAGGTGATATGTGCGTGTTACTTACTAATAACCATTTGCATGGGCATTTTTGCATACGTTGCAGTGCGAGGCAAGTGCCGCTCTTTCCTCCGACAAGCGCCGAATTCACCAATCAGTCGCGCAGCAGGTGACTCTTAGAACGGGTACATTTCGAATGATGATAATGATGATCTCTAGATTGTCTATACTTTGTTCGATTTTTAATTTTTTGAGTTTTTGTTCCTTTTTTAATTTATGGTTCCCGGTTGGCTGTAGCCATATAATCGCGCGATCAAGCATTATGACTTCTCATTTGCGCATATTACAATCGTTGCTTAATTATACTTTGTTCTGTTGGAGAAATATACTATCGCTTCTTAAGCACCTATGGCAGACGTACAAATGCACAACAAAGCTTCTATCTATGGAATCAATGCTACGTCCTTTTGGTTTGCCGTTGTCAAATCATGATAATCCGAGTCAGCAGTGCCGGAATAACCGTCACATTGACTCACCTACATGTACGATTGATGCAAGATCCCCACAGTGCAAAGCGGATTATAATTCACAGTGCAACCGGTGGAAATGGAAATTGGTGACGACTTGCTGACAGTTTGACACAAATGGGGAACACGTCAGATGAAAAAACGGAATAAATCGCTTTACTTCAAGCATTCAGAGGTTTTTAGAAGTCAACTTGACAAACTAACGCTCATTGCTGTCAGTACATCTGCTTAATATTTGCTAGAAACCACTTAAGAAACAGCATTCAGGAGAATATGCTAAAAATGATGAACTGCCGTCGTCTGTTAGTGCTTCATTGCAGATACATGTGATTACGCGCTCGTTCACATGGGGGCTCTTCCTCATAACTTTACTGACGCTAAAAGGAGAATGCAGGAAGCGAAAAGATGAAGCCGAAATTATAAGGGAACAAATCACCCCGCGTCTCGCGTTAGTAGATCGGATGTGAGGCGGATACAGCGACCGTTTGCACTTCAAAATTAAACGATTGTACTTTGAATTGGACTCTACGATCCCTCAATTGGAGTAGTTCACAGCTAACGTAATTGTAGTAGCAGCTGAGGGCTGCGCCGTTTGATGGTGTACCCGCACTACTGGAGGCAAAATGCGACCAATGAACGAATACAATAAAAGTAAACGAAAGCGGCGTTGATTAACCATGACAGGAATCATTCGGGCAATTCCGTATATTCAGAAATTTACTTGACTAGTAGCTTGGGTCTCGTATGTGTGCCTAACGTCGCAAAACTGATATGCTATCAATCTGCGATGCATGGGCATCAATTCATGTCTGGACTGGTCCGTTACTATTGTTAGCTAATTGAAACTGCTTAACCGAACGATTCGACATCACCTGGATGGTCAGTGGATAATTACACCTAGCAGAATGTTTATCAAACGACCCACGGAGCAGTGTTGGTCTGACACTCGATCAATTGCGCAAAGCGCACAAGCCGATATAAAATGCTCTGTCATGGTTTCGTCTATTTCTCCTGCATGACAGCAAACATGGATCCTTATTCCGAACACAGCTATCTACTGTTAGATATCTAGTATGGTGATGCCACGGTAGAATACGTCCGTGCAGTACCAATGGTCAACAGCTGAATGACAACAACAGGAGTTGTGAACATGTTGACAAAAATGGGTTCAGATTGATGGGTTTTGTCAGCATGAGCTATTGGGGTATTTCACTTACGTACGACTGGTATCATGTACTAAATAACCTTGAAACCTAAATAACATGCATTTTGTTCACTATATTTTTAGATAATTGCTGGTTTTGTGGGTCGTGTAATTTTGTAGAAAATAGAATCCACGATTAATCTTTACACAGTAATCCGTACGTCCGGGTTTCTAGTCCCCATCGAGACAGGTTATATCCGTATATCCGGGGTTCGAGTCCCCGTCGAGGCAGATTATTATGCAAGGTTTAATCGTGGCTTCTGCTTTCTACAAACATTATATTTCTGTGGACACATGTTGTTATAACGGTACTGAAACTTCGGGGTGCAGTAAACTTCGCACCCGATATTGCTGAAGGAGATGGAGGCTTTCACTGATTCCCCGTTATGTTTCATGGACTGTCAGCAAAGCTGGAAAACATAGTAACTGTATATTTTCCGTATTCGTAACCATTCATGGTCGGTGAGTTACTAGCTCGAACCAGCAAGCACCGGAGGTCATGATATAAAACATGTGCGCTCTAAGCATTCGTACATATGGTCTATGCTAGTCATAATGTGTACACGAGTTTGACGAGGTCCTAGTCGAAATGATATATATATATATATATATATATATATATATGGCGGTTGAACTGTTCGCTGTGCTTCGCAATTTTGTTGCAAACGTTTCGTCCCCAATCGAGGTGACATCCACAGTGCGTAGTTGAGTGGCGTGCGGTAGCGTAGAGGAGCCTCTCACCACGTCCATACTGACTCCTGGAGACAGTTGGTCGTTACTGGAGGGGACGGGGTGCACGGTCCTTGTGACTGTGTTAGGCTCGAAGAGCGGTTCCATGCACTCAGTGTTTAGCGGACTACGGTCCAGCCACCGCCTTATGTGCGCTTGATTCCCAAATATATGTGAAGGAGAGTGGGCCGGCTCGGTTGATGAAACGCGGCTCCCATCCACATGCCTCCCGGTCTTATTCCTTCGGATTTACACTGGATATGGTGTGTGTGGTTGGAGCTGTGGATGCTTAAGCGCAAGCCACCTGTGGTCCCTCTGTAGGCGTCCGGTTTCGGATTTGCCTGTCACTGTGGCCAGTCACAGGACGCCTGCGCCTACAGAGGGACCATTGGTGGCTTCCGCTGCACCCTCCACAGCTCCAACCACCCACCCCATATCCAGTGTAAACCAGAAGGAATAAGACAGCGAGGCTTGTGCATGGGAGCCACGTTTCATTAACGGATCCGGCCCATACTCCTTCACAGGCAAACACAAGCACGCTGTATTTGGGGAATCAAGCGCACACAAGACGGTGTCTGGACTGTAGTCCGTTCCACACTGAGTGCATGGAAGCACTCTTCGAGCCTAGCACGGCCACATGGATCGTGCACTCCGTCCCCTCCAGCAACGGCCAACTGTCTCCTGGAGCCAGTATGGACGAGGTGGTGGGTAATAGAGAGGTAGGCACCTTGTCAACATGCACATCAAGCGCAGCCACACCGGGGATATTAAACAACAACCATTCACTTGAAACAACAAGCTAGAATAAAATAATTCCACTAATGCATACAAATACGGTGGCATAACAATTCGCTAAGTTACCATATGAAGTAAGTTGGTTAGCAACGAATCCGCGATAAGTAAGAAATGTCCACAAGTTACTTAAAACTGCTACAAACGCAACAAAGTTACCGAAGATAAGCGCAGTTTGCGTAAGAAACGTGGTCAGTTAATAGAAGATTATTCAGGTAGGCAGAACAAACCAAATAAACTGGAATGAAATTTATCCAGCTTAAAAGACCTAGTTTAAGTGTAATGTAGTTTAGCACAACTGCGGTAAAGAAGCATCAAGAATGCAACATTAACCTCCGCATGATATATATATATATATATTTCGGGCGGGAGAGCCTATGGTTCGCTGAGGCTGGTGCTGGCTATATCCTGACAGATGGTCTACCCACTGCTGCTAACGCCATATTATGGCTCATGTCCTAGGCGCCTCGTGGCGACCGCTGCGTGGGAGTTGGTTTATCCCCTTCTCCCTGCTACGATCCAGGACATCAATCCGCATGAGTCAGTGTACTGACCATGTGCTAGACCTGCTACCTTTCGGGTGTTCATTTAATCGAAGGCTTTGGCTGAAGACCTGAGTCGTTCTCCTGTCAGGTGTGGGCGCCCTGCCAGTATCCTAGTCCATCCTCTTCGGAAGTTGGTAAGTGGTCGATGGCCCTCTTCCCGTAAATCCTAGCCATGTGATACAACAGGTCTACGGGTTATAAGCTCACAGCTCGATTGGCGTAGAGCACGAACACCACCCATTGTCTCTGACTGTGGGAGGACACCTGGTACTAAATGGTTTGCTGCTGCCCGCCTAAAGTCGGTCAGCCCCTGGTCAAATTGGTGTAAGTCCATCACAACCCACCTGCGTCTGGCCGTGGTCGCAGGTGTACTACGCTCGCAAAACATATATAAATCTTTCCAGTACCTTAAAGACTGCGTGTGACGGCCGGCAAGCAGATCCCAATCTGTCTCTACAATCATATTCTCGAATTGGATCTGCTACCCACTATCTTGTGGGTCAGGCTATTGAGCCAAAGTCTCCGGACGGAGTCCCTCAAGCAAACCTCCAAATCATGCACTGCCTTGTGGGTCAAGCTATTGAGCCAAAACCTGCGGGTGGAGTTCCTCAAGCAAACTTCCGAAGTACAACGACCACCTCGCGTGCGATTGCCCACCAATGCAATCGTATGCCTGCGCGCAAAGCACTCAGCATCGGGTGCTGGAACGTGCGCACACTACTGATACGAAACTCCATCGTGCGCCCGGAGTGACGCACTGCACTGGTCGCGATGGAACTGATGCGCTACCACATCGATATTGCGGCGTTCAGTGAGACTCGGCTCGCTGAGCAAGGTAAGTTGCATGAAGCAGGTGATGGCTACACATTCTACTGCGTGGACCACGCCGCCTCAGCACTACCTGAAGATGGGGTCGGGTTTGCAATATGCGATCACCTCCATGGCCAGCTCCTGGGTGAACCAACAGGAATCATCGCGCCTACGACTCGGAAGAGGTAAGTTTGCCACCTTTATAAGCACATACAGTCCGACCATGTGTTATCATGCTGACATGCATGTTCAATTCTACACTCAGCTATCCTCCGTGATACTGTCTGTGCCGAGGAGCGACCGACTATTTCTTCTGGGTGATTTCAACGTGCGCGTTGTGCGTGATGTATCTGGGTGGACGTATGTTATCGGTCTACATGGCATTGGTTCAGCGACTGCGAACGGTGACAGGGTGCTCTCACTGTGTGCCACTCACGGCTTGACGATCACGAACACTCGGTTTCACTGAGTTAGAGTGATATAGCAAGTTGGACGCACCCACGGAATGGTCACGCTCACCTGATCGACTATGTCATCGTACGTCAGAGTGACATGCGTAAAGCGCGCATGATACGTGTACTTCGTGGAGCTGAGTGTGGCACTGATCACAAATTGGTGCGGACCAAACTGCACATATATTTTCGTGACTCTATGTATTTCACTCCCGCCGTGAATTGGCGTAACTTTAACACTCTCTCCCTCGGTACTGTGGCGAAACGTTTTGAGCTGGAGAAGGCGATGGCTTCATGCCTGTATGATGTGGAATGCCTAGCCACAGTGTGCGACCTGTGGCACTACATTCGCGACCAGGTTGCAGTTGCTGCTTAGGATACCATCGGACGCGCAATCTGTTAGCGAACTGATTGGTTTGACGAAAACAATGTAGCGATTGTCGCATTATTGTCGGAGAAGAATGCAGCAAATGCTGCACGAATGGCAGACCACAGTGACTTAATGAAGAAGAGTCAGTTTCACCAGCTATGAGGGCGACGGGCCCGAGAGATCCGTCGTATTAAAAATGCATGGTGTACGGAGAAGGCGAGGCAAATGGAATGCTACGCCGCACGTCGCCAATACAATGAATTCTTTGACTTCTTGAAGGCGGTGTATGGATGAAGATTGGAGCCGCTGAGGACGCTGATCGATGGTAGTTCAGGCGCTACCTACACACAGACTGTAGATGTAATGCAGATCTAACGGAAACACTTTGACTGTCTCTTGAACAACCGTTCAGAGATCGACTGGCTTGCATTGAACTGCCTGAAGCAACACGATGTGAAGACGAGTCTGGCGGACACGCCGACGCTGGATGAGACGCAGAGAGCACTTGCTCAGCTGCGGAACGGCAAGTGCGCCGGTGTCTACGGGATCCTGCCTGAAGTATTGAAACACGGCGGACCAGCGTTGGTGACTACGCTGCACCACTTGGTGCAACGCGTATGGATTGAGGAGGAGGTGCCTCCTGAGCTGAAAGATGCCCTTGTGCTACCACTGTACAAGGGTAAAGGGAGCAAGCAATGTTGCACGAATTATCGTGGCATCAACTTGCTGAGTTGTGTGGGCAAGGTGATTGCCCGAATCCTGCTCAACCGTCTCTTCAGTGAGGTTGTGGAACCGAATGTGGCGGAAGAGCAGTGTGGATTCTGTTCGGGTCGCAGCACTATAGATATGGTGTTTGCGGCTCGTCAGTTGCAGGCGAAATGCAACGACACCAGTCGTTGTACTCACTTTTCGTTGATTTCACCAAGGCATTTGATACGGTGAACCGCGAGGCATTGTGGCTGGTGTTCTCTATATCTGTATGTTGAATTGGACACAGTAGTATGCGGGCGAGGGTGCAACGGAATGGACAGACCTCGGATAACTGCAGTAATCTCTGGTGTCTTGGCTTCTGCCCCGTTTAATATTTATCATTTGGCCATAATGTCTTGTGCTTTTGATGCGGCTTGTGCTTACGGTGTTCATGTGGATCATCACCCAGCTACGAGTCGTAAGTAGTTCCATAGAACTTGCAAACGCCGTAAATTCTCTATCTGCACAGTCCTGCGGAGAGACCGACACAACAGCACTCGCGACGCACAACAGGACAAAGCGCAGCACGAGCGAAACTTCGGTTCAGGAAAGCTCAACAATGCCATGCAACTTGACTGAAATTCATAAACCAAAAAACGATTAATGGCGGGCCACCTAACGGCCGGCTTAAAAACTAACACAAACTTGACATCCACCAATGAACTCCTAACCACAAAAGCCCTATCTTGCATGTACACAAACGCCCAAGGCCTTCTAAGCAAGTTAGCCGAACTTAGAAAATTCCATGCCTCACAATCGCGGGACCTCGTCATGATTACAGAGACATGGTTAAACCCTGAGATAACCGATTCTGAGATCAATTTACCCGGTATGTCGCTGCTTCGGACCGATAGAACCGGAAGGGGTGGCGGTTTGATTCTTTACTATAATACAAACCTCCGATGTGAAGTTATCGATCACCCGGAAATCCGCTTTACCGATTCTCTTTCGTGCCGTCTATGGTTGCGAAACAACGACACATGTCTACTAGCCGTGATTTATCGCCCACGAAATTCAACGTCGGAAATGAACTCCAAACTGAACCACGTTTTTCAGTTTGCTTTGAACAAGTCTTACACCCACATTCTTATCGCTGGAGACTAACGTGCACGACATAGAAACGCCGGCAACCGACGGTATGCAGTTTAAAGCCTGGTTGCAATAGCGAATTGCTAGCCACCCTCTTTACGACCAGGAGACCTCTCCCACCAGATTTCGGACTGCTAACAAGCCATCGATACTGGTATCTTGTGCTCACTAACGAAGAACTCATGGTTGACGGGATAGTTACAAGCACACCACTGGGTCGTAGTGATCATGTTACTCTACTCTTTGACTATATATGCTATGCGGAGTACCCTGAAAAGGAGGAGGATAAAGTGCATACTGTCACGCACTACCATGTGTTTTCTAAGCTTGTTAAGGATACATCTTGGACTTTCTTAACCGAATGCCCCCACCCCCAGGTGTTGCCTGGGAAACCGTTACTAGGACGTTTAGCACACTGGTAGTAAACGCATCAGAACAGAATTCCTTCCAACGTGAAAACAAATATAAGTCATTTCTGAAAAACAGAACTCGTAAATATATGTCCCGGAGGGATTTGACATATCGAGATCACAAGGACGGCCGGAATGGCGAAACCTGGACTGCATACGTGACACATCGTAACTTCTGTGTGAAATTGATCCGCAGGATGAGGTCTCGCAGTAGCACTAGTTAATGAAGCTATTCTGCACGAACCGCAAACTTCTGTACAGGCACTTTAACGGCCTTCGAAAGGTAAAGCGGGGGATTCCAACAGTGGTCACGGCTGGTGGATGCACGCGGTCAGCAATGGAAGCAGCATATCTCCTACGGCTTCAGTACTCTCAAACTTTCCAGTGGGTAACGAGCCCACATATTCTCCTTCTTTCTATTACTCCACTGTTGGGTTTAGACAACATCGCCTTCACAGCAGAAGCTGTGTTGAAGAAGTTGTTATCCTGGAGTCGACAAACTTCGACTGAAGGCTGTACAGTCAGTAGTTGGTGATTTAACGGAACCACAGACCGTTTTTTATCAGCGATGTCTAGAGGATAACTATATTATACCAGTATGCAAACGAAGGGTCATCACTCCTATCCATAAAGGAGGTAGCCGCACTGACCCTACCAACTACCGTCCAGCTATCCTACTTCCTATACCATCCAAACTTATGGAATCAGTCATCGCTGATGCAATAACTGGGAAGTCACAACTTAATAGCCCCAGAGAAACATAGCTTTCGTCAAAAGCGTTCATGCACAACTAACCTGTTTATTGCACGTAATAGCTGGACTGAAGCTGTTGGTGATAGAGCAGGAGTCGGTGTCATCTCCCTGGACTTCTCAAAGGTGCTTGATAGCTTAGACCATGGAATTCTCCTTCAGAACTACGGTATTGGTGACCCAATCCTGAATTGGACTAGCAATTTTCTACACGAACGAAGGCTGGAGATGAGAGACTAGAATCATTGTCCGGTGCAATAGATGTGGTGTTGGTGTACCACAAGGCTCGTTGCTTGGACCTCGTCTATTCGTGGTGTTCACTAACGATTTGGCGAGATCAATTGCTTCCGATTTCCTATTTTTCGCTGATATTATCAAGATATGGCAGAAGATCAGAGGACCGGACGACGAGGAACGGCTCCAGTGCGATCTTAACAAGGTGTCGAACTGGTCAGTTTAAAACGGTCTACCATTCTACGTAGAAAAATGTGGCACTGTTCAATTACGCCATAGACTTGACTACAGGTATTTGCTTTGGACAAACGGATTGCGGACCAGCTCCCATGAAGGTGAGCTTGGTGTGCTCGTAGAGAGTGATCACAACTGTTCAGAGCAGGCTGAGATAGCTGCGAAAAGCAGCAACCAGCCCGTCCTCATGATGCGAAGGGCATTCGAGAGATTGGGCCCATCAACCTTCCCAGTGATGCACAATTCCTACGAGCGCCCGCATGTTGTATACGCTATCCAAGCTTGGCAACCTTGGTTGAAACGCGACCTAAAGGCGTTAGCGGCGCCGCAACGATGTGCAACAAAGAATGTGAAGGGCCTGCGCTGTCACTCTTACCACCGAGGGCTGAATTTGCTGGGAATTTTCAGCGGACACTATCGAAGGTTGCGCGGTGATCTCATATTAGCGTATCAGATACTGAGTAACCCCAACTACGTATGCCGCCATTTTCTGAAACTTAGCCACAACACGCAGCTCAGGAGTAACCATAAAATTGAAGGAACAATATAGCCGTCTAGAGTGTCGACGTAATTACTTTTCTCTTCGGATTCGCCAACCATGGAACGCACTCCCAGACTCAGTTGTATCCCCTCCTACCTTGGACGTTTTCACAAAATGATTAAATCTTGCTCTTAGCTGCCAACCTTTTATTACCTGAACTCCTCTATTGTGGATTACGCCAAGCATGCTTTTCTACAGGATTTATGTATCAACTGGACGCAGGTGACCGACCATATTTTACTTTTCTCACGGTTTATGCCAACGATCACATCATCCCAGTGTATTTCTAAATGTTTACTCTCGATTTTTTAATTTTACACTGATGTTATTTATCAAAGTATTCATCTCGGCAGGTGTTCGGTAGATGACACAGATGTATTTTTATTTCATCATATTCACCCTAATCATCCTACGGGACGTGTCAAACGCTTGTTTTTATCCCATGGTAAAGCATTGTTCATTGTTCAAGTCCATCACGCTTGAACTGACCACTGTAATGATGATGGCTTGACAGTGGATACTCTCACCATTCGGTCGAGATCATCTACCTCATACTTTTTGAAGTCCTATGACAATGCAGTCTCGGGTTGCTTTCCAGTCTTGAATGGAGGAGTTATTGTACAAGGAACTAAAAACAAAACCTTTTTATTCATTTTACACTGGTAGAATGTTAATATGTGCTTATTCTAATTCTTCATAATGCTTCGCTTCAAAATCTTTGGCACTTCCTTTCTATTACCTCGACTAGTTCTCAGCATACTTGTATTTTTTGGAATTTCTCCAAATGCTGCAGATGTGAACCAATTGTTACATGTGACATTGTACCCCTTTTCCAACGATGGCGACATGAAAAACAATACTACCGCTCGAAAGATCACCATACTTTACACATTTTTAGCGCAGCCAGTTGTTCCTGATGTATCCTTAAAAACACTCCGTGATAGCATGCAACCAACCGTAGTTGTCTGGAACTCCATTGCTGTCCACAATGTACGATCTTCCGTTATGTGTACTTCGCTGGAATATGCAGAATCGGCTGGTACACTCACATTACTGTCTTCATAAAGTGTGTTACTGTCAGAACTTTGACTAACAAGGATGATGTGATCTGTCAACTACTGGAAAATGGAGACTTCATCAACAATACATTCATTCTCGTCTCCAGACTCGTTATAATCGCTAGCCGTAAGTTCTCGCAAAAGCTCCAAAGCTCTTTTCTTTCTTCGAGCCATTGTGTACCAGTGACACTGAAATCTATCAGACCGAACGCACAGTATCATTGGGAAATCGTGAATCGTCTAGTTTTCACTCTCGTTTTGACTGCTATTGCATGTAACTGTCAGAAGTAATTGTAGCGACCTAAACTTAAAAAATAAACCGGATAAGAGGTAAGTGGTCATTTTGACCGTTAACGGGCTTTCTCGGTAGTACGAACACAACTTCTTTTCGCGAAAGCCATAAGAGATATGAAAGCGCAACTTAACATTTATGAAAGACGTCTAAAATATTAAAAGTCAAGAAATATCTGTGAAGCTATTTACCAATGTAGAAACTATGCACATTTAACAACGCAGAGCGGTCAACATGACCGCTCCGGGCGTTCCAGTGTTAACATGCGGCCACAAATATAGTATTTAAGGCAAGCATTTGTATCGCCCGTCGGTGTCGATCGAGGAATTACAGGTAATGTTTGTCTGAAATCTCCTGCAAGCAATAAGGTTGCGTTCCAGAATAGTCCGATGTTTACCCGCAAGTCTTGTCGTGCTCGATCAAATGCCTCAAGCGATTTTTGGGCGCCGTTTTGCATTCATCCCATACAGTATGTTTACATTTCTACAATACTTTTCCCATGCCGGAAGATTTAGGGATCTTGCATGTAAGGGTTTCAATGAATTGCATGTTTAATAGCAATTTCAAAGCGGAATGGGCAGATATTCCACCTGGTAGCAGCATCGTAGCTATTTCCGAGGACGCGATAGCTAAGGTTATGTTATTTTGTGCTCGAATTCCTGCAAAAATTAACATAAGCATGAACGTTTTACTGGTTCCTCCAGGCGCATCTAAGAAGGTTGCTCCAACTGCATTATTGTGTATTATTTGTGTATTGATTATTTGATCGTAAATGCCTATTTGCTCAAATGTTAGCCTAGGAATATTGGATTGCACGTACGACGAAGATCACCCGTGTTTTGTTCACGACGAAATTCCACATGGAACGAAGCAGCAGCTAATCGGTTCGGTAATGGCATTCTCAATTGTTGGTGAGCTTTGTTCTCGATTGATGAGCACAAATCTTTTATCATTATCAACGCTTCGTTGTATATTTCTGCTGGAAAATCCATGTTCCTATCTGCATCTTCCTTGCGTATTCAACGGAAAATATCTTTAGCCATGTGCGAGTTATATTTCTCCCAGAGCTGTGTTGCAGATGAAGGAGAGCAGGCGGTCGATATGATTGCAAACAATGCGCTAATTTGCTTTGGGTGTTACCTGTGGCACGCGCTATTAATACATAAATCCCGGTATCAATCATTCTCCACTATATTCAGAGCTTGAAATGCACTGCGGAAAGTGACATGTGTAACCCTGTTGACAATTCCCAATTTCTGGTAACGTAAGACCAGGCATATTGATCAACAACATGCGAAGGAAAAAGCATTCATCTTGATTTTAATGTAAGGTGTGCCGTCTGGCTATCTTACTCTGTTTGAAGATGCCAGTTTGTCCGTCGACTCGCTCACTTCATTTGCGTCGTTTGAATGATTTTCTACCCCAATCCATGTGTACTACGTGAGTACATCTGAATAAAGTATTTCCACAAACGTGTTTTTTGACATAACCTGAAGAAACCCGTACTAGATGACTGCTCTACTTATCGGTATGAAACGCAGTTTTCAAGTTTATTCAACAGTTCTACGCGTTCGAAAAATACTTCGTTTTGTATCGCGGAGCTCTGAGGATTGCTGTATACTCATGATCTGTTGTTCTCGGGGAAGTATAAGAAATATGTAACGTTACAGCACAAATACATAGAAGAGAATACAAGGTAAACAGAAATAAAAACAGTTTATATCTCGACAGTGCAAGACACGGATTATGTGGTTGTTCCTTTCGAATTTTGTAAATGGATGGTTAAGAATGGTTTCTGTTCATGTTGTCACAAGAAAATAGGCTCCGGTCGATGCTCCATTGACAGCCGACGTGTATAGGAATTGCTACTGATGGATGTCATGGAGCACTCCGTAATTTTGTTCTTATACCTCAGGGCAGGAAGGAAAATTTGTTAGAAATATGGAAAACGGTTGGTTCATAAGTAAGTAGATATTAAGATGCTCACAGCCCAAAGATACTTTTGTCAGATTTTAATAACTATGTCTAGATTGGAATTACTAATAAGTTGGGGGGTATTCTTGATGATATGAATAAGGTGCTGGCTAGCTTACGTAGGCTGATAACAGCCAGGGTTCGCTTCACAGCATGGGACTAAGGGTATGCGCATCACTGACGTATCCCCAAAGGGCGAAACGATCCCCTGGGGCTTTTCTGTATTGAAGTTTGTCTTATCTGGCTTGTCAGCAGCTGGGATATACAAGTAAAACAAAATCCGGTAAATCAGCAGAGGATAGGTAGAGTCATCGCTTCGCCATCATTATGGCCCACTATTTGGAGATGAGCGACACACTTCAAGTATTGTGCCTCAGAAAGAACGTAACCATTTTGTCATATTTTTCACGCCGTTTTTGTTTTTTGTCTTTTTACTTATTAGGCATCTGCATCTAAACAGCTATGTACATAGATCTTCCACTGGTTTCGTTCGCGCGTCATTTCCCGAATTATTTCCAGCCGTTGGTACGCTTCGTCCTCAGGTCCCCAACCTGGCAGGCGTGTGGATCCAACGGCAACGTGACGTGAAGTCAATAATTTCATGTGTTGTCGCTATGTGAACGGTTGACCACCTCGTGGTCTTTCCCATTCGAGTCATGCACGAGTAAACGAGGCGCGATGGCGCAAACGCTCAGCTGATTTGCACAAAACCTAGCCAGCTTAACTGGCGCACTGAAATCATGTTGAACGGATAGGACATCTGCAGTGTAATCCAAAAGTCACCGGTGCGAATCCGCGTAAGTGCGAGTGGCATCGTAGCATCCTTAGTCAGCACACGATCGGTAGTGGTCGCGTGACAGCGGGGCGTTGCTGCGACACCCAATGTCAGTACCTTGCCTCTTCTGCCTAGTGCATTGTGTAATCAGCAAGCACCGTACGAATCGTGAAGCTATTCTGTTATATTTCACTCCCACCCGAGGATCACAGCGCCATGACTCACCGCTATTATATTAATGGGTAAATGAGATAGGAGAGACTTGCAGCAGGCCAATTTTTACAAGACCATCAGAATGTAATTCGGAAAAAGTTAAAACTGTCGAAAAAGACGCACGTATTCAAAGGTGTCACTGGTTTTACTACAGTGCCCTCGGATGAGGTCTGTAGGACTAGTTAATACTAGTCCGAGACGATGCGCGTAAGTAAGCGCGGATATCAAAAGGCAATTGGAGTCGGACACAGCGGACTGTATTCGATGGGCTACAACAAGAAACGGACGGATGAAGTGGGGCAAGAGCGTACACGTGAGCGCGGGAACTTACAAGGCAGTTGTGTGTCGAGCCGGTTGTAAGATTAAAACAAGAAGGAGTAGTGTACAATCGGTCAACAAGTAAATTTTACATGAAAGATAAGTTATCTTTTTGGGCGCTACAGAGCTCCCCCCTAGAAGGCTGAACATAGAAGGCCTTCGAAATCGTAAAGGAATGTTGAAACGAGGTTCGTAAGGCAAAATCCTGCCGAGTAGAAAGGAGCGTGCGTTCGTGTAAATGGGGGATCGTCGGAAGTCGGAGTCCGCTGTGCCGTTTATGATTTGTTATTTATTGAATGCAGGGCAGGGTGCATTTCGGCGAGCCGTTGGAGCGGGCTTGTCGGACTACAAAAAACTGGCTAGCCCAGAAAAAGGCCGACAAGACCTCAGCCTCCGCTGCTGCCAAACGGTGCGCTTGGGAGTGGTCTCTCCGCCTGCCGCACCCCGCCCCGCGCCAAAACGTCCCTCGTCCCACGTAGAAACGACCATGGTCCCACGGAGAAACGACCCTCGTCCCGCGAAGAAGCGACATTCGTCCCGCGGAGAAACG
>OX104064.1:39339043-39359618 GCA_944474145.2 Dicrocoelium dendriticum
AGTGACGGGAAGCGTCCCATCAGAGCGGCAACATGTCTTTGAACTTTTGCTCTCTGGCAAGTCAAACAGTTGCGTGCCCAAAGACTGAGATCGCGTTTTACGTTGGGCCAGAGGTAGCTGTCGGCGATCATCTTGATTGAAGCGCGCGTGCCAGGGTGCAGGTGTTGTGCAGTGTATCGAAGACTTTCCTGCGAAAGGTAGTTGATACTAGTGGACGTGGATGTCCGGTAGAGACGTCGAGATTATTGTACTTGTAGACCAACTTTAATGTAGACCGTTTGCAAGGTGACACTAGGTCTTTTTCGGCTTGCTGAGCAGCGGCCACAGCTGACAGATCGAGCGACTGATCGGTCGGGGCCAGAGAGTTTACACTTGAAAGCGAGTCCTCCACGACGTTATTCTTGCCAGACACGTGTTGGACGTCCGTCGAAAACTGCGACACGAAATCTAGATGTCAAACTTCACGCGGAGAGTGTCGAGGCGAAGGGTTCCGGAAGGCATAGATGAGTGGTTTGTTAACCGTAAAGATCGGAAAATGAATATTTTGGAGAACGTAACGAAAATGGAGTACTGCAGGGTATACAGCGAGTAACACGCGACTAAATGTGACGTAGTTCGACTCGTCTGTCTGAAGACGTCGGGAGAAGAACGCTAGGGGTTGCCAATTACCTTGGGAAAACTGCTGTAGGACAGCGCCGATTGCGTTTTCCGAGGCGTCGACGGCTACACTGATTGGAGCGTTCGAGTCGAAGTGATGATGCATGACGGCGGAAGCGAGTGCTTCTTTGTTAGCTTCGAATGCTTTTCGTGCTTCAGGCATAAGATCAACTTTACCGTTGTTGCGTCAACGCAGAAGATCGGTGAGCGCTTGCATAAGCTAGGCGCAGCGTGAAAGCAATCAGCGATAGTAGTTGACCATGCCGTTGAAGCGTCGGATGGCGACAAGAATCGTTGGATGAGGAAAATCGCGAATCGCCCGGATTCTGTCCCGAAACTGGCGGATACCCTCGGAATCAAGTTGGTGTCCGAGGAAGTCAATGCGCGGCTGCATGAAAGTGCACTTGTCGGGGTTGACGGTGACGTTGTGCACCTTCAGCCGTTCGAACAAGAGTCGTAGATGTGTTCGGTGTTCCTCTTCTGAAGCATTGGCTACTAGGTAGTCATCTATGTATGGGTGGAGGAAGTCGAGTCCACGTACGACGGAGTCGATGAAGCGTGGAAATGTCTGGGCTGGGTTGGGCAGACCGAATAGCATTCGTAGAAACTCGAACAATTCAAATGGTGTGATAACGGCGGTTTTCAGTATGTCCTCCTCGGCGACCGGGACTGGATGATAAGCCCGCACCAGATAGAGCTTTGAGAACACGAGCGCGCCATGAAGGCCAGCCGTAATATCCCGTATGTGCGGAATAGGATAACGATCCGGAATTGGCGCGTTGTTGAGGGTGCAGTAATCGCCACACGCTCGACAGTATCCTGACTTTTTCGGGACCATGTGAAGGGGCGAATACCAAGGGCTGCTGGAGGATCGGACGATCCCAAGTTCGGGAACGTGCTTGAATTCCAAACAAGCAGGTTTGAGCTTGTTCGGGATAAGCCTTCCGGCTTTGGCGGAGACGGGCGTACCCTAGGTAACTATGTGCTGCGGCGTAGCTGTGGCTGTCGTTGCAGAGACGATAAAGGTCGGAAGGGAAACTCTCAGGTAGAGCTTTACCAACCGGCGAGTTGGTAGTAGCGTACACAGGACTGAGCGATGCTACATCGCTGGATATTCTAGCGACGAAGTTTCGTTGGCTGATCGATGAGACGATGTCGTTTAGCATCGACGAGCAAGTCGAAGTGCTGCAGAAAATCCATCCCGATAGTGGGATTCTGGACGTCAGCGACAAGAAATCCCCATCGAAAAGAGCGTCGCAGGCCGAGGTTAAGCGTGCGTGAGGACTGACCGTAGACGCGGATGCTGGTGCCGTTGGCTGCGCGTAGAGAACCAGTCACCTTTCCGGTCGCGTCGTTGGGATTACGTGGAAGGACGCTGACTTCTGCGCCATTGTCGACAAGGTAGCGAACTCCCGTTTGTCGAGCTGTGACGAAGAATAGGCGGCTGGGTTGACCAGCTACGTCAGTCGCCCATAAGGGCTGGTTGGCCCGTTTCCCTGCGTGTTACGTTTGCAGGAACACGGTGGGCGACACGACTATGCCTGCCGGCCAACTGGCTGATGGTATCAGCAGTAGGAAGACATCGGTGTGGTGATTTCAAAGGTGATTTAGATTAAGATGGGCGTTGAAGATTTGACGCGCGGCATCGGCAGTTACTCCCAGAAGTTGTGAAATCGGTAAACCTCTTGGTAAGTGCGGCAATCTGCGCGTTCATCTCGACAAAATTGTCTTTCGGCGTAGATGGAACTTGCGAAATCTAGCCGTAGGATTCCCAAATTTGGTCTGCGATATCGGCCATCACCGTTAGGAACGTGCCGGTAATTTCGTAGTGGATATTGCACAATTCACGTGGCAAGCTACGTAGCCACAATTCCTTGAGAATTGTGTCGTCCACCATGTCGGGTTTGACTAAACTTTGCAGCATGCGCAATAGTTGCGATGGCTTGCGGTCACCCAACTTCGTTTCGCTCAGAAGCCTCGTGATACGTTGACGATCTGAAAGACCTGTCCTTTTGAGAAGCGCTGCTTTAATTTCCTCATTAGTTTTCCTCTCTGCTGGCAAATCGAGGATATCCTCGATATCATCGGCGACGTGCGGAGGAGGCGCGGAGATATTTGATTCTTTCAGATCTAATGCCACCAAGTTCGAAAAGTGCCTCCAACTGAGCAAACCAATGTTTTGGATTGCTTTCGCGAAATGGCGGAGTGGCGATGGTTACATTTTCAACCTGGCCGTCGAGGACTGGGTGGTACGTATCCATAGCAGGAAAACGATACAAAGTAAGCGATATAGAACCCGAAATATGCACAAAAATATGAAAGTGGATGAACGAACCTGGAAAGAAAAATTAGTAAGGGGCTTACCAACTTTTCGGTCGGGGTCACCAGTTATAACGGAATCGTTCGGTCGCTATATATCAGGTTCGTCCCGCCTTAAGGAAGTCAGAAAAATACGGATTTGTGCGCGAGATGGGCGTTTATTCTCGAAACGCACAATCCCGCTAGCTGAAGACACCACAAAATTGTTCTAGCTAGGAGAAAGGTATAGTCGCCAGCCGAGACGCAGCAAACGCCCTTCGAGGTGGAAAAGCCAGAAGCGCGCGAATACGATTCGTCTGGATGACTCAAACACACGTAGTCATCGTGCGAACAGGCAAGCTTCCTAAGTTGTCTAAGTACAGAATGATGTTATATTTTAATCATATTTTACACAGACAAACAGGACAATCTCCAGGTCACTACAGACAATTTAGCGGGACTGAATAGCCAATCTGGACCAACCTTCCCAGTTAAGATACGGTAGATTAAATAAATAAATAAATAAATAATTAAACAAAAATTATTGCTCAACTAGGCGAGGCACACCCATGGAGGCATGATCAGATATGTACAACTGTACAAATAGTTTATGGCAACTGTAACAGTAATATTAGAAAATTGTTCCTATGTCCATGCTTGGAACTGTACAATGTTGAAAATGCGAAACAATAATTTGGCTGTCATAAGATACGGGTCCTCAGGTAATAATATATTGAGAATTCTGAATGATCCATTGGAAGGTAATGGAAGAGCAGGCTCAAGAGATATATGCCAATAGAGTGGGTTTGTGCACAAGTAAGGCAAAGGTCAACGTATCGTAGGAAGTAAAAAGACGACAGTATATGCAGATGTAGAAGTTCCAGTTAACGGACCTTTCTAGAATCGTGACGCTAAATGACCTGCCAGTGTGAAGTTATGGGCTGTGACTTTATTCGATGGCGAGTCACATACTCCACGTTGCAGTGTTGTTAAACGGACATTTGTGGCTTTTTGTAGGGAGAACGCTTGCCAGGAGAAAACCCACCAGTCCTGGAACACTGCCGCTAATCCAATGAAAGGCAAAATTTAACTGGCTATGTTTCTTGTTGAACGTTTGTTTGCTCGGTTATTCGCAGTCAGGCGGTTTCCCTTTTCCTGCTGGCTGATGCCTTAGTTGGTTGCCTATTGCGTTCCTGAGTCCTGCCCATCGGGTAGATCGGGTAGAGCGGGTACTAAACATTCTTGTTGAATATGATGCGTTGATCCTTCGCAGAACCACGTGAAGTCTTCTCTGATTATGTGTATTTTCCGGGGAGCGAAGAATTCGTGTCACTGGGCATCGGTGGTTGGGTGAAGATGGTTAGAATGGAAGTGAAGCCATGGTCCAGGTAAGTTCTTGTTGGTTATTTTGTCCCATCCCAGACGGAGGCAGTTTCTCAGTTCAATCCCGAATCTCTCAGGTGTTCACGACCTCAGAGAAAAGGAAGAGAGGAACAGGCCGAGAGAAGACTGAAAAGGGGTAGGTCTGCTCTAAGCCTTCGGTAGTGCATGGAATGCATTCCGAAACTAAATAGTCGCTCGGGGTATGTCCATCCCCGTAACACCTCAACTAACCTAGTACCCACCCGTAACACCTTGTTTAGATCCACATTTCCCGGACGAGGCAGGCCTTACAAAACTGGACGCAGTATTTCAGATGAGCCCAAACCAAAACCGAGAACTGTCTCGTAAAAATATCACCGATCCAGACTCCGCAAGTACTTCATATTAACAACATGCGGAAACCTCTGCTTGCGGCCTTCTTCCAGTTGTCGCCGGAGTGTAAGGCCGAAGGTTTTACGATTCTTAGGTCAACTTGGCTAGATATACGGGGCGTTCGACCCCACCGACCAAGTACCTCGTAGGAAGACAACCTCCTCTAATTCAAAGAACGGAGCACTTTGCCTGATTTATGGGCAGTAACCATAAAGTGGACCAGTCCCAAAGATTATACAGCGCCTGCTGAAGAGCTTCCGAACCCTAAGGAACATCGACAACCTTCTACATCTTCAGGCCATCAGCTAATAGCAGCGACGGCACTTAAATTTCTGCGAGTAGGTCATTCACATAGATAGAGAACGGCGGCGGCCCAAAGATCGAGACCTGCGGCACGCCACTGAGGACAGACTGCCTAAACGATAGGCCCCGGCCTACCCGCACACACTGTTCTCTGCCATCCAAGAAGGCAGTTACCCAATCAGAGACGCACCTGGATACCCCGTAGGAGGTCAGCTTTTGCGCTAGCTCCAAACGGTGTACCTTGTCAAATGCCTTCGAAAAGTCGACGGAAATCACGTCCAGTCTGTGGCCGTTATTCGGTTCATTCGCCCAACATTCGCCAACCACCCTACCGGAATCCGTGTTGTACACTGCTAAGTAGATTAATTATACTCAGCTGACACTCCCATGAATGTCTCACCAGTTTCTCGAGGAGTTTGGCTACTATACTCGTCAGACTAACTGGCGTGTAATTTGCAGGCAGACCCCTGTCCCCATTTTTGAAGATGGGATAGATGACAGCTTCCTTCCATTCGGAAGGTAATGCACAGCTGTCAAGCGATTTCAGAAACAGTATAGTGAGCGGTCCACTTAGTTCCTCAGCCAACTTATGCAACAGTTTCGAGTGAATTAAATCATGCTCAAGGCCTTAGAACGGTTCAGCCCTTGTAGCAGCCTACGAACTTCCGTCTCCGCTACAATAAATTCAGCTAGTCCTGAACCCTCTGGGATCCTGCAAACTAACACAACGCCTGTCAAAGCGGTTTCCTTTGCAAACGCTGCTGCATATTGCCAATAAGTCAAAGGCCTTGTCATAGTCCGTATGCGCATGAGTACTGTCATCACGCATCAATACTGGAATGGATATGTTCTAACCGCATCGCCTTTTGACATGTGCCAAGAATCCTTTTGAATTCTCCAAAGCTTCGTCTGCTAAGCCATTCTCAACATTGAGCCAAAAATTCTATAGAAAAGGTGCATAAACTTGTGACGAGACTGATCGAAAGTCAACGAGGGAAGTGCTACGAAGATGGACTAAGTAGCTTGGGATTATTTTCCTTGGAACGGCGTAGATTGAGAGAGGATTTGCTAGAGATGTTTAAGATCGTTAAGGGACTTAGTGGTATTACTCCCATCCATCTGTTTGGATCTGCCTGATCAGATTATCAGCGCGGGCCTCACCTGAAGCTTAAACAACATAGAGCTCGTTTGGACATCAGGGCAAAATTTTTACGAACCGAGTAGTTTACATCTGGAATAAACTTACTTCTGATTTAGTGTAATGTGAGTCTACAGTATCCATCAAAAGGAGCTTAGATAATTGTTGGTTGGTCCTTTTTCCAGTGTTGTGGTAATCGTACTGAAAAATGTAGTGTATTTGGTAGCTGACACGTGAAAGTGCAAAGATTGCACTTGTTCTTGCTTCATTCCTTTGCAGAAGCAAGAAGTCAATCCAAAGTTGAATGACGGGGCCACGTCAATTACCGGCACAAGAAACTGGACGCACCTTAGGCGGAAGCTTCTATCTTCCGCTTTACCTGTCCTGACTACACTGGCATAAGCTCATTCATCGACATTTGCGGACCCGACGCTCCGTCCGTGGATAGATACCGCATGGAAGGGCCTGCCAAAGAAGCGGTCTAGATGCTGGCGAGCGTATTTAACAGCTACGCCTAAAAGCACGTTTGACAAGCATCGGTTGGCTCGAAATGAATGCAAGCTATAGCTTAGGTTGGCCCGGCTTCAGTATAAAAGGGGCTTAGCTGATACTGCCTCGGAAAATCCCGAGAAATTCTTCGCTTACGTTAAACGACGCTGTGGTGCAAACTCGCCCATGCCACCATTGCTTCGAGGAGATGGGACCCTTGCCTATAGCGACTATGACAAGGCATGCATGCTTGGTGAGCAGCACACAAGCGTCTTTTACCGCGAAACAAATATGCCATGCAACGTGTTAGCTTCAAGAGTCTCTGAGGATCATTGTCTGGATAAAATTCCTATAATTGAGCCTCAAGTTCTACAGTTGCTAAGAGAGGTGAACTCAACTAAGGCTTCCGGGCCACATTCCGTTAATCCAAAATTGTTGCACGAATTGGTAGTGGAACTCAGTGGACCTCTGACTTGTGTGTTTCAGAAGTCACTCCATAGCTGGATCTTGCCTACCGAATGGAAGGAGGCTGTTGTCTGCCCGACTTTCAAGTGCGGTGACAAAGACATACCGGCTAATTACAGGCCTGTCAGCTTGACTAGTGTGGTCGTTAAGTTACTTGGAAAATTAGTGGGGGAAACAGTGGGGAACCATTTAAATATGTTTAACCTGCTTAGCGTCGAGCAACATGGTTTTCCCAAAGGATTTTCGTGTCAAACAAACATGCTGGTAGCTCGTGAGTGCTGGGCTGAAGCCGTAGACAGTGTACATGCGGTGGATGTGGTGTTCATTGACTTCGCTAAGGCCTTTGACACTGTCCCCCATTCATGACTCTCACTGAAGTTGAGGTCGGATGGAATAGCTGGTCGCGGTCTCCAGTGGGTGTCAGCTTTTCTGGATAGATGTGGACAGTGTATTTGCGTGGGAATCAATCTTCTGTTTCGACAACCTCTACTTAGCGGCGTTCCGCAAGGCTCTGTCCTAGGTCCGCTGCTTTTTTCTGTCTGCGTGCATGTTCCGCCGGGGGAGCTTGCGATAACCTCGCTCCTATTTGCTGATGACCTAAAGATCTGGAATACGGTTGATATCCCTGGAGGTCCTGTGGCTTTTCAACGGGCTCTGGATAGACTCTGAGAATGGTCTGGCTTGTGGTTGCTGCCCATAAACCGGGCAAAGTTTTCAGTGCTGCGTATCGGAGCGTCTGCTTCCTCCACAAGTTATGTGCTGGATGGGAGTGAACTTTCTCACGTGACTCATCAGGTTGATCTAGGTGTCGTCCACTTGCATTCTACACTCTGGAGACAACTGGAAGAAGGCGGTTAGTAAAGGGTTCCGGATGTTGCGGTTTATCCGTCGTTCTTTTGGGACCCTAACCGCTGATGTGTTTGTGAAGCTTTTTTAGCGTTTGTGCGACTCCACCTAGAATATTGCGTCCGGGCCTGTCCACCATGTCTTGTCCGGGACAAAATGGCACTAGAAAGGGTGTTGCGTGTCGGTACTAGGTTGGTCAATGGATTACGAGGGCAAACGTACCCCGAACGCCTACTTAGTTCGGGAATGCAGTCAATCCATTATCGAAGGATTAGAGGGGACCTAATCCTAATCTATTATATTTTGGCTGGGGAGGTTGGCCCTGATGTGTCCTGGCTATTTAGTTCTGCTAGATTATCTGGTCTCCCTGGGCATTATATGAAGCTTGACAAACCGCGGTCCGATCGAGTTAGAGTGGAGACACGGTTATCGCTTCGAGTCATCGAGCGCTGGAACCTGCTTCCAGAACATGTTGTCAAGGAAGCTTGGTTAAGTGGTTTGAGCTTCAATTAGATGCTCTTGTGCAGCAACACGAAACCATCCTTTTTCCTGACTAATTCCCATCTTCATACTTCGATTCTATTTTTCTTTACTTTTCCTCGCCATTGGCATTATTCTCTTCTTTTAACTGATTTTCCTTATTCTTTGCTTTCGAATTTTCTTTCTCTCTTACTTCACGTAACTTGCATAACAGGGACAGCTACTCTAAGGAACATGAACGTTAAATTAGTGGACCAGGGTGTCTTTTCGGGTGTTTCCCTTTTTGAACCATCAAGAAGCCGGAGCATCCCAATCAACTCCTGGATCAACGTCTTCATTAAATTAAGCACCATGGTTTCCTGCTCCGCAGTTAGCGGCCGAGTTTTGGCATACACTCAAAGCTTTCACACGTTAATCTGTGCGAAAGGCGAGGACAGGCGTTTCCAATCTCGTAACATTCCCCTTAAGAACCGCTGAGAACCGAGCAGCACAATCGTAACACCGGTACCAGTTACAATCTTTTCATCAGATGGGCACACAACACTTAGCGCTTTCCAGCAACATTCGAGCGCTTGTTATACACGTACACAAAATGAATATATCGGTACGCGCATCGTTCCGGTAGCACCTGCCCAGTCTGCCATTGGTAAGTTTTCGCAGTTTTAACGTTCCGACGAATAAACGACGTCGCGTTTTCCGTCGGAGTACGTTTTAGATCCTCATTGATCCACGAAAAGTCCATGTATGGACCTTTGAAGACACGTCGGAATGCACAAGAGTCATAAACCATGGCTACTTTCTCTAGAAGCTGGAAAATGGTTAACCACCGTAACCCATTCGAACCTTTCACTTTATTGATTTCTAATCCAGCACTTGGCAGTTTAACAATGACGTTAACATAATCATAAACATACACATGCGTTGGAAGGCCCAAAATGTTCATTGGTCGACATACAACCTTGTGTACCACAATCACACTGCCAACAGATCATTGATAGCGATTGGCGGATCCGACCTTCCGGGAACAGCCAGAAGCCAGTCTATGTCCCTCATGCCCGCATTACGTGCAAAAGAAATATGATGATCCGTTGCGCCCTATTTTAACATCATCTGCTTTTGGCCCGGATATATCCCCTGTAAAGCAAAATCTTGTTCCTTCAATTTCATAGTAAAAACCATCGTCCATTTACCGACAGGTCAAAAAGGCAAGGAAAGAACATATGCAATGGTAGCCAGCAGCAGCGTAAATCCTGTACCCATGATCCCAGAGACACCGCCAAATAAGCGGAATATAGCGCGATGATCGTGCGCTATATATCCTGTACGAGACTATACGGCCAACCAAAAGCAATGAATAGAGCACACAAAAGTAAGCTAGGGAAAAGGTTGATTAGACGGGAGGAGAGTTAGCTAAAGCTAAAATTAGGGCACAATAAGAGAGCTAGATAGGGAGAATGTAGTTGACGTCGAGGGCGTAGACGGAGCGTCGTTCGCAGTCGAGTCGCGCGCCAAAGGCCGAAATCGTGTTCGTGTTTCCAACAAACGGGAACACCGTTCCAAAGGGCGAACAACCTAATCCCCTAATACATAAGAGAGCTATAATTTGAAAATACTTTGGAATAGTTTACACAGTCATATGGGGGAATTTCCGGGTCACCACACAGCCCCCTCCCAGAAGAGAAACCGTGGGTGACCCTCGGATCTACGTGAGGACTGTCCGTCGCGGGACAGCCTTCTGCGATCCAGGAATGAAACCTGATGCAGCTGCTGGGGGAGAACCAGACAATTGGTCCCTAGCGGGCTCCTACCCTGTCCTCCTAACGGTGCCAAAATCACAAAATGGGGGAAGTTCGTAAGCGTCAAATGTGCGCGAGTTAGTGCAGGTCAACTGTTCGCGTCAGGCTCGTCATCTCCTCTGTTTCATACATGGAAGCTAGACGGAAACAAGAGCAGTGACGGTCGAGGAGAGGGAAAAATAAGAGTGACACTTACCGGATGAGATAGGCGTCAAGCAGAACGCAACTCATGTATGTTTTTAAAACGTTTTCTTCCTTTTTGGGTTTTCAAAACGTTGCGTATTGTTGGGTTTTCAAAAAAATTTTGTCGGTACGTTGACGTTTTCAAAAGCTTTTGCCAATTTTTGGGTTTTCGTACGTGGTTGGCCAAAAGGGAAAATGAAAGCAATAAAAGAAAGGTGAAGGAACACTAATCCTTTAATCGCGTTGGCCAATGAACGCGTCTACTTGACTTTGTCGACTTGGGAGAATCAGAGTAAGGCGTCGTCTCAGACGTCCCATCGGATCGCAAACTTGGAGAATCTGCCGAGGAGCTGGCGGTTGGTTCGATGGGAAACGGCGCAGCTGAAGTGGAAGGCATGGAAGGAGCCTGATGCTTGGGTTCAGGGACGTTGGAAGCAGGCGAGTCTTCCATCGTAGGCTGGGTTGATTCGTCAGAAGACGAGCAATGGTCTCCAATGAGCTCAGGTTCCACGTGGGCAAACTTGAGACGATCAATCGCAACGTCTTCTCGTTTACCGTGACGGTCGATGATTAAAACGCGGTCCTTACGCTGCAGAAGCTTGAATGGACTTTCGTAAGGTCACTGCAGTGATCTGCGGAGACCATCGGGGTGGAGGAAAGCAAACGGACAACGCTGTAGATCTTGTGGAACAAATGATATAAGTTGTTGTTCTCTAACGTCGGGAAGCTTGTAGTGACGCATGCTCGTGGCTAGCTGACGTGCATAATCCGCGTCGTAACAGGGCATTCTGGGACTATCGGGAAAAATCCTTAGGAAAACGCAGTGGTTTTCCCTATACTAACTAGGCGCTAGATGTACGTAGATAAGCCTTTAGGGCTGACCGGATCCCAAGGAGGATCATAGGCAGTATCTCAGTCCAACTCACAGCGTTAGCGGCGCGAATTGAGACTTTCAGCTGTTGGTGGAAACGTTCCACCATGCCGTTCGCCTGCAAATGATAGGCGGCCGTGCGTATGCGTCGGCATCCAATGAGTTTAAGAAGATCGTTAAAGGTCGAAGATTCGAATTGCGAACCGTGGGTTGTCGTCCCCGTGGCTGGACAGCCGTGTGAAGCGACCCAGCGCTCGACGAAAGCGCGTGATACGGTTTCCGAAGCAACCTAAGGAACGGGAATAGCTTCGGGCCAAGGGGTGCAACCATGGATCATGGTCAAAATGTAGACCATCCCTTTGGACGGGGAAAGAGGTCCCACTAGGTTGAGATGGACATGGGCGAATTGCGCTGAAATGGACGGAAAGTGACCAAGCGGAGCGGATACGTGCAGTTGAATCTCGGCTTGCTGACAAGTGGGCAAGCTGCGTGTCCAGCGCGTAAGATGGCGTTAAATCCCCGGCTCAACGTATCTCTCGGAGACGAGCTCAGCACTAGCCTTAATGCCTGGTTGGGCGATATTGTGGAGGGAGTCGAAAGCGATACGGCGAAAAGTTTCTGGAACGACGGGTCGAGGTCGTCCGGTAGATGTGTCGCATAAACTTGTACCATCAGTTGACGGCAAAGGGTGTGGGGAAATCTTTAAAGAGGAGTTACGGAGTTCCGAAAACTTCGGTCGTTTTATTGCGCGGTGGCCATAGCAGACAAACCGATTGCTTGCCCAGCAGGGCTGATCGCAGATACCCTTAAAACAGCAACAGCAACGACGTTTAGTTGACCATACATGTGTCAGATATCAATCAAGAATTGGGCAATGAAATCCAACTGAAGAATCGCACATGGTGCGTGTCGAACTGTTTGATTTCGGAATGCGTAGGTAAGCGGCTTGTGCTCGGTGAAGATAATGAAGATGTTACCTTCAAGAACGTGTCGGAAATGTCGAACATTAGAGTAAACGGCCAGCATTTCGCGACTGCGCGTGCTGTACTTCACTTCGGCAGATTGTAGGCGTCTATGGTAGAAAGCAAAAGGCTTCCAGCATCCATTTGTATGTTGATGTAGGACGGCGCCAATGACGGCGTCCGACGCGTCAGCAGCGACACTAAGCGGTGCGTTCGGATCGAAATGATGAAGCATGATGGATTTGGCTGTGGCTTCATTGTCGGGCTTGTGCGCTTTGGTAACAGCAGCAGTCAGTTCCACTTGATCGTTTTTGCATCCACAAAGTAGTTCGGTTGGTGGACTTATCAAATTGGCACAGTGTGGAAGAAAACGTAGATGACAGTTGAGCATGCCCTTTAAAACGGCGAATAAAGACTAACGTAGTCTGGACCGGAAAGTCTATGATAACACGGCCTCTACCGTCTAGAGGCCGTATGTCATACTGATCAATATGTTGGCCGAGAACTTCAACGGAAGGCTGCCGAAATACGCAAAGGTCAGGGTTGGCAGTGACGCTATTAGCAGCTAGCCTAGCGAAAAGCATTTCGGGATGCTTGCGGGTTGTTATTTTGAAGCGCCGGTAGCTAGGATATCGTCGATGAATTTATAGGAGTAATCAAGATCTCTATTGACCTAATCGATGAATCGTTGAACAGTCTGACCAGCGTTGCGAAGACCGAATGACATACACAAAATTTCAAAGAAACCGAGCGACGTGATTACAGCCGTCTTCCGTATGTCTTCATCAGCGAATGGAATTTGGTGATAGGCACAAACCAGCTCGATTTTCGAGAACACCCGGATGCCGCACAGACTTGCCGTAATGTGATGAAAGTGAGGAATAGACTAGAGCTCCGGAACAGTAACGCCATTGAGCACGCGGTAATAACCACATGGACGCCAGTCTCCTGACTTTTTGGGAACTACGTGGAGTTGCGACGCCCACGGGCTCCTGGACTGGCGAGCAATGCCTAGTTCAAGCATGTGCTCTAATGCTGCGCGAGCGACAGTTTAGCTTGTTAGGGATCCTACGCCTAGCTTTAGCGAAGACAGAAATACGTTTGGTAACGATTTGACGTTTTGCAGCAACAGAGGCGGATGGAAACGGTGCCATTTCTCGGAAAACTTGCGGGAACTTGATATGAAGCATCCGACCGATAGGTGGGTTTGACTGGTTAGGGTAGGCAAGATTGCTTGACTCAATGTCGGTCAAAGTACCTACAACAGCCATATTTGTTTCACGATCAAACAGACGGCGTTGCTTCGCTTCAACAAGCAAATCGACTTGCTGCAAAAATTCAAGTCCGAGAATTGGCGGCTGGGCACCTGCGACGAGAACGATTCATTTAAAAGAACGTCGAAGGTTTAAATTAAG
This sequence comes from Dicrocoelium dendriticum, assembly GCA_944474145.2. NCBI lineage: Eukaryota > Metazoa > Platyhelminthes > Trematoda > Plagiorchiida > Dicrocoeliidae > Dicrocoelium > Dicrocoelium dendriticum. Next base: position 39,352,702 of record OX104064.1, read on the forward strand.
CGTGCGCGAGCGTTGACCATATACGCGAACGGTGGTGCCGTTTACTGCGCGCAATTAAGTGGTCGCTTCTTCCATAACATCACTAGAATCACGTGGGATAACCCTGATGTCTGCGCCGGTGTCAACAAGATAGCGTATTCCCGTACTGCGATCGATAACAAAGAAAAGGCCACTGAGGCAGCCAGCAACGTCGGTTGCCTCTGCGTGCAGGCTGGACCGTTACACTGCGTGTTGATCGTGAAATAACATGGCGGGCGACACGATCTGGCCCGATGACCAAATCGCTCGTGGTACCAACAATAGCTTGACCTAGTGGGAGGTATCGAACGTGAGCTAGGACGAGTGCGACTACTGGAACGATTTCGGCGATTGGATCCGGACTGCGTTAGGTTCTCTAGTAGTTTGGCAGGTGCGGCTACTTGCGCTGTTAGTTATGCTACCTCCTTACTTGAAGTGGACTGAACCTGAGATACTTGGGCATTGGATTCCCAAATACGGTCGGCAAAGTCGACGAACTGAGGAAGAGGCGCATCGTTTGCATACAGGGTGTTAGGCATGTCACGTGGCAGGCGACGAAGCCACTTCTCTTTAAGGAAAAAGTCGACAAAAGATAGGCTTAGCAAAAGCCTGCATCGTCGTCAAAGACTCACGGAGGAAAAGCTGCGAAAACGCAGTGAAATTTGACGCTGTCAGACTTAACGCCATGTAAGGAAAACATGGCTTCTAACTGATTAAACCAGACCTTAAAGTTAGGCTATCGGAAAGGCGGGATAGGGCAAGGAAACCCACTAACCTGATGCTCAGAAATTGTGCGAAGGACTTTCATGGTAAAAAATCCCGGAGCATGTGAAAGTGAACCGGTAGTAAAAAGTAAATGCAGTAGGGTAAACAGAATAATTTACCCGATCAGAAAAGAAATTTTAGTATCAAACTCACCAAAAATATTTCTTTTTTCGAGGTCATCAATTATAGCTGGATGATCGTGCGCTATATATCCTGTACCAGACTATACGGCCAACCAAAAGCAATGAATAGAGCACACAAAAGTAAGCTAGGGAAAAGGTTGATTAGACGGGAGGAGAGTTAGCTAAAGCTAAAATTAGGGCACAATAAGAGAGCTAGCTAGGGAGAATGTAGTTGACGTCGAGGGCGTAGACGGAGCGTCGTTCGCAGTCGAGTCGCGCGCCAAAGGCCGAAATCGTGTTCGTGTTTCCAACAAACGGGAACAACGTTCCAACAGGCGAACAACCTAATCCCCTAATACATAAGAGAGCTATAATTTGAAAATATTTTAGAATAGTTCACACAGTCATATGGGGGAATTTCCGGGTCACTACAGGAAGACGAATGTGGCTGAAAAATCTAGGTATTATCCGAACTCTTCTTAGCCACAGTTAAAAATGTTTTCGATAAACGGAATCCGTTGGAGAATATGAGTAAGGCACATCCTTACCCGCAAAAGGCGCATCAAAGTGAAAAAAGCCGATTGCTCTAGAGGGAACGACGTCTAACGGAGTTTACTGATGAATCCTCGGATGATAGGTTACTGTAGGACAAAGCGTTTCTTAGGCGAATGGTTTCGTTACTGTTCGATGCTGGGAAAAAGGTATTAACTTCGTTTTCACTTTTCACCTCGGCGGGAAGCAAGATGGCTCCTCGAAAGTTCGCCCCCTAAAGGTGGGCTGTCAGGATGAATAGGAATGTCGCCGAATCTTCCAGCGAACGTTCCGTTTAAAAGGAGAAACTTTCTAGGTTTTAAGAGACTTCACCCCAGAAGATGGAGTTAAGATGGAGCAGGCATGGAGGAACCGGCAAGGAGAACACTCAGTCAGTGAGGTTTACCTCACATATAAAATATCCTGATGCGCCTAATTTGCGACAGGTCGTAAATCGCGAGATATGACGAAGTGTACGTGTTTGTAGAGTCCGATCGTGTATAGAGCAGGCAGCGGCGCGCACAATCACAATAATCCAGCGGCAGCCACGGTAAAACCACGGGAGACGAGCTCGAAACTAAGTGTATATATAGTTAATTAAAACAAAGGTGTACAACTGCAGCAAAAAAGGTAAACGTGAAAATGAAATATAAGCAAATTATTTGCAATCGCTACCGTGCTCCCTCCCTTGAGCGTGCGCTAAGGAAACTCTCGACAAAGTGCCTACGGAACCTACTGAGCAAGCTTAGGTGGAAGGAAAACAACACGATCAGAACGTGTTTGTGTGGAGCTGCGTGTAGTCGGAGGGCACAGAGGACTCGGTGTACGGGCGTCAGTGCGTTGTTGGGTAGGGGTGATGAGTCAGGGGCGGGTGTATGCTGAGGGGAGGAATCGGGATCTTTACTATCGATTGTAGATTCAACGAAAACTGATTTGAGTCGCTCGATGCTCACGAATTCTTTTGATCCATTCTTATTCAACACTGAATACTTGGGTTTCTCTGATAAGACCTGGTACGGGCCTTCATGGGGCGGGTTAAAGGTCTTCGGACGGCGTCGACACTGATGAAAACAAACGGACACTTGTGCAAATCGGGGTGGATTTGCTATTTACGTATGTTAGGCCGCGTAGACGTTGGTCGAATGGATCGAAAATGCTGTTTGAGGCGTTCAGCGCAAAGAAGGGGTCTAGTTCGCCAGTGGTGCGTGAGTCCAGTACCATCTCACCAGGTAGTCTGAGTGTTTTGTGCCGAACACGAATTCCGCAGGACAGCACCCAATTTCCTCTTTGATTGTATTGCGCATGCCAAGGAGTATGGCAGGTAGACCCTCAGACCAGCGTGAGTCGGGTAACTAGCCCTGATGGCAGCTTTTAATTGCCGGTGCATGCGCCCGAAGAGGCCATTGGCAGCAGGGTGGGGCGCGGTTACGCTAAGGTGTGTAAGCCTAATGAACGACACAGATCACGGAAAAGTGTGGAACTGAACTGAGTACCTCTATCAGTAGTAATGGTGGATGGAACACTAAACAAAGAAACTCAAGGTTCGACGAAAGCACGGGAAACAGGTTCGGTAGATGTATCACGTAAAGGGACAGCTTGTGGTCAACGGGTAAAACGGTCAACACATGTTAGAAGGTGGATGAAACCGTTGGAAGGAGGTAAAGGGCCAACAATATCTACGTGCATGTGTATAAAACGTGCGTCAGGGAGTAAAAATGTACCTGGTGTAGTGACTGTGACGATGAACTTTACTGGTTTGGCAACTAAGACAATGTTTAGCCCAATGTCTGATGTCTGCATGTATATTTTGCCAGAGGAACCGGTCGGTAATTAGTTTTACGGTGGAGCGGATACTTGGGTGTGAAAGACCATGAAAATGATCAAAAATTGTTCGACGAAATGATCGTGGGACAAAGGGTCTAGGCTTACCGGTTGAAAGATCACAGTAAACTCTTATGTCAGAGTTAAGCACGGGCAGTTGTGTGACTTTCAATGAGGGGATTGAACGAAGTTGGACAAACTCAGGAGCATCGTTTTGAGTGGCCACTATTCGCTCCAGGTCGATGGGTGTTGACGACGGCAGATTCATTTGAGCGCGGGACAACGTGTCTGGCGTTTTCTCCTCCCTGCAAACTGCTACATCGTGGAAGCCGGTCCTTTTTAGTTTCCAGCATGCCTGCACCCTTGGAGTACGCACGCGCCTGAAGTTGCGTGCTTCATGACAGTGAGGATTTTTGTAGGCGCAACTTATCGCTGGTTGCATCTCACCAACATTCCAACATGCTGTCGGTGGCTTCCGGTCCGGCACATCACAGCTCGAATCTTGGCTACGAATAACGGTATGACATGATTGCGATTTTGTTTTGGAATCTGAAACTTCAATCATTTTGTGTTATTGTGCGAATTGAGCAGCCAGTGGCATTCAGATGCAATTTCCTGGGATGTCAACCTGGGTTCCGGTTTCCAATCCATATGGAGGTGCAGGTTTTCAGCTAACAACTCGACTAACTGCATTTGAGACTTTACAAAATGTAGCTGCTCTTGATGGAGAAGCTGCTGCATTTGCTGGAAGGAAATGGACATTTTTGTGCAACACCTCTGTCGCCATCTGTTGTCCCCAGGGATTCGACTTAGCAGTTTCTTAGTTTGCGCCACGCCAGTCAAAAGACGACCCACCGGACAGGAAGTATATTTGCAAAGCACTGCACAGGCCGACGTGGGTATGCAAACACCCTGATTATAGTTACCATCCCGGCTGAGTGCCAACTTGAATTTATCGATCTCAAGGAAGTACGGAACATGTAAGTGATGTGAAACAAGTGATTATGACAAATGTTCTGCCACACAGAAAATCTCTACTCTGACTGTAACTGAGACTATTCTGCTACAAGGCACACGGAGCGTGGTGAAGTTTTCTTACCCCAATATAACACAATGTATGGGCAACAGCTTTGTTAGGACCGTCGATATAACGAACATCAACACAAAACTGCGAAAGGTAATCAAGCTGACGTGTTTGTCGTGGTGAATAGCGGTCCGAGGCAAAACAGAAAGCGTGCACCAGTGGCTTGTGATCTGTCAAGCGTATGACACGACCTCCTTCTAAAAGGTGACGGAAATGTTTCACAGCCAATTACCTGGCGAGCAGTTCAGTCTAAAGGTGCTGTACCTGAACTGAGCAGGTTGAAGCTTCCGGGAGAGAAAGGACAGTGGTTGAAAGTTGTTCTCAACTAACTGTTGCAAAACTGCACCGACAGCGGGACTAGGCGCATCCGTCTTGAGGACAAGTGTGGCGTCCTCAGTGGTGTTCAAGTGATGGAGAGATGTGACATCACTAAACTTTTGCTTGACAGCTGTGTAAGCGGCTTCAACTACATGATTATGGTTGACGTCTTTGAGTTTCCTTTCAATAAGTCGGTAAGCGGATGAAGTAACTCAGCACAGTTGGGAATGAATCTGCCGTTGTAGTTTATCATACCGAGAAATCGGCATAGGCTTCGGATAGATTGAGGCATCCGATAGTCGAGGATGGCTTGAGAATATTCCGGGAGAGGCTTAATACCTTCACCATCGATCTTGTGACCGCGAAATTCGACCGTTGGGTGACCAAATTTGCATTTGTCCGGGTTGATGGTTATACCGTGGCTTTCAAAGTGTTCGAAACCCATTCGGAGGTGTGATAAATGCTCGTCGGGTGTGGCGCTTGCGATCAAAACATCGTCAATGTAAACGTAGACGAAATCAAGACCACCGAGGACCTGATTCATAAAGCATTGGAAAGACTGTGCTGCGTTCCGGAGGCGGAAAGGCATACGAAGAAATTCGTCAAGGCCAAATGGAGTGATCACAACAGTGTTTGCGATGTCTTCCTCCGCCATTGGGATTTGATGGTAAGCTCTGACTAGGTCGAGTTTGGTAAAGATTGACTTTCCGGCTAGTCCAAGGGAGAAATCGTGGATATGGGGATAGGATACCTATCCGGAACAGTGACGTTGTTGAGAGCACGATAGTCACCGCATGGTCGCCAATCGCCTGACTTTTTAGACACCGGATGGAGAGGTGATGCCCAGCAGCTGTTTAAAGGACGAACAATGCCGTGATCAAGCATGTGTTGGAATTCCATTTTAGCTGCCTAAGGTTTGTCAAGGCGCAAGCGTCGAACTTTAACAATTACTGGCGGAACAGTTGTAACGATGTGATGGCCTACATTTTGTTTAGGGTGGGCAGTATCGTTACTCGCTCGAAATATGGACAGGAATTGTCGGAGCAATGAGCAGCACTGTGAGTCGTCAGGTATGAGGATGCGAAGCCCGAGCGAATCGAGTGAAGCAAGTTTGCAGTGGATGCTTAAAGACGTAGTATCGTTCCGTAATTGCTTACAACGTAGGTCGCCCACAAGACCAAACTTGCTGAGAAAGTCGATTCCGATGATGGGCTTTGCACATCGGCGATGGTAAAAATGAAAGGGAAGTTACGCCGTAGTCCGAGACTCAAAGTAAGTAGTTTCTGGCCGTAGGTAGCGATTTTAGTCTGATTAGCTGCCGTAAGCATTGGACCAGCTGGTTGCAGGGGGCGTTTTTCCAGAGAACGGGGAGAACGCTGACTTCTGCAACAGTATCATCCAAGAAGTGAAGTTTGGTTGTGGAGTCAAATACGTACAACAGGCGACTAATAACCTGGCCAGCAACAGCCGCCGCCATTACTGGCTGGCCATGTAGTTTCCCGACGTAGGAGTTGAAAAGGCTTTAGGGTGCTTACCCCCAGGACGGCACGCGCTGCGTATCCGAAGCGGTGGCAATAATAACAACAGCGGCGCGACGGTCGTGTACGAGAGTTGACAGAACGGCTGGATCGAGAAATGGATCGTCGCGAGGGAACGCAGTAGCGTGTGAGGTGAGACAAGGTGAGCTCTAAGTTAAAAAGTCTCTTGTTGATTGTATCAAGTAGCGTGGTTCCGGCGAGGTTGCCTGAATCTAGTCTCAGCGACGTGCGCTACCGACGTTTTAATGAAGCCTTCGTGAACTTTATCAGCAGCTTCTGCCAGTTTGTCTGGCGGAAGATCGTCGGCGAAAACAACTAAAATAGCCGTGGTATTCGCAGGAATACAATTGCTCCACAACTGTTGGAGAAGGGAATCATTCAGTACGGAAGAACCGACGAGGAAAAGCATGCGGCGAAGTAACTGAGACGGCCTTCTATCTCCAAGCTCAACGCCAGAGAGTAACCGCTGAATGCGTGACACATCTGAGGCTGTAGTGCGCTTTAATATGGCTGCCTTAAGTTTATCATAGGGGAACTCTAGGGGCATGGGATCAAGAATGTCGATGACCTCAGAGGCGATGTTGGACGGAAGATGAGCAGTCAAATTTGAAACATTGTGGACTGGGATGCAATCTTATGAAAACGGAACACAGCTTCCATCTGAAAGAAACAAACACGAGGGTTAGAAAAGGCAGAAGAAGGTAAAAAGAGTCAAATTGA
>OX104064.1:39359772-39450016 GCA_944474145.2 Dicrocoelium dendriticum
TATTACCACTTCATCTTCTAACTAACCAGAAGATTCGTTGTGCTTTGTCAAGCCGCAGGATAATAGGTATGGGAAAGGTACGAAGTACGATTGAAGTACCATGGGTATTACATACCTCCTTGTCTCACACTGCATTTTCTGACGTCATCTTACCTACAAGCTGCTTAGTGAACCGCCGACTGGAGGTGAGTGCGCAGGGCCTCACCCATATTGTGTGAGCATTTTCCCTGGGACGGAACAGCTTTGGATTCCATGACTTTACGTGCGGCTTCTAGATACTCTTGCTTCAACGACCATCCAGAGGTTTCAGCTAACGAACCATACTTTGACCCGCCAGTAAAACTACCCCTTTGGCTAACACAAGGATTTTTCAGGGTCGTTCCGTCGGTCACCGTTTTATGGCTTTGGCTTCTCGGCATTTCTGTCAGTTAGTTATCCCATCAGCTCAAGGTAGCAGCGTCACTTTTAGAAGGAAGCTGCTAATGCAGTGTTGCGTAATAATTGTCCAGTCCCCACTCCTTTCATGTGCCTAATGGATCACCTGTTTGTGCTGCAAATACAGGTTCTGCGAGACTACACTCACCACAATATATGAAGACTTGTACCTTGTGTCTCTGTGGGGCTTCACGAAGTCCAACGTATCAACAAGGTTACCGTGACATCCTGCTCATATACTTGATAGTAAGCCGGTAATATCGGTCAACATTTCCTGTGGGTACGCAGTCAAGACGGATAGTCCCCGAGGCACCGATTGCTGCTGCGAAAAGTACCTCAGCGCTGGGTAAACCCGGATACTCCCTTGTCGCAAAGGGTTATTGGACGTTGCACATCCCTTCCGGTGCGTGCACTTAGGCAATGCAAGGGTGAGGGTTGTCGGCGTCTGTTACGTCCTCTTGCAGTAGGCCGTTGACGTATCCTTGCCTACTAATGGCCGACTTCCACGTCATTTAGCGTTCCATCCCGCGGTATTCTTCCCCTTCAACTTCAAGCGGGACGGGAACGATAGGATTATCCCAGCAGTGTTTCTTCCTCAGCGGGTCCTTGAACCAGGAGTTGGCAGTTCGAAATACTGATGCACTTAAACCAAAGACCGCTTCAAATCCCGTCCAACCAATTAGTGCCCAGGTATCCTGCCCTAGTTCTCCCTGCTAGGCCAGTTACTTGAAGCAAGAAAGAGAAAAAGTAAAAGCAGCAAGCAAAAATAGAAAGTGCAGAGTATTAAGCAAATAGTATACCAAGCTATTTTAGTAAACAGAAATAGAGCCGATAACGGAAGGTGTGTCAGGAAAGGAAACGTGTGGTTTTGCCACCCAAACTCAGCAAGCTGACGCGAAAAACCCTTAACCGGAGGTGCCCTAACAACCTGATCTAGAGGCGATGACCAGCGATCTATAACAGACTTGTTTCCGTCCCTGACCTATCAGACCGCAGTTAATGCCGTTTCAGTGAGTGGCCGCGGAGATCAGGTAACATAGCTGGACTAAATAGGCCTGAAAAGTCCGTACTAATCTTACTCGTCTAAATAGGATAATTAAGAATGCGGTCCCCTCTTATCCTTTGGTAGTGCACACAGAACATCTCCATTCGGAGCAATCGTCCTAAAAATCGTCAATATAAAATGCTAAGTGGGGTCGGACGAATGCCGAGAATAGCTTCACAAACCATTTAGCCGTTAGTATTCCTAAAGAGTGGCGGATAAACAATATTATACAAAACCCCCAGACAAGCTAACTTCTTCCTTTGGTCCCAGGAATGAAGTACTGATGAGTGCACGACCCTTAAATCAACCTGCTGAGTAACAACAGGGATTTCACCACCGCCGACAACATATCGGTTGGGAGGATAAGCAGCTCCGATTCGTAAAACCGTGCAGTTGCTTTTATTTATGGGCATGAACCATAAGGTGGACCACTCCGAGAGCCTATGCAAGACACCCTGAATTGCCTCAGACCCTCCTGGATATGCACAATTTTCAGTGCTTAAGGTGTTATATCTGTCCATACATGAAAAAAGCCATATTAACACATGAATGGCCCGGTAACGATTGCAACTACATAGAACACGAGACCAGAAGGTATGGAGAAGAGCAATCTATTAAACACTAGTAAAACAACGCACTACAGGTATCCACTTGACTTCCTATAGCGACTCACTTACGTACTAAGTTATGCCCGCTGAGGAACAGCGAACACGGACTACTGTAGCTTATGGCGCATTTAAATGGTAAAAGCAACATGATTTCCATAATTACCTAGTAATTATTTTTAAGTGCCTATTTACATTCGGAAAATATGCTACCTGATATATTAAAAAACGTTTCAAAATATAACACCTAACACACCCCGTTGCGTGGTAACTCGTCAAACCTATCATCTAACACCTTCTTTTTACCATTATCTTTGTCCATTTAAAGTACCACCAAATTGGTCATTCACAGTTTGAGAACGCATAGTTTTGCGCACTTCACAGATCTACATTTATTCACCCACACTTTACAGGCTGGATTAAGAAATATATTTGATATTTTCCGCATGCTTCCCGCATTTACGTTCTCAATATCCCAAACAGCAGACTAGTCATGCTTAGCCAATTTAGAAGCATACATCGTCACTATTTTCCCTTTACATGTGCTTTATCTTTCGCATTTCATTCAAACCATCCTTCCTTTATTACACAAACAAAGCGCACCAGCAAAAGCAAACAGGTTATTTGTGCGCGTTGACTAGATTCAGTTACGTAAACCACCATACTTGTTTATCTTCCCTGCGGACACCAACCACGTACATCACAAGCTGCTCGAAGCAATTCTGAGCAATGTAATGAGGAGAGGGAATACGGTGATAGCGCTTTTCGTTTTCTTTCAATTACGTTACAAATCTTTACTGATTATAATATTTTGTAAGTTTAACAACTACACATTTCTATGCAGAATATTTATCCGCATCCATTGCAGACAGCGTTTTTAACTTACGAATGAAATCAATTTTTAAAAAAACTTGGTTAAATATAGGTTCGTCCGGTTGCAAACTGTGGTTTATTCAACGCATTCTGCAAACAAATGCGTGAGATATAGAGTTCAGATATTCATTCCCTAGCGGTTCCAAGGTGAACCTTATTAACATTGCAATATGTTACACTACAAACCGCATTATAACAGTGCACATATTATTCATCTTGTTTTTCCAAAATATGCATCAAGTGCCTCACACAAAGGCCTCATTTTGTCTATAGTGCCATTTTTCATGTCGACAACACAAAAGTCTCCACCTTTTACATTCTTCAGCATTTTAACCACTTTTAATATATTTGAAATACAGCGTTGGTTTCCTAGCATTTAGTTATTAAGTTAGCCTTTCGTATCATGCCCCATTTCAGAAAACAGCACCAATTATTCACTCAGGTAGCGTTGCTGTCATGACAAGGAACAGTTCGTACCTCGTGACTACGTCTTTCGATCCTTGGGTCCCTTATTTCAACGCGTACATGCTTTTAGGTTTAACATCACCCAAAGGCATTATTGCTCATGTAATCGTAATTTCCTTTTCATACTTACACGCCAAACCCTTTCACTCCACTCCTCTTTCGCACCCATGTTGGATGTACCCAAGGGCTGATATTTATTATCCCTTGGATCAACCGTTGTGCAGCAAGTTCCCGAACTGTGAAGGTGGGAGATCCGAGCGACCTTCTAACGATAAGCTATTAAATTGCTGCCCGTGGCTGCTGCCTGGTACAGTCAGGGTAAACATGCTCATGTAGTTTAGATGTTGTATAGTCATGTAAACGGTAAGGGCAAGTTAAGGGTAAGTTCAATATACCTTATGGTTAAGGAATGTGGACAGTGAAAGTGGTTGGTTTGTATGAGTTAGTTGGCCGGGATATTGTGGCGCATTTCGTGGCTTCCAACAAGATTTGATGCAGTTCAAAATTGAAACTACAGATTCCTTTCATGCGTGCACGGTGAGTACTGCGGCGGGTCATAAGCAAAGGGCCGGAAACGAGTTCCCTGCTGGTTTTCGTTATTGATGTGTACACAGCAAGCGTTAGTGAGTGAGAAGAAACGGTAAGGTGCATGCTAATATGACTGCTGATGAAGCTTTTAGTTACAGGTGCTACAATTGCAAGGCCCGATTTTCCGTGCTACTGAAAGGCAGGTATTATGAAGTTAACCGCGCCTGCTTAAGGCAGTTGCATGTGTACCAGTTAGGGAACATTGACTTTAGCCGGGTAATCGGCTGCTTAATGCGGTAGAGGAGGCAAAGTATTAGAGTTGATGAAGTCGTTCCGTCAGGCAGGGGAAATTAGGAAGTTGGTGTTAACGAAATACGGCATCCGTATAAAGACTTTGATTATATCATCTGAGGCATCCGAGTCAGACGGAGCAAATTAGTAAGGTGGAACACGTAAACCCATTTGCGAAAACTACTGTCCTTGTACGGTTGTGAGGGAACAGTTGTAGGTGCGCTTCCTGTTCTTCGTACCTGTGTGCATTCGGAGGTTGGTTGCACGACACGGCGAAGTTATACTGGCGGATTCGGCACGCCAGAATAATTAACGCAACTAAATTCTACGGCATTGCAGGTTCGTTTACATCACGGGGTGAGTAGTTCACTTTGTACGCCTTGTTACCATATGGGGCGACGGAGAGTTATTTGGAGGTCGTAATAGCTATGCGTGCAAGGGCTCCAAGCACGGCAGCCGTGCGAAAAGTAGTAGTAGACAAATGCGCGCGAAAAACCAAAGCTTTCAGGAAGGTGTGTCCGGAGGCTGCATAGTGTTGTGCAGTGTCCACCTGTGACGGGACATGAACAGGCGGTCAGTCAGGTGTCAGTTCCGGATCCAGCAGAAAAGGCTCTTCTGATCCGTTTGTTAAGGAACCTGATATTCATGCCTGAGGTGACACGTTATCACGGAATTCTGAAAACCATCCGGCAGCGAAATACGGAATGCTTTTAGTGTTTCCGTAGAAGATGGATGCTAGGTTGGAGACGCTGGGTGGCGCATCAATTGCGGCATGGCATGATGTCAGGATGCACTTCAACTAACTGAGTGGAGAATGAAAATATCCACCAGAAGCGCACTTTGCGCAAGCGTTCCCCCTTACGGGCGCTTTTCGAAATGCTCGTTAATAGTGCTAAATGCATGGCTGATCCTCACAACACTCAGGTAGCGACGGAATGCATGCGAAGTAACGCAGCACGCAGTGATGTAGTTGTGTTGTCAGAATTTGTAAGCAGATTGACGGCATATGCACGCGAAATGATGATGAGACATTTTAGCGTATGACAATGGTCTGTGTCGTGCCGGCTGGACGGTGCCGGGTGGTGTCAGAACCCGGGTCCGCTGTGTACCACCTTTGCATAGACCGAGGAAGTAACTGTGACTGTTAATTTAATAGTCATTGGCGTATGCTTTGCGGTAACATATTGCACTTGGCGGCAGAGAAGAATCGGGATGCTCTAGATATCCTTCAAGTATGTCGTTCGTTAATTAAGCTAGCGGTACAAGCTAAAACGGCAGAGAACTTGGATTGCGGTTAATGTGAAACGGTCTCCGCAGTTGGACACGCACACCTTGTGATAGACAAGCGCATAAAATTGTACGATTGCAAGGGTTGCTGGCGGAAATCGACTTGAACGCCCAAAGGCTCAGCTCAGACGGATCACTTAAAGCGTTGGATATTCCGCGTGTTTGCGAGAACGTTATCCTTTCTACGTTAAAATACAACGTTCGCTGCAACACGCCAAAGTGTTCACAAACGATATAGCTGTGCAGGGAAACGTACCACATTTATTGAGCGTTCAGCGGGAGAATGAGGTGCAAATTCTTGCGGCGAACTCTGTTGCAATATCGGCAAACGCTGAGGAGAGCGTTTTGATGAATGGCAGTCAGGAATACATCTCAGGCCTAACAACTGCCTCTACGGTGATCTCTTTAGAGCATCCCGGGCATCAAAATCGTGCACGCAAATAACCCTTGATCCATCGCGTTGTAAATCTGGCTACCGGTACCAGTGCAACATGCGTTACGCAATTGTGTTGGCTGCCGATGACTACGACCGCAAGATTCAGTAGGCAGAGGAAACGTGGTGCATATAGGAGTACAAGTGGCCAGGTTACAAAAGCGGTTTGTGAATGGTGTCTGCAGGAGCAGGAATTTGGAACGCGCGTAGCGTTGTTCCTGGATGATGTGCAACAAGTACTCAAGGTGGTTCCATCGAAATTGCGCATCATATGCTGAAGTTACTTATGGATGAGTTTTCTGCTAATAGTAAGTTACCGTTATTCCATGTAACCTTGAAATGCTTTGCAGTTGACCGAGAGGCAACAGCACGAACTTTTGCAAAGGAAAACCATTAGAAGAAGTGGACGCATTACGTTGTATACGCGGTGGTGCATCACACTATCGGTAAGTTTCTAGCTATTGTGTAAGCAACCATTTAATATGTCGTCGGTTAATTTTGGCTTTCCTTTGCCTATGTGTGTTAAGGAAGCAGGTGCAGTAACATGTGCGGTTACGCTATCAAACGGCATGCGGTTTGCGGGTTTATCCTGCTGTCTCCCCATCCGACGTACAATTGAAAGCTGGATCTTAATATCGTTCCTGATCATTATACACTAAGAGGTGGAAAACACCTCATCTACTGTGCCGCGATACAAAGAAATAATGGAGAGAAAAATGCAATAGGTACGAGCCAGTTGAGCTACCGGTAACATATGAGCATCGTTCCGGCAAGTTGCCTGCCGGCTAACTTGCAGCAAAATTTGCAATACAAAAGTGTATATGGCTTTATAGTGAGAATGTGGTTGGCGGGAGAGGTTGAGAGGGATGGGTTAAGCAAAGAAACTCACAGCAGGAACGCCACGGAGGTCAGCTCCTAGCCATATCAGCTAGTGTATCCAGTCAAACGTGTCCATAGCCTTTCGGACGACAATCTGGGAGCCGACACGCTCCGGCCGATGGCAGCATTGCAGTGAGATCCTTCATTCCTATCGACCAAGTTATCGCTTGGCCACCGCTCCTGTTCTTCTATCCACACGCCCGGTGCGCAAACAGTGCAGTTCGCGGGAGTCGGTGGGCTGGTATGCGTAACACGTGGCCGAGCCAAGGGAGCCTGGTGCGAGAAACAACGACGCTAAACGATTCAGTTTCTATTCCTGTGTCCTAAACAAGACATCTAACTAGCTCGTTGCTAACTCGGGGTTTCCACCAGATGTGAGCTCAATGGTGAAGACATCGGTGGTCGAACGTAAAGAGCCTGTTAAAGTCCACTGATCTAAGGGGCCAGGTTTCACAACCGAGCGGTAGGGTCGAACGTACCGTTGCATTGTACACCCTATCCTTCAGGTCGTGAGTGACGTCGCGCCGACGCCATAAGTGGCGAAGGTTAGTAAAAGCGCCTCGAACTTTGCTATACGGTTCGTGATCTCATCCTCAATCCCACGGGCGACGGTACGACATCCCAGATAGTTGAATTTTTGTACGACTTTTAGCTGATCCTCACAGACGGTCAGCGAAGGAGGCGGTCCGGACCAACTTTGGCGGAACGCTTGGCCCTTCCTCGGTTCAAAGCAAAGCCCAAAGTAACGGACAGCCAGTACTAATCTGTCCAGTGTCGTTTGGCACGTTTATGAGCTGGCACAGATTGTCAGCAAACACCAAGTCAAGAAGTCGTTCTCTTGGGAGCAGATCCATAACTTCTAATTCCTGTCCTGTAAACGCAATTTCCATGGCTGCGAACATAGCGTAGTTACAGTGGAAAGGTGAAGGCGGGCATCCTTGTCTCAACCCGCTGGAGATATTACCTGGCGAGAACAGTTTGCTTTAAGCCCTCACTCTGCCTGAGCTGCGCGCATATAATGCTCGGATAATAGTTACATAATCCTCAGGTATACCTTTCTTGAGTAGGCAGTCTCTAAGTGCACGTCTACCACCGAATGGAATGCACCTTTGGTATCAAGGTACAGGATAACGGTGGTCCGTTAACTTATGTAACGGTACTTCAACGACTGACGCAAAGTGAAGATGTGGCCAATACAGCCACGACCTCGACGAAACCCGGCTTGCTCTTCAAGAATAAGGCTTTTAAGGGTGCTAGTCAGTCTTGAAGGATGACAGAGGCAAGCAATTTAAGACGATGGAGATCAGACTGATTCCTCTATGATTTCCGCATTCCGAGCGTGAGCCTCCCTTCGAACTTGGAACTATGACGGAGCGGCTCCAGTGGTTGGGACAGTTGCCTGCTCCCACAGTTTTAATACTAACTTATAAATAATCTACAATACCACATCACCAGAAGTTGAGGAGGGTTGGATGAAGATCATGTGGTCCTGCGTCTTAATTGAAAATCAAAACGCCGATCCCAGGTTCGACTTCTGAGCGAAAGGATGGTTCTAAATGAACAGCCTACGGAGCGTGGCCATAAGTGGCCGGCGAGAAATCTACCAAAACCGACAGATTAGATTGCCTTTCAAAATGCTCAGCACAACGCCCTAAGTGTTTTGACAAATTGTGGATAGACTGTCCACTCTCGTCACGTATGGTTTCACAAACACAAGATCTGTTGCTCGTAAGTGCCAGTAACAGCCGGAATAAGTCACGATGGTTACCAAGAGCAGCGGCCATTTCCATCTCGGAGGCATGATCAGACCGTCAGGATTCGCGGTCTCTCTTCAGACTAGGACAGTTGTTTGCTTGGAGCATTTTGCGAGTTTCAGTGTGGTTGCTTCCAGCCGGAATATGACGGCAAGCGTCGATGAGTTCCACAGACTGCAAAGAGACGCAATGTCCAAGGGGCGCTTAGACGTACCACATGAAGATTCTCCTGCTGCTAGTAAGGACTTGTGGATATGAGACCAGAGAGCCTCAATTGTCTCCAGTGAGCGCTTATTCAAAGCGCATGACGGCGTACTTTGATAAGCATTCACAGTGACCGGCTTCTTCTGTTATCTGGGTTCAATGCGCTTACAATGTCTTCTTGGGGGTTCGCCAGAAGGCATCCGCAGATCCGCATATACAAGTGCACGCTGGGTATCTACATAGGTACCGCAAGTCGAGCGACAGTTCTGGATGCAGTCTTTTCATCGGTAATTTGTCGCAATGTGATTGCTTTGCCTTCATAGCTGGTTCGAAGCTGATGGGCGCCAAGTCGCACTCCGGCGGGTGTTGTGACTGAAATTAGTGCACGCAAAAACACGAGCATCCTCACACAAAGAAAGCAAGCACTTGCCGTTATTATTAACGAAGCCTATACCATGCAAGCCACCCGATGCAGTTCACCAGTGAATAATTCTCCAACTTGAGCGTTCAGATCCCATCCAGCACAACCGTGTCCGAGCGCCTTTCGTGGCGAAGGAGCTCGTTTAGTTGACGATAGAAATCGCGTTTTACCGGAGCATCGCTACAACTTGTGCGTGCGTAGGCAGCAATGACGAATAGACACCTGTTAGTCCCCCGCGAATTCGAAGCTTTGGACGAGCCAGCCAAGCGGACCACACACATGCGGCTAGTACTTGGGATCCGATCAAGCTGAGTAACTTCAGCCCGGGGACTCATGGCAATACCCTTACCTGCTTAGACGGTACTCGAAGCTAAACCGCCACCGGATATGCGCAAAGAGCAAGTTCTGCTAGTGTCAACTGCAGGGTATCGTAGAGTGAGCACAGAGCTGTAGTCTTGCAGACGGTTTTCCAATAAGCAGCAGATATCGATCGAGAGGGTCACTAATGCCCTGGTAATATTGCCTGTTGACCTATGTGAAGCGCTTTGGGTTTTCTACCAAAGCATTAAGTCATAAACCTCACCCGTAGACAGTGGGTTGGTCGTTGGGCTACAATCGGTCCTGGAGGACCGGGAGGCTAAGTTTCTCTGGCACCCACCCATTGAGCAACCTGGTATCTGTGGCTCTGAAGGTGCAAGAAAGCACCACCCAGCATAGCGCAATGCTGCACTGAGACACATCAATGATCGCACCAAGATAAAATTTCTAGTGGGTGGACGTGCTCGCATGCAAGGAACACAAGTAAGGGCGTCATTCAAGGTAGCAACAACGGAATAGAAGCGCATGCTTGAACAGTGCATCTTAGTTGTCTAGGTGTGCTGCTTACTCAACTGTTCGCCTTTACCATAACACCATCGTACATAGAGAAGACTAAACAAGACCCTGCTGGGTAGGCATTCAGCAGACATACGTGGCAAGTGTCCAAGCCAACGCAACCTATGCGATGTTATCTGTCATTTTAGGTGAGCTAGCATGATAATCCCTACCCATTACTCGCCTACGTACATCATGGTTGCGGATGCGCCAGTGCCATCTGACAGCAGTAATGCGCCGCAGAGACCGATGCTTAAATACTTGTAGGCGCTCAAGTATTCAGGCCGGAGAGGCTAAGTTTCGTCCGGGTAGTTGCTGCATCGACCACATCCTCAAGGCATCAAGTTTTTGGAGCACCGTCACACATATTGGCGGCCCATTGTAGTGGCAATCCTGGACATACAAGTTGCCTTCGATTCTGTTGATCGTTGTGCTCTTTGTGACTGCCAGCTTAGAAAAGGTGTGCTCGAGAAAAATGTAAATATCATCCCAGCATTACATGAGCGTAGCATGGGCAGACTGAGAGCTTACGGCAAGCGGTCGCCGTACTTTGCTTGCTCCGGCGGCGTTATACAGTAATGTCCGTTGCCACTTTCCTCTTCAACCTCGCTATTGACGAAGCCATGGAACCTGCGTTCACAGGACACGACTCATAAAGTGTGAATCTGCTCTCAGGTGGTCGAATTGACTTGGAATATGCCGACGACATGGCTTTCATACGTGACAGCTCCCAAACTTGCCAAGTGGCATAAGATAAGTTAGCACTGGCTGTCGCCCGTTTCGCTCTATGCTCCCTCCGAGCGCAAAGCTTTCCTTCGAGATTGGCAGGGACGACCTTCTGCGCCGACCCCTGGTAAAGGTCGGCTAGAAGTCGATCCACTGTTCAACTACCCAAGTAGTTGTATCAGCGCCGTTGGAATTGAATCTGAGGTCCTTATCCGTGTAGCGAGAGCTCGAGGCCCCTTTGCTAACCTTCGTCACTTATGGAGCCAGGGCGCCATCACTCTCTCCCTGAAGGGTAGGGTTTACTACGCGGCAGTACGCTCGACCCTACTGTGCGGTTGGGAAACCTGGCCCCTTAGATCAACGGACATAAAGAGGCTAGTTACGTTCGACTACCGGTGCATTAGCAGTTCGGCTCAAATCTGCTGTGAACATGGTGTGAGCAGTGAGCATGTTTGCTACGTTGTTTATGGCCTTGGAAAAGAAACTGAACCGCTCAGCACTACCATTTCACGCATAAGGCTGCGATAGCACGACAACGCCTTGCCCATGCCAGTCCACCGACTCTCGCGACGTAGTTTGTTTGCTCACCGGGGGTGTGGATGGAAGAAAAGAAGAACTGGCCAAGCGATGACCTGCTCGAGAGGAATGAAGGCCGTCACTTCGTAGTTGGCCTCCGTTAAAGGTTAGCGGCTCCAAGGTTGTGGTCCAAAGGACGAGGAACACGTTTGACTGGATACACTTGCGGACATTTCTGGGAATCTAATTCCGTGGCTTTCATGCTTTGAGTTTTCGTCCCTTCCCATCCTTTTTTGTCTCCCCTGGATCTACGATCTCATGCTGTAACATAATATACTTTTACAACCTACTTTTTCTTGTTTTCTACTAGCCGGCTGCCATCTCTCCGCAACGATGCCCATCCGTTGCTTGTAGCTTAGCTGGCATGCCACTGTGGTAGTTATTTTCTCTTTTCTCTAATGTAATGCGGCACAGTAGCTGAGGTGTTTTACACGTATAGCTAACGCGTATAATGAGGATGATCATGATGATGATGATGACGATGACGGTGCTGTGGACCCGCCGGTAGGTTTCTTCTGCATTCAAACCGGTTCGCCGAACTATCGTTTAGGGTTACAATTAGATACTCATGTGTCGTGCATGGCAGCGCAGTTCCTATGCCACTGAAACGCATTGTCGTTGGCAGAAGGTAACTAAAGTTCGGTCCGCAGCATGTTTCGATGTGCTTGTCTAACCAAGGGTTGAGCCATTTTCACAGTTGCTAATTGGAGGAGTCGCTTGGTACTCCTACCGATGAAGTTCGTGGAGAAACGATAGCGTACTAAGGCATGCTCACAGTCTACCTAGGTATTACAGTACGAGCGGTTATCCAGGATGGAACCACGCCACCTGTAACTTAGGGCAATTAGACTGATTTATGTCCATCGCTAGCCAGCTACAGGAGGGCGCCAAGTGTTACGTCGGCGCTCACGGTGGATGTCCGAAGCTAGGATCAATGACTCTCACGAGGTTGTGAAGCTATTTGCGCCAAGTTTTCCTCCTTATTGCTTGCGCACCTCCGGAGACTTTGCTGCCCCAAGTCCTGGTGGAGCCATAGTGGGAAGCATTCTAAGCTTCAAGACTATCGGTGTCTGTTCTTTGTGTTCCTTTTAACAGACATTTGTGTCCTACTCGGTCGGCTGATGCATTTTGCTTGACGTGCTTGTGCATAAAGGTGTTCCTAGGATATAGGTGAACACCATCCCAGGCCTTTGCCTAATTATGCCACCCGCAATGCAGCAGTGCGCCTCCCAGTCAGCAAGCCCGTTAGAAGTTGGCAACGGAATACTAAGGTATTAAGTACTTTGTTCTGTGTGACACATCACAGTGGCCCCACCCTCCTTATGGTGTGAGCACACACTTGCTGAAATAGGACTCTCCTCCGAGGTGGATGGAACGGCAGTGGCATTCTTTATGAAATCAGCTGTAATCTCCTGCCGCTTTCTCAGCATACCTCAAGGTCCCTGGCTCATAACATGATGAATGTGTGAAAGCACTGCCATTATTGTCTGGCTCCGTGTAACCCTTAGCAACGCTAGCTACTCCGTTTTACCTCCAGTATGTGTACTGTCTGCGTAACTGTGGCTTTTGGAATTCCTATGTATCCGTGCTGCGCACCTTAATGCGCCGCACCGACTGGTCTGTCTCCACGTAACCTTCGCCGCCACTATCTAGTTCGTTTCACCTCCGGTAATTATATTGGCTGTTGACAAGGGGCTTTTAGTACTGCTGTGTGTCCATGCTGCTCACGTCACTGATCCGCCACCAGGGGTCAGCGTCTACATAAGGTTTGCCGCCGCTATTGATTCCGCTGCACCCCGGTAAGTGTATTGGCTCTTAACAAGTGGCTTTTAAAACTGCTGTCTAGCTGTGCTACCTATGTCATTTATCCACCACTAATGGTCAGCCGGCACGTAACCTTTGCGGCCTCTATGTATTCTGTTGCAACTCCGGCGAGTGCATTTTTGCATAACCAGTGGCAATTAGGACTCCTGTGTATCCGTGGTGCGTACGTGACACATGGGCCCTTAGTGGTATTCTTACACGAAACGTTTCCCGCCGTATATATACTCCGTTGCAACTCCGGTTAGTGTATTGGTTGTTAACATTTGGCTTTTAAACTCCTGCGTCCCCTTGCTGCCTGGATGACCCATCCGCCACTACTGGTCAGCGTCTACGTCACGTTTGCCGCCTCTATGTACTTTAATGCACCTGCGGTAAGTGTATTATCTGTTCAAATGCGGCTTTTTGAATTACTTTTTATCTGTGATGCGTAAAGGGCTGATGCGCAACTACTGGTCTGCTACCACGTATCATGTGCCGCTGCTAAATACTCCATTGCACATTCCGTAAGTATATCGTCCATTAATAGGTGGCTTTTAGTGCGCCTCTCTATCCGTGATGCTTACTTAGGTGATCAGCCACTACTGGCCTTCCTACATGTAATGGGTTGCCACCTATATATTCTATTGCACCTCGTGTAAGTGCATTGGTTGTTCACTTTCCGCTTTCAGAATCTCTGTCTATTAGTGTTGTCTACTTCAATGATCCGCCACTACTAGTTTGCATCCACTTGACATATGCCACAGCACAAATAGTTCTTAGCACATCAGGTTGGTGTATTACACTTTCACAAGTGACCTTTAGAAAGCACTCGTATTCCCCATGCATGACTGCTCTGCCCGTTCCGTCGCTTGCAAACTAATGTAGAATGCCATGCGTTTATTTACCACCGCGCATCTTACACACCAGATATTTGAGTGTAACTTTTCTTTCTAACAAACTCACCAGTTTATTTATACTGACTCATGCGTTCTATTATCTCAAGTCCGGTTTACATTGATTTTAAGCTGGCACCGTTGCCTCTTATGAGGCTGGCGAAACTATTTCACGTTGTTCACCATTGGTGGGTTCCGAGCTATATACACGCGCACTCGCTCAGTGGTTCAAACGTCGGTCAATTTTATTGCTTCCGCTTTCCCAATGTCCAGAACGGTTTACATCCACTGCTGTTTATCCGCTAGAACGTTACCATACATCCTTGTTGTCTTAGCATTTAGCACTAATACATGATAACTTCCACGTCGGGTAATTCAATGCAGCTGTGCAAATTAATGAACATCAACGGAGGCACCCGTTATTTATATGTATTGCATCTACCGCCTGTCTGCAAAGCAGTGCGCAGCACCGTGACAAATGTACACCACTACATTTTTAAAAACCTCGTGCAGCAGATTTGAGTACCTATGAGCACATAACCGCCGCGTGCCATCTCCTGCTCTAAGACCGTGAACCCCGGCATATTTACCCCGTTGTTCTGTATAACGGTTAACAGAATTCCCGACGCATCCCTGCTTCTTTTCGTACAAAGCTCCGTTAAAAATTTACGTCTTGCAATGTTTACCATTTATAACTGCATGTGCACCGCTTCGCTCTCTTTTGGTTTGCTTTGCAGTAACCACCGTGTATCATGTAGGCATATTTGTTCATATTGCTAATATTGTCGCACATTTCATAGGACGTAATTGTGGCACTTAACAACCGTTCACGGAAGCTCGTGCAGCCAATGACATGTTTCAATCTCGTCAATAATAAGTTCTCCCTATGGGACTTAAACACCCTTATTACGCAGCTTGAATTTGCAATGGTTAAAAGTTCAAGTACATCACAGCCCCATAGTTGATAATAACGCCACGGTTATGGTACTTATGGTACCTTTCCATGCATGCAGGCAAGTAACGCCAACCATGAGTCTGGTAAACTATGCAAATTAATGCGTTACCATACCGCATTAACATGGCCTTGATATGCACCTGTCACGTTCGAAGAAATACTCAGTATTACGTCGTCTTGCGTATATCCGTGTTATACATATTTAAATTATTTTCATTCATGTTCATAACTTTTCTCAATTGCTAATTTATCACAACGGGGTTGCATACCCTACATACAAGTCACCCATGTACGTCACCTAAAAATCTCAATGGCTTTTTATTATACTAATTGTGTAATATTAACCATGAAAAACGTAATCCAACTTTGCTATTCACTATACTTCGAAATGTACAATCACCTATGCTTGTTACTCTGCATACTTAATAGCAAGTATTTTTCGCGTATTTTACAGTTCACCTTCAACTAGAAGCTTGCAAGATATACTTAGGTGCACATATCATTAAATATACTTGAATGTGCATGCTGTTAACACATTTGCCAACACATTAATATATGTTACATTTGCAACTATATATATATAGGTGCATACAGGCTTTTGTTATGTACGCAAACACACATAGATAGATTTGTGCATCCGTAATTCCATCCAGCTTTTTATGCCATATGTAGCAAGCTACTTCGATTCCCATTTTAATTACCACAGTTAGTAGCACATATACATAAGGACGAGCACAAAATTACACCATCACACATGCAATTGCCATCAATATGTTTAGGTTACCGTGCAACAATACACCGACATACATTTTCCTCCCATTGCAAGAATTACTTATTCATTTTCAAACTTAAAGGAAAGCATTTCCTTTGTATTCCATTACTATTTTTACGAGAATTACAAACATTTTTAGGTAAGCAAATGTATGTCAAATAGATGCTTTTTGAGTATCTATAGTTATTGAAAGTAAATTTCACATTTATCTTGCACTATTTCACCATACTTTCCCAGATCCCTAAATCCTTTTACCTCGAGGCATCACTGCGCTTTTGAAATCTTGCCTCTCGTTAGGCGGTCCCACCCTAGTCAAATAGGAAAAGGAAAGGTTTGGTGCTATCACCCAAACAGTCTTACTGCGGATAGCAACCTACCATCCCTTCTGTTCTCCTGAGGCAGGTACCTTTCTACATTTATTTGCAGACATTTCTCAGCTGTTTCACCACGCCTAGCATTTCGGCGTCGTCCGATTGGCATGTGCGACCAATGAACACTTGCACAATCTGCACGCAGCGTGTAGTGCCTTATTCCAAATCCGAGTTCAAGTTCGTTTGGGACTGCAACCATGGGATGAACCCCCTAAGTGTTCCTTCTTGAGAAGGTCACCGCTCCAGGCGTTGCTAGGGGTGCTCCGACTTCCAGCTGGGTCTAAAAAGAAAACAACCGAAAAGAACCCTGGTCCACCAATTTAATGCCTACGTTTCTTATACTAGCTGTCCCTGTTATGTCAGTTACTTGTAGTAAGAGGAAGCAAGATCGAGGTAGGGTAAGATAGAACAGTTAAAAGAAGAGAATAAGACCAATGGTGAGGAAAAGTGCAGCAAATAGAATCAAATGCTCGACCTGTCTGTACCGTGGTCACTCTCCCCGTGCAAATTCGCTCCATGCAACTGACATCTGATTCTGTCGCGCGCATCCACAGACGGTCCTGCGATATATCGTTCTGGTGTGCGTTCGCATCATTGCGAATTCCAGGAGCTATTTCCCTAGTCAGCTTTTCTCCACGACTTGCCCTATGCTTGTTTCTGCAATCTTATCTGCTTAAGGACGTTCCGTCTGTTCCGAAGCCGAAGATCCATGAGAATGCCAAATCGCCACCTCGTGAGCGCTGCCTTACCATCGTAAATGCAACCAAGTCCGTCAAGGCCACCCCAGCTGAAAGGATTGTAGCTGACCAGGAGTCCCTATAACGGATGAGCTCTTTAGTGTTCCATGAAGGAAAACAAGAAATCAATGCTGTTTCAGTTTTCCCTCTCGGTAAGAAACGAGAGGACTCCTCAAATGTTCGTCCACTTACGATTGTATGTTTGACTGATGACGAGGCCCGTCGCATCCATCGACGAGCTCCGCGTCTTAAAGGTGATTCAGTTTACGTGTTGCGGGATCGCTTTCCGAAAAATCCAGTGACAATGAAACAAGCGGTTGACGAACTCAGATCCCGCCGAGACAAAAGTGAGGTCTAGTCACATATTGTGGCTTTTGGCGTCATCCGTAAAGCTACCAAAGTTGGCTGGAAACCACTGCTTGTCATGCCCAGGCTATAGAGGTGAAAAACGGATGGCGCGTACTTTCCGCTAATGTGGGCAGTATTCGAAAATACTCAGTGAAATTCCATTTTTTGCCTCTCTGTATCATCCTGACATAATGGCTTTCACCAAGACCTGGTTGTCCTCTAATATCCAGGACTCAGTCGTGCAGATCCCGGGTATCATTTCTGCCGAGCTGTCCGCAAAGAAGGAGGCTGTGGTGCCGGTGTGATGCTGTGCTGGAATGCAGACATCAAGGCCCATCTAGTTGTAGCGACTTGTAGTGGAAATCGTTGGTTGGCAGCCCTGTGGTGTTGGGTTCATGATGGATTCAGGTCCCTGATGCTCAAAGTTGGCTACAGAGCGCTGACGGGTACCCAAACACGGCTGCTTGATTCTATTAAACTGCATGGTGAAGGAAAGGATTTGAACTATTAAATGAATAAATAAATATTTTATTCTCGACTATGCGAGGCACGCCCATAGAGGCATGATCAGGTGAGGAGAATTCAATACCCCAAGTGTCCACTGGGATTTGCTGTGTTGGGATATTTCTTCAGGCGTTTCCGCTGCGGATGTTCTGGAAACCGTTCACGAGTGTAACCTATTTTAATATGTTACTGTGCTTACCCGTTTTTGTTGGACAAACCCCATATACTCGATCTTGTGCCTTCCCCGGCGCAACCAGCTGTCACAGACATTACCACAGTTCCGGCTATTGGTAACAGTGATCACTCTATGGTTGCATTCTCATGAACCCGATGCCTCACTCTGCACAACCAAGATAGTTTCCGCAGCCGTTCTCGTCGTGCGTGCAAAGGGCCGCTAGCGCTGTGGACTGGAGTATCATTCTGCCCTCTGACCCAGATTAGAAGTGGAACCTTTTGTACTCCGAGATGATTTCACTTGTTGAGCAGATTGTTCCAATTTGCAAAAGGGGTACGTTGACTAGAGTTCCTCCATGGATAGACCGCGGATTGAGGTGCTTACTGTTCAAACGACATAACTTATGGGACCGACTTAAGGTCACTCACTGCGCGCTTGACTAATCCGAGTACTATTTGAGCAGAAACGACCGTATCTTGAAAATGTCAAAAACAGCATCAGTATGAACTCTGTTTGGCTGTGCAATCCAGGACGACACCAAAGGCACTCTACTCCTACTTGAAAATAAGTACCAAAGCTGCCAGTGGCATTCCTGCCCTGCTTTCCAAAGAGCAGGGAAATTGACGTCACGACAATGCGACGAAAGCCAGTCTACTGGCCCTGCAGTATTCAGATGTTTGCCAGGTAGAGGCTCCATTGCTTGGTGCTACTACGACATTCCACCCTTCCTCGTTGCAGCCTACAGAAATGAGTGTGGCTGACGTTACTAAAGGCCTCCGTGAACTAGATCTTAACTCCTGGGCGGGTCCTGTTGGGATGCACCCGCTGTTCCTCAAGACCTTGGCGGACTACATTGCTGCTCCCGTCTGTCATATATTTCGTCACTACATGGAAGCTGGGCGACTATTGGTTGCTTGGAAATTGGGGACCGTTAAAGCTTTATATCAAGGACGAGATGGTCAAGATCCTGCAAGCCATCGTCCTATCTGCCTAACGTCCGTACTGTGTAAGTTATTGAAAAGGAATATCAAGCCGAGCCCTGCAGCTTCACTTAGAAAACTTGAACATCATGGCTTGTGCTTAGCATGACTTTCGGCGGGCATGCTCATGTACCTCCAACGGGCTTGTTGCTGCGGAGAACTAGGCGAGGTCGTTAGTTGCTGGGAAAGGCATAGAGGTCGTTTTTGTAGACTACAGCAAAGCGTTTGACAAGGTCTCCCGTGAAAGATACCTCCTTAAACTCCAAGATACTGGTGTCTCTTGGAATGTCCTTTCATGGATCGCTAAACTTGTTAATGGCCGGACCATGCAAGTCAAGGTGAGTGAAGCCCACTCCGCTCCCATGCTGCTGTTTAGCGGTGTTCCGCATGGGTCTGTACTTGGTCCAGCACTGTTCAAGGTATTCCTCAATGACCTCACACCGGAGCTTCAGATGGATCGCGTGATTTACGCCGATGACATAAAGCTGTGGATAGGGGACTCCTGTCTCGAGGATGCTGACAGCTTGCAGGCATATTTGGACAGGCTACCCAACTAGTCAGTCAACTGGAACTTAAACATAAATCGCGCAAAGTGCTCAGTACTCCCCATAAACGCCCCTGAACCGTTCGGTAAGTACCGTGTTGGTGGTGTGTTACGCAGAACCACCATGCTTGTGAACGAGCTCAGTGTCCATTTCTCACATGTTTTACGGACCACAGAAGACAAATAAGTACAAAATTTTTGAAAGTTATTTAAAAATACCACGTTATAAAATTACGCAAGATTACCACAATTTGCGTGTGACGTGTGCAATTTAAATAAATAAATAAATATATATATTTTATTCTAGACTATGCGAGGTACGCCAAATGAGGCATGATCAGATATGTACACCTTACAGACATTTTATGGGAACTGTAGCGACAGTAGAAAATTGTTCATATGTCCATGTTTGGAACTGTGCAATGGTGAAACATGCGATTGAACGATTTGGTTGTAGTGGGGTCTGGGTCCATTTGTTTGGACGTAATCGCTCTGCCATATATCGCAGTCATACCTTGACTAATAATAGATAGAGAATCCTGAGTGATCCATTGGAAGATAATTGAAGATCAAGCTATCCAGTATGATGATTCTAATTGAGCTGCCAGTGTGAAGTTATGGGCTGTGACTTTATTCGTTGGCGAGTCACATTCGCCACGTTGCAGTGTTGTTAAACGGACATTTGTGGCTTTTATAGGGAGAACTCTTGAAAGGCGAACACCCACCACGTCATGAAACACTGCCGCCAATCCATTGAATGGCAAGTTGTAACTCGCTTAGTTTACTTGTTGAACGTTTTTGCTCCGTTATTCGCAGTCAAGTTGCGTCCCAGTTTTCTGCTGACTGATGCGTTATGCGAGTGGCCATTGCGTGCCTGGGTATTCTCCTGTGCCAGTTCGGTAGGTCAGAAACTAAGCACTCTTTCTGGATATGATGTATTGATCATCTGCAGAACCACGTGAAGTCTCGAAGAATATACTTTGAAATATGTTGAAGTCTTGGAGGACAGGATAGGTTCCGAAGAAAGAATCGCAGATCCCCCGGGGTATGTAGTGAAATTGATTAGAGATAGGGGAAACCACGGCCATTTGAGCGGTCAAAGCGGATTGAAGAGCTTAGGATGAAAGATTGTTCAAGCTCTGTATTGGCAAGAGAATGTGCCTTCCGAGGTCGAATGTCCTTCAATCAAGAGATATGTGGAAGAGGTATTGTTAGGTAAATTGAACTCAGTGGTGCACGCCGCGGAAGAATAGTATCAGTGCAAGATATTGATCGATTTGTCCGGTTAGTGAGTTGTAAAAAGTTGATAATTTTCCGCTCATGTCCAGGTAAAGGAACTGTGTGCCTTGTATTGTTGTCGAAACGGAGGACCATTCCTTGGGTGCGTGTCGCCGTACCTGTGACAGACACTGGAGAAAAAGAAATCAAACAAAGACAGCCACAAAGACAGAAGAAAGGAATGCATCTGGAATGCAGTCAATCAGTTGCGGCGATGCCTGAACTATTGCACCCCTATGCATGTAATGGTTATTTAAATATCGCATATACACATATATCATAAGTAGCGAAATACGACGAGAATCGAGCAGAACACGGATCAGTAAAGAATGAAAGATTGAAGATAAAGCAGGAGTGTTTGGGGAGGGGTCAGAAAGCAAAAGAGCGTTTAGATGCGACTGGATAAGTTAGCAAGATGAAGTTAGGCAGTCAGATTAAAGTGGGGATAACGGTAGTGAATGTCACGAGAAAGAAAATTTGCGGAACTACAGAGGCTATATAAAGGCCTGTTAGCATATCAAACGAAGCTCTCAGGATGAGGGACTGGGCGGGTTGTAACTGCAAAGCCTAGAACACGTGCGTCTCTGATTTCTGGAAACAGTCAGAAAGTAGGAGACTTGTCAGACCAGGCTAGAGCGGAGCCAGGCCGGAAGTGTTATCCGTCCAATGGATAAAGGAAGGCAGACAGAGCGCGAAAATGAAAGGATATAATCGTGAAAGAGACACTTAAGGGGAAGTGGAAGAGCCTACAAAGATCTCGTGGTGTTGCGAACAGACCTTTGGGCCTGTCGATGGTTCAAAGTATGGGCTCAGTATTCGGAAAGCAGGAGACCATGGAGATGAGAGGAGGATATCGGCTCATGGCGAGAAATCCGTATTATAAACGTCAGAAACTTAACAGAGCGTCAGCAGGATAGAAGGGTTAAAGATAAAAGCGGATATACCAGTGATGAAACATGAGCAGCAGTGCTTTGGAGGCGGGGAGACAGAGCATTGCGACTGCAGAGACCAGATCATTTAGAACTCAGAAGTCCGAGAGAGGTCAGAAGGCAGGAGGCGGTACAGCCAGGACCAGATAAGTCAGACTAGAGTGTGAAAAAAGGGCTCCATGGGTAAGAAGAAAAAGAAAAAGAAAGTCAACGATATGCTCCAGGTGCTGTGCGCAGACCGTTGGAGCTGCCGGTTTCTGTTCATTAGGATCACGGAAGGCGGAACGTACGAGATCGTTGGGACGAGCCCAGAATGTCAGCTCGTAGACTGAAAGTCGTATTAGTATTGTCTAAGTGCTGACAGAGAGCATCAACAGAAATGGACATGTTAAGGAAAAAGGGGACATGATAATAAGGTTCAGTCATGACCAGCGGTGGTCTTGCGGTGTGGGTAACAGACTTTCGTTGGCAGAGTCTAGATCATTAGATCACAGAAGTCCTAGCGATATCAAAATACAGGAGAGCGTACAGTCAAACCCGGGCAAGTCAGCAAGCTGAAGCTAGGCCTCCAAAGTAAGGTGGGATTGTCATCAGAAAAACAGTTTGGGAAGCAAGTGGCTCTATGAAGAGGCGGTTGCATGCCGAAGAACGGTCTCAGGATAAGGGGGACAGAGTACCAGGACAACAAAGCCTAGATCGTTAACGTTTGGAATGTAAGGAAGTAGTCAGAAAGCAGGAGGCTGGTCAGACGCCGCTAGAGTAGTGCCAGATCCGGAGAGTTGCCTGACCAGTGGAAAAAGGAATGCAAACAAAATGAGAAAAGGAAAATTTTTCATGGATGAGTGGAAACGTCAGCGATATTCCCGACGTGGTATGAACAGACCATTGGGGCTGCCGACCCCTGATCATTAGAGTCATAGAAGTCGGAAGGTGGGTCGTTCAGACCAGACTAGAAAGTCGGCACATAAGGAGATAGGCGTAATAGCTGAGGGTAACAAATCGTTGCGTTGGCAGTGACTAGAAAATTTAGATCGCAGAAGATTATCAAGTACGTAGAACAAGCCAACTAATGTGGAATGAATTTTATCCATATTAAGACTTAGTTTAAGTGTAAGTTGGTTTAGCTCGACTGCAGTGAAGAAGCATCATGAATGCAACATAAGCTTCTATTAACTGGCCATGGTGCATACGCTGAGTGCGCATATCTTCGGTAACTTTGTCGGGTTTGTAGCATTTTAAGTAACGTGGATATTTTTTACTTATCGCGGATTCGTTAATAACTAACTTACTTCATATGGTAAGTTAGCGAAGAGTTATGCCACCGTATCTGTATACATTATCTGATTTATTTTATTTCAACTTGTCGTTAAATGTGAATGGCTGTTGCTTGATATCTCCGGTGTAGCTGCTCCTGCTGTGCATGTTGACAAAGTGTCTACCCGTATATTACCGACTACCTCCTTCGTACTGGCTTCAGGAGCCAATTGGTTGTTGCTGGAGGGAACGGGGGTGCACCGTCCTTTTGGCCGTGCTAGGTTAGAAGACGGCTCCATGCACTCAGTTTTGGGCGGGCTGCGGTCCAGTCAGCGCCTTGTGTGCGCCTGCTTCCCCAAATACAGCGTGCTTGCATTTGCTTGTAAATGAGTGTGGGCCGGCTTCGTTGATGAAATGTGTCTCCCATCCACCTGCCTCTCGGCCCTATTCCGTCGGGTTTACACTGGATATGGGGTGTGGGGATGGAGCTGTGGGTGTTGCAGTGCAAGCTACCCATGGACCCGCTGTAGGCGCAAGCGTCCTGTGGCTAGCAAGAGTGCTAGGCAAGTCCTAATCCGGATGCCGCCAACCATGTAGCTGTGTAGTTTTTCCTTCATTTGTGCCACTCTATGTTTGTATGCTGGATATTGTCTGTAACCTGCTTGTGTAAGATTTATGTCCGTTGGTTGGAAAGGATTATTCGGATATTTACGGGGCAGTGACTTTATTTGGTGGCGAGTCCCAACTGTCACCTTACAGTGTATTTAAGCAGAAATTTGTGGTCTTTTATGAGGGGAACGCGTACCAGCCAATACCCACCACATCCTGCGACACAGTTGTCGAAGTAGTTGCTGTAACAGGTTAAACCCGAACCACGAAAACGTTGTTAGGTTGGCCAGACCTTAACTCGGTTGGCTGAAATCCCAACCACTTGGGCACACGAAGACTGTGAAAATTGCGCTGAAGGAATCTATCTCTATTGCAAAGTCTAACTGAAACTTCGCTTTATCCTCAACCTGGATTGCTTACATGAGGACACAGTATTTCTCTTCTCTAATTAGTATGGTCATTTTACAATGCTCTGCGGAGACCTACAATCGGTTGCCATATCGTGTAATTATTCCTCTCACTCGATCACTTACATTTCTTTGACGTTGCAAGGTCATTCATCGTATTACATTACTGTGACACTGCCTAAATAAACGCAAGCAGCCGCACGCTGTACAATTGCTGCCTTCTTGCACTACGATTGCAAAAGCTATTCATCCACGGAACCAGGCAACTTCTGTTATTCTCCTTCCAAAACCGTGTGTTAAGCCTTAGTTTATTTGTTCGTAGTTTCTAGTTTAGTTTTCGGGCGACGTACGTAGTTTAGGTTTCGTATCGTTGGTACACCTCTCACCGTTTCCAGTGGGGTGGTTCAAGAGAGCGTGCTTGGTGGAACCCTGAATTTTACAAATTTAAACCACCTCTGTAACAGCCTACGACATAGCCGCCCCATCCTCTGCACCAACGATATAGAGGTCCTATACGTCATGACGCCACGTGGAAAGCTCCCACATTTGGCGAAATACGAGACGACCTGTGTGTGATGACCTGGTGTCACATTATGTTTTCCGATAATAAATCGAGCAGCATGACCCACAAACGTTCCATACTTGCTTGCCAATCGACGTTAAATTGCATACCTATCCAACGCCATCCTTCGGCTAAAGAGTTAGGTAAACGATATTCTGTGAGCCACAACTGCTTAGAGAATGTGCGATGTCAAATTGCAAAGGCTCGACAATTAGCTTTCCAAATAGCCCGTCACATTAACACGGTCGAGGCACAACTAAAACTTTATCGGAGTTATGTTCGCCGACACCTAGAATACTGCATCTACATCTGCATCAATTTGCGCAGGTCAGCGCATACGGCTCGAAGAGGTTCAGCGACGGTTTACCAGAATAATAACTGAACAAAATCTACCGCTTAGTTACACACAGCGTTGTGGTTACCTCAAACCCTAGCCTTTAGGATTGCGACGAATTACCTCAAACATATGCTTCTTACATAACGTAATACATCAAGCGGTGTACAGCGACATACTTAACCGGACACTGAGTAGAGGATCAAAAGATTACCACAGCAACAGGTGCTGCCCTATTGCCCCGCTACCACGGAGGAAGACAATACGTGCACACTGCTTTCTAATCGCTTACCTAAAAAGCTAAGACAAATCACCAGCACGGCTAAGAGAGATTCACAATCCGCTGACTTTCAAGTAAGCTATACTATACGTTATGTGGCTAGGTAATATAAAGCACTTTTACAATGTCTGCGAATCGGATGATCATCTTTTTAAGACTGGCTCAGTTGGAGCATGGACGACCTATCAGGCTGCTCTACTGCGTTATTTTACAATGCTTTTAGCCGCTGGGCTCATAAAAACATCGGGCTTACAGGTCACTCCCAATCACTGATGCCTGACCCAGCCTGGTCTCACCCAAGAGTCGATACTTACTTGCAGCGCTCATCACCCTGCCATTCCGTTCTAATTTGATCATTCCCGAAGCTATCCTACTTGTCCCCACCCAGTCTATGACAACCAGTACGCAAATCTTGCCTTGGCTTGTTGCTTGAAATCTGGATACTACCGCATCATCGATGCATTCCTAACCATTTTGGTCAAATAGACCGGGTTTTTAAAGAACTTATTCAAATCCGACTAAGTTGCGAGCTAATGACTGCAAAATTCTCTGCTTCAGAATATCTGATCGCTCGCATAGCCACGTCACTACAACATTATTGGTTACTTAACTTCGTTGCAGCAATTTGTGCTACTACTACTTTAGCCTTAGTCTGAAGGCCATTACACAAACCTCATCAGGCCAGTAATACCTAGAACAGCCCTAGTTCTGTCTGTATACTCCCCAGCCCACTGAGGGCCACTTGATCGCTGACCCCCACTTAGCTTAGTTCTTTGAGCCCTGATGACTTCCTGCCTTCTTCATGATTGACTTCACATCATCACCGCTCTTCCCCTTGAACTTACTTTTCTTACCTCTGTCACACTTGCCCACATCTTTAACCAGGCAACCATTAGGGAAATCGTGCCTTAATCTGCCTCTTGCTTTCTGAACACTTTGGGGCCAATGCGGCAACTTATTCTTGCTTAGTCGCTGGCACGTACTAATTTTCGTCATGGTTGGCCAGTAAATTTAGCGTAATGACAACAGCACACAAAGCCATAAGCCATCCTTATCAGTTGTTACTCCACTGGCTACATTAACATTTCATCGCTTTCAATCGTTTGGATTAGTTGCTCGATACAACCCAAAGTATCCAAACCAGAAGGCCAAAAGCCTACTGATTTAATTTTGCCATCTCTGGTTGTACAAGATACTTAAAAAGGGTGTATTTAAACTGGTCGACCAAGTGAGCAATACTGCAGCCACAGTTTCCAGAATCAAGAATTTTGCCTTACACTTTATCCTCTCTTGGCCTCATATACTCAGATTTAGCTGGGTTATACGTATGTCGAACACTATCGGAAAAACTGGTAGACAGGTAGTAGGAAAATCCTGATCCTTTTCTTCAGCTGTCTTTGCTATCTCAGTCTACACTTTTCCAGATTCCATTGCGCTGGAACGTAAGTTAACCATGCCCCTGTCAAACCGGCTGGCTGGATATCCAGAACTTTCTGGCCGTCACTTTGACTTAGCTTCGCCTTCCTTGAACAATTTTCTCTTTTACCTGGCTCCCACGCCTGCCACTCCTCAGGCATTGTGTCTGGCGAATCACTAGGTGCTGCAGCTGCTAAGCGGTAGGCTAACCATATGTAGCGTCTTCATCAGTGGCCCCCTAGTTTTCGCTTACTCCACTACCGCAATCACAACCCCAGAACGTCTCAGCCGGCACAGTCGCACGCATCTTACAGGCAGCAAAAACAGAATGCTAAAACAAACTATATTTAGCCAGCACTTATTAATTCTTGACTCACTTTGGTTCCTCCACTAAGCTTTTGGTCCAAGGACTACAAGGACCTACACGTGCATACGCCACACCGACCTCCTTATCAAGCGCCAGTTTGTCAAGGATCTAAAAGATCAACACTTAGTACAGCCTAGCCTACTGACTGGCTGGTTGGCAAATCCGTAGGTATTCGTCATATAGAATATCGCAGGGCAATAACGAATCCATCCAAGCAGACAAACTTCAGTCCTTCCATCTTAGCTGCACCTTCATTCCCTAGTCTGCAGCTTTACCTTTCACCACCTTCCAACTTCTTGGATCATTTGGTCCATGAAAAAGTTTTAGGCTTATGAGCTTTGAGGTAGGCCTAGTGAAGGCCTTCTACCTGAACTAAGCATCGGATATGGGGTTAGTGCCTATTGTTGCTGTCGATCTACATAACGCCCCTAAGGTAGCAATAGAATGGTCAAAAACACCGTCTAAACATCAACCTTAAATAAATAAATAGGTACATTTCTAGACCGGCTAGAGGCTGCACCATTAAGGGTTCAGATCAAGCTTTACATTAATCTGATGCTCGTGCATAGAGGTAGGCAAAATACGAGTATATGTTCCTCGTTGGCAATTACAAATGCATTTGCATTGTTCTGTGTACAGCTGCTGGGGTCGCAGGCGCCCACCTTATACGTACTTCTAATAACTTTCGTAAATGTCAGTTGCTAGTTGGCCTTAATTGATGCTTTTTCATTCAGCCTGAGTACTCGCTACCTTTCTCCACCGTTTCCAACTATAATCGGCATGCATCCCGCAAATTAATATAATAATTTCATCTGGTCGATAAAGGGACCAATATAATAGTCATAGGCCCAAGAATCCAAG
The DNA here is from genome assembly GCA_944474145.2 of Dicrocoelium dendriticum. NCBI lineage: Eukaryota > Metazoa > Platyhelminthes > Trematoda > Plagiorchiida > Dicrocoeliidae > Dicrocoelium > Dicrocoelium dendriticum. Next base: position 39,387,547 of record OX104064.1, read on the forward strand.
CATTTGCTCTCCAATTATCCTCTCTAGGTCCCAAATACTTAGTCATGAGCCGATCAATATCAGAAACATTTGTAGATAGGCCACATGAAAACCAGCTCCTCTTCTTCAGTCGCTTTTGCTAGTAAAGCACCTGCACTACCAAATCCCATTTCCCTTGCACGAAAGCTAACCAGCTACAGAGAGGCACTTGTCGCACTCTTTGGATGAACATCCAGAAAATTTTGACCACCGCTTCGCCTTATCTCGGCCGTTCGCGTCTTATTTTCTCTTTTACTTGACTCAACATGCTACCATGCGTTATATGTAATCGATGGTGAACAACCAGCTCACACAGTTTACCTTCTTTCCTACTCTTGGTTTACCTTATCTCGCTTGGCTAAGGTGCTAGCACAGCTCTCATCAGAAATACCATCAAGGTAACAGCTGATGCGACATTACAGTACTAGCTAATCTCGGCACGTGGCTGAACATCAATGGTGCCCGTTTCAGCACTTAAAATGTGGAGAGCAAATGCTCGTAATTAGACGAACGTTTATCAAGTAGGGTGTGCCAACACATGAGGCACCATAATCCTTCAGGTTCATGCAACCTAACCACCCAGAGCTAGAGTTGTTGATGCCTCACCCCCGCAGACCCAACTGGATTACATGCCTCAAAGCATTTTACTAAACATTGCCATGCACATTTCTTTATTATCAGCAACTGGCTCTTCTAACACTTTTGCAGGGTTGACAAAGACTCGCGAACATATAATACAGGCTTTACGTGAAAAAGCACGATATTTATCTAAGAAATATATGCATATTTTTGCCTGTAGTGACCTGGAGATTAGTCCGCATGATTGTGTAAATTATTTTAAAATTTATTAAAATTATAGACTTTTTATGTAATAAGGAATTAAGCTGTTTACTTGTCGGAATTCTGTTCCCGTTCTTTTGAAACACACCAAATGCGCCTTCGGCAAGCGCGGCCACACTGCAAACGACACCCTGTCCACGCTCTTGACGCCCAATTACATTCTTTCTAGCTAGCGCTCTCATTGTACCCCATTTCTTCCATAGCTGGCTTTTCTCATGTTCAGTAAACCGTTTCCCAAGAGACGTTTCGTGTGTTATCTCGTACGCTCACTTTTAAATATTTAAACAACTAAAGTTTATTCTTGGGGTTATGCGAGACACGCAAACAAGGCATGATCACATAGGTACAATCAAATCTTTAAACGAACAAATGTGCTCAACTTTTGTCTTGCCACCGGAAAGTGTAAAAGATGATATAAGGTTGTGTTAACTGTTCGACCTCACAGTTAAAACAGATTGTTAACGGAAATGTAAAAAATGCTGCTAGTCACGTTATATGATACTGGAATTAGTTCCAATTGAAAATTGTGGCCTAAAGCAAATCTCGTGTGTTGTTCTCGCAGTCAGCTGTCATCCAACTTCTATCCTGAAGTGTATGGTGCCTTCTGTGTTCGCGTTGGGTTACAGTCCTGGTCACTCAAGCTATAGGTTCTTTGCTAGGGCAATTATCCGAGTTGCTAATTATGGACCATTCAGCCCTTGAAGGAGTGTTCCCGTCCAGTGGAAGTTCCTGTGGGAAACTTGGAAACTTAAAGGCGTTAGTCTCGTACCGCATATATAGCGCACGATCAACGCGCTACAATTGGTGACCAAAAAGGAACATTTTGGCGTTTCTTACTAAATGTTATATTAGACCCGGTAACTTATCCTGCTCACCCTGCTAACTTTGCTTTTTCCTCGTTGGGTACAGCTTCACTGGCTCCGCAATTTTTCGCCATAAAGGTCATTTACCCAGACTTGGTTGATCAGCTTAGTGGCTCCGTTATCCTATCCTGCTTTTACGGAAGTTTGCTCCAGAATCCCGGTAACAGCTAGAATTGATAAATAAATAAAAATACTACTTTCGAACAAACAAGGCCCGCCCATGGATGCACGTTCAGGTAGATGCAACGGTACTGACAGGTTACGGCAAGTGTAAAAGCGACAGTAGAAAAATTTTCATGCGTTCATGATTGGAACCCGTACAAGAGAAAAATCTAAAATAATAAGTTTGCTGTCGTGAGATGGGGATACTCTTGAAAGGACTTAATTGGTCAACCAATTATAGACACCGATTGCTCCAAATTATTGCTTTGGCTCCTGCCCTCATGGTTTAATACGTGGCGAAATCATACCGAAATCCAATTTTGACCCAACATTTATAACTGATTTCTACGAACAGCAGAAAATCATGTTCCTTGGTTGGACAATTATCTGACAAAATGCTCACTCGTAGGAACTACATCTTTTCGGTTATACCTTTCATTAAAACGATATGTTTTACTATTTCAAGGCAGCTAAGTTTGTAAGCAAAGTTGATCGAGCCTTCAAAGGCGCGCCTCGTTTATCAGGGGATATACAATATCTCCAAACGGACAGCCAAATCTCGGTGCCTTTCCAAAACCCAGCCTCATCTGACCAGTCTGATTCTCTGCGACCACCTCCAGACCACCGGAAATTTACCGGTCTAGACTCTGCGGACTATAAGCTATGTCTTTATCACTTCAGGAATCTGCTGCACACGCTCATCCAATGTCAAAACAGCCTCTTCCCTCACTTTCCTACCCTTTCCTGCTGATCCGCTGTTTTCTGCGCATCTCGTCTGTACGCCTCAAGCTCAATGCACTGACTAATAAAGTCTCCTCTGTTTAGTCTCCCGCACTTCGAGAGCGTTGTCGGACCCAATCACCCCTGTATAATATAGCCTTTTTGAGAGTTAACCTGTCTATTTCCGCTGACCGTCCCCACAGTTCTTCTCACCACAATTGTAAACCCAACCTCAGTGCGCCGACTAAACTATTCTTATCTGAACTGGATATTGCACTCCGACCACTCTCAGAGGTTTGTGTCATCTCCGGTCATGGTTTGTCAGCGACTTCGCTCCCTTCCACTTAGTCTAGATCACTGTTGCTTTTATGTTCCTTTTATCCATGGCCATCGCTGCCATTGCGCTTCGTTGCTTGCTCTAATTACCCTGAACTAACTTATCCTCGTGCGTATGGTCCCCTCCACTCCGACCTCGCTCCTGCTTACTGACGGCACTCAGACTATTGCTAAGTGATGCTTGACCATTTCTTCCATTAGTATGCTCACTTTACCTCTTTGCATATGCATCTGCAGTTTACCTCATGTTTTAGCATTCGCCTATCAGTATAACGGTACCCTGGCTAAAGACTCCCAAAGCACGACAGGTCTGGTCCCCTCGGAGTCTTTGCTCCAGATTCTGACAGCTATTTGATACCGGATTTATGAGCGCTTCAGCATAGTTACTCTCAGCAACTAGTCTTTGCGCTGCCGTTTGCATTCATTTATTCCTCGCCGCTTTTCTGCATTATGTTTTCCTCTTGGAACGTTGCTTTACGCACTGGTTGCTTCCGCTTTCTGTCTCAATCTAGTTGGCCTTAGTTTTAGCTAAACTGCCTCTTGCATTTGGACTGCTGTCTTCATCATCGGTTTATCTGTATTTCTCTCCAACAATAGTATTGTTCGCTCAATTTTGTAAACACCCTTTGTTATATTAATCTCTTTACTCTGCGCGTGCAGAACCTTCCTCCTGAGCAGGATTTGCGGTCTGAGACACACCGGCGACGCGATGTGAAGGACGCGCTTGCAACTCATGTATACTAAACAAAATTACATAGGTTTTAGAGTATTATGTTCGCCGTTGCATGCCATCAGTCATTCCATAATGCTTCTTGATTCCTTGCTGTCTGTGTGTTTGGGTGGCTGTTGTCCATTGCTTGTTTTACCATTGATTTCCACAGTCACATCCGCCAAAAAGGAAGGCTTATGTACTGGCATCCAAATAAGCTCCTTCTCCGGGGTATGAGGAACCCACTCACCGTTACAAATGTAGCTCTTTCGTTATGCTGGAGACGCCAACTTTACGGGGTCGAAACAAATGGGTTTAGCTCGCCTCGTACTCACAGTACCACAAGTTACTCTCCTGGAATAATATGTTTACATGAATTCCCTGCTCCACGACGGAAGACAAACAATTCTATCGCGAGTACCTTCACTGACAGAGAGTTTCTTTTATTCTCCCTGGCATTAAAAGCAATGGGTTTGGGCGCATTACATTTCCGGAAGAACACACTGATTCTCCATTTATCTGCGGCTTTTTCAATGTCATTTCACGGACAGCTTTGCTGCTCCTCAATGGCGCTTGAATAAATGGCTTTTCCATTGGCCATCCATGGTGATTTCACTTGACCATAGAGATAATTACACTCACCTGTTGCTTACATTTGAAAGAATTCTGATTCCATTTTGCGGAGTAATACATTCGTACCGAGCCCGCAGTGGAGAAAGAAGTAGTACTTTTTGCCTGTTACGGACTGTTTAGCTACAAAGAACAACTGCACTTACCATTCTTATGATAAGTCCAACGTGGATAGTTGGACACAAACTGCGCAACCGGACAGGTATATTACAGAAGAAGTCAGTCGCTATTAACAAGCATTTTACTCACCTGCACCACGCAGCATTCGACTCTACGACGCTTTTATATCTTTGATCAGTTTCAATGACTACTGCCGGACCATTACCAAACCAATCGGTCAACCGACGAAGAAATTTGGCCGTCAACCGACTGCGAATAATAGAGTGCAAAATCGGTCTGTACGCTTCATCGCCGGCTTGCACTATTGTTCAACAGAAGTTACGGCAGCGTTCCAGGACGTGGTGGATTTTCGCCTGGCAAGCGTTCTTCCTATAAAATGCCACAACTGTCCGCTTAACAACACTGCAACGTGGCGGATGTGACTAGTCCCTGAATATATTCACAGCTGAACATTTCACACTGACACAGTCATCAGCATTCTACATACAACCTGTGCAACTGGTTTTACTATGGTTGATGATTTGATGGAGCGCCGAACGTTCCGAATATTTAATGGACACTTCTTGCACCGAAATCTTGCTTTGGCTCCTGTGCGCATGGTTTACTACACGGCGAACTCATGCCAAACTCGAATATGGACCCAATATTTATAACAGATTTTTACACACCCCAGCGACCTCATGTTACTTGGTCGGACTATTACCTGACAAAATGCTCACTCGTAGGAACTACATCTTTTCGGTTATACCTTTCATTAAAACGTTATGTTTTACTTTTCCAAGGCAGCTATGCTTGTTAACAAAGTTGATCGCGCCTTCACAGGTTTGTCTAATTTTACCGAGTTTACTACCATTTATTTATTTACTTAGTCGTTTTCCGCAATGCTGCGCAGATATTTCAACGCTTCATTTACTCCGCCAAACCTGGACTCGAGTTTGGCTACGCGTACTTTGACATCTTTTTGATCAGTTCATCGAAAACTGAAGACGGGACGGTTATCCGACGCTTGTTCAAATGACTAAAGGTGCACACCGTCACCGACTACCCTGACAAGTTCATTTTCATCCTGCCGCGATTTGCGTTCCTCGAACACCAACTCGATTCTGAGGGCATCCGCCATTTGCAAGACAGAGTCCAAGCATTTCAAGACTTTCATCGTCCAGCGACCCTTCAGTGGCATGATAAACTGCGTTCGACGATTCCTCCCATACTGCGCCGAGCCTGTGACCTCGCTCAAGGATCTTTTGAGTAAAAGCAACAACGGTAAATTTGATCTTACTCCTAAGGCACAAAAAGCATTCAAAGCCAGCGAAGAAGCATCACCTTCTGTTGTTATGCTCCACCACCTTTACTTAAATGCTCCGATCAGTGTAGCCGTCGCCACCTTGACAGACGCGATTGGCGTAGACCTACAGCAGTTACCCAAGGTAATTGGCATCCTGTAGCGTTCTTTTCTTGTCCTGTTTTTTCAGCCGACGAAAAACAGCACCTTCGCCTAAGTGTTGCTCACCGTCCACGCCGCTGTTCGCTATGTTCGCCGTGTTATTGAAGGCTATCGTTTTAGGATCTGCACCGAACCAAAACCAGTCTTTTACGCTTTCCGGAATGCTTTGTCTCGACACTCTCCGCGCAAAGTATATCATTTAGTTTTCGTCTCTTAATTTTCGACGGAAGTCCAACACATGTCTAGCAAGGTCGACGTCGTTGCGGACAAGCTGCTGAGGACAAATGATCGGGCTCCGACCGGCCAGTCGATCCACCTGTCGGCTAAGGCCGCAGCGAACGAACCGACAAAGACTTACTGGCATTTTGCGAACTGTCCACGCTAAAGTTGACACCAAGAATCTTTATTTGTTCACAGATACAATAAGCTGCGACGTCTCTACCGGACATTCAGGTTCATTTGTACCAACCTTTTTCGCCGAAAACGTTTGCTATACACTTAACGTCATCACGCATCCTTGAAATTCGCGCTCCAGTCAGGAAAATTTTCGACGGATAGGTTTTGCCCAACATGCTGCGCGACGTCAGTAGTTGGGCACTCAACTGTCTAACTTGCCAGAGAGCAAAATGTCATCGACATCCTGCTGCTCCGAGTGGACACTTCTCCCCAGTGGCAAATCGATTTGCTCCCGTCCACCTTGACCTAGTTGAACCACTTCCGCCGTCCAAAGGTGTGGTCTATACACGGACCTCGGTGGATAGCGGCACCGGTTGGCCTGAAGCTGTCCCAATTCCCGAGGTTTCTGCCGAGACCATAACATGCGCATTCGTAGAGCGCTGTTTCGCTTCATTTGGCGACCTGGCTATTGCGACTACCAACTGTTTTCCACAATTCGACTCGTCGACTTTCTACCACCTTCTCAAGTTCCTCCCATGTAAACGCTTTCGGACCACTGCCTAACCTCATCAGGTAAATGGAATAGAGGAGCGCTTTCTAGGGCAGCTTAGGGTTTTGCTATGTGTTGCCACTGCACTTAGATGGACAGAGGCTTTGTCTTTGTTACTAGTCGAAATTTAATCGGAACTGAAAACCGATCTCGAAACGTCCAGCGCCGAATTAGTTTAGGGACAACCGCTCCGATTACCAGGCCACCTCTTCTCCGAAGCCCCAGACATTCCTAGCTACGACGCGCACTACGGTCAGCAGTTAGCCACGAGCATGCGCCAAAAGGCTATAGATCGACAGGAGTTGTCTTGACAGCGGGAAATAATGTCACTGACGACTAAATTGGGCGCCGTTGGTCTGTCTCCCCTTCTGAGTTACAGTCCAGGTGATTTTCTCTGTGCACGACTCCAGATTTTACGGGACTTGGCGCGTCGACTGCAGTCTCCTAGTCGGACTGCAAGTTTTCTGCGTGTTTGTTGGTGAGTTATCTAAGGTCTAATGACCGACGCTGACGCTTGGCAGTGAAAGCCGCAAGCTCTTTCACAGATGCCGCCTTATCTTTGTACGATAGCCAGCTGTTTGGGTGGTATGTTTACACAATGTGTAGTCCTTCTGTCCCTGAACGTTTGCTCAGAGCATTAAGGTTGTAGGTAAGCCCTCTTCTCTACGACTTATAATTCTTTTTTCTGTAGACCATCACGGTGGTATGGGAGTGTAGCGGCAGTTCAATGGCTTATGTAATTTTGTTGTTGATGTTGCTGTTAATCGTACGCTACTAACGTTATCCTTCTCTTTATTTATCGGCGCCTTAAGGGCAAAAACGTGTGGGAGCCAACTGGGATTCGTTCGGCTGTATTTTGCCTAGCAATTGCAACAGGTTTCACCTTTTGGTCTCGCAGAGGGCTGGCCCGCGACTGACAGCACTCACGTTGATCGCAAGGTTACCTTTGGTTACCAGGAATAGGGCTCTGTAGGAATCTGGAGATTCTCCTGCTTCTCTAAGTGAAACATTATTAAAATATAATACAATTTTATACATTAATGAGTAGGGGATTTTGAAATAGCTAATTAAGGTTCGTCACAGCTAGCTTCCAAATCAGATAGTCTTTCACATGCCCGGAATAGCGGTAGACTGCACTTTCAGCCTGTTGGGCATCATCACTAGTGCGCATCTATCGTATCCATCAAGATGCGAACCCATGACTACCAGTGGCTTGCAGCGTTAGTCAGCATCTTAGGTCACTGGGCCACAGAGGGCAGCTTCGGACCGTCATTACTTACAAACTGTTAGTGGTCTTCTTGTCTTTTGCGGCTAACGCTGTCCTCTGCAAGGTTCCTATCTTGCGTAGCAGTGGAGGATACGACGCGCTGTACCACAGTTGGTTTGTAAATCGTGACGGTCTAAAGCTGTTTACTGTGGCCGGTGGCATAAGCTGCTGACTGGAGCGGCAAACCGCTGGTGTTCATGGGTTCGGCTCCAGCTGTATACGAAAGATGTGCACTAGTGATGAGGTACAACAGGATAAACCTGCATCCTAGTACTTTTCCGGGCAAGTGGAAGAAGAGCAGCTTTTACTCAAGTCGAACGTAACAACTGACAAGGACTTTCTTGGAGAATAGTTGAAAACCAAAAGGACCCAACCATAATCACCACAACCCTTGTACAGTATGGTGAACCGGACAGATCTTCATACTCCTATACATTATATTACTGAAAACTCCAGACAACAGAAAATTAGAACTATTGCTCACCTGGACATACAACAAGACGACTGTTCGCAATGTTCCTCTCCTCAACCGACCTCAACAATCATGGCGACCCCGATCAAATTACCCGTCCAACGAACAGAGGAAATTAGGATCCATTTGTCTGCGAATAAACGAATATGGAACCAGTCGTTAAGCGGCTTTGCCAGTTAAACACTAATGTTCAAAATGCATTAGGGCAGTGTTGCAGGACGTGATGGGTTCTCGCCTGGCAAGCGTTCTCCCTATAAAAAGCCACAAATGTATGTTTAACAATACTGCGACGTGGCGGATGTGACCCGCCACTGAATAAAGCGAGGGCTCCAAATGGAGCCGATGAACTGGAATGGACCGCTTGGTTTGACATGGGCTTGTCGACAAGAGAGGCGTGACGCTACGCCTTCACATGTGAGTTGAAACAATAGAAGATAAATGCCTAGCAAAGCAGGTTGAGGGAGGGCCAAGAATCGAGGGGTTGATAACTGGGGGATATAAGTGAAGTTGGAAGAGGACGGTAAGAGTGAAAAAGCGTAACATGGGGAATAAGAAGAAGGGAAGGATTGAGCAGTAGCATCCAAACCCCTATACACCCTGCTCGATGCAGCAGATAGGGCACCGCTGCTTATCCTCTGTGGTGGCCAGAGCATCATCAATTTGCTTGAAGTGTGATTCATTGTATTGCGTGTGCAGGATACTGTCAGGTTGCCCAGGCCTAGACTGGAGAACGGTTAGGGTTCTCAACCAAAGCCTTTGGTTAAAAAACCTGATCGCAAGGCAGCGGGTATGGCGTTGGGCTACAAGGAGTCCGTTTTAAGGAATAAGGTGCCACCCTCATTCCAACCCCCAACCTGGAGGAGCAGGAGGCTGAGTTTGTCTGACCTCTAACCATTGACCAAGCTGGTATGAGTGATTCTGAAGGTGCAAAAGCACCACCCAGTATAGCTCAATGGATTGCTGAGGCACGCAAACCATCGCACCACGGTAAGGTCCAGCCTCATTGCGATGGGATCCAGCCTCATCGCGATGGCATTCTCCCTAAAAAGGCCACAAATGTCTGTTTAACAATACTGCGACGGGGCGGATTTTACTCGCCACTGAATAAAATCACTGTCCAAAACTACTTACTGGCAAGTCGACTAGATTCATATTTCAACTCTTCCCGACACGCAAATATATGATACTCTCCGTCTATATGCACCGTTTCATCGCACTTCTAGTGCCTTGCTCGTTTCAACTACACATGATTAACCCCGAAGTCTCGTCGTGGTACACAATTGCTTTTAAACCTTGATCATGCCTGATTTGCTGTGTCCATATAAATTTGAGAAAAAACAATTTGTGTATTTATTTATTTGATTTGGAGGCTAATTGCGACGAGCCTCAATGGTACATATAAGTTTATACTAGACAACCTAGGGAGCGTGCCTTTTCAAAGCTTATTACGTATGGTTAAGTGAACCACACGAAAGAATTTTCGCGCGCTTCCGGTTCCCCGCCTCGAAGCGTGCTATCATGGTCTGCGCTGGCGTCCATATCTTTACACTAGTTAGCATCTTTTGCCGTTCTTTTAGGTAGCGGCTGTTACATTTTGACAATAAAAATCCATCTCGCCCATATACCAATTTTTCCTACGTTGCTTTGAGGCGGGACGTACCAGACTTTATAGCGACGGAACGATTCGACTATACACTAGTCTTTGGGCTATTGCAAGGGCTAAATCCTTACAAAGCTTCTCACCCTAATTCATTTCAGCCGAAGCTGATGCATGAGTTGTTCGCTGAGCTGTGGCCCACTTACGTGCGTGTTTAAAATATCGCTCGGCAGAGGTGCCTTACGATTGGAATGCAAGGAGGCAACAAACTGTCTGAGTTTTAAGGGCGTCGGCAGACCACTGCACGCGAACTGCCAGCCTGTCAGATTGAAAAGCGTAGTACTAAGATTTTTGGTATAATGGTCAGGGTTTCGATGGAGAACCTCCTGGTGGCTAGCTAGACAAACAACCTTTAAGTGATACCAACTGCATGGTCCGGGTTAATCCTGTTCCAGCAAATGGTTTGGCGGTAGTACTCCAGGACGTGGTGAGTTTTGGCTTGGCAAGCGTTTTTCCTATAAAAGTCACAAATTGTTTAACCCCACTGGGACGTGGTGGATATTACCCGCCACTAAATAACGTCATTGCTTCCTGCCTTTTTGTAGCGTCTTACCGTACTCACGGATGTCAGCCAATTCTAAGACATTATTTGCTTCTTCCTATGTTGGTGAGTTCACTGAACAAAACACAAATTTGGCACAACCGTAATAAGTTCACGCAACCTGATTACTAAACCATGCAATTACATATATAACTAAAACCAACCAGAGGTTTGTACTAGTTACATAGTAACACTGGTAACCATTACAGATTTTGCGCTCTGTATTACTATGATCATGCCTTTTGAGGCATGTCCCACACCTACGGGAATAAAACATGCATTTATTTATTTATGGTTATGTTTGCCCTTCTCAGATTTACAAGGCACAATCCCCGTAAGAGCTTTTCGTGCCTGGCTTATTTACTTGTATTTCAGGAAAGCTAGGACTCAAGCAGAAGGCAACACTGAAGCCATCGACGGAATTTTCATTGACTTCGCGAAAGCATATTATATTGTCTCTCATCAACGACACTCACTACTTTTAAGGTCGTACGGGACATCTGCAGGCGCCCTTAAGTTGGTGTCTGCTTTACTAGAGAGAAGCAAACGGTGTACACGGGTAAGACGTAGCCTTCGTGCCGACAAGCTATTCTTAGTGCCGTTCCGCATGGCACGCTTTTAGGGCCGTTGCTTTTCGCAATTTATGACAAGGACCTAGTACAGAAGCGTGAATTACCGTCGCTATTGCTTGCTGATGTGCTCAAGCTCTGGAAAATTGTTTCAGTGCCTGGGGGCTCCAAAGCAATTCAGGGTGTCGTAGATGGACTCCGGGATCGGTCAAAATATTGGTTGATGCCTATAAATCAGGCGCAGCCATAGTTGTGCACTTTTTCTCTGGAAGCGGGATTCCATTCACCACAAACTACGACAGAAATTAGTTGGACTGTTTAAGCACGCTCAGTCAGACCATTTAATGGTGCACATCTGAAAATAAATATGAGCGGCGGAATAAAAAGGAGAGGAAATGTTAAAAAGATATTCTCCAGAAATGAAAATAAAAATAAAACGCGTATTTCTAAAGGCATACTAAGTTGGTAAACTTAAATAAAAAGACACAAATTAACGAAAATATAATCAAAATGTATTGTGTTATATTTTATTTCTATCGCCAAAATTTAAACGGAGCAACCTTTGGATAAAGAAACACGTTTTATAAGGCTAGAATAGTGAGAAAAGTAGTACAATAGTAAACTAGTCAGAATATGTTTTAACTGCTGATAAGGTTAGAAGTAAATAAAGGCTATATGTGCAATAGCTATTACGTTAATCGCGGTTGTATGACCTTGTACAAATGACGCCATTATTTTAGTTTGCTAAGAAGGGCTTTCTGCTTTTCTAGCAGATATCAGAAATTATAAAACAAAATGTAAAAGCTGGCGAAGGTGTTTAAGTGCTAAATAGGCATGCCTACCTGGGAATGCTTTATATTGCCTAAACCTTTCCGCAGTAACTATGTACGGCATTAGTAACCGCAAAGCAAACCTTACAGGCATACGTTGCAAATATAAGCAAAAGAGTTATAAGATTTCGCGAGAACACTTTAACACCAGTAAAGAATGTTATATACGCAAGAGACGTAAAAGCTTGCACATAGCCTAAGGTTGGAAGGCCTTGTGGTGCTTGTAAATTTATTTATTTTTCATTGTGCCCTCTATTCCTCTTCGAAACAAAGTATTGTATTTTGACCTAGAACAGTTGTTTTGATTGATGAATAACACACCCTTTTGATGTCCCTCGGGCTACCCGACATGTTTTCCTATGTTCCTGTGTTGCGGAATTCTTGGCCATGTCGATCAACCTATTCTAACCAAGTGCAGTTTCCATTCACAGCCCTCATTCTGTCCAAGCCGGTTTTCCCAACGTTGTTCAGCATTCCTCGGAGCTGCTAGCGCAAAGCGTCGAGGAAGTTGTTTGTGGTTGGACGGTTAACCCGACATTAAAAATCCTACTGTGAGCCTTGATATTTCTGTTCATATTTATGCATTTTTATTGCTCCTTTTAGGTCCCAAGCAACTACATAATTAGGTGCCCCGAGGTGTACAAATTTCAGAGGCTAATGAGCCACAAAAACCCCCTTGAACGTAGAGTTAAGTAAGTTTACAGCCACTAAGTATTTGCAAAATTGATAACAAGATTACATCAGCCCGGCCTACCTGGATACTACAGGCGATAAGTGGGAACATTTGAGAAAAGTGGGGGCACAGCAATCCACCGTGCGCTATATAACCAGTAGGAGACTAAAAGACCAACCGTGAGCGTAGGGGGAACAAAACAAAATAAGCTAGGTAAACAGTTTATCGAACGGGAGAAGAGCTAGCAGGCTACAAATAAGGCACCAAACTTAAGTTAGCTAAGAACGGTATTTGGGAGTCGATTGCTTGGACAAGAAGACGTTCGCAGTAAAGCGCCCGCGGGATGCGGATATAATATTGAGGTTTAAACAAACGGAAACAAAGTTCCTACTTACCTTATCCTAACTACGTGGTCGTGCCTCGCACAGCCAAGAATAAAATATTTATTACTTTATTCATTCGCAAGCAACCCGGTTAATTCCATAATACATACGTGAACGATTATTTTGATATATTTTAAATTAATTTACATAACCATACGTGGAAATCATTCGGTCACTACAAATTCCCGTCCTAAAGGGGAAAGGGTGGGTGATCCCGCGATTTACCTGCGAACTGCCCGTCGCGATCTACCTACTCGCGAGACCAGGCAGTTAATCCTGATGCAGCTGCTGGGGAAGAACCAGGCGCTCGGACAATAGCGGGATCTCAACCTTCTCCTCCCTTAGGGTGTCAACACACAGCGGGGAGTAGTTTGTTTAGCATATAATGTTTGCACCTTCTTGAATGTTAGTTGCTTGCGTCAGGATCGTCATATCCTCCCGTTTATCCATAAAAGATGAAAGAAAACATAGCAGTGCGAGTGGTGGCGAGGTAAAAGTAGGATGGAGCCCCATCGCATGAGATAATGTTAAAACAAAAAGCACGTCATTTAATTTGCTTTTAAAAGGTTTCTTCATTTTGAGTTTTAAAAAGACTGCGTTCTTTTTTGGTTATCAAATACGTTTGTCGCAATTTTAGCGTTCCGTACGAGGATGACCAAAAGAGAAAAGGACTGCGAAGAAAGTAAGGTGGAAGAAATACTAGTCTCTTATTTGTGCTGGCCAATGAACGCGTCTACATGACAAAGTCGACTTGTGCGGATCAGACGAATGCGTGGCATTAGTAGTTCTATCAGGTGACAAATTTGGAGGAATTGCTGTAACGTGACAGTTGGTTCGATGGACAACGGCGGAGCTGAAATGGAAGGCTGGGGTGGAGGTAAATGTGTGAGGTCTGTGAGGTTCGATGCAGGCGAATCTTCCAACGTGGATTGGATTGAATCACTAGAAGCCGAGCAAGTGTCTTGATGTTGCTCAGGTTCCACTTGGACAACCTTGAGACGGTCAAGCGTAACGGCTTCCAGTTTACCGTGATGTCTAATGATAAAGACGTAGTCCTTAAGCTGCAGAACCTTGAAAGGACCCTCGTAAGGTTACCCCAGTGATCTGCGGTGACCACCTAAGTGGAGGAAAGCAAACGGACAATGCTGCCGGTCTTGTGGAACAAAAGGTTTACATCGTCGTTCTCTACCGTCGAGGCCCTTGTGGTGACGCATGCTCGTGACCGGCTGACCGGCGTACTTCGTGTCGTAACGAGATATTCTGGGACTACCGGAGAAGAAACCGCCATGTAAACGCAATGGTTATCCACATACTAACGGCGCTAGACGCACGTAGAAGAGCATTTAGAGCTGATAAGGTTACAAAGAGTATCATAGGCTGCAACCCAGTCTACCTTAAAACATTGGCGGCGCTACTTGCGGCTTTCTACTGCTGGTGGAAAAGTTCCACCATGTTGTTTGCCTGCGTATGATAGGCAGTAATGCAAAGATGTCGGCGTCCATTCAGTGTACGAAGATTGGCAAAGGTCAAAATTTTGTTTGCGGACCGCGGTCGGCTGTCACTATAGCTGGACAGTTGCATGAAGCAACCCAGCGTCCGACGAAATTGCGCGTTACGTTTTCCGCAGCTACAAACGTGCCAGGAACTTCTTCGGGCCAACGGGCGCAACGATCTATCGTGGTCAACATGTAGACCATTCCTTTGGACGGGGAAAACCACGCTGAAACTAGCGGAAAGTTACCAAGCGGAGTGGACACGGCCCTTGGATCTTGGCTTGCTTACACGTGAGACAGCTGCGTGCCCGGGGCGTATGCTCGTTTTGCATTCCCGGCCGAATAAAGGAAAACGAGCTTAGCAGTAGCTTTAATGCTTGGCTGGGCAATGTTGTGGAAATTGTTGAAAAAACACGGCGAATGGGTTTCTGCAACGACGGGTCGAGGTTGTCCGTTATGTGTGTCGTATAAAATTGTATCATCAGCTGACGACACTGGGAGTGGGATATCTTCAAAAAAGTATCACGGAGTTCCGTACAGCATTGGTTGTTTGATTGCGTGGAGGCCATCGCAGAAAAGCCATCGCTTGCCTGGCAGGGCCGATCGCAGAAGCACTTGATCGAGCATCGGCGACGATGCTTTGTTGACCAGGAATGTGTCAGATATCAGTCGAAGAAGTGGCAATGAAATCCAGCTGACGAATCACATGTGGTGAGTGTCGAGTTAATTGTGTTCATAATTCGTGGATTAGCGGCTTGTGATTTATGAAGCTAATGAAAGTGTTACCTTCATGGATGTGTCGGAAATGTCGAACGGTAGAGTAAACGGCCAGCACGTTGCGACTCAAAGTGCTGTAATTGACTTTGGCAGGTTGTAGACGTCTAGAATAGAAGGCAACAGGTTTCCACCATCCCACTGTATTTTACTGTGTGCCGGCGACAATGGCGTTGTCCTATACATCAAAAGCAACACTGAGCGAAGCGTTCAGATCGAAATGGTGAAGCATAACAAATTTGCTTAATGCTTCTTTGCCGGCATTGAACACTGTGGTAGCAGCAGCATTCAGTTCCCTCTGATCACTTTTACGTCCACGAAGTAGGGTGGTAAGTGGACAGCAAATTGGCATAGTGTGGAAGAAAACGTCAGTAATAGTTGAGCGTGCCACTGAAACGGCAAATAGCGGCTAAAGCAGTCGGGCCCGGAAAGTCACTTCTGGGGCGGACTCTATCTTCTGGAGACCGTACGCCATACTGACCAACAATTTGGCCAAGAAATACGACGGAAGGTTGCTGGAACACGCACTGTCAAGTTTTACAGTGATGTTATTAGTCGCTAGCCTATCAAAAAGAATCGTGATGTTCTTTGCGTTGTTCATTAGAGGCGTTTGCAACTGGGATATCCTAGATATATGGTGAGACGAAATCTATGCCTGTAGTGACGGAATCGATAAATGGTTGCAAACTCTGAACTGTGTTACTGTGACGGAACGGCCTACGCAAAACTTCGAATCGCCAAAACAGTGCAACTATGTTAGTCTTCGGTACATCTTCAGCGACTGGAACCTAATGCTAAGCACGAACCAGGTCGATTTTCGAAAACAGACGGACGCTGCGAGGCAAGGCTTGATATACCGTAATTGCAGAAGAGGTCAGTCATCATGAATAGTAACGGTGTTGAGCGCGCGATAATCAGAAAATGGACGCCAGTTCCCGGACGTTTGAAGTACCGTGTGAAGCGGCGATGCCCCAGACGTTTAGACGGGCGAACGATGCCTAGTTCAAACATGTGCCCGAATTATGCGCGAGCAATTTTCAGCTTGTCAGGGGGCTTTCGCCTAACTTTGGCGAGAAAGGCGGACCATTGGTCACGATGTAATGTTTCGCAGCATCGGCGGTGGGGTCAACCGTGCCATTACACGGAAGACTGGCGGAAACTTGTTATTAAGCACCGGACCGATAAGTGCGCTCCATCGGTTAGGGTATACAGGTCTGATTGACTCAATGTCAGTCATAGTACCCATAGCTGCAGTGCTTGTCTGATGGTCGGTCAGACGGCGTTGCTTTGCGTCAACGAACAAATCAAAGTGCCTCAGGAAGTCAAGGCCAAATATTGGCTTTTGGACACCTGCGACCAGAAATTTCCATTTGAAATCAAGACGTGAGTTTAAGTAAGCGTGCGCGAGCGTTGAACACATACGCGATTAATGCTGCCGGTTGCTCTGTGCAACGAAATTGTCACCTTTCATGGAATCGTTTGAATTGCGTAGGATGACGCTGACTTCTGCGCCGGAGCCAATGAGATAGCATGCTCCCTTACTGCCGTCGGTGACGAAGAAACGACGACTGCGGCGGTCCGCAACTTCCGTCGCACTTACATACTGGCCGGCCGGTTTCCGTGCGCGCTACGCTCAACGGAACAGGGCAAGCAAAACCATCTGGCCTGCTGACCAAATTGCTGGTGGGGTCAACAACAGTATGGCTTATGGAGAAAGTTTGAACGTGAAGTTGGGCGAGTGCGATTACTGGAAAGTTTTCGGCAGCTGGATCCAGACTGTGATAGGTTATCTAGTCAACGGGTAAGTGACGTTACTGGCGCTCTTATTTCTGCAAACTCCATACTGGAAGCAGTTTGAACCAGAGATACTTGGGCGTTGGGTTGCCAAATACGGTCGGCAATGTAAGCGCGCTAAAAAACCGGCGCATAATTCGCATACAATTTTTACGTATGTCATGCGGCAGACGACGAAGCCACATTTCTTTAAGGAAAAGTCGCCAACAGAGGGGCTTGGCTATACCCTGTCTCTTGCGCAAGAGCTGAGGAGGCTTTCGCTTACCTTGCTTGGTAAGAATCTGCCTAACGCGAGCACGGTCTGAAATAGGAATCTCTTTAAGACGACGGCCTTTAGCTCGCCCTAAGACTGCTGAGGTTTAAGAGGCTGTAAAATCGTATTGAGGCCATCGATGACTTGCGGGAACAACGTAGAGACAGCGCAGTGAAATTTAACGCCATCAGACTTGACGCCGCGTACGGCTGAAACATTGCTGCAGACAATCAACGCATCACGTACCAAAATGTTCAATAAATATCCTACCAATCCGGTGCAGCTATCGATTCAGGACAGAACCGTACCCAGGAACGAAATAAGCTCTAAAATAACGCATATGCCAACGGAAAAATCGGACGCAACTAGAGTGTGAATAACCGAGCAAATAAAAGCTCAACCGGAAGCATAGCCGGTTAAAACTTGCCCTTCAATAGATCGGCGTCATGCTTAGGACATGGTGGTTATCTCCTGGCAAACTTTCTCCCTATCAAAATCACAAATGTTCGTTTAAGATCCTTTCAACTTAGCGAAGATGACCCGCCACCGAGTAGTCACAGACCATAACTTCACACTAGCAAACCAACCATCATCACCAATCTGGATACACTCGTTACACTAAGACATCTAAATCCGTAAATACTATCGTCACTTCTTTCCATGATCGCATGCATAAACTGTCCGCTGATATTTTTATGATATCACCGTTGAGCTATGCGGTACATAGGCACGAACTCAGTATAAAGTCCTACCTCTCCCAAGCTTGCCTTCAATTATCTTCTAAATGCACAACCAGGATACATAATAAAATATTAAATAATAATTAATAATAAATGTAATACTAATAATAAATTATTATTATTATTACTATTAACTAAAAAAATTAAAATTAATGGCTGCAACACAAATACATACATAAATTGTATATATTAGGCAAAACGCGGCTAACCTGTGAAGGCGCGAGCAACTTTGCTTACAAGCATAGCCGCTTTGGAATAGTTAAACATATCGTTTTAATGATAGGTATAACCGAAAAGATGTGGTTCCTACGAGTACGCACGTTGTCAAGTAATAGTCCGACCAAGGAACATGAGGTCGCTGGGGTGCGTAAAAATCTGTTATAACTGTTGTTATGTTGTGTTGTGTTATAACTGTTGTGCTGTGGATCAAACATCACCCTTGTGGCCTGAGCACAGTTGCTCTATTGCCAATCCCTTTTAAATCTCTATTTATCCGTTGCATGCTGCAACGTCTGTGACGCCTGCTGATGTAGGATTCCAGATCATTCACAGGCATTTTCCAGCCCAGTCTACCGTAGCACTGAAATCTTAGCACCATAACAGGACTCAGTATCTGCGCGCCTCTGACTCATATGCTGCGATGTCCTCAGCAGACTTAATGTATGCATGCACTCCGACTGTTTTACGTCCTTCCATATAAACGTTTCAGCTTTTTCTAGCACACCTTCTAACTCTCCAAGTCGGTGCTCAGCGGCTCCTTAGCATCTCTTTTCTAGACGTCCTCATACCTCTTAGTTGTTGTAATGTCTTCGACTTTTCACCTGTAAGCGTCCAGCTATTGGACTAGCTTTCCCAGCCTCTTTCCAGTAATAGCATCCCAGCACCATAGCATGAATTTTGAACGTATACACCGCCGTGGTTCAGCAATATTGATATGACTCTCTCAATCTACTCACTGTACACTTGCATACTTCTTGTCTGTTGTCCTTTCTTTATTCGACCTGCTTAGCTCTCGTCTGGCGACCTTCTTTACCTTATCTGATCAATGCACAGCTGTTCCTTGCAAGATGCACAGCTGTCACTCGTCTGTGACACCTAAGTAATAGTAGTTCAGCATTCTCTGTCTTCTCCCGGCTCATTCTTTCCTACTTGTATTACCTTAGTACCAATGCATAGCTTATCATATGCGCATCGCTGCGTCTTTGACTATTTTTGCTCTAATCTATTTAAGAGTCTTACCGTATGCCTGGCATCCATCTGTTTGTTGTCGTTTCTTCATGAAGCCTTTGTTTGCTGTCTTCGGTCTTGCAGGCATCTCCATGTATTCAGTGCAGGCCGCTGTTTTGCTTCACCCTACTTACTGTTCATTTATCCCCTACTTGCTGTATTGTCTTAGCTCTTATTACCTGCAGTCATCCGACTCTCGGGCTAGCATTCTCTGGCACTATCCAGCTTGGTACCATTGTGTTAGCACCATAGCTGCTGCGGTTAGGCCTCACTGCTCTGATACTCCAAGCAACCTTACCCTACGCTTGCATTTCGGCTATTCCCTGCCCTTCCGTCAATTAATGTTTCTT
This sequence comes from Dicrocoelium dendriticum, assembly GCA_944474145.2. Taxonomy (NCBI): domain Eukaryota; kingdom Metazoa; phylum Platyhelminthes; class Trematoda; order Plagiorchiida; family Dicrocoeliidae; genus Dicrocoelium; species Dicrocoelium dendriticum. The sequence goes on from OX104064.1 coordinate 39,407,358, forward strand.
AGCCTCTTAGTTCTTCCCTCCTCTCACTTGGTCAGCACACAGACGCCGTTAGCTTTACATTGCTAGGTGTTCATTTCTCACCATTTTCGTAGTACTCTAGTATCACTTGTTTCTCAGCGCGACGCTATACATACATTTGTTCCGGACGTTCGCTTTCTTTTAACTGATCCTTAATACTTCACTTCTCTCGATCAATCCTTTTTCATCTAGTAATCTGGGTCCGTTTTTGCAGCAAAGGTTTCGACACTTACCTTTGTAGTAGGTTAGCTTTCATAGGCTTTTCCTATTTCAATAGGCCATAGCACTATACTCCTAGTACCATCTTGCCGTCTTTCTGTCTTGAGCACCCGATAATTTTTATTCAGCGCTTGATTCCTATCTATCCGCTGATTTACCGTCTCTTTCCGTGTAGGCTGGCCACCAGCCGTCTATCCACCGTTCAAGCGCCGCTGGCCCCTGAACTCTGCTTCCTATCTTTCCACGCAATAGTCGCATCATAGTAAACTGATACTGCGTCTCTGCTTCATGGCGCAACGCTCTGTATTCCTTATAAATAGTAGCAAACAACTTATAGGGCCACTGCTTTCAACAAACATTCAAAAGACACTTTAAGCACAATCATTGCTGCACATTGTACATCATTTGTATTCACTCTAAATGTTATAACATAGGAGTTTAAGGATGTTTGTTTCCACGCCTGTACGTTGCGGCCTTGGTTGTCTCACACCTTCCCTTCTCTCTGAGGTTCGGAACTTCCTGGTGATCTGGGTTTGGACCGAGAAACCGCTTTTGTCCGGGACAGCACAACGAATAAGGACCTAGGGAGCACATGGCAGTACAACAAACGGACACAACTGAACTCATTACCATGACCGTTGTCCAATTGTGATAACTTGACTCGATAACTTCACATGCCTGAAAAATCCAGACGCAAGTAATTGACGTTTCGCCCACCTGTATACCCCCAAAAAGGATTCTTCTTGAAGCCCTCGTCCTCGATTCGCTTCAGCCATTATGGCGGCCTTGCCCAAGATACCTGCCCAAATAACAGAGAAAATTGAAGGTCATTTGACTGCGGATATCTGAGGGTGAAATCAGTCGGAAACCTGGTCTGCCAATTATATATTAGTGCACCAACAAATTTCGGTCAGTGTTCCAGGACGTGGTGGGTTTTCGCCTGGCAGGCGCTCTGCCTATAAAAAGCCACAAATGTCCGCATAACAACACTGCAATGTGGCGGATGTGACTCGCCACTGAATAAAGTCACTGCCCAGAACTACCTACTGGCAAGTCGACCAGAATCATTACTCAATATTGCCCTGACACTTTCAATACTAATTTATACCATGTCTATATGTATCGTATTCATTACACATGTTGTGACATGACTGTTTACACTACACACTCTAGAATTCAACGTTTCGAAAGGCATTGATGACTATATCCCCCATGATTATTACACAGTATCCGCAGCCTGTACAACCTTCGGCTTACTGCCGACTACACTCATAGCAACGTGTTTGTTGCGAAGCAATATTGCATGTAAATATTTATCATGTCTCACTTAATGTGTCTCGACAAATTCGAGAATAAACTATTTATTTATATTTCACTTCGTCGGGCTTTCGCCACGTAGTAAACCATGGGCACAGGAGCCAAAGCATGATTTCGGTGCAAGCAGTGTCCATTAAATACTCGGAACGTTCGGTGCTCCATCAAATCATTCTCCATAGTAAAACCGGTTGCACAGGTTGTATGTAGAATGCTGATGAATGTGTCGGTGTGAAATGTTCAGCTGTGAATTTATTCAGTGGCTAGTCACATCCGCCACGTTGCAGTGCTGTTAAGCGGACAGTTGTGGCATTCTATAGGGAGAACTGTTGCCAGGCGAAAACCCACCACGTTATAGAACGCTGCCGTAAATTCTGTTGAACAGTAGTGCAATCCGGTGTTGAGGCTTACAGACCGATTTTGCACTCGAGTACTAGCAGTCGGTTGAACGTCAAATATCTTCGTCGGTTGTCCGATTGGTTTGGTAATGGTCGGGCAGTAGTCTTTGAAACTGATCAAAGGCACAAAAGCGTCGTAGAGACGAATGCTGCGTGGTGCAGGTGAGTAAACTGCTTGTTAAAAGCGACTGTCTTCTTCTGTTATATACCTGTCCGGTTGCGCAGTTTGCGTCCAGCTATCCACACTAGATTTATCGTAAGGATAGTGAGTGCAGTTGTTCATTGTGGCTAAATACGTTTATAACAGGCGAAAATGACACTTTTTTCTCCACTGCGGGCTCGGTACGAATGTTTTAACACGCAAAATGGAAGCAGAATTCTTTCAAATGTAAGTAACAGGTGAGTATAATTGTCGCCATGGTAAAGTGAATTCTCCATAGAAGGCCACCGGAAAAGCCATTTATTCGAGCGCCATTGAGGAGCAGCAAAGCTGTCCGTGAAATGATATCGGAAAAACCTCAGGTAAATGGAGAATCAGTGTGTTCTTCCGAATGTAAGGCACCGAAACACATTTCTTTTAATGCCAGGACAATATACAAAACTCTCCGTGTCAGTGAAGGTAGGCACGATAGAAATGTTTGTCTTCCGTCGTGGAACAGGTAATTCATGTAAACATATTATTCCAGGTGAGTAACTTGTGATACTGTGAGTACGAGGCGAGCTAAACCCATTTGTTTCGACCGTGAAGTTGGCGCCTCCAGCATGGCGAAAAGAGCTACATTTGTAATGTTGAGTGGGTTCCTCATACCCAAGGGATGGAGCCTATTTGGATGCCAGTACATAAGCTTTCCTTTCTGGCGGATGTGACCGTGGAAATCCCTGGTGAAACGAGCAATGGACAAGTGCCAGTGAATTATAGAGACAGCAATGAATCAAGAAGCACTATGGAATGACTGATGGCACGCAACGGTGAATATAATACTCTAAAACCTATGTAATTTTGCTTAGTATACATGAGTCGCAAGCGGGTCCTTTACATCACGTCGCTGGTGTGTCTCAGACCGCAAACCTTGCTCAGGAAGAAGGTTCTGCACGCTCTGATTCAAGCGACCAATATAACAAACAGTGTTTACGATATTGAGCGAACAATACGATTGTTGGAGAGAAATACAGATAAATCGGTGATGAAGAAAGCAGTCCATATGCAAGAGGCAGTTTAGCTAAAACTAATGCCAACTAGATTGAGACAGAAAGCGCAAGCAACCAGTGCGTAAGGCAACGTTCCAAGAGGAAAACGTAATGCGGAAAATCGGCGAGTAACGGATGAATGCGGACTGCAGCGCAAAGAGTAGTGGCTGCGAGTAACTACGCCGAGGCGCTCATAAATCCGGTATCATATAGCTGTCAAAATCTAGAGAAAAGAGTCCGAGGGGACCAAAACTGGCGTGCTTTGGGAGTCGTTAGCCAGAATACGGTTATGCTGGCAGGCGAATGCGAACCTGGGGTAAACAGCGGATTCATAGGCAGAGAGGTAAGGTGAGCATACTCATGGAAGTAATGGCCAAGCTACACTTAGCAGTGGTCTGAATGCTGCCAGTAAGCAGGAGCGAGGTCAGAGTGGAGGAGACCATAAGCGCGAGGATAGGTTAGTACAGCGCAATGAGAGTAAACCGTACCATAAAGGTAGGAAAAGAAACGGAGTGCAATGTCAGCGAAGGCCAAGGATAAAACGAACATAAAAGCAACAGTGATCTAAACATATCTGGAAGGAGCGAAGTCGCTGACAAACTGTGACCGGAGAGGACACGGACGTATGGGAGTAATAGGAGTGCAGTAGCCTGTTCAGATAAGAATAGTTTAGTCGACGCCTTAAGGTTGGGTCTACAGTGGTGGTGAGAAGAACTGTGGGAGGGTCAGCGGAAATAGACAGGTTAAATCTCAAAAAGGCTATATTATACAGGGGTGATTAGGTCCGACAAGGCTCTCGAATTGAGAGAGACCAAACAGACGACACTTGATTAATCAGTGCATTGAGCTTGATGCGTACAGACAAGATGAACAAAGAACAGAGGATCAGCACGCAAGGGTAAATCCTCCGAAAAAGATGCAAGCCTATGAATGCGCGATCAACTTTTCTTAAAAGCGTAGCTGCTTCGGAATAGTAAAACATATCGTTTTAATGAAACTTATAACCGAAAACATGTAGTTCCTACGTGTGACCATTGTTTTAGGTAATTGTCCGACCAAGGAACATGACGTTCTGATGTTCATTGAAATCAGTTATAACTGTTTTGTCAAAGTTAGATTTCGGTGTGATTTCGCGATGTAGTAAACTATGAGCACAGGAGCCAAAGCAATATTTCGGAGCAATCGGTGTCTATAAATGGTTGACCAATTATGTTTTTTAATTGTATCCCCATCTCTCAACAGCAAACGTATTAGTTTACATTTTAATGTTGTACAGTTTCAATCATGAAAGCATGAAAATTATTTTACTGTCTCTGTTACATTTGCCATAACATATCAGTACAGTTGCATCTACCTGAATGTGCATCCATGGGCGGGCCTTGTATTTTCGAAACTAGTATATTTATTTATTTTGCAATTCTAGCTGTTACCGGGATTCTGGAGTAGCCTCCGGGAAAAGCAGGATAGGATAACGGAGCCACTAAGCTGATCAACCAAGTCTGGGTAAAGGACCTTCATGGCAAAAAATTGCGGAGCTAGTGAAGCTGTACCCAACGAGGAAAAAGCAAAGTTAGAAGGGTAAGCAGGATAAGCTACCGGGTCTAATAGAACATTCAGTAAGAAACGCCAAAAGGTTCCTTTTTGGTCACTAATTAGAGCGCGTTTACCTTGCGCTATATATGCGGTACGAGCCTACCGCCTACAAGTTTCCAAGTTTTCCACAGGTACTTCCACTGGACTGGAACACGCCGTCAAGGACTGAATGGTCCGTAACTAGCAACTCGGATAATTACCCTAGCAAAGAACCTATCGCTTAAATGACCAGAACTGTAACCCAACGCGACCACAGAAGGCAGCATTCCCTTCAGGATAGAAATTGGATAACAGGTGACTGCGAGAACAGCAAACGTGGTCTGCTTCATGCCATAACCTTCAAATGGAACTAATTCCAGTAACATATAACGCTACTAGCAACATTTTTTATATTTCCGTTAACAATCTGTTTTAACTGTGAGGTCAAACAGTTAAAACTTATATAATCTTTTACACTTTCCGGTGGCAAGACGAAAGTTGAGCACATTTGCACGTTTACAGATTTGATTGCACCTATGTGAGCATGCCTTGTTTGCGTGTTTCGCCCAACACCTAGAATAAACTTTAATTATTTATATATTTAAACTTGAGCGTACAAGATAACGCACGAAACGTAGCTTGGGAAGAGGTTTACTGAACATGAGAAAAGCCAGCTATAGACAAAATAGGGTACCATGAGAGCGCTAGTTAGGGAAAATGTAATTGGGCGTCGGAAGCGTGGACAGGGTGTCGTTTGCAGTCTGGCCGCGCTCGCCGAAGGCGCATATGGTGTGTACTAAACGAACGGGAACAATGTTCCGACAAGTAAACAGCTTAATTTCTTTTTACATAAAAAGGTTATAATTTTAATAAATTTTGAAATAATTTACACAATCATGCGAACTAATCTACAGGTCACTACAGACAAAAATATACATATATTTCTTAGATAAATATCTTGCTTTATCACTTAGAGCCTGCCTTATATGTTCGTGAGTCTATGTCAACAATGCAAAAGTGTTAGAGGAGCCGGTTCCCGATAAGAAAGAAATGAACATGGACAAGTTTAGTAAAATGCTTTGGGGCATGTAATCCATTTGGGTCTGCGGTGGTGGGGCATTAACAACTAGCTCTGGGTTTAGGTTGCATGAACCTGAAGGCTAAGTTTGCTCCATGTGTAAGCGCACACTATTTGATAAACCTTTGCCTAATTACGAGCTTATGCTCTCCACATTTTAAGTGCAGAGGCGAGCACCAGCGACGTTCAGCCACGTGCCGAGCTTAACTAGTACTGTAATGTCACATCAACTGTTAACTTGGTGGTATTTCTGATGAGAGCTGTGCTAACACCCTAGCCAAGAGAGATAAGGTAAACCCAGAGTAGAAAGGAAGGTAAATTGTGTGAGCTGGTTGTTCACCATCGCTTACCTATAAAGCATGGTAGGAAGTTGAGTCAAGTAAAATAGAAACTAACGCGCGGCCGGCCGAGATAAGGCGAAGCAGTAGTCAAATTTTTCTGGATGTTCAGCAAAAGTGTGTGACAAGTGCCTCTCTGTTGCTGGTTATCTTTCGTGCCAGAGAAATGTGATTTGGAAGTGCGGGGGCGTTACTGGCAAAAGCGATTAAAGAAACAGAGTTGGTTTACATGAGACCTGTCTACAAATGTTTCTGATATTGATCGGCTCATGACTAAGTATATGGGACCTAGAGAGGATAAGTGGAGAGCAAAATTCCTGGATTCTTGGGCCTATGACTTTTAGATTGGTCCCATTATCGACCAGATGAAATTTTTATAGTATTTTTCGGGATGCACGCCGATTATATTTGGAAACGGCGGAGTAATGTAGCGAGTACTCATGCTGAATGAAAAGGCATCAATTAAGGCCAACTAGCAACTGACATTTACGAAAGTTCCTAGAAGTACCTATTAGGCGGGCGCCTGCGACCCCGGCAGCTGTACACAGAACAATGCAAATGCCTTGGTAATTGCCAATAAATAACATATATTCATATTTTGCCTACTGCTATGCACGAGCATCGGATTAATGTAAAGATTGATCTGAAATCTTAAGAGTGCAGCCACTAGCCAGTCTAGAAATATTCCCATTTATTTATTTAAGGCTGATATTTAGACGGTGTTTTTGACCATTCTAGTGCTACCTTAGGGGCTTTATAAATAAATAAATTATTTTATGCTCAGTTTCATAGAGACACACCAACTCAGGCATGATCAAGGTTTAAAAACAGCTGTGTATCACGACGATACATCGGGTTCAATCGTGTGTAGTTGTAACGGTGTCGGGAAGAGTTGATATGTGAGTCTGTCGACTTGCCAGTATGTAGTTGTGGGCAGTGACTTTATGCAGTGGCGAGTCACATCCGCCACGTCGCATTGTTGTTTAACAGACATTTGTGGCTTTTTATAGGGAGAAGGCTTGCCAGGCGAAAACCCACCACGTCCTGCAACACTGCCGTAAGGCATTTCAAATATTAATGTTGAACTGGCAAAGCCGCTTGACGACTGGTTTTACCTTCTGTTTTTCGCAGAGAAATGGCTTCTAATTTCCTTTGTTAGTTGGACAGGTAATTTGATCGGGGTCGCCATGATTTTTGAGGTCGGTGGAGGAGAGGGACATCGCGCTTATTCTTCTTGTTGTATGTCCAGGTGAGCAAAAGTTCAACTTTTCCGCTGTCCAGATTTTTCAGATGTATAAGGGATGGAAGTATGAGGATATGTCCAGTTCTCCATACTGGACAAGGGTTGTGGAGAATGTAGTTCGGTCCTATCAGAGTTCTACCATGCTCCATGTAAGTCCTTATGGGTTGTTATGTCCGTTTTGGGCCAAAACTGTTCCTCAGTCCAATCCCAGATCTCCAAGAAGTCCCGGATCTCGGAGAAAAGGGAAAGTGAGGGACAACCGAAAGAAGACTGCACGAACAGGCGTGAAGTTGAACATTGTTAATGTCTTGTGTTACAACATCTGGGCTTGAGACAAAAGCATGTACACTGTGCAACATTAATTATGCTGAAAATGTCTTTTGAATATCCTATAGAATCATTAGCCTTATGGGTGGATTGCTAACGCTTGCGTAGAGACAAGAGCGTTGTACCAGTAAGTAAAGTAAAAAGTATCCGCTTAGAATGAGCCAAAATTTGCGTGGGGATAGAGAAAAGAGAGTTAGGATATTGGTAGTGATTGTCAGGTGCATGAACAGCACTTAGCGTAATCCGAGAGGGAGAGCATAATAAGCGAAAGTAAATAGGTTGCTGCGAGAGAGTCCTAAAGTTCAATGGGTGTTAGGGCAGCAAAAAGATTAGATGCCGATATTCTAAAGGAATAAAGGTTATTGAGACACGGAGTGGCTCCTAACAAGCACTGGATCATCGCATATGCATGGGGTCAATGGCCACTAGCTGCTTCTGTACAGAGATGCCGAAGTTACGACGACCGACAGATGATGTCGCTAGGGAGACTCAGTGGCCAGATGTAGCCATTCCAATCAGACGCTTGGTCACTAGTGTATGCGTATAGGGTCGCTGAGTGTATTAACAGGCCAGTAGAGGTAAGTGATAGGTCAACAGACCAGCTGAGCTGTAACGCAAACAGTCCGAGAGAATGAACATTGTAAGAGGGAGCGAGCTCTGGATATCCGCAAAGCTATATGAAAGCTATGGCGATTAGCTGCTGCTAAGCAGAGATAGTGGGTTCAGAAAAGAAAAGAATATATCAGTGGCTGGTATAGCCATATCATTAAGACGTTTGACCATTATTGGATACTTACATTTTTAATGAAAAAATCAACGTGCGAGCGAAGCTTAGAGAGACAGACGGCAGAAGAAAATGAAGGTTGGAGATTCATGGAGTGGCTCCTTACAAGCTACATGGAGCAAACGTTGACCAGCTGCTGTCAAGAGGAGTTGATGCGCGAAGGACGAACGACACATAATGGAGCGCTAGGAGAGAGAAGAGTGACCAGCAATAGAGTTCGGCTTAAGCCTTCAGTTACTATTGGATGCTACGGTGGCACATGATAAGTCAACAAAACCGCGGAGCTGTGACGCAAAGAAACCAAGAGAAGGAACTGTGTAAAGAAAGGAGCGACTCCTACCGAGCTCCGGAAATCCGCAAAATGTAAATTAAGCTATGGTGGCTGCTGCTGCTAAACATAGATAGTGGCGCTAGAAAAGAATGTATCAGTGGCTGGTGTGGCCATTTCAACCAGACGTTTGACCACTACTGGATACCTACAGTTTCGATGAAGAAATCAACATGCGAGTGAAGCTTAGAGAGACAGACGCCAGCAGAAAATGAAGTTTGGAGATCCAGGGATCGCAGCAGTGGATGGCAGCAACAATAGGCACGAACCCCTTATCCGAGGATTAGTTCAGGTAGAAGGCATTCACTAGGCCTACCTCAAAGCTCACAAGCCTAAAAATGTTTCATGGACCCATTGATCTAAGAATTTGGAATGTGATGAAGGTAAAGCTGCAGACTAAGGAATGAAGGTGCAGCTAAGATGGAAGGACTGAAGTTTGTCTGCTTGGATGGATTCGTTATTGCCCTGCCATATTTTATATGAGGAATATCTACGGAGTTGCCAACCAGCCAGGCAGTAGGCTAGGCTGTACTAAGTGTTGATCTTTTAGAACCTTGACAAACTGGCACTTGAAGAAGGAGGTCGATGGGTGTATGTACGTGTAGGTCCTTGCAGCCTTTGGACCAAAATCTTAGTGGAGGAACCAAAGTGCGTCAAGAATTAAGCAGAGATGGCTAAATATGGTTTGGTTTATCATTCTTTTCCTGCTACCTGTAAGATGCGTGCGACTGTGCCGGCTGAGACTTACTGGGGTTGGGATTACGGCTGTAGAGTAGATGAAAGCTAGGAAGGCCATTGATGGGGACGCCACATGTGGTTAATCTACCGCTTAGCAGCTGCAGCATCTAGTGATTCGCCAGACACAATGCCTGTCGAGTGGCAGACGTTGGAGCCAGGTAAAAGAGAAAACTTTTCAAGGACGGCGAAGCTAAGTCAAAGTGATTGTCAGAAAGTTCCGGATATCCAGCCAGCCGGTTTGACAGAGGCTTGGTTGACTTATTTTCCAGCGCCATGGAATCTGGAAAAGTGTAGGCTGTGATAAAAAAGACAGCTGAAGAAAAGGATCAGGATTTTCATACTGCCTGTCTACCAGTTTTTCCAATAGTGTTCGACATACATATAACCCAGCTAAATCTGAGTATATGAGGTTAAGAGAGGATAAGGTGTAAGGCAAAATTCAAGATTCTGGAAAATGTGGCTGTAGTATTGCTCACTTGGTCGACCAGTTAAAGTACATCCTTTTTAAGTATCCTGTACAGCCACAGACGGCGAAATTAAGCCAGTAGGCTTTTGGTCTTCTGGTTTGAATACTTTGGGTAGTATGGAGCACCTAATCCAAACGATTGAAAGCCATGGAATGTTGATGTTACCAGTGGAGTAACGACTGATAAGGAAGACTTATGGCTTTGTGTGCTGTTGTCATTACGCTAAATGTACTGGCCAACTATGAAGAATCTTAGTACGTGTCAGCAACTCAGCATGAATAAGTTACTGCATTGGCCCGAAAGTTTTCAGAAAGCAAGAGGCAGGTTAAGACACTATTTCCGTAATGGTTGCATGGGTCAGGATGAGGGGTCAAGTGTGACAGCAGTGGGAAAAGTAAGTTCAAGGGGAAGAGCTGTGATGATGTGAAGTCAATGCTGAGGAATGCGGGAAGTCAGCAGTGCTCAAAGAACTAAGCTAAGAGGGGGGTCAGCGATCAAGGGGAGTAAACAGACAGAACTAGGGCTGTTCTAGGCATTACCGGCCTGATGAGGTTGGTGTAATGACTGTCAGACTTAGGCTAAAGTAGTAGCAGCACAAGTTGCTGCAACGGGGTTAAGTAACCAACAATGTTGTAGTGATGTGGCTGTGCAAGCAATCAGATCTTCTGAAGCAGCGAATTTCGCAGTCTTTAGCTTGCAACTTAGTTGGATATGAATAAGTCCTTTAACAATCCGATCGATTTGATCAAAATGGTTAAGAATGCATCGATGATGCGGTAGTATCTAGATATCAAGCAACAAACCAAGGCAAGATTCGCATACTGGTCGTCATAGACTGGGTGGGGACAAGCAGGATAGCTTCGGGTATGATCGAATTAGAAGACAATGGCAGGGTGATGAACGCTGCAAGTAAGCATCGGCTCTGGGGAGAGACCAGGCTGGTTGAGGCATAAGTGGTTAAGAGTAGCCTGTAAACCCAACGTGTTTGTGAGCCCAGCGGCTAAATGCATTGTAAGATAGTGCAGTAGAGCAGCCTGCTGGGTCGTTTATGTTCCAGCTGAGCCAGTCTTCAAAGATGGTCATCCGAATCGTAGACATTGTCTAAGTGCATTATATTACCTGGGCACATAACGTATAGTATAGACTACTTGACAGCTGATTGTGAATCTCTCTTGGCAGTGCTGGTGCTTTGTTTTAGCTTTTTAGGTAAGCAGCTAGAAAGAAATGTGAACGTATTTTCTTCCTCCGTGGTAGCGGGGCAATACGGCAGCACCTTTTGCTGAGGTAATCTTCTGATCCGCTAAGCATTGTCCGGTTAAGTGTCACTGTGTATTTCTTGATGTATTACGTTACGTACGAAGCATATGTTTAAGGTAATTCATTGCAATCCTAAGGTTGGGTTTGAGGTAACCATAATGCTGTGTGTAACTAAGCGGTAGGTTTTGTTCAGTTATTATTTTGGTAAACCGCCGCTGAACCTCTTCGAGCCGTATGCGCTGACGCGCAAATTGATGCAGATGTAGATGCAATATTCCAGGTTTCAGCGAACATAACCGATAAAGTTTTAGTCGTGCCCGACCGTGGTAATGTAAAAGCCTATTTGGAAAGTTAATTGTCGAGCCTTCGCAACGATATCGCACATTCTCTGAGCAGTTGAGGCTCACAGAATATCGTTTGCCTAACTCTTTAGCCGAATGATTGAGTTGGATAGGTATGCAATTTAACGTCGATCGGCAATCAAGTATGGAGCGTTTGTGGGTCATGACGCTCGATTTATTAGCGGAAAACTAATGTGATACCAGGTCATCACACACAGATCGTCTTGTATTTCGCCAAATGTAGGAACTTTTCACTTGGCGGCAAGACATGTAGGACCTCTATATCGTTGGTGCAGAGGATGCGGCGGCTACGTCATAGGCTGTTACAGCGGTGGTTTAAATTTATAAAATTCAGGGTTCCACCAAGCACGCTCTCTTGAACCACCCCACTGGAAACTGTGACAGGTGTACCGAAGAAACGCAACCTAAACTACGTACGTCGCCCGAAAACTAAACTAGAAACTACGAACAAATAAACTAAGGCTTAACACGGTCTTGGCAGCAGAAGAAAAGAAGTTGCCCGGTTCCGTAGTTGAATAGATTTTGCAATCGTAGTGCAAGAGGACAGCAATTGTACAGCATGCGGTTGCTCGCGATATTTTATGCTGTGTCACAGTAATATAATACGATGAATGACCATGCAACGTCAAAGCTATGTAAGGGATCGAGTAAGAGGAATAAATACACGATATGGCAACCGATTTTAGGTCTCCGTAAAGCATTGTACAATGAGCATCCTAATTAGCGAAGAGAGATACGGTGTCCCCATGTAAGCAATCCAGTTTGAGGATAAAGCAGTTCCATTTAGACGTTACAATAGATAGATTCATTCTGCGCAATTTTCACAGTCTTCGTGTGCTCTGTTGGGTAGGATTCCAGCCAATCGAGTTAAGGTCTGGCCAACCCAACGAGGTTTTCGTAATTCTGCTTTAACCTGTTACAGCAACTAGTTCGACAACACTGTCGCAGGATGTGGTGGGTCTTGGCTGGCAAGCGTTCCCCTCATAAAAAGCCACAAATTTCTGCTTAAAACACTGTGAGGTGACAGTCGGGACTCGCCACTAAATAAAGTCACTGCCCCGTAAATATCCGGATAATCCTTTCCAACCAACGGACCTAAATCTTACACAAGCAGGTCACAGGTAATATCTAGCACACAAATATAGTGTGGCACAAATGAAGGCAAAACTACACAGCTACGCGGTTGGCGGCATCCCGTTTCGGATTTGCCTGGCACACTTGCCAGCCACAGGACGCCTTCACCTACAGTGGGTCCATGGGTAGCTTGCGCTGCAACACCCACAGCTCAAACTACACACCCCATATCCAGTGTAAACCCGACGGAATAAGGCCAAAAAGCAGGTGGATGTGAGCCACGTTTCATCAACGAAGCCGGCCCACACTCCTTCACAAGCAAATGCAAGCAAGCTGTATTTGGGAAAGCAGGCGCACAAAAGGCGGTGGCTGGACCGCAGCCCGCACAACACTGAGTGCATGTAACCGCCTTTGAACCTAGCTGGCCACAATGACCGTGCACCCTCGTCCCCTCCAGCAACAACCAATTGGCTCCTGAAACCAGTATGAAGGAGGTAGTGGGTAATAGACAGGTAGACACATTGTCAACATGCACACCAGGCGCAGCTACACCGGGGTATCAAGCAACAGCCATTCCCATTTAACGACAAGATGAAATAAAATAAATCGAATAATGTATACAGATACCGTGGCATAACTCTTCGCTAAATTACCATATGAGGTAAGTTGGTTAGTAACTAATCCGCGATAAGTAAAAATGTTCACAAGTTACTTAAAAATGCTACAAACCCGACAAAGTTACCCAAAATAAGCGCACTCAGCGTAAGCATCTTGGCCATTTAATAGAAGATTATGTTGCATTCATCATGCTTCTTCACCGCAGTCGAGCTACATCAACTTACACTTAAACTAAACCTTTTTATGGTGGACAGACTTCATTCCACTTTAGTTGGTTTGTTCTGCGTACTTAATAATCTTCCCCTAACTTGCACTCGTCACTCATGCAAACTGTGGTAATCTTGCTTAATTTTAACACGTGGTATTTTTAAATAACTTTCTGACATTTTGTACTTATTGAGGATTCACTTATAACTAATTGCTTCCGTATGCTCATTTAGCGAGTATTTATATCGTCATGTCCGCTCACTTTATCGCTATCGGATTTCGAATGATTGGCTGTTGTTTGACATCCCAAGTGTGGATTGGTTGATGTGCATGTTGACAAGGTGCCTGCCTGTGTATTACCCACCACCTCGTCTATCTGGCTCTAGGAGACAGTTGGTCGGTGCTGGACGGGACGAGGTGCACGGTGCTTGTTGTCGTGCTTGGCTAGAAGAGTGGTTTCATGCACTCAGGGTGGAGCGGACTACCGTCCAGCCACCGCCTCGTGTGCGCTTGATTCCCCAAATACAGCATGCTTGTGTTTGCCTGTGAAGGAATGTGGGTCGGCCCCATTGATGAAACGTTGCTCTCATCCACATGCCTTCCGGTCTTATTCCTTTGGGTTTACACTGGACATGGGGTGTGTGGATGGTGCTGTGGGTGATGCAACGGAAGCCATCTATGGTCCCTCTGTAGGCGCGGGCGTCGTGTGGCTTGCCATAGTGACAGGCAACGCCGAAACTGGATGCCGCCAACCTTCAGGTAGTCGGAACAAACCAAATAAATGGGAATGAAATTTATCCAGCTAAAAAGATCTAGTTTAAATGTCTGTTGGTTAAGCGCAACTGCAGTGAAGAGGCATCAAATCAAAGCGTCGAATCATTTTCAGCATCAAACATGCAACAGCAGCTTCAGCATGGGACACAGCTACGTATGCACGCATGTATGCACAATTATGCGTATGAACACCCAGAGCACATAGACTGTTATGTCCAACATATCCCAGGTTGCGCATTTTTGATCGCGCCTTGTTATGTTAACATAAGGCAGCGTGTAAACGCTTGCCTCGCCTTGTCGATAATAAAAACTTTATTCAGATGGTTATGCAACAGGCGTATATGGGGGGACCTAATCAAACGACCTTTGCATATCAAGGTATAGTGTAATTACGGCAAGACCTGAATCTATCGCGCTGGCGGCATGGTCACGGAATTCCTGCTGACAGGCTGCTTAAGGTCGAGCGCTTAGAAACTCATGTTCTGACCTACTAACCTGTCCTCCTGCGTACAGGTTGTCTCCGAGTGCTCTCTTAAGAATTTACCCAGCACGTGTTGGATAATGAATGTGTATTTGATAGGTTGGTAGTAATTTACTTCCCGTCCGCTGCCACCTACGTGGCGCGGTGGTGTGACTGCGTGCTTCCAAGCTGAAGGGTATTGGCCCATTTCCAAGGTAAGTGTGAACGGTTTTGAGAGGAAGATTGGAAGCCCTTTGCATCCGTTCCTATTAAAATGGGCGAACTTCCGGCAGGGCCAAGTTTCTGGATGACATACTTGCTGTGATGGTGGAACGGATAGCTTTTAGATCAAACTGAACCGTGCATAGTTGCTGGTTGGTGGAAAGGTAAAGTTTAGTAGTGACTGGGAGCTTTTCTGGGCCCTTGGACCCTGAAGTAGGAGTTGAATGCTCCGCATAGAAGGCGTGGGTCCAGGATTGCAGCGTTGGGACTAACATTTATGGAGGGGAACTTTGCTCCACAATGCGGGGTTCAAGAACGTGGCAACCGGCTGAGTTGTTTGGCTTTTTCCCCTCTGGCCATTATCGCTCTATCCTGGGTAGTTTTTAGCAGCATGGATGTGGCTGCTAGCTGCCACTCAATCTCGTTGAAATTCAGGACGAGTATTAATTTCAACGTCTTGTTGTAGGAACGTCCTATTTGGCGCCTGCTGGCATGCATCTTAGTGTGCCTCATCTCTTAGTGAGATTTTATCTAAAAGAGACAAAGAGGCCATGAGACCCAAAACGTAGTGTAGTTCACTGTTAACGTATTAAAAGTTAATCTCTCCAAGGATTTGGACGGAAAGAATTCGTCCCAGTTCCATGATCAACTAAAGTTGGCAACAATAGCCCGATTTATGGAATTCAACTGGAGTAGCTCTTAATAGTATATGTTCTATCAAGACAGGTGGCCGGGATTTTTAAGTACATTGAGCTGTATACAAATCTGTGGTCAATTTCATAATCTTTGGGATAAAGCTATCATAAAGTTTGGTACATAATGGTCGAGAGAAACCCCGCAGGATTGTGTAAATGGTTCTAAAAGATATTAAAATTATAGCTGTTTTATCCAATAAGGACTTAAGCCGTTTCCGTTTCGGAGGATTATTCTCGTTCGTTTGCAACGCACCGTATGCGCCTTCGACGAGTGCAGCTTGACTGCAAACCACACGTCGTTCACGCAATTGACGCCCAACTATATTCTCCCTGGCTAGCGCTTTCTGGTGCCCTATACTTTTGCTTAGCCAGCTCTTTACCCGTTCAAAAAGCTTATTTCCAAGCTGATATTTTGTGTTATTCCGTACGCTCTCGGTTGGTCGTTAGTCTCCTACCGGATATATAGCGCGCGAGCAACGCGTTATAACTGGTGACCCATGGAGAAATATTTTGGCATTGCGTATTGAACGTTCTATCAGACGCGGTAACTTATTCCGCCTCCCCCACCAACTTTGGTTTATTCTATTTGGATTCAGTTTCACTGGCTCCGTAGCTTTGTGCCATGGAGGTCATTCACCTAGATTTGGTTTAGCAGGTTAATGGTAAATCCCGAGTAGTTTGCCGCCACAATTGAAGAGAAGCATCTGTCAGTGACTTCAGTGTGTCGTACAGAATTTTAGATAAGCGGTCCCAACGGCGGGTAATATTTCCCAGGAAGAACCATGTAGTAATTAGGATGGGAAAACGCACCTTGGTGAATCGCTACCGACTTTTGGTATCGGTGATGCTTTTATAAAGCACGAAATAGTTCTGCTACGGCGGTAACTGCAAAGTAGTGAAACCAGAAGAAACTTACAGTCAGAGGATTCTCAGTATTATAGAAGGCGAACGGCGTGCCGTATTAGTTCCTGGGATGAACAAGGTTGTAGTGGACTACGATAACCTTAGCAATAGTTTGAACTTCTACGTCTGCAACCAGTGCGCTCCTGCCTCTCGAGCCGGGAGAACTATAAGCAGGGTACGTGAATCTGCATGATAAAAAGGTTGGTGAATGGTGTCAACTGATTCTGAGGCCAAGGGAAATATAGCTATGGATGTCGCAGGTTGATACGCGGAGACGCCAGGTAACCATTTTTGTGGTTGTGCACGACATTATTTCCCGAAATAGGCCGCAAGTAGCCTGGCAAGCCGCCCCATAAAAAAGTAATTAAATAAATAAATAGATGGTATATTCTTGGTAAACCAAGGTAAACCTGTGAAGGCGCGTTCAACTATGCAAGCAAACACAAACTGCTTTGGAAAAGTAAAGCGTATTCTCTTACCGAATAGTATAACCAGTACTTTTTAGTTCATCCGAATGAGCATTTTGTCAGGTAATAGTCCCACCAAGGAACATGAGGTCGCTGGGGTGCGTAAAAATCTGTTATAACTGTTGTGCTAATATTTCACTCCGTCGGGCTCTCGCCATGTAGTAAACCATGGGCACAGGAGCCAAAGCGTGATTTCGGTGCAAGCAGTGTCCATTAAATACTCGGAACGTTCGGTGCTCCATCAAATCATTCTCCATAGTAAAACCGGTTACACAGGTTGTATGTAGAATGCTGATGACTGTGTCGGTGTGACATGTTCAGATGTGAATTTATTCAGTAGCTAGTCACATCCGCCACGTTGCAGTGCTGTTAAGCGGACAGTTGTGGCATTCTATAGGGAGAACTGTTGCCGGGCGAAAACCCACCACGTTATAGAACGCTGCCGTATATTCTGTTGAACAGTAGTGCAATCCGGTGTTGAGGCTTACAGACCGATTTTGCACTCGAGTACCAGCAGTCGGTTGAACGTCAAATATCTTCCTCGGTTGTCCGATTGGTTTGGTAATGGTCCGGCAGTAGTCTTTGAAACTGATCAAAGGCACAAAAGCGTCGTAGAGACGAATGCTGCGTGGTGCTGGTGAGTAAACTGCTTGTTAAAAGCGACTGCCTTCTTCTGTTATATACCTGTCCGGTTGCGCAGTTTGTGTCCAGCTATCCACACTAGATTTATCGTAAGGATAGTGAGTGCAGTTGTTCATTGTGGCTAAATACGTCCATAACAGGCGAAAATGACACTTTTTTCTCCACTGCGGGCTCGGTACGAATGTTTTAACCCGCAAAATGGAATCAGAATTCCTTCAAATGTTGGTAACATGTGAGTGTAAGTTTCTCTATGATCAAGTGAAATCTTCATAGAAGGCCCCTGGAAAGGTCATTTATTCGAGCGCCATTGAGGAGCAGCAAAGCTCTCCGTAAAATGACATCGGAAAAGCCCCAGGTAAATGGAGAATCAGTGTGTTCTTCCGGAAATATAAGGCACCGATTCAACTTGGTTTTAACGCTGGCGAGAATAAAAAAGCTCTCCGTGGCAGTGAAGCTACGAGTGATAGAATTGGTTGTCTTCCGTCGTGGAACAGGAAAATCATGTACACATATTATTCCGAGTGTGTAACTTGTGGTACTATGAGTACGAGGCAAGCTAAACCCAGTTGTTTCGACCCCGTGAAATTGACATCTCCGTTATGGGAATAAGGGCTACATTTGTAACAAGGAGTGGGCTCTTTATATCCCGAAGGTAAGATCAAGTGCTTAACCCAGCTGGCTATTGCGGACAGGTCAACCAGTCTCAGTGAATAAACCTCTTTTGGCGGATGTAACTTTGAAAATGCTTGTTAAAAGGGGCAAAGGACAAGAGCCAGTCAAACAGAGGGACAGCAACGAATAAAGAAGCACCATGGAATGACTGCTGGCATGCAACGGTGAATATAATACTCTAAAACTTATGTAATTATGCTTAGTATATATGCGTGGCATGCGCGTTCTGTTCATCACGTCGCTGATGTGTCCCAGAATGCAAATCCTGCTAAGGAAGAAAGTTCCTCACGCGCAGACACAAGTGAGCAATATAACAAAGCGTGTTTACAAAAATGAGCGAATAATGCGATTGTTAGTGTGCAACATAAATAAAGCGATGGTGAAGACAGCAGTCTGATGACGATAGGCAGCTTAGATGAAACTGAGGCAAACAAGCCTGAGACTGAAGGTGGAAGCAACAGTACGTAACGCAACGTTTAACGAGGATAACCTAATGTAGAAAAGCGGCGAGGAACGGATGAATGCGGACGGCAGTGCAGAGTAGTTAATGAGACTAATTACTATGAAGCGCTCATAATTCCACCGTCTTAAAGGCGTCAGAATTATAGGGGGTCACATAGGGCCAAACCTGCCTCGCTTTGGGAGCGGTTAGCCAGAGTACGGTAATACTGATAGGCGAATGCGAACCTGAGGTAAACAGCAGATGCATAGGCAGAGAGGTAAGGTGAGCATACTAATGGAAGTAATGGCCAAGCTACACTTAGCAATGGTCTGAATGCCGCCAGTAAGCAGGAGCGAGGTCAGAGCGGAGGAGACCATACGCGCTAGGATAAGTTAGTACAGAGCAATGGGAGTAAACCGTACCATAAAGGTAGGAAAAGCAACGGAGTGCATTGGCAGCGAAGGCCAAGGATTAAAAAAATAAAAGCACCAGTGATCTAGACGTAATCGTAATAGATCGATGTCGCTGACAAACCATGACTGGAGATGGCGCGGACGTCTGGAAGTAATGGGAGTGCAGTAGACCGTTCAGATAAGTATAGTTTAATCGGCGCAGTGAGATTGGGTCTACAATTGTGGTGAGAGAAACTGTGGGGACGGTAAGTAGAAATAGACAGGTTAAGTCTCAAGGAAGCTATATTATACAGGGTTGATTAGGTTCGGCCATGCTCTCGAAATGATAGAGACCAACCAGGCGACACTTGATTAGTCGGTGCATAGAGATGGAATCGTGCAAACAAAATGCACAGAAAACAGAAGATCAGCAGGAAAGGGCACGAAAGAGATGGAGAGGCTGTTTTGACATTGGGTGAGCGAGTACAACGGATTCTTGAGGTAATAAAGACCGCAATGAGTCCGCAGAGTCTAGACCTTTACCATCCCTGTGGTCTGAAAGAGATTACAGAGATGCACAGTGTTCAGGTGAGACTAGCTTGGGACTAGCACTGAGATTTAGATGCCCGACTGAAGAAGCCTTAAAAGCAGGGAGCTCAGAAATGACAGGATCGCGTTGAAAACGCTTTACTGTTAAATGCGGCGAAGCCAACGAGACTCTTGCCGGTCTTCCGAACAACGTCGGTAATAGCATATAGTCTAAGCGAATTCCAAGAACAGGGGACTAGTAAGACGAGACTGGATAAGTCGGCACACAGATATTAAGCCGCGCCTTTAAAGTGGGGAGAAAATAAGGTGAGTCAGCTGATGACAGGTTTGGGATGAAAAAGGCCATATGTATATAGGGTTAGCAAGTCAAGCAGGCTCACGATGTGAGAGAAGTGGTGTGCTGGTTATGCAGAGCCTAAAATTTTAACATTTCGATAGACTGGAAGCAGTCAACTAGGAGAATATAGCGGGGCACTGGGAGCTTGCTTTCCGGTTAAGGAACAAACCATGACAGGGGGCGCGATAAGGAGAGGTCAGATTCGAGATAGTAAAGGCTTACAGATAAAAATAGGAATGTTACCTTAGCTCTCGAGGTAGTGTGGACTGAGCGTTTAGTCTTCCGAGCAATGTACGGCAGCGTCACAAAACTCGGAGAGCAGGGGAGCAAGCTGGCGTGACTAGATTCCCGCCTCGAGATTAATTCGTACAGTTAAGTAGGAAAGAAAAATGGAGTCAGTAGAATTGCACAAGCCAGAGGTAGCAGCGGCTATATTAACATAGGGTGAACAAGTCCATCAGGCTGTCGAGATTAGAGAGACGTTGTTTGGAACCTACAGACCTTATACCGTTTGCGTACCGGTAGTCTGGAAGAAATCACAGAGAAGCAGAAGGGTGAAATAAGACTAGGCTAGGGCAGAGCACGGTGATTCGGCTGTCAAGTTGAAGAAGGACAGAAAACGGAGAGCATAGCAATAAAACGACAGGATCAGGATGGAAAGGTTGGCTGCTATGGTGTGGAGGAGCCAACGATGCTCTTGAGTGAAGGGGTAGAGAGCGTTCAGTCTTCCGGAACATGGCCTGTAATGTCGCAATAGTCCGCGAAAGGTCGGTGAGCAGGCGACCGATCAGACGAGACTGGACTAGCCGGCGCAATGTGATTGAGCGGTGCAGTTAATTTTTGAAGACAAATGGAGTGGGTCAAGAGATGAGCAGGTTAGAGATGGAAGTGCCTATAATAATAAAGGGTGCACAAGCCAAGCAGGCTGTCAGCGTGATGAAAATGGAACAATGGAACAATGGTTTATTACGGGTAAAAAAGCGTTGCTTAACAAGTCCCGTAGGGTGGAAAATTATTGTGAAAATCAATTGCATGATAAAGGGAAAAGCGTTGTGGTGGACTCACCATAGACTTATGCGGAATAGCGGAGAAGTTCGCGTATGAAACATATGAAACTATAAATCCATTGGTTAGGCGTTTGGCAAGAAACCGTTTGATTGCGTTTTGTAGCCCCTGGCTAACAAGTCATAAAATGAAATGTAAGTGAGACAATGCATCGTCAACACGTTTTTTAAATATTGCCAGATTGGGAGCAGAGGCGACATAATTAGGGAGGGCGTTCCAAGACTGGCACACGCGGAGTGAAAAGAAATTTTTGCGGCATTCAAGCCGGCTATACTGAATTGTCAGTTTCAGAGGGTGACCTCTTAGTTTAGTGTTGTGGTTCAATTCCAGAAGCGCACGGCAAATGTGGTTTGGGTTCTTCAGAATCTGGTAAACCATTATGAGATCCCCCGCAAAAGCCGAAATCGACTGCTGTACATTCTTAGAGATTTCAGTCTAAGCTGATAGGGGAGATGAAAGAGGCCCCTGACATTCTTGGTTGCCCGTAGTTGAGGAGTCTCGAGAGCAACGAGCTCCTGTTTCTGCCACGGCTGCCACACCTGAATAGCATATTCCACGTGAGGTCGCACGTAGGCGTTAAGCATTTGGGGAAAGATTGAGGGTTCAAACCGACCGAAGGCTCTGCGAAGAAGGCCGAAGTGTTGATTGCCGGTTCTCGTCGCCTTCTCTGCTTGTTTTGAACACCCGAGATCTTCCTGCACCAATACACCCAGGTCACGCTCCTGAGAAGCGTTCGCCAAAATGTGGTCTCCAATCTTGTAAGCGCTCACCGGCTGGTGACGCAGATGCATCACTTTGCACTTAGCAATGTTCAATTGAAGCTTGTTCCTCTTTGACCATTCGTAAATGCGATCTAAGTCATGTTGGAGCAGATCCTGATCGGACTTGTTACCAATCGCCCGCCATATCTTGACATCATCGGCGAAAAGCAGGAAATTTGAGGAGATGACTCTTGCCAGGTCGTTGATAAACACAAGGAATAAACGCGGTCCCAGAACTGAGCCTTGCGGGACACCACATTCCACCTCAATTGGGTTAGAGAGTGATCCCCTAACACGTACTTGAAGCTTTCGTTGGTAAAGGAAGTTGCCAATCCAACTAAGTACAGGATCACCGATTCCGTAACGCTGTAGTCTTTGAAGTAGGATGCGGTGATCAAGGCGGTCGAAAGCTTTGGAGAAGTGCAGATAGATGACATCGACTCCGACCCCATCATCGGCCACTTCCGTCCAACTACCTCGTGCAATAAGTAGGTTGGTAGTGCATGACCGGTGTTGACGGAAGCCATGCTGTTCCGGTACCAAAATGTTGCATTTTTCTAGGTAGTCCATTAAAGTGTCAGAGACGACTGCTTCCACCACCTTCGCGAGCACAGGGAGGAGAGTCACTGGACGATAGTTTGCAGGATCGGAACGGCTACCGCCTTTAAAAATAGGGGTGATAATGCCACACTTCCACATAGTGGGGACTTGTTGTTCATCTAAGCACCTTTGAAAGAACTGTGACAGTGGTTCAGCTAGCTTGGTGGCCACAGCCTTCAGTGCCTTCGGGCGGATGTTGTCTGCTTCTGGAGAACTATGCTCACGCAGTGAGAGTAACTTCCTTAGCACCATTGATGGGTTGAAAATAACTTTTGTAAACAAAGGTGTCGGTAATGTGCTTGATATTATGGGACAGGTAGATGTTGCGAGTTCGAAGATTGGGGCGTATTGAAGCCGCAGTGCATTAGCTGCTTCTTCGGCGCTTTGTACTCTACGGCCTGTCGTAAATAGTGGGGGGATTCCATGCTTCACTTTACGAAGCTTATTGACATGCCTATATAGCAGTTTGTTGTTTGCCATGAAATTTTTGGCTAGGCTCTGTTGATAAGTTACTTTGTCCTCACGGAGAAGTGCAGTGCAATGGTTGCGATGGGTCAGGAAATTTTCCAAATTCTCTGAGTCGGGGTTAATCTACAGTGCCTAGACCGTGCATACCTTTATGGTTTGGAAGCAGTCAAAGACAATCGGACTGGCCAAATAAGGCTAGGTTAGGGCAGAGCACTGAGTGTTGGTTGTCCGATTGAAGAAGTATTGAAAGCAAAGCGTTCAGTCATCAGTACAATGGCCAATACTATCACAGTAGTCGGAGAGCAGTGGACCGATTAAACGAGACTGCATTAGTCGACGCACCCAGATTGTGTCGTGCAGTTAATGTTGGAAGACAAAGGGCGTGGGTCAGGAGAAGAGCAAGTCGGAGAGGGAAGTGGTTTATACCTAAAGCGTGAACAAGTTCTGCAGGCTGCCATGGTGAGGGAGATCTGCCTTTGCGTCTACTGATCCTGGACCGGTTATATTCTGGTAGTCTCAAAGAAGTCAAGGAGAAGCAGACTAGACAGATTAGACTAGGGCAGGGCACTCTGAGCTGGCTTTGCGGCTGAGGGAGAAATAAAGACAGATCGCGATAAGGAGTGGACAGCGTCGAGAGAGAAATGGTTTTTAGACGAGAGACGAAAAAGTAAACTTGGCTCTACGGGTAATGGGGACAGAGTGTTAGGTATTACTAACAAATGCCGGTAACGTCACAGTAGTCTGAGGGAACTCGGAGAGCAGGCAATCGATCAGGCGACACTAGATTTACCTGCGCATTATGATCAAGTCGTACAATTAAGGTGGGAAGACAAATAAAGAGTCTGCAGAGGAACAGGCTTGGGATGAAAGAAACTATATGTATACAGGGTATGAACTTCAGGCGGGCTGGCGATGTGAGACGTGGGTTGTTAATTAAATAATATTAACTGAGAATACCGGATTCGTCTGTTTGGCATGCCCATTGAACTTGTCACATCCACAATTACATACATTGCATCCACCGCAACGTCTGTGTGCTTTTTGTGGAACACGGCGGGTATAACAGATACGCTCCAGTGTACAAAGCAAGAAAAGCTGCTAGTAAGGAGACTTTAGAAGATATTGCAGCGCAGCAGGCCGGCACGCATCAGGAAATTACGGAACACAGTTGCTTTCTAGCTCTGTAATTAGTCCACACGACGGTAACGCCTGCGAAAGCCGCTTACCCAACAACTATCTACTCCTTTCAGAAGCTCATTACCAGCGTTCAACCTTCACCCACAAGGAGACATCTCCGTTTATAATCTGACTGTCTCCATAAGGATACCATGCGTCGCATCGTGTTCAAACCCACGGTGTGCATGTAGACCATGGGTCATGCTGCTTTCATGTCAAACGAAGCACTCAAAAGAGCTTCTTGCCCGCCGTTTAGAGCAAAATGACAGACCCTTTCATGCACTGCATTGTTTCCGGGAAAGTTACCTAATCTTCAGTTTTCAAGCCACGTTGTACCCACTTGTTACAGCTGCTATATCCTGAGTGATAATTCATCCGCTTCACGAACGTGCGTGCTTGCGCGTCAAATATAACAAATTTCAAAATAATTGTGAAGGGGAATCACATCCTCTCAGAATCAATCCATCGGACAACACCCCGATTAACCAATTGATAGCTGGAGCAAAAATCATGGATGCTGCCTGGCTTGCATTCACCAGAGTAGAATCTGACGACGAAGGGCTGTGTGGTTACGGGAGGACAGCACTGCACATGATGGGCCAAATTCGCAGCTTCGATGCTCGAAAAGCCGTAAATCCGTCAATGTGTACCTGGATATAAGTAAAACCGCCGGAAGGAATGCGTTCCCCGCGTAGAAATATCTTCAACCCAATACACAAACCCAACTGCCCGTACTTGACGGTGGAGACTGCAATAGTCTAAGTTGCTCTAGGAGTTCGCATTAATGTACAGTAAGCTTTAATCGGTTCTGATAAAAGCGTACTCCATCCATGCAGCCAGCTGTTCACAGATGTCTTAGGCGCTTTGCAATTTAACACCTATTCACGCAGCAACCGCAGAAAAGCATCAGCACGGGTTTCCTTAGAGAATTTCTCATGAACGACCTGAAAAATATTCGCCATGGGGATTCATGGTCGCCTTTACCATGCGGGTAACAAAGGGAACGCCCACCTGAGGAAGAACGCACAATACGAGGACCGTCCACTAAGGGAGATAACTGCGCCAAGTATTCCCCAGCTATATTTATAACGTTTAGGAAGTATTAAATCGAGGTCACCTTCGTTATGGCCGAATGAAGAAGTACTAGTCGCCGATTCTATGAAAATATTGCCGGAGAAGGTATCACAACTAGGCGACATTACTGCCGCTGTGACGTTTGTTTGAATGTTCCCCTGCAGAGAAAAAGTAACAGCAAGTGTGGTAAGTTCGCCTAAATCTTCTAACGCTCTATATATAACAGGATAGTATAAGAAACACGACAATATTACCATACCAAATGCACTCACGAACAAAGTGTATACGTAGCTAAACAGCGACAAAATGCGTACGAGGGAAGGCTACCGCAGTTAACTGTCTGCCTCTATTCAAATGTTGATATTCGATACATTTAAACAACAATTGCCCCTTTAGACAAGGAATTTATTGTTGACTTTCGAGCCTAATTATAAAATATTATTGTAACACAATGGCAATGATATGCCAGTTGTCATCAGCCGGTGCAGAACACTGGTAGTTTATTGGTTTTTGTCACTGGTCACGGTACGATCATTTGCTGACTATAGGAAACGAAATTTCGTCAACTGTGCTGGGTGGCTTTTCCTATAGCATAGGTAAACCTTAAGGCTCCCCTCGTTGACAGTTCTGCACCTCCCATCTCACTGCTGTAAAAGAAGGAAATCGAGAGAGAAGACTTCGTGGATGAGACAGTCGGGTTTGACAATGACAGCATGTCGAATACGGGCTGTGGCTTATCAGGACAACTGGATCCTGAGTTCTCTAAATGCATAGGTTTTACCAGAGATATTTATTGCTAAAGCTGTGGATAATAAGGTCACGAACTCCAAAACCGTGAAAAGGTAATGTGGCATGCTACATTAAGTAGTCGTAAAAATGTGAAAACAGTGTATAACTGCACGCAAGTAGTTAAAAAAGAAACTGATGTTAACAGTCGCTTAAGAAGGGTAGCTCTTTGTTTCCGTAAAATGAACTAAGTGTCAGCAGTTATGGTTAAGTTTCCGAAATGCATGAGTGTCCATGTATAGCGAATAATTAGTAAGTACCAGTTGTTTTGTAGTGGAGGTTACCTGGGGAAGTGGTAACGGTGTAAACGAAACGGTGAGCAGAATCATTGTAAATCGTTAGATAATGGCGGGGGTGCAAACAGGACCCTCTCTCAAGCTATATATATGTCATAATTTGTACTGAACAAGGTTAGTCACGCACGTTCGCATTGCTAAACATTTGGAATTATTTTATGTACGGTAGAAGTTATGCGAAGGCATGTGTAAACGTGGAATCATGAAGCAGTGTGCCTATGGTGTGGTTCATAAATATGTGTGCATGTTTGTATAAATATAAATAAATAAATAGATAAATAAATCTTTTATTCTCAACAAGGTGTGGCACGCCTTTACAGACATGATCATTTTGACATAACGATGCATGATCAAGAATGTGCAAATATCCGATATGTTTGGCATAGCAGTTTGCGTTTGTGTAGGGGGTATGTACGTATGTCATTGTGAGTGTATGTGTATGTAGCTATGTATTTTGTGCTTGTAGTCGTGCTGCTCCAATCTTTAATGTTTGCTGTCGTCATCAATATGCGAGTAGGAGATTGGTGTCCGTGGGTTGGACAGAATTATCTGGATATCCACGGGGCAGTGACTTTATTATGTGGAGAGTCTCGACCGCCACGTTACAGTGTTGTTAAGCAGACCTTTGTGGCTTTATATAGGGAGGACGCTTGCTAGGCGAAACCCACCACGTCCTGGAACACCGCTGCCGAACTATTAGCTGGAACGGGTTAAACCCGAACCACCCGACTGACACCACGAGGAGGTTGTTCGGCTAGCCAGCCAATACGAATGCTTACACACAGGTGTATAGGTATGGGGTTACCTATATGTAAATAGGTTTAGTGTTATATATATATATATATATGGCAAACAAACCCCATGGAAGTGTAAGTGTGTGGTTGCATGAAGAGGCATATTGTGTATAAAAGTAACCGTTCATTGGCGCACTACGTATAAATGCCGGCTGAAAATGAGCTAAATGGATGATATATATATATTAAAAAAAATTTAGTTAAAGAAGTTTGTAAGGGATAATGGTTTGTTAATAAGTAAGAAATACAATTGTGTATGTATGGTATGTGCATGTGTATTGAGCCCTGCATGTTTAATGCGTAATACATGGAAACGTAAAATTGGAAGAATTATTGGGCACGTTAGGTCGCTGGAAAGAAAAGTGGCCGGTTTAACTTCAAACGGTTTTGTGGTACACAATTGCGGACTCAGCGGAAGGTACTAAGTATGAATGCGGACTACAGCTGTTTGTTATTGTAGTCACTATCGACTTTCCTGCTAGGTATCCTAAATGTCATTTTATGGATTCCCGCAGTGAAATATGACATTGCATCAAGTAATAGTATGTTTGCATCAAAGGGCATAGTTAAACAGCGCGGAGATTAGAATACTTGGGGAAAAGCGGTTCTTAAAACATTTAAAAAAGTTTAAAGCATATTACCTCGAGAAGCGTAACTGAGTTAAGCTTATGTATGCGGTGAAGTAAGAAAGATAGAAGTCGGGAAGTGTTACCTTAATGAATAAAGCAGACGTAGACCTCTTTGACCATTCATGTTAATTAAAGATGCAGCGGCCATTAGGTCAATTTTAAGTGGGTCACAATGTATGTATAAGGTAACAAGCTGCCGGGAAGGATTATATGACATAGTGAATAGCACGTGAATATTGGGACTAATGGAATGCCAGTGTAATAGGAACCGCTGCACAGGTCCACCTGTACTGATATACGCAATGCAGTTATGCGGGCGTGTTTTTAACAGCTGGATAAATGGACACTTAGAGCACAAGCAAATATTCATATCTAGGTGGTGAGAGTTTCAACCTCTCCTCGCCCGCCAATCGAGAATCCTGAAAATTGGTTCATTATGTGGTTTCACTGGGCGAATTGCTTGCGCAACTGAGTAAACATCAATAAGGCGGAGGGAACTGGGGATACAAGCTTTAGGAACGACGTACGGTTACGGCTGCAAGTTCATCGTTGAAAATCACTGCATAACCTGAACCTAGCGCGTTCTTAATGCACAAGCATGTTGTCCACATTGCTTGCAGGCTTGCGTCATAAGTTAAAATGGAGTAGCTTGCCCATTCATCGGCGGAAGATTACGGAACCCCCCACTGAACCTGTGGCCTTGTAGTCTGCCGCAAGGAACCTCCAGACCTTGCATGTGTCCTTCGCGATATGGGACGACAAGACACAGTGACAAGGGGTGATCCTAGGTAGGACCGTTGGCCCGTTCTCTAAGGAATGAAAAATGCAGACGAAAATAGAAAGCGATGAAAAACCGGACGCAGTGTTATGGCAGGAGATGTCAAATTGACCTACGTGACACGGTGGTGACAACGAGCGGTCCATCAATACAGTGGCAGCGATAAGCAGGACAGCGGTGGGCGGCATATATGTACTATGTCTCTGAAAGCCAAGTCATCATTCAAATCGGATCTCACCTTCGGCTAGTATTCACTGCTGACTCATATAGTGGTACCAGTCGGTGCGAGGAGGGCCAGTGGCAGCGGTAATCTGGACTGCTGTGAACGGCGCATATATATACTTGGGCTGTAAAAGCGAGGCAATCATTGAAATCCAACCTTAACTGTGCCTATGTATCACTGATGCATCATATGGTGGTGCTAGTACGTGCGCGGAGGGCCAGTGGCAGCGTACACTTGGACGGCGGAGGGCGGCGCATGTCAACTTGAGCTCTGGCAGAAGTCATCATTGAAATGCAATGATTCCTGTTGTTCCAAATCACTCATGCTTCATATGGTGGTACCAGGAGTTGTGAGGAGGCCTTTGGCAGCGATGACCGGGACGGCGGAGTGCGGCGCATGTTACTTGGGCCTTGCAAGCGAAGTCATCATTGAACTGCAACCTCACCTGTGGCAAAGGATCACTCACGCTTCATATGGTAGTATCAGGACGTGCGCAGAGGGCTAGGACAACGTTTCAATTATCAGTAGCAGTGGACGCGTCGACCGGCCCCAGGTACAATTAACGGAGAAGGAACAGGAAGTGTAGCGGAACACCCTGACATGGCAACAGCGACGACATTATCGCTACGACGGCTGTGCTCATCTCAGGCTGCGCAAAGTAGGCGGGCATTGCACACCGCCTTGGCTTAGGCTTTAAGGGTTATTAACAAAATGGTGAGACATGGAAACCCCTTCCAGAAGCCGTGTTGTGCACCGTTGAGTACATACCATCTACTCCCACGCCATTCTACCCATTCCATCATCCACTTCTCTAGCACTTTGACTACTACGAAAGTGAGACTGGCTGGGGTATATTTGCCTGACAGACTTTTGTCGCCTATTTCATACATAGCACCCATGACAGACTCCTTGCAATCGGAAGCTAATATGCAGGTTTTAGGTGACTTCCGAAACACCATCGTCAGCGCTTCACGGAGCTTGACTGCCAAAGCATACGGAAGCTTCCAGCGAATTGATTAGGTTGCGTCTACATTTAAGCGTAAGCAATTGCATTTCCACCTGAGTAAGTTAAGCTAATACAAACCCAAGCGGTGCCTATCATGGTTGCTAGTTGCTGGAGCATTATGGTTGTTCTTCAAGCACCTAGAACAGTTCTGCAGTAGATATTGGCAGTGATATATATTAACGGTCGATGTGCTCCTGTCTCCTTGCTCCGCGAAAGCGGGATGTAGGGAGAGAAACCTTACCTGAGATGAGACAAATTTCTCCCAAACCGCATGAATCGTATCGACCACCGAGTGTTCGCCACCCCAAAAAGAAGCCTTCTTAAGCATCACCTGCTAGTTAGCACGCCATATTTTTCTTTGGCTAAGGAATGCTCAGTTGAGGTGATGTCGTAGCGTACGGGTACCTAGCGAGAGCTGTATGTGTGGTGGCCAGCAAAGTCCAGTGACAGCGAAAATGAGAGCAAAAATCGTCCGTACTTGCCCATCCATGTACGTATTGGGGAGGCACATGAAGTGAAGCAACGGTACTGGGAGCGCATGTTCAAGAAGATCTGCTTCGAAAGTACCTTCCTCCTTGTTGCCAGTGAGCCCCGCCCAGCAAAGATTCACCAGGTAGAAGAACTCCATCACCTTCGAAACCGCTGCGAAGAAAACTGGGCAATCATAACACCGGTAACTGTTAAAAGATTCTCAGGCGGATCAACAACACTTTCCAGCAACATTCGAGCACTTGCTGTGCACACAATGAAACTGAATATATCGGTACCAGCATTCTTCCGGTAGCACCTGTCCAGTCTCCCTTTGGTAAGCTTTTGCGGTAATAACTCTCCGACGAACAAACGATGTCGCCGTTTTAACCTGCATGCCTTTTAGGCCCCAAGGATCAGCGAAATGTCCAGATATGGACCCCTCAAGGTACGTCGGAATGCGCTAGAGTCATCCACCGTGGCTGCTGTCGCTAGAAGCGGAAAAATGCTCAACCACAGTGACGCATTTAAACCTGAGTTGTTATGCCTCGATGCATCCAAGAAAAATCTTCACTTTATATTTACTTATAATCATTTATAATGCACTTCTTAGCATATTAACAACGATTTTCATGTAATGATAATCCCCAAAAGGCGTGACTCGTCTTGTCAAGAATAAAATATTTATTTATTTATTTATTTACTCCTGCATCGAAAAGCCTAATAATTACCTTCATCCACAAACAAACTTGTGCATCATCGCTTTTTAGTTAAGAAACTAACATGGTTTGGATGGCATCTTCAACTATTACCGTAGCTTTCTGAAGTATTACGCGGAAGGACATTCAGAGCCAGGGTTAAGGGAGCGAGTTCTTGGGAGGGCCACGCCTGCAGCGGTGTCTCCAAAGGTTCGGTCCTGGGTCCATTGTAGTTTCTTATGTTTATAAATGCCAAGGCACCTCTTCTTGTGCATCGCTGCTGTACCTTTGCAATTTACTTAAAGCTAGCCGGTAAGTGAACCTGAGCGTCATTGGCTAAGGACATTACCAATGTGGCGAATTGATCTAGCCAATGGGATCTAACAATGAAGGCCAATAAAGTTCAGCTATTGACCAGTAGTGGTAGCGGAATTGCAGTTCAGTCTCCTACTGGATCTCTAGCATTGCGGTGTACTGCTGAAGCCCGCGATCTATGTGTCCTTATAGCGAACCATTTTAAGCCTTTGGCTCAGTGTCTCCATGCTGCCAACAAAATGCAACACGAGTTATTTCGTTTCAGGAGGGCGCTGAGTAACACTAAAACAAAGGTGTTCTTGCCGTTATATAAAGCAGTCGTTAGGCCACATCTGGAGTACTACGTTAAGGCATGGGCACCATACCTCCTTAGTGATGCCATGTGTTCCAATTCAAGCGCGGCCGGGACTGGAACGATAGGAGAATCCCGTGAGGATCCAAGCTTGAGTGGTTCGTTGAGCCATGAATTGATGAAGTGCACAGTGTTATTGATGGATCAAAAACGGAATGCACCTATCGCACCATAGCTAACCAGTTAATGCCCATGTTTTCTGCTCCAGCAGTACCTGCTGTGGCAGTCACTTAAAGTAAGCTAAGTATAGGAAGATAACTCGAAGGTACAGAATAAGCAGGTTTACCGAAAATAAAAAAAATTAATACCAGTTCATAACGAAAAGCAGAGAAAGAAAAATCGGAGTATGAAGATGCAAGTTAGTCTGGAAAATGGAAAGATTGGGCTTTGCGCGTTCCCAGAACTTTTGCTATACAGCTCGTGCTCTCAGCTTCCATCACATGGGCGCTGATGAAACGTCCCTGGTCATTAAAATTGGAACGACCTTCAGAAGCTCCCCACCGAGGGTGGCGAAGGAGGCGATCCAGGCCAATCTAGTAGGATGGTTTTGCACTTCCATGGTGCAAAGCAAAGCCCAAAGTGACGGACAGCCAGTTCTACCCTGTCCAGCGCGGCTTCGCATGCCTGAGAGCTGTCGCCTATTAGGGCAACGTCGTCAACATACTCCAAGACACAAAGTCGTTCTCCGGCTAGCAGATCTACACTTAAGTGGTGTCCTGTGAACGCGAGTTCCACGACTTCATCAATAGCGGTTAAAGAAGAAAGGTGACAACGAACATCCTTCCCACTCAGCGTTGGAGATATTCAATGGCAACGACAACTTGCCATAAGCCCTCACGCTACCCACGATACCCGCAGCTTATGCTCGGATAATATTTACATACTTCTCAGGTGCATCTTTTTTGAGTATCCAGTACCAAATTGCACGTCCATCCACCGAATAGAATGGGCGGTTGATATGGAGGCACAAGGCAACGGCGGGCCGCCAATATATGTGACGGTGCTCCAACAACTGCCGCAACGTAAAGATGTGTTCAATGCAGCCACGACTTCCACGAAACCCGGCTTGAGCTTCAAGAATCTGGCTTTCACGAGTGCCAGTCAGTACAGGAGTGATGACAGAGGCAAGAAGTTGGAGGCGATGGCGATCAGACTGATTTCGCTATGGCTGCCGCATTCCGATCGTGAGCCTCCCTTGAAGGTTGGGACTATGCCGGAGCGGCTTAAGCCTGTTACGACATTTTCCTGCCCCCGCAATTTCACTAGGTACACGTGTAAATCATCCACAAGAGCAGATCCCCGAATTTAAAGAAGGCTGGTGGAATATAATTTGGTCCTGCGGATTTATTTAATTTCAAAAGTTCGAGCTTAATTTCGATTTCTGAGCAAGAGGGAGGATCCATGTATTAAATCCACGGAGCAAGGTTGGCAGCGGCCCATGAGAAAGCTGATAATTCCTAACGAGTAAATTGCCTTCCAAACTGCTCAGCCCAACGCTCCAAGCCGTTTGACAACTTGTGGATAGCCTGTACACTCTGGGCACGTATAGTTTCATTAACAATAGGTCTCCTGCTGCCCGTTTTTCATATCATCTGGAATGACACGATGGTTACCAAGGCCAGCCGCCATTTCCATCTACGAAGCACGATGAGACCACCAGGATTCGCGGTCTCTCTTCACGATAGCTCGGAGTTTTGCCCGGAGCTCTTTGCGAGTTTCATTGTGTTCGCTTCCAGTCGGAATTTGTCGGCGACCATCGAGAAAATGCAAAGACCGCGAAGTGACCCAATGTCCATGCTGGCGATTAGACATACCACATGAGGATTTTCCTGCTGCTAGTAACGTCTATTGAACAGCCTAACCGGTAGCCTCAATTGTATCCATTGAGCGCTTATTTAACTCGTATATCAGCGTATTTTGATAGACATTCAGAATAGCTGGCTTCTCCAGTTAACCAGTGTTGATACGGTCACAACGTCGTCTTGGGCGTACGCTATAACGCATCCGCAGATCAGCAACTAAAAGTGCTTGGTCGGTGTCCACACGTGCTTAAATCTAGCGACAGTCCTGGACGCAGCCTCTCAATCGGTAACTTATCGCTATGTGATCGAGTTGCGTCCAAAGCTGGTTCGAGGCTGGTGGGCGCCAAGTCACCCTCCGGCGAGTGCCGTGTCGGAAATTATTGCCCGCAAGGAATCAGCAAGCATCCGCACATAAATGAAGTAAGCGCTCAACGTTATATTTACGGGAGCCTCCTCCCTATTGGCCGCCCCGATGCAGTTCATCAGTGGATAATTTTCCAAGACGACCGTCCAGATCCCCAACAAGAACTGCATTGTCCAAGCTCCTTCTGTGTCGAAGGAGCTCGTTCCATTGACGACAGAAATCGTCTTCTACCGAGTCACTGCTAGAGTTTGTGAGTGCATAGGCAACATTGACGAATAGACACCTGTAAGTCCCGCGCGACTACGAAGATGTGAACGAGCCAGTCAATCATACCGCACACATCCGGCTACTGATTGGAATCCAGTCAACTATGGTAGCTTCAGCCCTGGGACTCAGGGCAATATCAACACCGGCTTGGCCGGTATTCGACGATGCATCTTCACCGTATATGCACGATGAGAAAGTGCTACTAGTGTCACCTGAACGGGATCGCAAATTAAGCACCTAGCTCTAGTCTTGCAGGCGGGTCGCCGATAAGCAGCAGATATCGCTCGAGACGGTCTCTAATGTTTGAGCAAGTGCTAACGGTTAAGCAACCTGAAGCAATGTGCGAACATTGAAGCATGCCAAGCTGAAGGAGAATCGAGGGCTCCAACTAGAAGCCCATATCCTGGACTTGACCGCTGGCTTGGACATGGGCCAGTTGACAGGGCAGGAATGACGCTAATGTGCACCTGCGATTTGAGACTAAAAGACAAGAGAATATTGATGTAAGGTGGGAAGGCCCGAAAATTAGGGGGTTGAAAACAGAAGGATAAAATGGACGCTGGAACGGGACAATAAGGATGAAAAAGTGTAAGAGAGGGAATAAGAAGGCGGAAAGGCATGAGCAGTAGTATCCAAACTCCTATCGACCCTGCTCGATGCAGCAGATAGGGCACCGTTGATAATCTTCCGCGGTGGCCAGATCATCAGAAATTCGGTTGAAGAGAGATTCATTGTATTGCGTAAGCTGGTTACTGCCACGTTGCCCAATGCGTAGAGCGGAGAACGATTAGGAACCTTAACCAGAGCCTTCGGTTCAATTAGCCAACCGCAAGGCAGCAGGTTTGACGTTCGTCCACAAGGAGTCCGTTTTAAGGAATAAGAAGCCACCTCCTTCCGCAACGTAAAATAAATGAATTCATGCAGAAATATGAAACGAAAATGGTTGGAGGTTAATTGTCAACCAGTGAAAGAGATGGAGAAGCCATTTATTTTGAAACCTACAAGTAAATGAATTTGCACTGTCCATATAAGAAGTAAACGGAATTATTTAATGTGCGGCACAAACTAACTTCTGAAAAAGTGACAAGTGTAATGTGAACTCATAAGCAGTATACAGTTGTTCGCTGTTAATGCATCAGCAAATTATTAAGGTGGAATCCCTTTCAAATGAATAATGTGCCGGCCCATCAGAAGGGCAATGGCGTAAAGGTGATTCAAAAGGAATGATGAATAGAAATAGTCTGATATATAATTCATAAAAGTAGGGGCATATTTAATGACGTGAAACGGCAGTTAAAACTAAATACCAGATGGTACAGGTAATATAGGTATATTTATATCGTCCTAATTATATATATATATGGTTGGCGTCCTCCGGTTTCGGATATGCATGTCATTCTGACAAGCCACAGGACGCCTACGCCTACAGAGGGACCATGGATGGCTTGCGCTGCACCACCCACAACTCCAACCGCACACCCCATATCCAGTGTAAACCCGAAGGAATAAGACCGGAGGGCATGCGGATGGAAACAACGGTTCATCAACGGAGCCGGCCCACACTCCTTCACAGGCGAACACAAGCTCGCTGTATTTGTGGAATCAAGCGCACACAAGGCGGTGGCTGGATCGTAGTCCGCTCCACACTAACTGCATGGAACCGCTCTTTGAGCCTAGCACGGCCACAAGGACCGTGCACTCCGTCCTCTCTAGCAACGACAAACTGTCTCCTGGAGCCAGTATAGACGAGGTAGTGGGTAATAGACAGGTAGGCACCTTGTAAACATGCACGTCAAGCGCAGCCACACAGGGGATATCCAACAACAGCCAAACACTTGAGAGAGAGAGGGGGGAAGAAAATAACTCGATTGATGCATACGGAAACTGTGACATAAACCTTAAGTTAATGCGCAAATGAAATAAGTTGTTTACAAACGAATCCGAGATAAGTTCACGAGGAGAGAAAGTACACCATACGGAAATGCCGCGAACACAAATATGTTGTGGAAATCGAATGCAATTGACTTAAGCGAGGTGTGCAAGTTAATGGAATAGCGAACAGATAGACATGTATATGAGAAAGCAAAGCATTAAGGCAAAATTGAAAACCCAACACCTGAAATAAAGAGACTTAGCATGCAAGCACGCCGTTAGTAAAAGGAATGCAGCGTCTCTACAGACGCAACGCCGGTTTGAATACTTCTCCGCAGGACCCGTCGTCGCTTCTGTAGTGGTCTCGAGTGGCCTCGCTCATGGCTCACTAAGCCTGCCTGACTAAGGCACTCGCGACCGCATGTTCTACAGCACCATGCGCTTGATGTCGATGGAGTACAATTCATCGGTGCTTGCCGCTTCCGCAACTGCCGCTTCTTCTCTGCATGTATGAGGGATTTCTCCCGCACTACAGCAACTGCCTTCGTGATTAGATCGCGCCATGCACCACGATCAACCGCCTTCGATTCCCATGATCTGCAATTAAGGTTAGAACGTGAGAGGCTCACTTTGATCATGTCCTGGTAACGTAACTTAGGTTTCCCTACGTGCCGCTTCCCATTGCTCAGCTGACCGTATAAGAGTTGTTTCGGTATCCGCGTCGAATCCATACGGCTCACATGACCGAGCCATCTCAGGTGTCCCAATAAAAGTATGCAGTCCACTGCATACATCCGACTTCGGCGCAGAACGTCTGTAGCTGCATCTCTACTCAGCCGCTCCGCAAAATTGGTCGCAGACACTGCGGATGGAACCGCTAGAGATATCGCACATCCCGCCGTTACATTGTCCACGTTTCACTGCCGCATAGAAGAACGGACAGTACCATGGATTCGTACACCATCAGCTTCGTATCAATGGTAAGATTTACATATATATATCTATATCTATATATATATATATAAGTATATATATATGTATGTATATATATAGATAGCGAGAGAGCGAGAGAGAGAGAGGTTCAGTGCAGGTTGCCCTTATGATGTCAGTATACATTACTACATTGCAGTCGGCAAGTGCTTGTGGGAAAATATGCCGATGGCAACTTATTATGCCTCATGATGATTACCAGTGTTGGTATTCAAAGGGAGCAAGATGCCTCCTTACAAAAGGAATAACAGCATTTGACGATCGACGAATGCGGTGGCACATTTCCCAATTTAACTTACACTTACAAACATCCATATACATTCTGCCAATAAAAATTACGCCTAAATATATGTCCGTGTGTTAGCATGTTTATATATATACATATATATATATATATATATGGCGGGAGAGCCTATGGTGCGCTGAGGCTGGTGGTGGCTAGATCCTGACAGATGGTCTACCCACTGCTGCTACTGCTGCGCCATAGTCTCATGTCCTGGGCGCCTCCACGTGGCGACCGCTGGGTGGGAGTTGGGTTTGGCTCTTCTCCCTGCTAAGATCCAGGACACCAATCCGCATGAGTCAGCTAACTGACCATGTGCTTGACCCGCTGCCTTTCGGGTGTTCATTTAATCGAAGGCTTCGGCTGAGGACCCGAGTCGTTCTCCTGTCAGGAATGGGCGCCCTGGCAGTATCCTAGTCCATCCTCTCCGGAGGTTAGGAAGTGGTCGATGGCCCACTTCCCGTAAAACCTAGCCATGGGAGACAACAGGTTACGGGTGATATTCTCAATGCTCGATTGGCGTAGAGCACGAGTGCCTCGCATTGTCTCTGACGGTGGGAGGACACCTCCGGGTGTTCAATGGTTTGCTACTGCCCGCCTCAAGCCAGGCAGCCCCTGGTCAAATTGGTGCAAACCCGCCAAAAACCCTCCTGCGTCTGGCCGTGGTCGCAGGTGCGTATCCAATTACGGTCGCAAAACATATGATAACTGTTCCAGAACCTCAAAGGCTGCGTGTGACGGCCGTCAAGCAGATCCCAATCTGTCTCTGCAATCACATTCCCGAGCTGGATCTGCTCTCCACTGCCTTGTGGATCAGGCTATTGAGCCAAAGGCTCCGGGCGGAGTCACTCAAGCAAACCTCCAAACCACCCACTGCCTTGTGGGTCAGGCTATTGAGCCAAAGGCTCCGGGTGGAGTCCCTCAAGCAAACCTCCGAAGCACAACGACCACCTCGCGTGCGATTGCCCACCAATGCAATCGTATGCCTGCACACAAAGCACTCAGCATTGGGTGCTGGAACGTGCGCACACTACTGCACCGGAACTCCAGCGAGCGCCCGGAGCGACGCACTGCACTGGTCGCAATGGAGCTGGCGCGCTACCACATCGATATTGCGGCGCTCAGTGAAACTCGGCTCGCTGAGCAAGGTAAGTTACATGAAGCAGGTGCTGGCTACACATTCTACTGGGTAGGGAACGCCGCCTCAGCACCACGTGAACATGGGGTCGGATTTGCAATATCCGACCGCCTGAATGGCCAGCTGGTAGGTGAACCAACGGGCATCAGCGCGCGGCTGATGACTGTTCGCCTACGACTCGGAAGAGGTAAGTTTGCTACTTTCATAAGCACGTACGGTCCGACCATGTTTTATCCTGATGACACGCGTGATCAGTTCTGCACTGAGCTATCCTCCGTGATACGGTCTGTGCCGAAGAGCGACCGACTATTTCTGCTGGGTGATTTCAACGTGCGCGTTGGGCGTGGTGCATCAGCGTGGACAGATGTTATCGGTGCGCATGGCATTGGTTCAGCGAATGCGAACGGTGACAGGCTGCTCTCACTGTGTGCCACTCACGGCCTGACGATCACGAACACTCGGTTTGCACTGAGTGCGAGTGATATAGCAACTTGGACGCACCCACGGAGTGGTCACGCTCACCTGCTCGACTATGTCATCGTCCGTCAGCGTGATATGCGTGAAGTGCGCATGACACGTGTACTGCGTGGAGCTGAGTGTGGCACTGATCACAAGTTGGTTCGGACCAAACTGTACATATATTTTCGTAAATCGATGTATTGCACTCCCGCCGTGAATCGGCGTAAATTTAACATTCTCTCCCTCGGTACTGTGGCGAAACGTACTGAGCTGGAGAAGGCGATGGCTGCACGCCTGTGTGGTGATGTGGACTGTATAGCCACAGTGGGCGACCTGTGGCACCACATTCGCGACCAGGTGACAGCTGCTGCGGAGGAGACCACCGGGCGCGCAAACTGTAAGCGGCCTGATTGGTTTGATGACAACAATGTGACGATTGATGCATTGGTGTCAGAGAAGAATGCAGCATTTGCTGCACATGTTGCAGATCCCAGTGACTTGGGGAAGAGTAGTCAGTTTCGCAAACTTCGACGGCGACTGACCCGAGAGCTCCGTCGCATTAAAAATGCATGGTGGACGGAGAAGGCGAAGCAGATGGAATGCTACGCGGAACGCCGTCAACACAAGGAATTCTTTGACTCCTTGAAGGCGGTGTATGGACCGAGATTGGAGCCTCTGGGGACACTGCTCGATGGTAGTTCAGGCGCTACCTGCACCCAGACTGCAGACATAATGCAGGTCTGGCGGAAACACTTTGACTGTCTCTTGAACAACCGTTCAGAGATCGACTGGCCTACATTGAATGGCCTGCAGCAGCACGATGTGAAGGCGGATCTGGCGGATACGCCGAGACTGGATGAGACGCAGAGAGCACTTGCTCAGCTGCGAAACGGCAAATGTGCCGGAGGTGACGGGATCCCACCTGAAGTATTGAAACACGGTGGACCCGCGTTGTTGACTGCGCTGCACCACTTGGTGCAACG
This sequence comes from Dicrocoelium dendriticum, assembly GCA_944474145.2. Classification (NCBI taxonomy): domain Eukaryota; kingdom Metazoa; phylum Platyhelminthes; class Trematoda; order Plagiorchiida; family Dicrocoeliidae; genus Dicrocoelium; species Dicrocoelium dendriticum. The sequence goes on from OX104064.1 coordinate 39,447,090, forward strand.
CGTGTGGATTGAGGAGGAGGTGCCTGCTGAGCTGAAGGATGCCCTTGTGCTACCACTGTACAAGGGCAAAGGTAGCAAGCAATGTTGCACGAATTATCGTGGCATCAACTTGCTGAGTTGTGTGGGCAAGGTGATTGCCCGAATCCTGCTCAATCGCCTCGTGAGTCAGATTGTGGAACCAAACGTGGCGAAAGAGCAATGTGGATTCCGTTCGGGTCGCAGCACTATAGATATGGTGTTTGCGGCTCGTCAGTTGCAAGAGAAGTGCAGAGAACGACACCAGCCATTGTACTCGCTTTTTGTTGATTTCACCAAGGCATTTGATACGGTGAACCGCGAGGCACTGTGGCTGGTGTTGGGTAAGTTTGGTTGCCCGCGTAAGTTTGTAAGTTTAATTGAATGTCTGCACAGTGGTATGCGAGCGAGGGTGCAGCTGAGTGGAGAGACCTCGGATGACTTTGCAGTTGTCTCTGGTGTGAAGCAAGGCTGTGTCTTAGCTCCTGCCCTGTTTAATATCTATCTTCATGCAATGTTGTCTTGTGCTTTTGATGCGGCTTGTGCTTACGGTGTTCGGGTGGAGCACCGTATTGATGGTGGGTTGCTGAACATCCGTCGTTTCGGTGCGAGAACCCTAAGCTGTGAGACAAATATCCGTACGTTGCTGTTTGCTGACGACTGTGCGTTGTTTTCACACAACGCGGATGAGTTGCAGCACATGACTAGTGCTCTGGCTTCGACAGCGGCCAAATTCGGGCTCACCATCAACACAAGCAAAACTGTCTGTCTCTTTCAGCCTTCACCGGAGGTGCAATCTTCAATATTGCCGCAAATCAGCATTGGTGCTGAAGTATTGGAAACCACCTCCCGCTTCTGCTACCTTGGGAGTGTGATGTCGACTGATCAGCAGCTACACGTTGAGTTGCGTACTCGCGTGTCGAAGGCGGCAGCGGCATTCGGGAAGCTTGAGTACCGAGTGTGGAACAACCATCAGCTTAGCATTGGCACGAAGCTGATGGTGTACAAATCCATGGTACTGTCCGTTCTTCTATACGGCAGTGAAACGTGGACGATGTACCGTCGGGATGTGCGATATCTCGAGCGGTTCCATCAGCAGTGTCTGCGACGAATTTTGCGGATCGGCTGGGGCGCCAGAGTTGCAGACACGGAAGTGTTGCGCCGAAGTGGGATGTATGCAGTGGACTGCATACTTTTACTGCGACACCTGAGATGGCTCGGTCATGTGAGCCGTATGGATTCGACGCGAATACCGAAACAACTTTTATACGGTCAGCTGAGTATAGGGAAGCGGCACGTGGGGAAACCAAAGTTACGTTACCAGGACATGATTAAAGTGAGCCTCACACGTTCTAATCTTGATTGCAGATCATGGGAATCGAAGGCGGTTGATCGTGGTGCATGGCGCGATCTAATCACGAAGGCAGTTGCTGAGGTGCGGGAGAAAGCCCTCATGCATGCAGAGAAGAAGCGGCAAGTGCGGAAGCGGCAAGCACCGATGAATTGTACTCCATCGACATCGAGCGCATTGTGCTGTAGAACATGCGGTCGCGAGTGCCTTAGTCAGGCAGGCCTAGTGAGCCATGAGAGAGGTCACTCGGGACCACTGCCGAAGCGACGACGGGTCCCGCAGTGAACGTAGGCAGCACCGGCGCAGCGTTTGTAGGCACGCTGAATTCGATTTACTAACCGCATGCTTGCATGCTAAGTCTCTTTATTTCAGGTGGTGGGTTTTCGGTTCTCTCCTAATGCCTTTTTTCTCATATAAGTGTCTAGTGGGCCATACGCTGTGCCATTTGGGGCCACTACAGAAGCGACGACGGGTCCTGCAGAGAATTACGACGAGCCGGCGCAGCGTTTGTAGGCACGCTGAATTCGATTTACTAACCGCGTGCTTGCATGCTAAGTCTCTTTATTTCAGGTGGTGGGTTTACAGTTTTTGCCTTAATGCTTTTCTTTCTCATATAAATATCTCCCTGTACTCTATTCCATTAACTTGCACACATCGCTTCAGCCAATTGTATTCGATTTCCATAACATTTTTGTGTTCGTGGCATACCGTGAACTATACTTCCTGACCTCGTGCACTTAGCTAGGATTTGTTTGTAAACAACTTATTACGTATGCTATTTAATTAAGGTTTATGTCACCGTTTCCTTATGCATTAATCGAGTTTTTCTCTCTTTTCTTTTTCTTTCTCTCTCTCAAGTGATTGGCTGTTGTTTGATATCCCCGGTGTGGCTGCGCTTGATGTGCATGTTGACAAGGTGCCTACCTGTCTATTACCCACTACCTCGTCCATACTGGCTCCAGGAGACAGTTGGTCGTTGCTGGAGGGGACGGGGTGCACGGTCCTTGTGGCCGTGCTAGGCTCGAAGAGTGGTTCCATGCACTCAGTGTGGAGCGGACTACGGTCCAGCCACCGCCTTGTGTGCGCTTGATTCCCCAAATACAGCGTGCTTGTGTTTGCCTGTGAAGGAGTGTGGGCCGGCTCCGTTGATGAAACGTGGTTCCCATCCGCATGCCTCCCGGTCTTATTCCTTCGGGTTTACACTGGATATGGGGTGTGTGGTTGGAGCTGTGGGTGGTGCAGCGCAAGCCATCCATGGTCCCTCTGTAGGCGCAGGCGTCCTGTGGCTTGCCCACAGTGACAGGCAAATCCGAAACCGGATGCCGCCAACCATATATCTGCTAACACATGTACGTATATTTAGGCGCAATTTTTATTAGTGGAATGTATATGGATGGATGGGAGTTAAATTGGGAAATGTGTCACCGTATTCGTCGATCGTTAAATGCTGGTATTCCCTTTGTAAGGAGGCATATTGCTCCCATTGAATACCAACACTGATAATCAGCATGTGGCATGATAATGGGCCATAGGCATATTTTTCCCACATTCACTTGCCGAC
>OX104064.1:39450507-39509560 GCA_944474145.2 Dicrocoelium dendriticum
ACAGAATGCAGTCTGGAGATTCCCCGGTTTGCTTGTGTAAAATTCTAACCAAAATTCTTTAATTGTACACTTAGGCAACCGGTGTGGTTTGTTGAACTGCTTGCTGAGTTCGAATGCTTTACTTGCTCATCGCCATTTTTGCTTGGCGCTCGCTTCGGTTGCAACGCGCGACTGCTCTGTGTGCTGTGCTTGATCTGTTCCCCTAGCTAGAGCGTCCACGGTGTCGTTCATTTATAGCTAGCTAACAGGGAATCTTTTGCTGAACCAATAAAAGTTTCCCTGCAACTCGATCCGTCTTCTGGAATCGCTCTCTGGGCTCCCGGAATAGGCAACCCTCTAAATTGGTGACCCCGAATCCGGATCAACCTCAGCGCCGGATATTTGGAACTTTTCTCTGGTGAGCTCGTTCCATTTATTTTTCATATTTTCCGGTTTATTTTTGCATACGATAGCCTATTTTTCGCGTCATTTTTTCAAATCATGGAATCTGTAGACCATAAGGTAGAGTCTATGCTTAGTGTTGTATCTCTCTCAGTTCCACCTTTTTGGGATATGGATCCTGTTTTGTGGTTCGCTCTTCTTGAGGCCGAGTTTTATAACCACAGAATCACTTCCGACTACGCGAAGTATTGCAAGCTCCTGTCCTATCTCCCCAAGGAGATATCAATGCAGGTTCGTGACGTCATCATTTCTCAGACCGATAACCGCTATGAGGCTCTGAAGGAGGCCACGATTAAGCGTGTTATGCCCTCTGAGAAAGTTCGCCTGCAGCAGCTTTTCAGGGATCTGCAACTGGGCGACAAACTGCCCTCAACCCTGCTACGAGAGATGCAGCAACTCCTTGGTTCTTCAACCATGGATGAGACTTTACTTCGCGAACTATGGCTACAACGGCTACCGGAAAACACACAAGCGATTCTCGCTACAGTGAGCTCCGTTCCGCTCACTCAACTAGCAGACTTAGCGGATCGAGTTATTGAACGATCACAGCCACAAGTCGACGCCAGCAAGATGAATGCCGTCGCGTCCCAGGGCACTTCTATCACTGGCTTACAGTCAACTATAGAAGCCCTGCAAGCACAAGTTGCGACACTTAGTCGCCAGGTCCAGCAGCTTACTATGGACCGTCGTCGTCATAGCCGATCCAAATCGCCCTGCAAACGTTCTCAGTCTAGCAACAGGCAAGGTAGCTGTTGGTACCATCAGCGTTTTGGTACCGCAGCTCGTAAATGTGTCAAACCTTGCACCTTTGCCGAGAAGCAGGGAAACTGCCCGGCCGGTCCGTAACGGCGACGGACGCGACTGGCCAACACCAAAGTCGCCTCATCCGTGTTAGGGATTTAACTTCCGGCATCGAGTTTCTAGTCGACACTGGTGCCGAAGTTAGCGTCATACCCCGTAGCTCAGATGAGGTCGTCTCGCCATCGCCGACCAAGCTGCGTGCCGCCAATGGCACACCAATCGCAACTTTCGGCGAAAAGCTGTTAACGCTCAATTTAGGCCTCCGGCGAACCTTTCGCTGGCCTTTCATAATCGCTGCTGTGCCTTTCGCCATCATAGGCATAGACTTTCTTCAACGCTTCGACCTCATCGTCGACGCTAAACGGAAGAAGCTTATCGATTCTAGGACACAGCTCAGTGTTATCGGGACTAGCGCCAACGTGGCTGCTATCACTCCCATTCGTGTCCTACCTCAAGCTTCACAGTCTTTTCTAGAACTTTTCAGCAAGCACCCTAAACTCGTTCGCGTCCTGAACGAGTTGCCTCCGGTGACGTCAAACGTCACGCATCACATTTGCACTAAGGGCCCACCTGTTTCGGCCCGCCCTCGCCGACTAGCCCCGGACAAGCTCAAAGCTGCGAAGGCGGAATTCGAGCAAATGCTCGAACTGGGAATCATCCGCCCGTCTAAAAGTCCATGGGCATCACCATTACACATGGTGCCGAAGAAGTCCGGTGACTGGCGCCCCTGTGGTGACTACAGGGCACTTAACAAACTTACCGTCCCGGATAAATACCCTATCCCGCACATGCACGACTTGACCTCAGCTCTAGCTGGCAAGTCTATCTTCAGCAAAGTCGACTTAGTCCGTGCGTACCACCAGATACCTGTGGCGCCAGATGACATTGCTAAAACAGCAGTCATCACGCCATTTGGCTTATTCGAGTACCTCAGAATGCCTTTCGGCCTCAGCAACGCTGCTCAAACTTTTCAGCGTTTCATTCATGAGGTAACGCGAGGACTCGAAGGCGTTTATCCTTATCTAGATGACATACTCATCGCCAGCTCTTCTGACGAGGAGCATCTTCGTCACCTCGACGCTCTCTTCCAGCGCTTAACACAGCATGGGGTTACCGTCAACCCCGATAAATGCGAGCTTGGCCAAAGCTCCATCGACTTTCTTGGCCACCGCATATCTGCCTCTGGTATCGAAGCCCTGCCAGACAAAATCCAGGCACTGAAGGACTATCCTGCTCCCAGTTCCTTCAAGCAGTTACGCCGATTCCTTGGTCTGGTCAACTATTACAGACGCTTTATACCTAACTGCGCGAGCATTGTTCAACCAATGACTGACTTGCTGCGCGGTAAACAACGCTCTTTTCATTTTACAGACGACGCTAAATTGTCTTTCGAGAAGCTTAAAGACGCTATCTCCAACATAGCGCTTCTCGCCCATCCAGACACATCTGCGCCACTCTCCCTGACGACTGACGCATCCGACACTGCCGTCGGTGCAGTTCTTCAGCAACTCATCGACCATCGATGGATACCCCTAGGTTTCTTCTCAAAGCGCTTCCAACCTGCCGAATCGCGATACAGCACCTTCGGTAGGGAACTGTTAGCTATCTACCTAGGTATCCGACATTTCCGTCACTACCTCGAAGGTCGACATTTCACCGTCTTCACCGACCACAAGCCATTGATCTACGCAATCAATGGCGCAACAGACAAGTACTCGCCGCGGGAAACTAGACACCTAGACTACGTTTCTCAGTTTACGACAGACGTACGTCATGTCTCAGGTGCTCTCAATCCCGTCGCGGATGCGCTTTCACGCATTCAGCAGATCAGCTTATCGCCTGGCACAAACATTGATCTAGCCGCCATGGCTGCTGCCCAACAAGCTGATCCCGACATAAGCAAGCCACGACGCAACACCACTGAGACGATCACCATTGATCGACTCAAGCCAGCATTCTTCGACAAGTCTGACTCGCCGGTGCAACAAGCACCTTCACAGCCTGTGCCATCACAGCTGGCACCGCAACCTCAGACGAGTCAGTCCGCTCCAGCAGAACCGACAACCACAACCGACAGCACTCCTACCCGCCCTACTCTCAATCGACGCGGTAGGAAGCTCAAACCTAAGGTTCGTTTTTCGGACTCCGTTCGCACTTACTTTTTTACGTAGAACGTGCCTTCGAAATTTTCTGCTCTTACTAAACGTTTTTGAAAATCCACAAAAAAAGACCAAAACGTTTTGAAACTACCAAAAAAGAGCAAAACCTTTTGAAAACCCAAAAACAGCTTTGCACGTTTTTCGCTTTGCACTCTTTTGTGTATTGCTATGCATTTATGCTGCTTTTTCATTTTGCTTTCCATATACACCGTCGGTTGGTTGCACCTCGGTTTCACTTTCCGCTGGATCTCCGCACGCCAACTGGAAGTTCAACAATCTTCCTGCTCAACTGCCTACGTGAACTTTATTAACTGTCCCCCCCACAAACAGTTTTTTTACCGTTTCGACACCGTAGGGAGGACACGGGTGGGAGCCCGCTAGGGTCCGATTGCATGGTTCTCCCCCAGCAGCTGCATCGGGTTTCACAACCTGGTCTCGCAGAAGGCTGGCCCGCGACGGACAGTCCTCACGTAGATCGAAGGACTGCTTACACAGTCCCTTCTGGGAGAGGGCTATGTAGCAGTCTGGAGATTCCCCGGTTTGCTTGTGTAAAATTCTAACCAAAATTCTTTAATTGTACACTTAGGCAACCGGTGTGGTTTGTTGAACTGCTTGCTGAGTTCGAATGCTTTACTTGCTCATCGCCATTTTTGCTTGGCGCTCGCTTCGGTTGCAACGCGCGACTGCTCTGTGTGCTGTGCTTGATCCGTTCCCCTAGCTAGAGCGTCCACGGTGTCGTTCATTTATAGCTAGCTAACAGGGAATCTTTTGCTGAACCAATAAAAGTTTCCCTGCAACTCGATCCGTCTTCTCGAATCGCTCTCTGGGCTCCCGGAATAGGCAACCCTCTAAATCTGTGGATGCGAGCGACAGAATTCGATGTCAGCTGCATGCAGCGAATTGTCACAAGGAGCGTGAACACGGTGAAGACAGATCGAGCAGGTGATGGCTTTGGAACGAGGTCCTACACGCTGAGTGCAGATAGAGCAGGTGTTCAGTAGCCGCATTGGCGTAGTGGGCGAGACCGAAATGATCGGCATGGTCAAACAGATGACGTACAGATGACACAAATATCTGCAAATAAACGTAGTGGACTACCTGTCTCAAGAGAACAGAATGCGCAGGAGGTCGCTGTCCGCAGCCGGAACACAGGGATAAGTGAAGATACACTGATCAGTTCGACCACAGGGAACGGATCCCAGGGATAGAATCAATTAAATCCGCCTATGACGTATGGAAAAGGGCGCACAAGAGGCGAGGGGTAGCTGGATAGCGTCCAGTGGTCAAAAGACGAGTAATGACATAGTGACTCGTTGACAACAACGGAACAAAGGCCAAGTTTACTCGCAGGAAAGTTTGCCGCTGGAGCTGGGCGAGACTTTCACTACTATGCACGGCATAGAACCGTATAGGTTGTCCTGATGCACAACAGCCTGCAAAGTTATCTTGCATCAGAGGAAATTTGACAAAGTCATATTTCGCTTCAAGTGTTTATTCAAAAACCGTTTTCAACAATATTTCAGCTAGAAAACTCGATCAGTATGGCGGGAGTGGCTAATTTTAGAGAGTGGCTAATTTTTGACATGAAAAATAGGCCTGGAGGGACTTTGCGTTCCGGTACACCAGGCTAAATGGTGATGCTTTCATAACTGGATTTGAAAGAGATGTGTATGGGTCGCTTTGTGCTTAAGTATGTACAAAAAATGGTAGTTGGTAAGATATATTAGTTGTAAATTTCGCTTTCATTCATCGCGATTTTAAAAATACAAAAAATACAATAATCAGACAAGAGATATGTATACCCCTTATCCAAGCAAGTAACTTACTGCAAGCATAAACTTTACATACATGAAACAATTGTATTAACACTTATTTGCTCCATAAAACAGCCGTTTACACTACACTTTTATTTAGCATTTGCCTGCTTTCCATTATGCCGTGAACTTCAACTACGCCTGTAGTCATCACTTTAATTTATCATAACCGTTTTCACGAAGCAAATCCATATAGCATTATTTTCTATTTCCCCGCACCTTAATACCACCAAAATTAAGAATATACTCTGCAGCCACTCAAACAAACTTGGATGTTACCGAGGACAACGGTAGCGAAACCCTTTCCGCCATGACAAAAATTAGCCCTTCCCAATTTTTGACATGGAAAATGGGTCTGTGGGGACTTTGTGTTCCGGTACGCCAGGCTACATTTTGATGCCATAATGAGATGCGACGGAGATATATATGGGGAGGTTAATGCGTAAGTATGTGCGGGAAATGGTATTTGTTAAGATTAATTAGTGGTTATGTTCCCACTGTTTTCAGGTTAACTGGAGGAGGTCTGATTGATCCTCGAGCGCCATGTTGGATGACACCGCTATTTTTTGCCGTATGGTTTGCGATCGCTATAAAAGCTAACAGGAAGTGGAGGAAGCTATTCGCAACTTTTAATTAGCAAATGCCAGTAGTTTTTTTAAATATCGTATGGATACTTTGAAGAAGCATTTGAAGAGAATTGGTGAGAAGACCGCTGAAAGCTTTCTGTACCGGTATGTACAATTTCGGTCCGTACACTCTATACGCGAAGGAGCAGTTGAGAAGCGGTACGTCACATATATATATGTTGCATAACTAAATCCTTGATTTCACAGATTTTGTGATTGCCGCTGCCTTGCGCGGTTCTCCTTCAGTTTGAAAGGACAACTGTATGAACGTTGCAACTTTAACCTGGAGCACACACATAGTTTTCATGTTGGTCAGCCATGGTTGTATCACAGCAACCGACGTTTAACTACTGAGCAAGAGTCGGAGGTCTGTTCTTTAATGGACACCTTTAAAGGAAGCCGTGTAATAAGGACTCATGTGTGGCGGACTTACGGCCGGTGGATGACGAGAGCGAATTTGTGGTACGTGAGGCAGCGGCACATGCGTGACACTGACGGCGAGGTTTTCAGGTGGTTCGTTTGTTGGAGCAGCATGGGGAATGCCGGGTGCAAAGAAATAATGATCAAATGAGGTCCGTGTATTTTGCGCCTTCATGCATGGAAGGCTTGGTGCAGGGTTACTGTGAGGTGCTGTTGGCGGATGCGACGCACAAAGTCAACTGCGGGGGTATATTCTGTGGCACTGCATGTTCGTGGACGTGACTGTTGTTGTGATGTCTTTTTTCTACGCTTTAACACCGAATGAGACATCGGAGAGTTTCAAGGAAGCTGTGGAGGCGATGCTTGGTGTGGTTCCTGCCACGTCGCGTGCAAGGACAGTGGTGATGAATAAATATGCCGCTCAAGTGGGTGCGTTTTAACCTGTGTACCCTCAGGCGCATGTGGTATTTCGTCGATGTCGTGCAGGGCGAGACAGGGCTAGACGTTGCTCAAACCTGCATGATGCGTCCCCCGAGGATAGGACAGTTTTGCGGCGATGGTTGCATAAAGTGCTAAGCACCAGAGATGAGGACTACTTCGTGAAACTTCTTCCCGCCATAGAATTGCGGAATGCGGAATGCCATGATTACTTAATGCGCACATGGTTACCGTTTTCCTCATCATGGGCGGCGCATAGATTGCGGAAGGTGTGTATCTTCGGTTGTTTCACGACAAACAGGGTGGAAAACGAAAACCGATAGCTTAAGCGCCAACTTATTGAACTGTCCTCCGTACTTCAGCTGTTCACCGTGGTGCTTGGTCGTGTGCATCGGGTTATGGAGGAGAGGCGGACGCATATATTCTGGCTATTCGCGGTCCTTCCGTCAATTAGCCCTTCTTGGCTTTTTAATTCGGCACTCTCTCACCTGGTCAGTACAGAGACGCCCTTAGCTTCTCATTTACAGGTGTTCATTCCTCAATTATTCGCTGCTATTTTTGCAAACTTACCCATGTATAGTCCAAAAGACTCACTGGCTTTCCCTGGGTCAGCATATTCTACGCTCCCTAGCGAATTTTCCCAAGCAACAGTTGCATCATAGCAAACAGATCCTGTGTTTTATTTGCTTAACGGCGCAACGCTCTGCATCCAAGGTATACGGTAGCAACCAACCTATAGGGCTTAGCTTCCGATGAATATTCAAAAGACACTTTTAGCATAATCATTGTTACACATTGTACATCATATGTTTCCACTAAATGTTAGACCATAGAACATAAATAATGCTTGTTTCCACGTCTGTTCTTTGCGGCCCTGTTTGTCTCTCACCTTCCCTTTCTCCGAGGTCTGGAACTTCTTGGGGATCTGGGATCGGAATGTGAAAGAGCTTGTGCCTGGGACAGGACATAGAAACCCCCAAGGACCTACATAGAACACGGCTGTACAACAAGTGGATAAAAATGCACTCACTACCACGACCGTCGCCCAGTAATGGTAGCTGGACATGACGCCTTCATACTCCTGCGAAGTATACATAATCCTGTAAATTCTAGAAGCAAGAAACGGAAGTTTTGCTCACCTGGACACGAAGATGACGAAGGTCTAACCCTCCATAGACCTCAGCCATTATGGCCGCCGCGAGCAAAAATAACCTGTTCAGCTAACAGAGGAAATTAGAAGGCAATTGACGGCGGTTAACCGAGGGTTAAATCAGTCGACGAGCTGCTCTGCCAGTTTTACATTAGTGTATAAACGGATTTCTGACAGTGTTTCAGGACGTGGTGGGTTTTTGCCTGGCAAGGGTTCTCCCTATAAAAAGCCACAAATGTCCGCTTAACAACACTGCGACGTGGCGGATGTGACTCGCCACTGAATAAAGTCACTGCCCACGACTACATACTGGCAAGCCGACCAGAATCCTAATGTAACATTTTCCTGAAAAGTTTTCTCTACAAACGGAATGCCCAGCCTGTTTACACTACGCACACTAGAACCCAACTTGTCACCATGCATTGACGAATTTATACCTCAAGATTAATTTTACAATTTCCAAAGCCTGCACAATTTTCGGCTTACTGCCGATTACATACATAGCAACGTGTTTGTTGCGAAACATAATTGCTTGTAAACGTTGATCATGCCTGGTCAGGTGTGTCTCGGAAATTCGAGAATATACTATTTATTTATTTATTTATTTATTTAAGTTAGCGAGGTGCCAGTTGAGCCCCTATGTTCCTCCGGTAAACCTTTGCCGGCTCACAGGCGTACTGGTACATTTGACGCCGTACGCGCGGGAGCAGTTAATGAGGCACTTGTCAGCGGAGAACATAATCGGATGCCGTCCTGAGGGTATTGCTGTTGCGGTTGAGCGCATGCGGCGTGTGGATAACTGTACTTTATTGGTACGTCGTGACGGATGCGACCGTGAGTTCCGGAATCACTGGCGGATGCCGTGTGCGCACATGTGCTACGTGGCTTGCGATCAGCGTGCGGATTTGGCGGAATTGGTTCGGGGTTGTCGGTGGTGCACACCTGATTCTCCGGAACCGGTAGCTGCCATTGAGTTCACGGAGGCTACAGAGTTAGGCGCGTCTGAAATGGCAACCACTTCACAAGCATTCATTTTGGATCGAGCGACGAACTTGCGTACGGCGGGGGAGGGGTTAGCGGAATTAAAGACACACATATGCACGATGTCGGCGACTAAATTTCAGGGTATGATCAGCTCGCTGAGGCGGTTCTGCGAGGTCTTAATGCATGAGACGGATGTGCAAATTTTCTGCAAAACCAGACACCGCGCTTCCTCCTTACCTTTGGAAAACGATGAGAGCATTGCCCTTGGTTGGTAAACGGGGGACGTCCTCCTTGGTTCCGTGTCTTCCTGTTGTGGTCAATGTGCCGGCGAACGCAGCGACGGAGAAGGGAAGCTGCTCCAAAACACCTTCCGGAAGGCGCAAATCCCCTTTGGTACTCCGAAGGACGGAGGTGTCACTTACGGATACATTGTCGAGCGGTGCACTTTTCCGAACAGTGAGAACCAAACCCTCCAGCTTGTACAAGTGCGCTTCCATGAAACGCGACGCTTTATCTGCACAGGGGGTGGTTGAAGGAGACAAATGCGCCATATGCCTGCGTTCAGAGGACACGCAGAGCAACAGTGACACGGTGGATTGGGTGATGTGTGACCACTGCCATTGTTGGTTTCACCCATCCTGCAGTGATTATGATGGTGGCGAAGGTTTCAAGTGTTTGTTCTGTATGGATTAACGGGAAAACGAAAGCTTGCAGATATGCTGTGAGAAATGCGGGTAAGTTCTACACAACCGATAATGATGGCATGCTTTCGTAGTGCTTCTTCTTATTCAGTAAAACCCATTTCCGTTAACGAATGCAGGTGCAATAAGTCATACAAGGACATGTGTACGTAACAAGTGGTAAGTTGCTGCATGACTGCGTGTTTGGGTTTTCTCTCCTTTTCATGAAATGGAGTGTTTGTGATGCACACCGCTTGCCATTCACACACAATCGCAGTGCCTTGCTGCAGCGTGGTGGACGTGTACACGGCTAGTGTTAGTGTCCGGTTTACTGGAGCGGCTCTTTTCTAGGGATATTTTGTGAACTTACGGTACGTATATGAAGCACATCTGTCTGCTTTCCATTTCACAGGTTTCCAATGTTCCACCCGCGTTCAGGAATCCGTAAACATGCCGCCATCTACCTCCTCCTCACGGGTAGTTGTTGCCGCGGTATGGTGATGTTACATGAAATTCCGGTATGTACGTGAATCTTCCTATTTCACCTCCTATTTCACAGCGTACCCATACTGCATGTACAATACCTTACCGGTCGTATTCCTCATGTGTCCTCTGTTACTACGTCCAAAATGTCTGCCATGTTCCCACGGGGATCGCTGTTTCACTCAACACTGACAGGTACGTTTCCGTGGCTTTTCCCACAACCTTTCCCTGGATAGCCTGCATTGCGGCCGACTGCCCGGTCTCCGCCTGTCCTCAGGCATCCTTATGCTTCCATTTCCGTGGGACATTGATTCAGTGTCCATTATACATTGGCACCAGGGTGGCATGGAACGTTCCCGCTCCTTTGAAAGGTGAGCCCCGCCAGCCATGTGTCCTCCGGCAGTACTCTTTCCCGCCACAATCACAGGTAACTTAGTTCCGCTTCCAGTCATAATTCCCCGCTATAGACTATGAAGCCTCGCACAGCGTCCTCACTGCTTCACAGCCGCCACCGTTATCACCCTGTAACCGTTTGACAGAGGTCCGCACTGCTAACCGATGCCCCAACTAAGTCGGCAGCCCCAAAACTCCGCATATGTAGGGACATATTTTTCGTGCACTGTTCTTTTTATAGGTTTCGCAGGCTGCCCATTACTTCGCACCTGCTTCACCTGCGCACTGGATCCTTGGTTGACATGCCCCTGACCGCAGGCAAGTGCCCTCCGCCAGTGCTGTTTTCGGGCCACACTAACGGGTAAGTTCTTGCGCATTTCCTTCACATAACCATTCATAGACTGCAACTCACCACAATGCCTTCTCTCGGCTTGTTCGGCACCACGTTTATCTCCCCGTTTGCCTGCGACAGAAGTCTGATTTTGTTACCCATGCACCTTTTCCTTAGCAAACGTATACCTGCCACATGCATTTACCCGTTGTTCCTTCTTCGTTTATTTCATAGGTGTCGCAGGTTCCCTGTAAGTTCTCACCTCAGTTAACTGCAACCATTGAACGCTGTGAGATGTGCCCACCGACGGTGGTAAATAGTGCCTCAATCACAGGTGAGTTCCGGGGCTTGTCATCAAAGCTTCCCTTCATTAGAATGGAATGCACACTACTGCCCTTTCGCCGCCTGCCAACCGCGATACTTGGATATACCTTCGCCTGCAAGCCCATGTTGCTCGACGCAGAACAGGTTCAACCTATTTAAACGGTTCTTCACTATATCTTGTAATAATTTTTCAAGTAACTTACCAACGACGCTAGTCAGGCTGACAGGCCTGTGATCAGCCGGTAGGTCTTGGTCACTGCACTTGAAATCGGGCAGACAACAGCCTACTTCCGTTCGGTAGGCAAGACATTGCTGTTGAGTGACTTCTGAAACCCACAAGTCAGAGGTCCACTGAGTTCCACTGCCAATTCAAGCAACAATTTTGGATGAACGGAATCTGGCTTGGAAGCCTTAGTTGAGTTTAACTCTATTAGCAACCGGAAAACTTGGGTCTCAGTTACAGGAATTTCATCCAGACAACAGTCCTCAGTGAACCTTGGCGTATTTGTTTCGCGGACAAAGACGCTTGAGTACCGCTCACCATGCACGCATCCCTTGTCATAGTCTCTATAGGCATGGGTACCATCTCGAAGCAATGTTTGTATGAGGGAGTTTGCACCACAGTGTCGTTTAACGTAAGCGAAGTATATCTTGGAATTTTTCGAGGCAGTATCAGCTAGCCCTTTGCATACTGAAGGCGGGCCAACCTAAGATGTAGCTTGCACTCATATCGAACTAACCGATACTTGTCAAACGTGCTGTTCGACGGAGCTGTTCGGTACGCTCGCCAGCATCTAGACTGCTTCTTTAGCAGGCCCTTCCCCGCGGAATCTATCCACGGAGGCTGCGCTCTCGATTCCCTTCTTTTTACCAGTGGGATGTGAGGTGCAGAAATGTCGACGAGGTGAGCCTTAAGTTTTTCCCGTGCTATGTGAACAGTATCGGTCTCAGGTATCACACAAGGCGATGGCCTAGCTTTATTCCGCATCACTTGGAATTCCGCGGCCCAAATGTTCGGATACCAACTGGTAGTAGCTTGACACTACCTGCTAAGGGTACCCTGGGAAAACAAGCAAACGAGATCGGTAGCGCCAAGAGGCGAGTCTTATTAATGTCATTTACAAAGTCGACTTAGAAAAAACAAGATCTAAAATGGACGGCTGCTGATTGCTCATGTACCTAGTGGGGAGGTCCACGAACTGGTGTAGTGGTACCTGCAGCATTAAGTCCAGCAGTTCTGCACCGAACGATTCCAGAACCGAACTACTTGCTAGATCATACCAACAAACCTCTGGGAGGATGAAGTCTCCCAGCACCAGACACTTGTTCGCAATGTGCGTGCCTATAAACAAAATGATTGCATGGGAGGTGCTCATAGGGCTTCTATACACTAACACGAACGTAACCTGAACCGAGGAAGCGCAAATCAGGACTGCGAGAGCCTCAACAGATTTGTCGAGAGACTGAAAAACACTGATCTTCAGTAAGTCGGTGTGATAATTCACATAAAGAGCTACACCACCCCCTTGACGGCCAATGGAGCGGTCAGCGCGGAACAGTGCGTAGCCAGGCAGATATACTTCGCCATCTGTGATTTCCTCAGACAGCCACGTTTCAGTGAAAGCGAGTATATCTGGACGAGATTTGTCTACGAGCAGACCCACCTCGCACATCTTGTTCCTCAGGCTATGCACGTTACTAAGTACTACTTCGAGGGCTTCGGCACTACCAGCCCTGGGTCGTGCGCAAGTAGTTTTGGTTCTGGAAGGGCGGAAAAGGACCGCCGGCTGACCAGCTGAATACCCACCAGTCGGAGACCGTGCTCGCTAGTTGCATGCTGGGCTTTTAGGTCCCCGTTGGCTTCCTTTAACTTTAACCTATCCGCTAACGGAATATCTGGTTGCACACTAACGTTGCTACCTTTGATCTTATGGGCAAATCGCAGTAATGCCCTGCGCTCTTCTGGGGTGGAGAGGGCCACCCTAAGCAGTCGGGGTCGTGGGTTTGGTTGACCATCCGGAACTTTCCCCAAGCTGATAATCTTCCTGACAGTATCGTCAAAACTGTTGCACGGATTGGCAGTGGAATTCAGTGGACCTCTGACCTGTGTGTTTCAGAAGTCACTCATTAGCTGTGTCTGGCCTATCGAATGGAAGGAAGCTGTTGTCTGCCCGATTTTCAAGTGTGGTGACCAAGACCTACCGGCTAATCACAGGCCTGTCAGCTTGACTAGCGTGGTCGTTAAGTAACTTGCAAAATTAGTACGAGATACCATGCAGAACCATTTAAATAGCTTTAACCTGTTTTGCGTCGAGCAACATGGTTTTAGCAAAAGATTTTCTTGTCAGACGAACTTGTTGGTAGCTCGTGAGTGCTGGGCTGAAGCCGTAGGTATTGTACATGCAATTGATGTGGTGTTCATTGACGGCGCGAGACCTTTGACACTGTCCCCCATTCGCGACTCTTACAGCAATTGACATCGTATTTTTCTAAATGGTTTAACTGCGGATGGCGACCTTCTGCGCGTTCTGTTCACCTGAGGCAGTTACTCAACTACGTTTCTTTGCAGATATTTGTGTCAACCTTTTGACGAAGCCGATCATATCGGTCTCGCCCAATGCGCCAACGTGGCCACTGAACACCTGTTCGATTTGCACTCAGCGTGTAGGACCTCGTTCCAAAACCATCACCTACTCGATCCGGCATCACCGTGTTCACGCCCCCTGTGACAATTCGCTCCATGCAACTGACATCGAATTCTGTCGCTCGCATCCACAGACGGTTTTGCGGTACATTTGCCCAGTTTGCGTTCCCAGGATTGCGAATTACGGGTGCAATATTCCTAGCGACCTTTCCTCCACGACTTGTCCTATGCTTGGTTCTGTAATCTCGTCTCCTATTAATCCGCCCCTCCACATCGCGTAACAAGCAGTCGCAGACGCAGTCGCCCCAGTCACCACGATTCGTCGAGCCGCCTAGCAACAATACCCGCTCAGAAGTGCGCTTGCTTAATCTGGAAGAAGCTACAGAGCCTACTGCGGAAAGTCGACGGCCTAGCCAAACGACGACAGCAACCTCCCAACCGTCCTGAATCACATGTCGTCTCACCGTTACCAACTGCTGATCTGTCCAACACTCGCCGACGACCAACACTTCCGTCGGAGGCCCTCCAACTAAATAAGCTTGCTACCGCTCCACATCCGCGTTCGACTGAGCGAATAACGAGTAGCCCTACTCCTAATTCTGTCATATGTACAAACGTGCCCGAGTCCAACGACATGCAACTTCAGAATCGACATTCTCATGATTCCACTATGTGGAGCTCAATCTGTATCTCGTTAAACCTCCCTGAAACAAAACCCATTAGTCTCACCAGACTGACTCGCCACCCTTCATCTCCGAGCGCCGGTAAGCCAAGGCTTCTGCGTTTCGACTTGCAGCCAGGCCCGGCTATGGAGGATGTCCTGTTATCAGCACACCTACTCCAAAACAACGCGTCTCTCGGCATTTACCACATTCGTATCTTCCCCGACATCCCTTGGACTAAGCGCGCAGGCAGCAACTGACGCCACCCACTCAACCATGCTCCATCATAGTGCGTGGCGTCCCAGAACTGCATGCCCTTGATGCACCCTTACAACAATGACAACAGCATGACTGTAATCAATGGCGGTTCCTTCAGCAGACATTAAATATTGTCAACGTAATCACAACGGACGTTCACCGCCTACCTCGTCCAGCAAGTTATACAGGAACAGCCTCCATCTCCTGAAAGTGACGTTCCTCGCTGCTAGCATGGCAACCGATGAACTCACCATCTGGTACGCTAATAAAAGACGAGCACCACCAGATATCCGTCTACGTCCTGATGCGCACCCGCTGCCGAGGCGCACAGCTTCCCACAAACCCCTAGCAGCAGCCAACTCGGTACCGACATACTCTGACCAAACCGTCCTCAGACGGTCCATCAACGAACCACCTGCCTCACTGCCTGGAGTAATCTACTCACCTACACATTCCAACCTTCAGTCTTTCAACGACCCAGCTGCCAGCACCCATCTGTGCTCCGACGACTAACACCTTGCCTCCCCAACTACAAACCTTAGCGGCTCCACCCCTCTAAACCAGAAAACGGTGCACTACCGGACATCTGTTTACCGGCAGCACCCTAGTCACTCCCGCGCTTATCACTCAAACGAGCCTCGCCTGTACCTACATAAACACACAGGGCCTCATGTCCAAACTTCCGGAGCTCCAATCCAGACTTCTGTCAACACCAGCGGACCTAATAGCCGTAACGGAAACGTGGCTCTTCGACGACATAACTGACTGTGAAATCCAACTTCCTCACATGTCAGTCCTCCGCTCTGACCGCGCAACCCCAGGTGGCGGTGTCGCACTGTACTATGACATCTCCCTCAGTTGCAGCATCTTAACAAACACTGCCCTCCAGTCTCCAGACACCATGTGGTGCGAGGTCGTACTAACCGCCAAACACTCCAGCTGTCTTGGTATCATTTACCGTCCCCCAAACAATTCCCCCGAGAAGGACGCACGACTACTGCACGACGTCCACCTTATGTTATCCCACAAGCGCACACACTTTCTTATCATGGGAGATTTCAACCTCCCCTGTCTATTTCACTCTGTCCCGTCTACTGACTCCTTTGCATCAGGCCTCATTTATCTTCTTCACACGGCCCCGTTGTACAACCACACGTATCAGCCGACCAGATTCCGATTCAAAAACCAACCATCTCTGCTAGACCTCGTCCTTACTAACGAAGAACTGATGGTAGAGCACGTTGAGTATGATGCCCCCTTGGGGCTTAGCGACCACTGCGTCCTCCGTTTCGATTTTATATGCTTCACCGAAAAACCCGTCAGCACGCCAACTTATACCAAACGCTGGACTGATTACGGAAAGTTGAACCTTCTCATTTCCCCTAACAGCTGGTCACCCGAACCCCAATCGAGCGCCGACAGCATGTGGTCAAGCTTTTGACTTACCCTACGTGAACTCTGCTCCACTACGACGACCTGCAAAGAAGTTTCCATAGGGAAGAGAAGCCCAGCACTCATCCGAAGTCGTACACGGAAGTGGATTGCCTTCAGGGACACGGCATGGAGAAACTATCGCTCCCATCCAACGGCTACTCAGTGGGAATATTACCGATCCATCCGTAACCAATGCGTCCATCTTGTACTAGAAGATAAGAGTGAGCATCAGCGTCAGCTTATGCGTAAATTTTCATCCAATCCCAAAGCCTTATATAGTCACGTCAACAGACTTCGACAAGTCAAGCACGGTGTCACCGCACTGACGACCCCCACAGGGCTCACGAAGTCAGCGAACGAGGCAGCAGAAGTTCTGTGCCAGCAGTACGCATCCACATTCTCCGTTCCATCAATGCATACAACGATAGTACCCTCTACGGTCTCACCCCCAACTTCCCTGACGACTGTTCATTTCACTCTGAAGGTCCTGGCGAAACTCAAATCCCTGCGGCTTACGGCCTCTCCTGGCGCCGATGGTTTCTACCCAAGGCTGTTGCCAGCGTGCGCTGCAGCTTTAGCTTTACCCCTGGCGGAGCTGTTCACCCACTTCTTCACGCAAGGCAAAGTTCCCAATAACTGGAAATGTGGGACTATTACACCAATCTACAAAGCGGTACTAGCGAAGACCGAGCCAATTACCGACCGATAACCTTCCTCTCTATGATCTCCAAAGTGATGGAATCGATTGTTGCAGACGCTTTAATGGAGCGCATGGAGGCCCAGAAACTGCTCTCCGATTGCCAGCACGGTTTCCGGCGGGAACGGTCGTGCTTGAGTAACCTGCTACTTGCCAGGGATAGCTGGACGACGGCTGCCGACTCTAGCCTAGAAACATGTTATATTCCTGGATTTCGCCAAAGCCTTCGACAAGATCGACCACCAAATTCTACTGCAGACTGTTGTCTTACGGCGTTTCAGGGGCCTTGATGGACTGGATCCGGAACTACCTTCAAAACCGTACCGTCCAAGTACGCGTCGACGGAGCGTTGTCTCCCCGCATCTTTGCCACAAGCGGAGTTCCACAGGGGTCCGTTCTCGGACCTAGCCTTCATTGATGACGTCACACCGCAAGTGGAGTCTTCGCTGCTGCTATATGCGGATGATGCGAAGCTGTGACGCACAATTAACCTTCCGGATGATGTCCACGCACTTCAGACGGACCTCGACCGTCTACATCAGTGGTCCATAGAAAACAACCTTCCATTTAACGCTTCGAAATGTCGCGTCCTTTCTACCCGCCCTTCCGCTTTTTCTCCTGTATATTACCTGGGAGCGTCTATCCTCCAGATCTCTTCAGCCGAAAGAGACTTGGGCATAATTACCCAGACGAGTCTTTCCGTATCCGCTTCCTGCCGGAAAGCAGCTGCTGCTGCTAACCGCATGGTGGGATTGCTGAAACGAGCCTTCGGTCAACGTGCTCCCAGCAATTTCCGCATCCTCCTCAACGCTTTTCTTCGAGCCTACTTGGAATTTGCTATTCAGGCTTGGAGCCCCTGGTTGTGAAGCACCAACGCATTCGCGAAGCCCCACAACGTCGAGCAACCAGACTGGTCCGAGGTCTTAAGCATCTGGATTATACACGACGATTTCAGTGCCTGGGCCTATACTCGCTTAAGTACCGACGTCTCCGGGGCGACCTGATCTTTGTATTTATGATCTTCTCCAACCCTGGACATCCCTGTCACCACCTACTCACACTGCACCAATCGTGCTCCCACCTACGTGGCCACGCACTGAGGCTCACACATAAGCGCAGTCGGCTGAACTGCCGACGACACTACTTCGATTTGCGAAGCTGCCGACCGTGGAATTCTCTGCCTGTCGATTTAGTCTTGGCACCCACTGTGACGGATTTCAAGACTCATCTGGACTGTCACCTGGCCAAGCTGCGCTGCGATATTCCCTGATATAACTATCGTGTACTTGATGGAGTTTCTTTCCCTTTCGCATCTGCCTACTTGCTTTTCATAGCCGTTTCGGCAGCCGTGGTGGGATGTCACGCTTTGCGACGGCGTGCATTATGCTTAGATACCGCATAAGCCCGGTGAAGATACGCCTAACACGCGAGTACAACTCGCTATAAGATTGCTTAGTCTTATATTATATCCGACAGGAATTCTTTTTACCCTATGGGTCATGTAAAGCTCGAGCTTTTATTCCCATTAAATACAATGTTCCAGTGTCCCAATAGGGAATAGCTGGTCGCGCTCTCCAGTGGGTGTCAGCTTTTCTGGATGGACGGGAACAATATATTCATGTTGGAAACAGTCTTTTATTTCGACAAGCTGTACTTAGCGGACGTTCCGCAAGGCACTGCCCTAGGTCCGCTGCTTTTTACTGCCTACTTGAATGACTTGTCGGAGGAGGTTGAGGTACCATTCTCTTATTTGCTGATGACCTAAATCTCTGGAGGTCCTGTGGTTATTCAACCGGCTCTGGATAGACTCTGGGAATGGTCTGTCTTGTGGTTGCTGCCCATAAACCGGGAAAAGTGTTCAGTGCTGCGTATCGGAGCGTCTGCTTCCTCTCCAAGTTATGTGCTTGATGGGGGTGAACTTGCGTACGTGGCTCATCAGGTGGATCTAGGTCTCATCCACTGTTCCACACTACACGCTGGAGACAACTGAAAGAAGGCGGCTAGTAAATGGTTCCGGATATTGTGGTTTATCCGTCGTTCTTTCGCCATCATAACCGCCGATGTGTTTATGAAGCTCTTCTCAGCGTTTGTGCGACCCCACCTAGAATAATGCGCCCAGGCCTGTCCACCATGCCTTGTTCTGGACAAAATGGCACTAGAGAGGGTGTTGCGTGTCGGTACTAGGTTGGTCAAGGGATTACGAGGGCAAACGTACCCCGAACGCCTAATAGTTTGGAGATGCAGTCAATGCACTATCGAAGGATTAGAGGGGACCTAATCTTAACGCACCGTATTTTAACAGGAAATGTTGGCCCTGCTTTATCCTGGCTATTTTGTCCTGCTAGACTATATGGTCTTCGCGGGCATTGTATGAAGCTGGACAAACCGCGGTCCGATCGAGTTACAGCGGAGACACGGTTATCGTGTCGAGTCATCGAGCATCGGAACCTGCTTCTAGAAAATGTTGTCAAGGAAGCTACGGTTAAGGGGCTTGAGCATCAACTAGACGTTCTTGGGTAGCAACACGAAACCTTTCCTTTTTCCTGACTAATTCCCATTTTCATATTTCGATTTTATTTTCTTTACTTTTCCTCGCCATTGGTATTATTCTCTTCGCTTAACTGGTTTCCATTACTCTCTTACCTTCGATTTTCCTCTGTTACTTACTTCGCGTAACTGATATAGCTGGGACAGCTACCGTAAGGAACGTGAGCAATAAATTGATGGACCAGGGTGTTTTTCGGGTGTTTTCCTTTTAGATTCATCAAGAAGTCGGAGCACCCCTATCAGCTCCTGGATCGACGACCCGCTCAAGAAGGAACATTTATGGGGTTCATCCTATCGTTCCAGTCGCACTTGAACATAAACTTGAACATACCATTACTTCATATAAAATCATCCTTCCTTGCGTAAAATCAAAAACCTTCCCTTTAGCACACCTAGCAGAGAATAGATGCTGACCACATTAAGGAACAGCTGCAGTCCCTACTGGTAAATATGACATACTTCTTCGTCCGCAATTGTACACCACAAAACCATTTGTAATTAAGTGCAATGTTTCTTTCAAGCAACATAACATTACCGAAATCTCCTCAATATCCCATGTTACATGTATTATGCAGCAAACGTGTGAGAGTAGCTTCCCGTATGCATTTCTTACTTATGAACATACCATTATTCCTTACGACCTTCATTAACCTATATGGTTGGCTGCATCCGGTTTCGGATTTGCCTGTCACTGTGGCAAGCCACAGGACGCCTGCGCTTACAGAGGGACCATGGATGGCTTGCGCTGAACCACCCAGAGCTCCAACCACACACCCCATATCCAGTGTAAACCCGAAGGAATAAGACCGGGAGGCATGCGGATGGGAGCCACGTTTCATCAACGAGCCGGCACACACTCCTTCAAAGCAAACACAAGCACACCGTATTTGGGAGTCAAGCGCACACAAGGCGGTGGCTGGACCGTAGTCCGCTCCACACTGAGTGCATGGAACCACTCTTCGAGCCTAACACGGCCACAGGGTCAGTGCACCCCGTTCCCCCAGCAACGGCCAACTGTCTCCTAGAGTCATTATGGACGAGGTAGCGAATAATAGACAGGTAGGCACCTTGTCAACATGCATATCAATCGCAGCCACACCGGGGATATCAAGCAGCAGCCAACCACTTGAGAGGGAGATAAAGATAACTCAATTAATGCGTAAGGAAATGGTGACAAAACCTTTATTTATTGAGCACAAGAAATAAGTTGTTTACAGTCGAATCCTAATTAAGTTCACGAAGTCAGAAGTATACCCTAGGGAAATGCCACGAACCCAAAAATGTTGTGGAAATCAAATACAATTGGCGTAAGCGAGGTGTGCATGTTAATGGAATAGAGTAAATGTGGACATTCATACGAGAAAGAAAAGCATTAAGGCAAACTTGAGAACCCACCATCTGAAATAAAGAGACTTAGCATGCAAGCACACGGTTAGTAAATCGAATGCGGCGTACATACAAACGCTACGCCGGTTCTGTATACTTCTCTGTAGGACCCGTCGTCGCTTCTGTAGTAGTCCCGAGTGGCCCCGCTCATGGCTCACTAGATATTTATATGAGAAAGGCATTAGGACAACATTGAAAACCCACCACCTGAAATAAAGAGACTTAGCATGCAAGCAAGCGGTTAGTAAATCGAATGCAGCGTAACTACAAAAGCTAAGCCGGTTCTGTATACTTCTCTGCAGGACCCATCGTTGCTTTGGTAGCAATCTCGAGTGGCCTCGCTCATGACTCAGTAAACCTGCCTGACTAAGGCACACGCGACCGCATGTTCTACGGCAGCATGCGCTTGAAGTCGATGGAGAACAACCCATCGGTGTTTGCCGCTTGCGCACTTGCCGCTTCTTCTTTGCATACATGAGGGCTTTCTCCTCCACCTCGGCAACTGCCTTCGTGATCAGATCGCGCCATGCACGCCGATCAACCGCCTTCGATTCCCATGATGGGCAGCCTAGATTAGAAAGTGTAAGGCTTACTTTAATCATGTCCTGGTATCGTAAAGTTGGTTTCCCCACGTGCCGCCTCCCAATACTCAGCAGACCGCAAAATATCTGCTTCGGTATCCGCGGCAAATCCATACGGCTCATATGACCGATCCACCTCAGGTGTCTCAATAAAAGTCTGCAGTCCACTGCATACATCCCACTTCGCCGCAACTCTTCCGTTTCTGCAACAGTCGTCCCAGCCATTGCGCAATATCCGTCGCAGACACTGTTGATGGAACCGCCCGAGATATCGCACATCCCGCCGGTACATCGTCCACGTTTCGCTGCCGTATAGAAGAAAGGACAGCACCGTGGATTTGCACACAATCAGCTTCGTGCCAACGGTAAGCTGATGGTTGTTTCACACTCGTAGTCTAGCTTCCCAAATCCGGCAGCTGCCTTCGACACGCAAATACGCAGCCCACTGTGTAGCTGCTGATCAGTCGACATCACACTTCCAAGGTAGCAAAAGCAGGAGGTGGTTTCCAATGCATCAGCACCAAGGCTGATTCGCGGCAATATTGAAGATTGCACCTCCGGTGAAGGCTGAAAAAGACAGACAAGTTTACTTGTGTTGATGGTGAGCTCGAATTTGGCCGCTGTCGAAGCCAGAGCACAACTGATATGCTACAACTCATCCGCGCTGTGTGAACACAACGCACAGTCGTCAGCAAACAGCAACATACGGATAGTTGTTTCGCAACCTAGAGTTTTCGCGCCGAAACGACGGATGTTCAGCAACCCACCATCAATACGGTGCTCCACACGAACACCGTAAGCACAAGCCGCATCAAAAGCACAAGACAACATTGCATGAAGATAGATATTAAACAGGGCAGGAGCTAAGACACAGCCTTGCTTCACACCAGAGACAACTGCAAAGTCATCCGAGGTCTCTCCACTCAGCTGCACCCTCGCCCGCATACCACTGTGCAGACATTCAAGTAAACTTACAAAGTTACGTGGGCAACCAAACTTACCCAACACCAGCCACAATGCATCGCGGTTCACCGTATCAAAAGCCTTGGTGAAATCAACAAAAAGCGAGTACAATAGCTGGTGTCGTTCTCTGCAATTCTCGTGCAATTGACGAGCCGCAAACCCCATATCTATAGTGCTGCGACCCGAAACGAATCCATATTGCTCTTCCGCCAGGTTCGGTTCCAAAACCTGACTGACGAGGCGGTCGAGCAGGATCCGGGCCATCACCTTGTCCATCCAACCCAGCAAGTTGATGCCACGATAATTCGTGCAACATTGCTTGCTACCTTTGCCCTTGTACGGTGGTAGCACAAAGGCATCATTCAGTTCAGGAGGCACCTCCTCCTCAATCCACATGCGTTGCACCAAGTGGTGCAGCGCAGTCAACAACTCGGGTCCGCCGTGTTTTAATACTTAGGCGGGATCCCGTCAGCCCCGGCACACTTTCCTTTTCGCAACTGAGCAAGTGCTCTCTGCGTCTCATCTAGTGTCATAGGGTCCGCCAGATTCGCCAGCACATCGTGCTGCTCCAGGCCGTTCAACATAGGCCAGTCGATCTCTGAACGGTTGTTAAAGAGACAGGCAAAGTGTTTTCGCCGGATCTGCATTATGTCTGCAGTCTGTGTGCAGGTAACGCCTGAACTACCGTCCATCAGTGTCCTCAGTGGCTCCAATCTCGGTCCATACACCGCCTTCAGGAAGTAGAAGGTACTCCTTGTGTTGGCGGCGTTCGACGTATCATTCCAGCTGATTCGCTTTCTCCGTCCATCATCCATTTTTATGCGACGGAGCTCTCAGGTCAGTTGCAGTCTTAGTTTGCGAAACTGACTCTTCTTTCCCGAGTCACTGGGGTCTGCAACATGTGCAGCAAACGATGCATTCTTCTCCGACGCCAATGCGCCGACCGTCGTATTGTTGTCCTCAAACCAATCAGGCCGCTTACTCTTTGCGCGTGATGTTCTCCTCGGCAGCAGCTGTCACCTGGTCGTGAAGTTGGTGCCACAGATCGCCCACCGTGTCTATGCAGTCCACATCACACAGGAGTGTAGCCATCGCCTTCTCCGGCTCAGTACGTTTCGCAACAGTACCGAGGAAGAGAAGGTTAAAATTACGTCGGTTCACGGCGGAAGTGCAATACATAGATTTACGAAAATATACCTACAGTTTGGTCCACACCAACTTGTGATTAGTGCCACACTCGGCTCCACACAATACATGTGTCATGCGCACTTCACGCATAGCACGCTAACGTACGATGACATAGTCGAGCAGGTGAGTGTGACCACTCCGTGGGTGCATCCAGTTTGCTATATCACTCGCACTCAGCGCAACCCGAGTGTTCAAGATTGTCAGGCCGTAAGTGGCACACAGCGAGAGCAGCCCGTCATCGTTCGCATTTGCTGAACCAATACCATGCGA
The DNA here is from genome assembly GCA_944474145.2 of Dicrocoelium dendriticum. Classification (NCBI taxonomy): domain Eukaryota; kingdom Metazoa; phylum Platyhelminthes; class Trematoda; order Plagiorchiida; family Dicrocoeliidae; genus Dicrocoelium; species Dicrocoelium dendriticum. The sequence continues at coordinate 39,474,182 of OX104064.1, forward strand.
ACTGATAACATCTGTCCACACCAATGCATCACGCCCAACGCGCGCGTTGAAATCACCCAGCAGAAATAGTCGGTCACTCCTCGACATAGACCGTATCACGGAGGATAGCTCAGTGTAGAACTGATCACGCCTGTCATCAGGATAATACATGGCGGACCGTACGTACTTATAAAAGTAGCAAACTTACCTCTTCCGAGTCGTAGGCAAACAGTCATCAGTCGCGCGCCAATGCCCGTTGGTTCACCCACCAGCTGGCCATGGAGGCGATCGGATATTGCAAATCCGACCCCATGTTCACGTGGTGCTGAGGCGGCGTTGCCCACCCAGTAGAATGTGTAGTCAGAACCTGCTTCATGTAACTTACCTTGCTCAGCGAGCCGGGTTTCACTGAGCGCCGCAATATCGATGTTGTAGCGCGCCAGCTCCATCGCGACGAGTGCAGTGGGTCGCTCCGGGAGCTCGCTGGAGCTCCGGTCCAGTAGCGTGCGCACGTTCCAGCATCCGAAGCTGAGTGCTTTGCGCGCGGGCATACGATTTCTTTGATGGGCAGTCGCACGCGAGGTGGTCGTTGTGCTTCGGAGGTTTGCTTGAGGGACTCCATCCGGAGCATTTGGCTCAATAGCCTGACCCACAAGGCAGTGGGTGGTTTGGAGGTTTGCTTGAGGGACCCCGCCCGAAGCATTTGGCTCAATAGCCTGACCCACAAGGCAGCGGGAACAGATCCAGCTCGGGAATATGATTGCAGGGACAGATTGGGATCTTTCAAGTGGAAAAATATCCCAGGCTTGGACATCAGAGTGACAAGTTAGCTAACAAGCTCGTTTTCGGTGGCTCTCCTCAGGCTAGAACACCACAACTGATAGGAATAAGATTAACTTAAAACAGCAGATAATGGTAGAGTTCAAACTTCAAGGTCATTGGAAAACAGATCAGAAGTGATCGATGGACTATCGGCGGCATTTCCCTCAACGTGTCGTTGTGGTATAGGGCCATGGATCTGCTTGACGGCCGTCACACTCAGCCTTTGTGGTTTTGGTATCTTTTATATATGTTTTGCTACCGTAGTAGGATACGCAGCTGCGACCGCGGCCAGACGCAGGTGGGTTTTGGCGGGTTTGCATCAATTTGACCAGTGGCTGCCTGGCTTTAGTGGCGGGCAGTAGCAAAGCACTGAACATCCGGAAGTGTCCTTCCACCGTCAGAGGCAATGCGTGGCGCTCGTGCTTTATGCCAATTGAGCTGTGAGCTTATAACACGTAGACCTGTTGCCTCCCATGGTTAGGTTTTGCGGAAAGTGAGCCATCAGCCACTTCCTAACCACCGAGGAAGCTGGACTAGGATACTGTTAGGGCACTCACACCTGACAGGTGAACGACGCGGGTTCTCAGCCAAAGCCTTCGGGTAAATGAACACACGAAAGGCAGCGGGATTATCACATGGTCAGTTCACTGACTCATACGGATTTGTGTCCTGGATCTTAGCAGGGAGAAGGGCGAAAACCAAATCCCACCCAGCGGTAGCCACGAGGAAGCGCCCAGGTCATGAACAAATGGCACAACAGTAGCAGCAGCGGGTAGACCATCTGTCAGGATCTAGCCACCACCAGCCTCAGCGCACCAAAGGCTCTCCCGCAGTATGTATATATATATACATATCTTCAGTATTCTGGCCCATACCTTGCGGTACGCTGAAGTAACAAGAAGTTTACCATTGATTACAATAGTAAGACTGAGACGAACAATGTCCATCGACTCAAGCCAGCCTACATCGACAAGCGACAAGCACCTTCAAAGCCAGTACCGCAACCTCGGACCAGTCACTTCGGTACAACGGAACCGACAGCCTCAACTGAAGTCAGGCTTCCAAGACACACTATCAATCGAAGTGGCAGGGAAGCGAACCCTACTAGAGCGTTGGATAATTTGAACGTAGAGAACAGAAAGAAAAATAATTTTGCAGCTCCATTGCCTCCCGTCCGTCACAGTGACCAAGGTGGACATTACAAATCGGTACAGATGGAACCGCTGCGTTAACACAAGAAGCAAAAGGACCCGAGTTTACTAAACTGGTACGAATCTAATAGGTGTTTGAAACATTCCTTCGACTGCACACAAACGACTTACACAGTTTGATTGTTCCACTCGTTCACTACGCTGGTATACCGAGTGACGTCACAACGGACCAAAAGTCTCCTTCTTTTAAACATTCTCAATGGTGACCCCGAGTCGAACTGAGGAAATTGAGTGGAAAGGACTTTTGCAGTTCAGCTCCAAGTTCACCCCTAACGATATGCCGTGTGAAAATCAAATCCCCGCGAACTCGAAGACAAGCTGGAGAGAACAACTTCAGAAGCTGAAAACTATGTGATTACGGTAGGTTTCGTAAATTTAGAAGTGATGTAGATCCTCTCCGCTGAACTTTTTCAATCAAGCATTCAAATTTGGAAGAGGGCTAGACAGTGGGCAGTACATACTCAAGAATCGGACGCATATGAGCAGAGAACCGGAGCCTGAACATCTCCGGGGTCAGGCGGGAGAATGATCGTCGTGTGGCGAAAAGCAACCGGTTAGCAGAAGCGCATTTCCTCAAGGCATCTTCAGTCGATTTTAGATCCGAAGTCACAACGACGCCAAAGTTTGGCAGCGAAAACACACCGATATAAATTCCAAATTGTTTGGAGACACCGGTCGGAAAAACGGAACATTTGTCCTGATTTATGGGTAATTGACACCTGATCGACAAATCATGCAGCTAATAGAACCTTGTTTGTAGTACGTCGGTTTCATCCGGAGCTTTAAATCATCTGCCTAAATCTAACAATCCGCCAGTAGTACAGATGCCAGGTCATTAATATAGACTTTAAATTTTCAGGTTCACGGACAGAGCTTTGCGGAGCACTGCTGGTGATATTTTCGGGGAAGGAAAGGAACTCATTTACTTGCATACGGAAAGCGCGGTCATACAGGAAATCAGTGAGCCCAGAGAGGAATTTTTTTGAAATGCCAATACTGAGAAGTTTGCTGAGCAATTTTCTTGTGAAACCTTGTCAAAATCTTTACTGAAATCCACAAATACGACATCTAGCAGCTTACCAGCATCCGTGGATGTAGCCCACTTTGCTCGAGCTACCAGCAGATTGGCGACACATGAACACAAATGACAAAACCCATGCTGCGCAGCTGAAACGAGCTGGAGGTTCTGGAAACGTAGGTTGATCTCGTTTAAAAATCATCTCCATAACCTTGCAGACGACAGATGTCAGACAAAGGAGCCGATAAGTTGTAGGATCTTGTCGATTTCCTCCTTTTTATATGGGCTTGGCTATTCCCACTTTCCAGGCAAACGAAGGCGCCCGGCCTCACGTGAGCGCCGATAGGAATAGCAATATATTCGGTCACAATCTTGTGAAAAGCGGGTGCAATCCATCAGATCCCGGGGAAGAGTTTGGATCCAGCTGGCACAAAGTTTGTATAGCATACTAACATTTATGTCCAAATCACTGAGAACGGAGAGTAAGGACGAATAAAACGCAATCTGTTGCGTAGACTGAGGAATAATGTCAAGCTAAAAGACTAGCTTTATCAGCATCGTCGTGGAGCACGGTGTTAAGAGCGTGTGAATGCAAGGACGATACTTCACTTCCGGCTCTGGTACTTCTTTCTAAGTAGGAGAAAGGCAGCCTCGGCGTCGGAGCGTCGGATCCGCTAACTGCGATCAATGATCTTTTGGCAGTGTAATTGTGGTACACAAGGTCGTAGGTTAATAAATGAACCTTTTGTACCTTTTGATGCATGAAATGGTTTATTATTATGTTGCCATCGTTGATACTATGCTGGGAGGTGAATTATAAATCAATATACTAAAGGGTTTAAATGAGTAACGGTGATTAATCATTTTTCCGCTTCTAGCGAAAGCAGTCATGGTAGATGAGACCTGTGCATTCCGACAAATCTTCAAGGGTCAATATCTGGACTTTTCATTGATCAGTGAGGAGCTGAAACTTTTTCAGATCGAAGCGGTGACATCGTGCATTCGTCGGAGCGTTAAAACTGCGAAAACGTACCAACAGGAGACTGGAGAGGTGGTACCCGAAGAATGCCCGTACCAATATATTCAGTTTGTGTGCGTGCGTAGCAAACGCTTGAAGGTTGCTGGAAAGTGGTAAGTGTTGTTTATCCGCCTGATGAACAGATTGTAAAAGCTACCGGTGTTACAATTGTCCTGCTCGTTTCTCAGCGGTTTTTAAGGGGAATGTTACGAGACTGAAAACGCCTGTCTTTGGCATTCGCACAGTCTTTACGTGTGGAAGACTTGGCTGTATGCCAAAAATCGGCAGCTAACAGCGGATCAGGAAAGCATGGTGCTTAACTGAAGGAAGACGTTTCGTCGGACGCAGGAGATTCATACAATTGTGCGTCTTCAATAAAACATTCCTTCAACAAGGTGCAATTTGTATGACACATGGCGGCGTCATGGTAACGCTTGTCACTGAAGGGGAGGACGTTACGCAGCTGTTGCGGAGAAATGGTCAGGTTGAAATTATGCATGAGGGAAATGAGATTTGGTATTTATTCTTCGTCCTCTCGCGTATGTTGGAATTTGTTGGGCAATACGGGGGGTAATTTTGGAGGGCTCCACATATCAGAGCAATCACGGCGGTTACATCCTATGGCATTGCATGTTTGTGGACGTTAGCGGCCTTGGTATGAGCTTTTTTATGCGCTTTTGCTTAATGAAACGGAGGATAATTACCAAAAGACAGTGAGAAGTATGCTGGACTTGGCCCCTGATGTTGCCTGGGCTTGAACATTAGTCATGGACAAATGCGCTGCGCTGGTGTACGCGTTTCGCAATGCGTATCTTACTGCCAACACCTTGCACTGTCGGGTACACATTATACGCGACATGCAGCGGCGTTGCTCTCACTTCCCGTCTGTAACACGGAGGATAAAGGGCTCTGTTCAACATGCTGCGATCGGTGTTGTATACGCAAGATTGCGCGCATTCGCATGGGCTTATGGAGGTTATATCGGTGCCAAGCGCGGAATGCTTTCAGTACCACCGTCGCACGTGGAGCTGATGGGGGGAAGTGCCTCCCGAGCTGAAAGATGCCCTTGTGCTACCAGCGTACAAGGGCAAAGAGCACCCGCAATGTTACCTGAATTATCATGGCATCAACGTGCTGAGTTGTGTGGTCAAGATGATTACCAGTTGTATGCTAAACCGCCTTGTAAGTCAAGTTGTGGATGGTAACGCGGCGGATGAGCTGTGCAACCCGCTTGTCCTCTCGTTATTCAATAAATAAATAACTAGTAAGTTCTTGAATTTGTCGAGACACACCAAACCAGGCATGATACACATTTACACGCAATTATTTTTCGCAACAAAAACGTTGCTGTATATGTAATCGACATTAATCCGGAAGTTGTACAGGCTTTGGAAATTGTATAATTAATCATAAGGAATAAAGTCGTCAATGCATGAAAACACGTTGGGTTCTAGCGTGCGTAGTGTAAACATTCTGGGCATTACTTTTGTAGTGAAAACGATACATGTAAGCTGGGAGTATCTTACTCTTGAACGTGTCAGGAAAATAGTAAATTATGATTCTAGTCGACGTGCTAGTATGTAGTTTTGGGCAGTAACTTTATTCAGTGGCGAGTCACATCCGTCACGTCGCAGTGTTAGTAAGCGGACATTTGTGGCTTTTTAGGAAGAACGCTTGCCAGGCGAGAGCCCATCACGTCCTGTAACACTGTCAGAAATCCGTTTGCACACTAATGTAAATCTGGCAGAGCAGCATGCCGACTGATTTCACACTCGGTTCTCCGCAGTCAATTGACTTCCACTTTCCTCTGTTAGTTGATCAAGTATCTTCGGTCAGCGCGGCCATAATAGCTGAGGCCAATGGAGGGTGAGACCTTCACGAAGAGTCATCTTTGTGAGTGTCCAGGTGAGCAAAATGTCAGTTTCTTGCGTCTAGATTTTTCAGGGTTATGTATACTTTTCAGGGATGTGAAGGCTTGGTGTTTAATTATCGATACTAGACAACGGTCATGGTAGTGAGTACAGCTGTATCCATTTCTTGTCCAGACATGTTCTTTGTGGGTTATTATGTCCTCCCCCGGTTAAAAGCTCTCTCTCGACCTAATCCCGTATCCCCAAGAAGTTCCGGAACCCGGAGAAAAAATAAGGTGAGAGACAAACAAGACCGCAAAGAACAGCCATGGAAGCAAACATTGTTTAAGTCCCATGGTATAACATTTAGTAAAAACAAATGATGTACAATGGGCAACAATGATTGCGCTGAAAGTGTCTTTTGAATTTTCTACGAAATCGATGGCCGTAAAGGTTGGTTGCTTAATTCTACTTGGAATACAAAGCGTTGCGCCATTAAGCAATCTAAGCAGTATCGGTTTGCGTTGGAAGACAGAAAGCAAAATTCAAAGACCAGCTGGTAGCCAACCTACCTTCATAGGGAGCGCAGAATAATTAAGTGACGGCATAAATGGCTTTCGATGAAAGAGATGCAGAGGTTAAATGGTGGTTCCTTAGCGGATGGACAGGATGCAAGCACTGAGTAGCAGTCTTTTAGGGATCAAGCCAGAAAGGCGACACGATGGTATTAAAGGTATAGTGCTATGGCAGACTGAGATGGGAATAGCCTGTGAGAGAGCATACCGCCTACATAAGTAAGTGTCGAACCTTTGCTGCAAAAACGGACCCAGAACACTAGGTGAGAAAGGATTAATCGAGAGAAGTGAAGTAATAAAGATAAGTTAAAGGAACGCGAACGTGCGGAACAAATGTATAAGTGGCGTCGCGCACAGAAACGAGTTAATATAGGGCGTTAGGAACACAGTTCTATGGTTTGCTGACCCAGGAAAAGCTAGTGAGTCTGGTGGACTCCCAAATGGGTAAGTGTTGCAAACATAGCAGCGAGTAAGTGAGAAATGAACTCCGCGATTCCTCTTTGAGGATCTCCACACACCATTCGCAGTCATCCGATGGTACAATTTTATGCAACACATCTACCGGACGACCTCGACCCGTAGTTCCGGAAACTTTTCGCCGAATCGTTTTCGACAACCTAAACAATATCGCCCACCCAGGCATTAAAGCTACTGTTAAGATTGTCTCCGTAGGATATGTTTGGCCGGGGATGCAACGCGATCTTACGCGCTGTGCACGCAGCTGCCTCAACTGTCAGCAAGCCAAGATTCAGCGGCACGTGCCCGCTTCGCTTGGTCGCTTTCCATCGTTTCAGTACGCTTTGCTCATGTCCATCTCGACATAGTTAGACCTCTGCCACGCCAAAATGAATGGCTTACATTTTGTCCATTATCCATTGTTGCACCCGCAGGCCCGAAGCCCTTCACATCCCTAACTTAGCTGTGGAAACCGTAACGCGCCTTCGTCCAGCACTGCGTCGCTTCAGGCGGCTGTCCAGCCACAGTGACTACAGACCGCGGTTCACAAGTCGAATCTTCGAAATTTGACGATCTTAACTCATTGGATGTCGACGCCTTCGCACGACCGCATATCAGCCGCAAGCAAACGGTATGGTGGAACTTTTCCACCAACAGTCGAAAGCCTCTCTTAGCGCCGCCAATGCGCTGAGTTGGGCTGAGGCACTACCAATGATCCTCTTTGGGATTCGATCAGCCCAAAGGCCGATCTACGTAGTTTAGCGCCGTTAGTATATGGACAACCACTGCATTTACCAGGCGTCTTCTTTTCCGCTAGTCCCAGAATTCCCCGTTACGACGCAAAGTAAGCACGTCAGCTAGCCACGAGCATGCGTTACTACAAGCTTTCCGACGTTTGAGAACAACGCAAATCTTTTGTTCCACAAGATATACAGCGTTGTCCGCTCGTTTTTCTCCGCCTTCGTGGTCTCCGTCGACCACGCTGGCGATCTTATGAAGGTCCTTTCAGGGTGCTGCAGCGTAAGGGCCGCGCCTTTATCATCGACCGTCAGGCTAAACGAGAAGCCGTTACGATTGACCGTCTTAAAGTTGCCCACATGGAACCTGAGCTCGATGAAGACCCTTGCTCGTCTTCTGAGAAATCAACCCAGCCTATGATGGAAGACTCGCTTACTTCCAACATCCCTGACCTTAAGCATTACCCTCCATCTAAGCCTTCCACTTCAGCTCCGCCGCATCCCGTCGAACTAACTGCCACGTCTTCAATAGTTCCTCCAGTTTTGCGATCCGATAGGAAGTCTAAGACGAAGCTTTCCGCTGTCGCACAAGTCTACAAGGTCAGGTAAACGCGCTCATTGGTCTGCGCGATTAAGCGATTAGTGTCCCTTTCACTTTTCTTATTGCTTTCTCTTTCTCTCTTGGCCAACCACGTACGAAAACCCTCAAAACTCGGCAAAAGCTTTTGAAAACGCCAGTCATTACCGAATGTTTTTATTAAACGTACTTCTCCCCCAGTGCATATGTATTTCAGTATCATCCACCAACCTCGGGGTCTTAAATGCCGACATATTTGTGAAGCTGGTCTCACTTTTCGTTCGGCCCCATCGGGAATACTGCATCCAGGGTTGCCTGTCCTGTGTTGTTCGGGACAAAATGGAGCTTGAGGGCGTTTTGAGAGTAGGTACCAAAGTGGCCGTGTGGTTACGGGGAAACCGTACCCCCAGCGTCTACTTAGCTTGGGTATGTATTCAGTGCACTACCGACGGCTTCGAGGAGGCCTAATCATTACTTACCGCATTTTAACAGGGAAGGTGGGACCGGACATAAGCTGGTTAGTTAGCCAGGATAGTTTTCTATGTCTTCGTGGTTATCCCATGAAGCAACACAAGCCGCTTTCTGACTGGATCGGGGCGGAAACTCGGTTATCGCGTACAGTTATCCAGCGCTGGAAATCGCTTCCAGAAAGTGTAGTCAGGGAACTTACAGTTTAAGGGTTTCGAGTGTCTGTTAGACGCTCTTGGGTAGTCAATATGAAACGTTTCCCTTCTCTTGACCATATCCAACTTCCATGTTTTAGTTCATATTCTGTCATTCTTTTCACTCTTTGGTGTTATCCTTCATTTAAATGACTTTCATTCCCATTTATATTCCTTTTTTCCTACTTCTTTCTTCACGCGCCCTACACAGCGGGGATTGATAGCGCAGGGAATGTGGGCAGTAATTGGTTGACCAAGGTGTGTTTCGGGTGTTTCGTTTTAAATCTATCAAGACCTCCTAGCACGTTAACAATTCCTAGCTCAACGATCCGCTCAAGAAGAAAGACACAACGGAATTTTCCTATCCTTCCAGTCCATCTGAAGCTGAATCTTACCTCACGTACAGCAACCACTACCTTTACGTTTGTAGATGGATCCCTGTATTCGGCTCAGAACGACGGTTAATTTTCCAACGGTTAGTGCAATCAATCCTAGGGTTTATTGAGTAGTAGGGAGCAGAGGGGAGTACCGTGAGCCGATTTATATACCTGGGTCTAAACAGCTGGTGTACTACTTTTATTACTTGATATTACACGGTTACCTGTTACCCTCCATTACCACTCTATGTATCATAATACAGCCACAGAAATTTCCACAATTTTGATCAGCATCCTTTTGTCCATGCGAAATGGATCCTACCGGTATGATTCAATGAATCGACAAACATTTTGACTGTCAGTAGCATACTCCCATTCGACACAGTAATATCCGCATATTGCTTCGTTTTCCAATGAAGGAAAAATGAAATTGCGTGATATTTGCCCACGAGATAGTAACTCATTGTCCTTCTCATTTACTTACGTCGCTTATTTTATTGCCAATGGTTACCAATGCTACCATCGTATTGATATATTCAAACACCAAGTTTTAGATTTAGCGGACTAAAAGTACACATCTCCACGCAATGCAAAGGACGTGCCCGCAGCCAATCGGATAGCTCCGCCATCTTGAATTCACATTATTTTCTGTGCCACTAATGGGCAGCTCAGTAGCAGCACAAGATGCAGGCTCTAGCTAAGTCTCTCTCACTTGGCGACACTTTTCTAAAAGTGATGTGGCTTCGTCGCCTGCCACGTGACTTGCGTAACCTCATGTATGCAAACGATGCGCCTCTTTGTCAGCTCGCCTACATTGCCGACTCTATTTGGGAACCCAACACCCAAGTATCTCAGTTTCAGTCTACTTCCAGTACGGTGGTAGCAGAACTAAGAGCGTAAGTAGCGGCACGTACCAACAGACTAGAGAACCTAACACAGTTCGGATCCAACCGCCGAAATCGTTCCAGTAGTCGCAGTATCCCTAGCTCATGTTCGACATCTCCCCCTAGGTCAAGCTATTTGCTGGTACCACGAGCGATTTTGTCGACAGGCCAGGAAGTGTTGCCAGCACTCTTCCTTTAAGCTCAACAAGCAGGGAAATGAGCCAGCCAGCACGTAGGGGCGACGAACGTTACTGGCTGCCCCAGTCGCCTTTGTTTTTCACGGATCGCAGTACGGGAGTACGCTATCTCGTTGATCCCGGCGCAGAAGTCAACGTGTATAGTAGTGCATAGAAAACATTATTTGCATGCAGCACCTTAGAGGACATACCTGCGATGCTCACCTGGACACGGTATAAACACAGAACAAAGAACTCACTCGCACTTCGCAATCCTAACACAATAAAGGAACCCAAAAACTAATCAAATCAATACAAGTCACCTGAGTTATCCAACTTCAACAGCTCAAACCGCCTGCGGTCGACCCCGAAGTACACTACACACATGGGAAACAAACTGACGAAACCTGCCCGTGAATATCCGAGAAGGCAATCGGTCATAAGCAATCTCGTCCATGTCATAGCACCAATCGGCGCTGTTCCAGGACGCGGTGGGTTTACGTCTGGCAGGTTTTTCCCCTACAAATAGCCACAAATGTCTGTTTAACAACTCTGCGACATAGCGGATGTGACTCGCCACTCAGTAAAGTCACGACCCCTAACCCACATTGGCAAGTTGACCGATACCACATTTACAAATTCTATGCATATATCTGCTTTCGTACGAACACGCCTAAACATTTGATCAGTTTCATGCCACTAGTCTTAAAATCTTTTGCAGCTTCTCCCTCACGCTTCGCTTACTTGACTCGCCCTCTGCGCGCAACCTCCTCGGACTAGTTCCTCACCAACATAATTCACATTAGTGATCTGATTCTTATCTCTACATCACGCATTCTGTAAACATAGACCTCATACAACCTTTGGACCATACGGCCCCCACACTACGGACTGCATCTGTACTACTCCCATAACAAACAGTCAAAAATTCTGCGGCGCATTCAAAAACACAAGGTACATTCCTACACAATTACATACGTATATACACCCATATGCTTACATACACTGTTATGCCAAACATGTCCTTTTGTACAAGTTGATCACACTATGTTAGTTAAATATGATCATGCCTGTAAAGGTGTGCCTCGCATTGTCGAGAATAAAAATTTATTTAGTTATTTATTTTACAATTGAGGCTGCTAAGCATGCTACCATGTGCATTATTTCAATAAGCTGCTCCTGCTCAAAAGGTGTGCGTCACTTTGTAGAGAATAAAATATTTATTTATTTATTTATCCCACGTGGTTCTAATGGTGTTATCGAAGAGGCACCTAGTTCATTGCGCGCAGCAAACGGCACGACCGTTCACGTGTATGGTCAACGCTCGCACACGCTTAATTTAAAGGTACGACATTCTTTTAACTGGATCTCTCTCGTTGCAGATGTCCAGACGCCAATACTTGTGCTTGAGTTTCTGTAGCAATTCGATGTGCTTGTTGACGCGAAGCAGTTCCGTCTTATCGATCGTCAAATAAATCTGGCAGCTATAGGTACGTTGACCGAACTTGAGTCAAGCCATCCTGTATACGCCAACCAGTCAAGCACACTTATCGGTCAGATGCTTAATACAAAGTTCCCGCAAGCCTTTCGTGTAATAGCACCGTTTCCATCCGCCAATGATGTTACAAAACATCACATCATTACCAGAGGTCCGCCTGTTTTCGCCAAAGCCAGGCGAATGAACCCTGACAAGTTAAAAGTTGCTCGCGCAGAATTCGAGCACATGCTTGAACAAGGCAGAGTTTGCCCGTCTCAAATCCCGTGGGCGTCGCCGGACCACATGGTGCCCAAATCGTCAGGAGACTGGCGTGAATTGGTGATTACCGCGCGCTCAATAGCGTTACTGTTCCCGACCAATATCCGATTCCTCACATTTAGAACATCACGGCAAACCTGCGCGGCACTCGTGTGTTCTCGAAATTTGACCTGGTTTGCGCGTATCACCAGCTTCTAGTCACTGAGGACGACGTACCGAAGACTGCCGTAACCACGCCGTTTGGGCTCTCCGAAATTTTAGTATGCTGTTCGGCCTTGGTAACGCAGCCTAGGCTTTTCAACGATTCATCGATTTAGTCACTAGAGGTCTAGATTTCGTCTATCCATATAGCGACGATATCCTAATTGACAACACTTCTAAAGAACAACATTTAGTACATCATAAAATTATTTTCGATAGGCTGGCTGCTAAAAGCATCACTGTCAACCCTGACAAATGTGTATTTCAACAGCGTTCCGTCGAATTTCTTGGCCACCATACTGATCAGTATGGCATGCGGTCTCTAGACGATAGAGGCCGCGCCACCAGCGACTTTCCGTTTCCGACTACGTTAGCCATTATTTGCCGTTTTAACAGCATACTCAATTATTATCGTCGTTTTCCTCCACACTGCTAATTTGTTAAGTCTACGAAGTAGCCTAGTTTGTGGACGTAAAAACGGTCAGGTGGAACTGACTGTTGGTGCTGTCGAAGCGTTCAGGGCCTGCAAAAAAGTCTTAGCAAAAGCCACTATGCTTCATCATTTCGATCTGAACGCTCCGCACAGTGTTGCTGTTGACGCGTCAGACACCGTCATTGGCGCCGCCCCAATGCAACATACGAATGGAGGCAGGAAGCTTCTTGAATTCTACTCTAGATACCTACAACCTTCCGAACTCAAGTACAGCACGATCAGTCGCGAACCGCTGGCCGTTTACTCTACTGTTGGACAGTTCTGACACGTCCTTGAATTTGACACCTTCATTATCTTCAACGAGCACAAGCCGCTTAGCTACGCATTCCGGAAACAATCAGCTCGATACTCACCACGTGCGGTTCCCCAGTTGGATTTCATTGCCCAATTCTCGACTGATATTCAACACTTTTCTGGGCAACAAAGCGACTTCGCTGATGCCTTTAAAGTGTGCACGCGATTGGCTCTGCCGGGCAGGCAATCGCTTTGTCTCCTATAGCCGCCGCGCAATCAAACGAATAAACATTTTTGGAACCGTAATTCATCTTTGAAGATCTCCATACACTATTTGCAGTCATCCGGTGGTACAAGTTTATGCAACACATCTACCGGACGACCTCGGCCCCTAGTTCCGGAAACTTTTCGCCGTATCGTTTTCGACACCCGCCACAATATGGCCTATCCAGGCATTAAAGCTACTGTTAAGATTGTCTGCGATAGGTACGGTTGGCCGGGATGCAATAGGATTTTACGCGCTGAGCACGCAGCTGTCTCATCTGTCAGCAAGCCTAGATTCAGCGGCAAGCGTCCGCTTCGCTTGGTCGCTTTCCATCGTTTCAGTACGCTTTGCTCATATCCATCTCGACATAGTTAGACCTCTGCCACGCCAAAATGAATGGCTTACATTTTGTCCATTATCCATTGTTGCACCCGCAGGCCCGAAGCCCTTCACATCCCTTATTTAGCTGTGGAAACCGTAAAACGCGCCTTCGTCCAGCACTGCGTCGCTTCAGGCGGCTGTCCAGCCACAGTGAATACAGACCGCGGTTCACAAGTCGAATCTTCGAAATTTGACGATCTTAACCCATTGGATGTCGACGCCTTCGCACGACCGCATATCAGCCGCAAGCAAACGGTATCGTGGAACTTTTCCACCAACAGTCGAAAGCCTCTCTTAGCGCCGCCAATGCGCTGAGTTGGGCTGAGGCACTACCAATGATCCTCTTTGGGATTCGATCAGCCCAAAGGCCGATCTACGTAGTTTAGCGCCGTTAGTATATGGACAACCACTGCATTTACCAGGCGTCTTCTTTTCCGCTAGTCCCAGAATTCCCCGTTACGACGCAAAGTAAGCACGCCAGCTAGCCACGAGCATGCTTTACTACAAGCTTTCCGACGTTTGAGAACAACGCAAATCTTTTGTTCCACAAGATATACAGCGTTGTCCGCTCGTTTTTCTCCGCCTTCATGGTCTCCGTCGACCACGCTGGCGATCTTATGAAGGTCCTTTCAGGGTGCTGCAGCGTAAGGGCCGCGTCTTTATCATCGACCGTCAGGCTAAACGAGAAGCCGTTACGATTGACCGTCTTAAAGTTGCCCACATGGAACCTGAGCTCGATGAAGACCCTTGCTCGTCTTCTGAGAAATCAACCCAGCCTATGATGGAAGACTCGCTTACTTCCAACATCCCTGACCTTAAGCATTACCCTGCATCTAAGCCTTCCACTTCAGCTCCGCCGCATCCCGTCGAACTAACTGCCACGTCTTCAATAGTTCCTCCAGTTTTGCGATCCGATAGGAAGTCTAAGACGAAGCTTTCCGCTGTCGCACAAGTCTACAAGGTCAGGTAAACGCGCTCATTGGTCTGCGCGATTAAGCGATTAGTGTCCCTTTCACTTTTCTTATTGCTTTTTCTTTCTCTCTTGGCCAACCACGTACGAAAACCCTCAAAACTCGGCAAAAGCTTTTGAAAACGCCAGAAAGCCGACAAAAGTATTTTGAAAACTCAAAAGAACGCAAAAGTTTTGAAAACCCCAAAAGAATAAAGCATCTTGAACATACCTAAGAGTTGGGTTTTGCTTGACGCCCACCTCATTCAGTAAATGTCACTCTTACTTTTTCCCTCGCCCCCACCCTCACTGCTCTTGTTTCTGTGTATCTTCCATGTACACGCTGGTGGTTATGACGAGCCTGAACCGCACATTTTAACTTCACGAACTCGCAAACATTTGACGCTTACGAACTTTCTTCCATTTTGTGTTTTTAGCATCGTTAGGGAGGACATGGGTGGGAGCCCACTGGGGTCTAACCGCCTGGTTATCGCTCAGCAGCTGCATCAGGTTTCACTACCTGGTCTCGCGGAAGGCTGGCCCGCGCCGGACAGTTCTCACGTAGATCGAAGGGTCAATCTCGGTTTCCCTTCTAGGACGGGGGCCACGAAGTGACCTGGAGATTCCCCCATATAACGGTAAAATATTCTAAAATATATGCAAATTATAGCTTTCTTCTGTATTAGGAAATTAATCGGTGCGCCTGCTAGATCGTTGTTCTTTTTTTGAAAACAGGAATGCGATATTCGTCTTTGGCGCGATACACTAATGCGAACGACGCTCCGTCTAGGAAAATTGCATTAATATGACGCGCGAACTTAAGTTGCCTCCTGCAAAACCATGGTACATCATTTTCGAAGATATGCAACTTTAAACGACTGACATGCCGTCATGTGAACAATCTATGAAAAATAATGCTTAGTTACAACTATTTAGTGTTTCTGTAATGGCATACCTTCTAGTTTTAATGAGTGGTTATGTAAGGGAAGATAATGGGCGTAATTTAGCAAGGTGTACGCTGTAATCGCCAATAATTCAGCGGGTATTAATGGCGGACACAATGGTGGGATATTTACGAGGAATTTTCATGCAGTAAAAGATGGTGCCATTGCCGTAGGCTGAATGGATGTCAAATAGACATGAGCAAACAAAGGAAAGGCGGAATTCAGAGCATCCGTGTTGCTTGATTTGCCACGTCATATATTATGTGGTAAATGACGGAGTTTACCCGCAGGCTTTTTAATAATGTGAATTAGCTTTTAAACTAATTTGGTTCAAAAAATAAGCTGTAGAATGTGAATAGGTATACATGTTATCAAAGGTCTAGTGTGTAGTGAGCCATGAGCGAGGCCACTCGGGACCACTACGGAAGCGACGACGGGTCCTGCAGAGAAGTATTCAACACCGGCGCAGCGTCTGTAGATACGCTGCATTCCTTTTACTGACCGCGTGCCTGCATGATAAGTCTCTTGATTTCAGGTGGTGGGTTTTCAATTTTGCTTTAATGCTTTTTCTTTCACATATAAATGTCTACCTGTACTCTATTCCATTAACTTGCACACCTCGCTTAAGCCAATTGTCTTCGATTTCCATAACATTTATGTGTACGTGGCATTTCCGTATAGTGTACTTTCTCACCTCGTGAACTTATCTAGGATTCGTTCGTCAACAACTTATTTCATATGTTCCTTAACTTAAGGTTTAGGTCACCAGTTCCTTATGCATCAATCGAGTTATTTTCTTTCTTTCTCTCTCTCTCTCAAGTGTTTGGCTGTTGTTTGATATCCCCTGTGTGGCTGCGCTTGATGTGCATGTTGACAAGGTGCCAACCTGTCTATTACCCACGACCTCGTCCCTACTGGCTCCAGGAGACAGTTGGTCGTTGCTGGAGGGGACGAGGTGCACGGTCCTTGTGGCCATGTTGGGATCAAAGAGTGGTTCCATGCAGTCAGTGTGGAGCGGACTACGGTCCAGCCACCGCCTTGTGTGCGCTTGATTCCCAAATACAGCGTGCTTGTGTTTGCCTGTGAAGGAGAGTGGGCCGGCTCCGTTGATGAAACTTTTTTCCAATCCACACGCCTCCCGGTCTTGTTCCTTCGGGTTTACGCTGAATATGGGTGTTTGGTTGAAGCTTTGGGTGGTGTAGCGCAAGCCATCCATGGTCCCTTTGTAGGCGTAAGCGTCCTGTGGCTTGCCACAGTGACAGGCAAATCCAAAATCGGATGCTGCCAACCATATCAAAGGTTTATCGTCGGAAGACAAAGAGATGACGCGGTAATTATGTGGTTCATTATACGTATTACATGGAACGGTATATTAAAGTAAGCTGGTGGTCAGTGATTAAAATATTTTGCCGGCTCCATTTATTGTCGTGCAGCCATGCTGCATGTGTATTGACGCAAACTGTGAACTAAAATAAACTGGCTGTTCTTAAGTATTAGCGATTGCTGGCTCCACATAAATTGTCACAGCAATGCTACCATATGCAATAGAACGGACTGACTTCTTTAATCATCTGACGGCCGGCAAGTATTAGGTGTTCCGGACGCCAGTTAAGATGTCAAAGGGATGCTACCACATACAATAGAGCGAAATGAATATTCCTGGGCTGGATGTCGGTAATTGTTGAATGTTGCCGGCTCCACCTAATACGTTACAGCCATGCTACCATATGCAGTAGAGCTAACTGACTACTAACATAAGCTGGCAGCTGTCAAGTATTAGAGGTTGCTGGCTCCACTTAAGATGTCACAGCCGTGATACCATGTGCAATAGAGCTAAATAACTACTCACATAAGCTGGCCACTACAAAACAGAAGACGTTGCCGGCTCCACAGAATGTGTCACAGCAATACAGCGTCAATGTAATACCAGGGTAATTTACGCAGCGGAAGTGTTGCTCAGGCCCATGCAAAGTGCTCACGCTGATGTTGAGGACAGTATTACTTTATCGTGTCAACATAGTAAAAAATAAAATAAAATAAAATGTTTATTCTCGACTAAGCGAGGCACGTCTGCACAGACATGATCATTTTAAGAGTACAAATTGTGATCAGTCAATGTACAATGGATCAATGGGATTGTCGCATAGGTTGATATATAAATGTATATAAGTGTGTATGTGGGCGTGTTTAGCCGTGTTTATGGAGTTCGTAAATGTATTCCAGTCTTTTTGATCGTGCTTGAACGTGTGGCCAGTGTTAAATGGGTGCTTGTTGGCTGTGGACTTGAAGCGGTCGTCCGGATAAGCAATGGGTGACTTTAGTTGGTGGCGAGTCACAACCGCCACGTCACAGTGTTGTTAAGCGGACATTTGTGGCTTTTTATAGGGAGAACGCTTGCCAGGCGGAAACGCACCACGTCCTGGAACACTGCCGCCGAACTATTTGCTGGAAGGGGTAAACCCAATCCACTCAGCTGGCACCACGAGGAGGTTGTTCGGCCAGCCAGCCACTGAGGTCAGTCACTGAGGTCCGGGCTATATTCCATGCAATGGCAACAGAAGCAGGAAATAAAAACTGAACGTACTTGGTGATGGATGTCATTATGAGCGTTTCGTGCGGACACCTGCGAGGGGCCACGGAAAGACATGTGGGTACAAAGTAAAAACGTAGTAACGTGCGCAAACATACTACGAGACGAAAATGACTTACCCGTACCTGTTTCACGCCATGCTGACTGAGCAAACATGTTTAGCGGCAGTACGCCTGGCATACCATATATATGAACTGCCACTAAGAATAAGGATTCTGCTGTTAAACAAAGAAAAATTAATGCACAATCGTCGTTCGTAGAGCCACCCACTAGGCTGTTATGCGGTATCTTCCAGGCGGTACCCAGAAGTTTTCAGCCAGCGTGGGGTATCATCCGGGGGTAATCACGCCGCTGTAGCACCAGCAGGTGGCCCTAAACACACGCATATAGATAAATAAATATTTCATGCTCGACAAAGCAAGGCACGTCTTTTGAGCATGATCATCATATTGCAATATTGTACATGATAGCAGAAGTAGCAGCACCAACAGCATTATTAGCACAGTTGGAGACAGCAGTGCGGGGCCCATATGGCCCTAAGGTTGTACGAAGTCTATGTACACAGAATGTGAGAGGTAGAGATAAGAACCAGAGCGCTAATCTGGTATGTTGATAAGGAACCCGGCCGATGAGGTTGTGTACATAGTGTGGGTCAGGCGAGTGAAGCATGAGAAAAAGGCTGACAAAATATTTAAGAATAGTGGTATGTCACTAATCAAATATGTAGGCGTGTTCGTGCGAGAGCAGATATATGCACGGGATTTGTAAATGTGATATGAGTCAACTTGTCAATGTGGGTCAGGGGCAGTGACTTTATTGAGTGACTAGTCACATCCGCCACGTTGCAGTGTTGTTATCCTGACATTTGTGGCTTTGTGTAGGGAAAGCGCTTGCCAGACGTAAACCCACCACGTCCTGGAACACTGCTGACTGGTGATATGACATTGAAAAGATTGCATCTGACCGATTACCCTCGCAGATATTCTCAGTCACGTTACGCCAATTTGTTTCCCGGGGCTATGTAGTATCCTTCGGAGTGGACAGCAAGTAATTGAAGCTTTTTAAGTCGGACGATTTAAGTTACTTGTATTGATTTGATTAGTTTTCTGGGTTCCTTTATTCTGTCAGCACTGCGAAGTGCGCGTTATTTCTTTGTTCTGTATTGATTCCGTGTCCATGAGAGCGTCGCAGGTATGTCCTCAGCGTTGTTTCGTGCAGGTACCGGTATTCTTCAGAACAAGCGAGAGAAGGAAGACGGACCGAGCGAACTGCCAACAAAATTGTACAGGACTATGTTGATGTATAAATATATAATTTACGGTAACGTTTTGATGCTTGAAAGCAATGAAGTGACCGGATATGTTATATAGCATATCCGTAGTGTTTGTGCAAGCAGGAGACCTGATATTTGATGAATGTGAGAGGACGCTGTTGGCTGAATTGGGCTAGCGTACGCAAAAGTTGCCCTGTTTGGAAACCGTGAGTATCAGGCATTGTTAACCGGTAAAAGAGTTGAGGGAATCAGAAGAACATAGTGAGTGGTTTAATGTGCGCTTAAGATATAGGTTGAGCGATCGGTTGACAGTGGTAGAGCTAATCGTTCGAACATGTGTGAGAGCCCGTGAAGTTACTACGCCGGGTTTGAGACCCAAGAAAATAATAACGTAACGTGTTCAGTACTCGGATGCTAAACAGCTGGGTGAAGGGGTGAGACGGAGTGTCAAAGTTGTGACTAGAATGGAATTTATATGCTACAGTTGTAGCGAGAATACGGTTGCAAAGCCAGCCCTAAAAGGACCTGGAATAGCGTAAAAAGATAGGGACTTCTACATTGCGACAAACAAGTCAACTAGACGAGAGGAAAGGGCAATGCTGGGAGTTGGGTTAATTATGAGGAAGAAACTGCCCGCTGATAGGCCTAAATCTTTAATAACAGGAGCGAGAAGGGCTTGAATACTGCGGCTCTAGTTAGCAAATGGTTGTGATGCCAGCGCTGAAAGGGACCGGGAATATCAGTAGTGTGAGCAGCAACCGGAAAGGATGTATGTGTTCTACTCTGAGGTGGACATCCACGGTGGGACATTGAAGTCAAATAGACTGCTAGTTATAACTCATTAATTGGTGAGTTGCTGGCAGCCTGCCTAATTAGTATACAGGAGCGGCAGGCTTTATTAGGCTCGGGATAGACCAATAGACGTAGTGCTGAATACAAGAGAGAGAGCGGACGGTAATAACTGTAACAGTTGTACAGAAAAAGCGACAGTAGTGCTAGCTCTGGAGGTGCCCAATGGTAAGGGAATAATACAGACAGCACCGCCAATTGCTAAGTGTTTCACACCAAGATTTGCGATCTTGACCAGAAGAGGTGCCGAACAAGTATACAGTAGATTATGGGTAAACATAGAAGTAGATGAGGCTCGAAGAAGTTCGAGTGCGCAGAATCTGGTGCTGCTGGAATAAGAAGAAATCAGTCCAATAGGCAGGACTGTGAACACTAAGAAGAGTATGGCAGCCGATGCGCTGACGCTAGTGATACCTATACCGCCATTGAATAGTTGCGATGTGGACCAATAGAGATGCCAAACATGAGAATAAGACGTTAATGTGAGCTGAGATGCATGATAGTGGAGCTGAGAGGCAAAATTCAATCAGAGACCGGAAATTTCGATTTCGGTAGAAGGACCAAGCATACAGATAATGAATCAGACGGAGACGAGTACCACGAGGCTGTCATTTACATCATTGAGATCAGTAGTCGATGGCAGCCGATGCTCAAATGAAGAGAGGCATTGGTTTGAGACCTATAGGCATTTGGAGCCTCAGAGGCCGGCCTGGTCCAAAATATTGAAAAATGAGAGGCGCTTTAGCAGAGTAAAACCAGCGAGGCCTGAGATGCTGCGCTGACGTTAGTGGTACCAATACCGTAATTGAATAGTTACGATATGGACCAAAAGAGAGGCCAAACATGAGAGCAAGTCGTTAATGTGAGCCGAGATGCATGAATGGGGAGCCGACTGGCAAAACTAAATCAGAGAGCGGAAATTCCAATTTCGGTAGGGGACAAAGCATACAGATAATGAATCAGACAGAGACAAGTATCATGAGGCTGTTACTATGTGGACCGAGAGAGACGCCGAATGAGAGAAGACATTATTGCGAGCTAAAATGCTTTGTAGTAGAGCCGAGAGACAGATCTCAAACAGGCCGGAAATTTCAATTTCGATCTTGAAGGATAAGCATACAGACAATGAATCAGAAGGAAGCAAGTCTGAAGCTTTTGTTTTTACCATTGATCAATTTGGGCAATGGCAGCCGATGCGCAAAAAAACAACGGCGTTGGTTGGAGACCTATGGCTTTTGAAGCCTGAGAGGCCGGACTGGGTTAGAAGGTTTAAGGATAAAAGGCCCAGCAGAGAAGGGAATCTGGCGTGGACTGGGATTCTGCGCTGGCGTTATGGGTCCATAGACCCCTATCAAAGTGTTACTATATGGACCGAAAGAGATGCCAAATGAGAGAGGGAGACAATATTATGAGCTAAAAGGCTTGGTGGTGGAGCCAAGAGACAAAACTCAATCAGAGACTGGAAATTTCAACCTCGGTAGACGGAACCAAGGATACAGGTAATGAATCAGACGGAGACGAGTATCATGAGGCTGTTACGTATACCAATAAGAACCTTAGTCCATGGCAGCCGATGCCCAAAAGAAGAGAGTCCTTGGTTTGAGACCTATAGGCATTCGGGACGGGTTGTCGCTCTCATGAGCAATCATGAAGGGAATCGGGTTAGAAAAGGTGAATTCACATGCAAAAGATGCACGTGTAGTGCTCTTGGTCTCTGTTGTAGGCCGCACATAACTGATGAAGCCATCGGTTGCATTTGTAGCACATAACCCAGTGAACGAGGTCTCCGCTGGTTCTTGGTTCATCCTCGGTACGGCAAATGATGCACGTGTTTTCATTCTTGGTTGCATGTTGTATATTCTCTGCTCCTGCGCGGTTATTCATGGTTTTGTACACTGCGGAAGTGATAGTCGGCATGTGTCGGAAGTACAGGGGGTGCGTATTAGTCAACAGCTGGTGGATCCCTCACCCTAGGAGAAAGCGACTGCTTCCTTTTTGTTGACTTGGGCCGGTGACGTTGTAGTATGGCGTCCGCTCGGTCGACGCTGTCAGGAAGAAAGTTCCCAACTGAGACTAAGCTCTGCCTACGAAGCAACGCATTCAGGCTGCTTCGGTAGGACTGCTCCACCTAAACAAAAGTCATTGTACTCAGAATAGTCATGGCAACGGTTATATCACCGAACAGCCGGTTGGCACGGGACAACCTGTCCTCACGCGTCAACACCACCTGCGGAGACACACATGTAGAGGGCATCGGTGCAAGTTCCGCAGAGGGTTCCCAATCACGGATGGGGATCTGATGGTCCCGCATTGACCAACGGCTTCCGTGCATAAGGGGGTTATATCTGCGGTTAACATGTCAACAAGTCGAACAAAGTGTGCGCATGGCATATCCCACTGACTAAGGAACCGTCTATCGCAGCTCCTTTCATTATCCTTAACAACGGTGTGCCTTCGATCTCCCTTACCCAATACTTCATAATCAGTGCCGTCAGGTCGCATTGAGGTGACTGTCTCCGAAGAAATGTGCCGCATAAATATGCCAGCAGCATAAGCAGAAAGGCAAGAAACCAGCTCCTTTACCAGCCTAGTTCCCGGAATGGTGTGTGCTTTCGACATCCGCCAATGGCTACTGACGTGGTCCGACGCGATTCGGCATCGTGTGTTTTCCATACAACTGTCACAAAAAGTTGCAAAAGCGATATCCTTTTGATTAATCCCCACTTGGAGTGTTTATCTTCGTTCTCCACTCTGTTCGTGGTGAACGCACTCAACATGCGTACTGCACAATCTGTGGTACGCCAAGCTTCCTGCAATGGGCAACCATGTCCGACTGAGGTACGTGAACGCCTCTATGCTTCTAAACAATATAGATCTAAGCAGCATCGTAAACTGTAATTCGGTCTTTTAGTACACTAGTTTGTGCATCTGTGTAAAACTCTGTCCACCTTCTTTACTTTTGACAGAGACTGGCATTTACGTGAAACGTCCCGCAGGAAATAAATAAATAAATAGTATATTCTCGAATTTCCGAGACACACCAGACCAGGCATGATCAACGTTTAAAAGCAATTATGTTTCGCAACAAACGCGTTGCTATGTATGTAATCGGCAGTAAGCCGAAAGTTGTGCAGGCTTTGGAAATTGTAAAATTAATCTTGAGGTATAAATTCGTCAATGCATGGTGACAAGTTGGGTTCTAGTGTGCGTAGTGTAAACAGGCTGGGCATTCCGTTTGTAGAGAAAACTTGTCAGGAAAATATTACATTAGGATTCTGGTCGGCTTGCCAGTATGTAGTTGTGGGCAGTGACTTTATTCAGTGGCGAGTCACATCCGCCAAGTCGCAGTGTTGTTAAGCGGACATTTGTGGCTTTTTATAGGGAGAACCCTTGCCAGGCAAAAACCCACCACGTCCTGAAACACTGTCAGAAATCCGTTTGTACACTAATGTAAAACTGGCAGAGCAGCTCGTCGACTGATTTAACCCTCGGTTAACCGCCGTCAATTGCCTTCCAATTTCCTCTGTTAGCTGAACAGGTTATTTTTTGGTCGGGGCGGCCATAATGGCTGATGCCTATGGAGGGTTAGACCTTTGTCATCTTCGTGTCCAGGTGAGCAAAACGTCCGATTCTTGCGTCTAGATTTCTCAGGATTATGTATACTTCGCAGGAGTATGAAGGCGTCATGTCCAGCTACCATTACTGGACGACGGTCATGGTAGTAAGTGCATTTTTATCCACTTGATGTACAGCGGTGTTCTATGTAGGTCCTTGGGGGTTTCTATGTCCTGTTCCAGGCACAAGCTCTTTCACGGTCCGATCCCAGATCCCCAAGAAATGGAACCGGCATAATACTACCATGGTCCGTGGATATACCGACTTAAATGCCTTTATTTGCCCCAGACACCTATCCAAGACTATAGTCTCCATTAACAAAATGGTGCGCAACATTTATGACATTCCCCGAGCAACCTCAAGGTAGCTGCCTTCCGCCGTCTCGTTGGGCATTAAAGCGTAAAACCCTCTGCGACCTACGCCGAAACCGTCAATTACCATGCCGTGCCACAGCACGTGACCACCCCAGTTCACCTGATGCTTGGCATCTGTAAGAAGCACGTCCCCGTATTTCGCCACTATGGAAGTCATCGATGCAGGAACGAAAAATAGTAATCACACCTGTGATCCATCCCTTTTTACACGCACAGCGCCATTCTTATTTAACAATTTCGCAACCGCGTTTGCTTCGTTCCTTTTAGATATCCCATCTAATCGATGGCGGATAGAAAAGAGGTCCCGTCGATTCAATCATTTGTTATTCCTTTCTAACACAGTCTCGCAGCTCTACGGTATTACGGAAGGACTAGATTAAATCAAATACCTGCAGCTCAGCCTAGGGAGTCAGGCGCCGGTTACCCACGTACAGAGTTGGATTCCCCAAGCAACAATTATGATTACGCACCAAACCATGCGAGCCTACCTCATAGTAAATACCCTTCGCACTGCTGGTTACGCACGCTTGACCACCGAGCTGACACACTGCAACATGGCGGATGTGACTCGCTACAAAATAAAGTCACAGCTAAACATTTCACACTGACGCAGTCCTCAGCCTTCTGCATCCAACCTGTGCAACTAATTCTACTATGAAGAATGCTTTGTTGAAGCACAGATCATCCCTATCTCGTAATGGTTGTTGGCTGCAATAAAACCTTGTGTAGGCTCCTGTGCTCACGGATCACTACCTGGCGAAATTACCCCCAACTTGTGTTTTGACTGATTTTCGCGCGTCCCAGCGCCATAATGTCCTTTGCTCTGACTATTACCTGACAATATGCTGACTCATATGGGCTACATCTTTTCTTTTATACCTTTCATTAAAACGAAATATTTTAACATTCCAAAGAAGCTAGGCTTGTATGCATATTTGATCACGCCTTTAAAGGTTTGTCTCGTTTTACCGAGAATATACCATACCGAGAATATACCATTTATTTATTTATTCACTGCGGCAGGTGCTGGAACAGCGCTACACATGCAGCAGACCGACAATAGCAGTGTTCCTAGAGGTGTATTAGCAACTCACTTATATTGGCATCTGCAGCAGCAACCATGGGCACATAGAAACGTATGTAGGCACAGGTATTTCAAAGGCCAGAGCTGTCTTCTTGAACACGCGGTATCCTTGCCGACAGAAGACAACTTCCCTTCGTTTGAAAGACCGTGTATACAGGGCCGCAGTGACGCTCCTTCAACATTTTGGTAGTCAGATTTGGCCCCTTCCGTCTGAAGGTCTGAGGTTCCTACAAGTCATTGCTCATGGTTGCTGGTGCCAGATGTCAACAACGTGTCCGTAACGAGGATGTGCTTACGCGCGTGCTACGTGATGATAATCACGCTGCAGCCGTCGGTTCTCGTTCTCCACCCTGTTTGTTGTGAAGCAAGCAAATGTGTACACAGTTCGTAATCGATGCGTCACCTACGAGGACGAATAGGGTAACCAAGCGCGCAGCAAGTACTCATAGCATTCCACATTTCGCATCTCTAAAGTATGCATTCGTTTAACGTCATATTCCTCATCTCTGGTATACATCAGTTTATGCGGCCGCCGCCGTAGAAGTGTCTTATCCTCCGGTGAAGCATCACGCAAGTGTGAGCAACGTATAGTCATGTACCGCACCGCAAGCAATCGAAAAAATACCAGATGCGGCTGGGGGTACAGAAATTGAAACGCACCCACTTGAACAGCACGTCTATCCATGACTATCGTCCGTGCCCGCGATGCAGCAGGAAGCATTCCAGGCATCGATTCCACCGCTTCCTTGTAACTGTCCAATGTCTCATTGGGCAATAAAGCCTCGAAACAAGACATCGCAACGCCGGTTACGTACACCAACATGCAGTGCCACAGCATGTACCTCCCACAGTTGATTTGGTACGTCACGTCAGCCAACAGCACCTTACAGTATCGCTGCACCAAGCCTTCCATGCATGAGGGCGCAAAATATATCAACCTTACTTGGTCATCATTTCTATGCACCCGAAACTTGCCATGCTGTTACAGCAAACGAAACACCTGAAACCCCTCTCCGTCTGGTGTAAGCATGTGATGCCGCCTCCTGTACCACAAGTTCGCCTTCG
Organism: Dicrocoelium dendriticum; assembly: GCA_944474145.2. Taxonomy (NCBI): domain Eukaryota; kingdom Metazoa; phylum Platyhelminthes; class Trematoda; order Plagiorchiida; family Dicrocoeliidae; genus Dicrocoelium; species Dicrocoelium dendriticum. Next base: position 39,500,597 of record OX104064.1, read on the forward strand.
CCATCCGTCGACGATACGTCCCCCACGCATGAGTCGGTGTTTCACGGTTTCCCCACTTCCCCGCTGTTCCCTCACGTGTCGAATGTACGCACCGAAATTGTACATACTGGTACCGAAAACCTTCAGCGACCTTCTTTCTACGTTGTTCAAGTTTAAATTGAGCCGGGACTGCAGCGATAAGAGAATCCCGTGAGTGTTCCAGTTTGCGTGGATCGTTGAGCTAGGAATTGATGAAGCACTCAGTTATTGTTAATAAATAAATAAATAAATGGTATATTCTCGGTAAAACGAGACACACCTGGTCCAAAAAGGGGACCACCCGTATGGCACCCTGGCCAACCAGTTAATGCCCACGTCTGCTACCCTAGCAGTCCCCGCCGTTGCAGTCAAGTGAAGTAAGCAAAAGATAGGAAGTGAAATCGAAGGTACAGAATAAGAAAGTGCACTTGAAATAAGAAAGTACTACCACTGCGTGAAGGAAAGTCGAGAAAAGAAAATCCAAGTACGAAGATGCGTTACTCAGGAAGATGGAAGGGTTTCGTGTTGTTACCCAAGAGCGTCCAGTTGCCGCTCAAAACTCCAACCCATAGATTCCCTAGTACCAATTTCCGGAAGTGTGTTCCAGCATTCCATGCCTTTGTGTGGCAGCCGGATTTCCGCCCTCATCCGATCGGACCGCAGTTTGTCCAGCTTCAAGGAACGACCGAGTAGAACTGGCAATGTAGGGGGACTGAATAGCCCAGATAAACCTGGACCAACCTTCCCAGATAATATAGGGTAGCTTAGGAGTACGTCTCCTCTAAGTCTTCGGTAGTGCATGGAAGGCATTCCAAAACTAAATAGACGCTGGGGTACGTCAATACCCGTAATCCCCGGACTAACCTAATACCCATTCGTAAAACCCTATCCAGTTCCAATTTGTCTCGGACGAGGCAGGGCGGCCAAGCCTGGACGCAGTATTCTAGCTGAGGACGAACCAAAGCCGAGAACAGTCTATTAAAGATGTCGCCCGTCAAGACACCGAACCAACGTCGTATTAAACGCAACATGCGTTCATCGGCAAAGGGCAGCGATGGTACCTAAAGCTTTGTGGGTAGGTCATTCATATAGATAGAGCATAGCAGCGTTCCAAGAACCGAGCCCTGCGGCACGCCACGGAGCACAGACCGCTTCTGTTCCCATGTTTGAAGGTGGGGCAGATGGCAGCTTCCTTGCATTCTGAAGGCAATGCACAGTTGTCGTGATTTCTGGAAATCCCTAAGGAGCGTTTTACTTAGTTCCGCAGCCAAGTCATGCGACGGTTTAGGGTGAATTAAATCAGGCATAGAGGCCTTAGAAGGTTCAGCCATTGTAACAACCTGCGCACTTAGTCTCCGATATAATATATTCGGATAGTTCTGAACCCAGTGCGATGCTGCAAACCTGTTCAACGCCTGTCAGAGGTTTCCCTCACAAGGACTGCCGCAAATTACCCACTAAGCACGCAGTCCGTATGCGCCTGAGTACCGTCACCACGCTTCAATACTGGAATTAACATGTTCGAACCGCAGCGACTTTTGACATAAGCGAATAATATTTTGGGATTCTCTGTAGCTTCGTCCCCTAACCTTTCCTCGAAATTAATCTGGGCGTCGTTTAGGTGCTGCTAACACCTATTTTTAGCCTTACGGTACCTGTCACAAGTAACGGTGGACGGAGCATCTTGGAAAGTCCGCCAACATCTGGACCTCTTTGTGATCAGGTGCCTGCGAGTGGAATCTATCCAGGGCGGCTGTGCTCGTGCCTCCTTTCTCCTTGTGACTGGGACGAAGGGAGCAGAGACTTCTGTGTGGTAGGACTTCAATTTATCCCAGGCAACCTAGACAGTATCGTCGGCTGAGATCTTACAATGGAAACCCGAAGCCTTGGCGCTCATTGATTGATAGTTGCTTGCCATATGTTCGGGCGGGACTCAACAGTACTCTGGTAGCGTCTAGACAGTATAACTGAAGAGCAAACAAAAGTCATCACTGGAACCCAGTGGAGGTCCGTAAGCAATGTCACCAACAAAATCGAGTGACTTAGCAAATACAAGGTCTAAGATAGACGGTACTTGGGCGTCCATGTACCTAGTGGGGAGGTCAATGAACTGATAAAGATACTGGGGGCGTAAGCTCAAGCAGATCGGCACCGAAGGTGCCTGACGCTGAGTCGCAAGAAAGGTCTGCCCAGCCAACATTTGGGAGGTTGAAGCCACCCATCAACAAACACTTGTTTGCGGACTGGAAGTGAAGTACTTCCTTGGATACGCTCCCAGGGCTTCTATACACAATTACAACTGTAACCTGGGTCGCGGATGTGGTAATCACAGCCGACAGCGCTTCAACAGTTTTGTCTTCCGACTATTATAAGCGAGTTTTCAAAACGTCGTTTATAGCTCACATAAAGATCGACGCCCCTCCCTGCCGGCCAGCGGAGTAATCGCATCTATATAGTGCGTAGCCAGATAGATGTACTTCACCATCCGTGATGTCCTGAGACAGCCAGGTTTCAGTGGATGCGAGGATATCGGGATGAGACCCATCTGCAAGCAGACCCGACTCGTACAGCTTATTTCTAAGGCTGTGCACATTACGTAGCACTATTTGAAGGTATTCGTTAGATCCTGACCTGGGTCGTGCGTTACCAGAATTGGCAGTCCTACGCCGGAAAAGGACCGCCGGCTGACCACCCGAAAATCCACTAACCGTAGACCTTGTTCACCGGCCGCTCACCTGCTTTTAAGGTCCTTGATGGCCTCCCTTAGCTTCAGTCTATCGGCCAGCGGAAGGTCCGGCTGAACGTTAATATTTGGATCCTTCAGCTTAAACGCAAAGCGCATGGGAGCGCTGCGTTCCTTTGGGGTAGAGAGTACCACACGAAATAGCCGCGGTCGAGGGTTTGGTAACTTAACTGGGACGTTCCCCAGTCTAATCAGCTTCCTGACAGTAACGCCTGGAAAACCAGGCTGAAGAGGCTTCGTTACGCACACGTTAAACCACTGAAGTCCGTGCAACATGCGAGCAGCAGGCAGGATTGCAGTAGATTCAGCCGCGTTACGGATTATAACGCTACTATCCGTGAAAGAATCGCCAAGATGGTGTTATTAACTTCACGGGTCTTTGCTTCGGCACTTGCAGCAGGTGGCTTCAGCAATGGTGCTAAGAATGCCTTTAGAACCTCCAATGACGTAGCAACGGCTGCGTATGTTTATCACTATATGGTCGATGTCTTACTTCTTTTCGGCTCTTCCATTCCAACGAAAGGCATTATGGCAGATTTGGTCTGCTTTTTCTTCTAGATAACGGGAGGACGGTCTTGTGAGGTTTTTCGCTTTAAACAGAGTCAAGCAAGCCTTCAGAACCTGCCTTCTCGGTGACAAACTCAGTTATCTGGCACCTTCGGTTGACAAGCAGTGCGTGTTGGAATCTTCGTCTTCGCACAACCGTCAGGCGGTTTGACAAACAACGACACGGCTTGTTTCCGGTGAGGAGACAAATGTAAATTCTTCTTAAGAAAAGAGCCTACGGGTTTCCTGGCTGTCTTTCGCTTTATTCGAAGGGACCCTTGAACCAGCAAATCGGCGTCAATCGGGGTACATTTAGCTACGACCTCCGAAGCAGCTTCATTTTTGTGGTCGGTAGCCATCTGGAAGGGTGGCATAACGATTTGTGCCACAAATGGATCTGCAGTGGAAGCCACCAAACCTGAGTTATTGGAGACCGGAAGCGTCGTCATCAGCATATCAATCTTAAGGCGGACCTAAGCGTATTGAGAACGAACGCTCTACGTTTCGCAGCCGGGTATCAAGCAATATTTCTGTTGAACGAAAAGCCGCGCGGCCATGCCGGCAACTACAGCAATTGGCGCAACTGCAAAGCAACTTTTCGCCGGACACCAGCGCTGCGCGCTGCTCGGTATTTTGGTCCGTACAAAGCTGGTGATACTCTCGGTTGCAGATATCGCACTGCCCACCGCTAGAATCCTCAGTAACTGGTATATCGCAGCCTGGACTACCACAAAGCGCAAGAACCTCAGAATCCAAGCCACCGGGAACAAAAGCCTCGGTGCATTGCGAGACCGACATAGTGAAAAACAAAGTGGACATACAACAAAATACAATACAATAGTTAAGGACCACAATAAAAAGGCAAAAACTGGGTGCAAAACGGTATTAAAACTGGGAAAAGCGGAAAAATTACCCGTAAGCGCCAAGGACGCTTTGACCAGAAAGGCTTTAATCCATCCAAGATACCTTGGATCAGAGGAAATTTAACAATGGGCAAATTATGTTATAAGTGTTTATTCAAACACAGCTTTCCACAGTATCGCAGCTAAAAAGTTCGGTCAGTATTGTACGCCAAAATATCGAGGTACCGCGCAGTACTTCTCATGTTGCTTCGCAGTATACGTACGATATTAAAAAACTACAGGCAGTCGCAAATCGGAAGTTGCGAACAGCTTTTATAGCGTTCGCAGAAAATACCGCAAAAATCAGCAGTGCCATCCAACATAGCGCCACTGCGCCACTGCCCGCGCCAGTACTAGTGGCTGAAATTAAGGGCAAGACAGATGTCAAGGTGAAAAGCAACCCATTGTCTTCAAAATCGAAGTTATAGCTAGTCCTGGATAGAGTGCGTCAGCTGGAAAAACTGCTTAAGGTGGGTCCACTTCCCCACAAACCGCATATCCCCGATAACAACAAATCACCCTCTTGTGGCAGTTGCCTAACCATCACAACTGCTCCTGAGTCATCCAAAACCACTCCAGCTGAATGGATTATGGATTATCAAGAGTTTCTAAAACGAATGATCTCCTTACTGCTCGACGAAGGTGAGGCAGGAATCAACCCCGTCTCGGCTTTCCGCATTGGCAAGAAACGGGAGGACTCCTCTAAGATCCATCCCTTGAAGATTGCAGGTCAAAACGATGAGGAAGTCCGTCGCATTCTCCGACGAGCTCCGCGTCTTAAAGGAGAACCATTTTCGTACTACGAGACCTCTCTCCGTAGGATCGGGTGAAAATGACGAAAGCGGTTGATGAACTCCGATATCGTCGTGATAACGGTGAGACGTACCTACATATCGTGGATTTTCGCGGGCTCCGAAAAGCACCAAGAACTCGCTGGAGGCCACTCCTTGTAATGCCCCGGCGTTAGAGTTGAAGAACGGACTACAGGCAATTTCTTCCAATGTGCGCATTCGCAGCAATAAACAAGAGGAAGTTCAGCTCTTCACCTCCACGAATCGGCCGAATCTTATAGTTATCACCGAAACCTGGTTGTCCTCGGATATCCTGTACTCGGAGGTGCAAATCCCTGGACAACACCCTCACCGGGTAGACCGCTATGGAGGAAGCCCTGGGGGCGGCGTGCTAATCCATTGGAGGACGGACCTCAAGGCCCATCCGGTTGAAGCTTCCTGTGGCAGCGATGGCGTCTTTGAAGCTCTCTGGCGTCGCGTGCATGACGGATGCATATCTTTCATGGTCGGTGTAGTCTACAGGGCCCCATTGAGTTCCGGAGCTTGCCTGCTGGACGCGATCAACATGCATGGAAGAGGCAAGGACTGCTTATTACTGGGTGACTTCAATGCCTCGAGTATCGACTGGGACCAACTGCATTCTGCTCCCGCTTCGACCGCTTTTGATTTCGCTTTTAGAGATGGTTATCAAGTGTAATTTATTCCAACATGTCACAACTCCCACTCGTATAATTGCAGGACAAACACCCCATATCCTTGACCTTGTACTCTCACCGGCCCAATCAGATGTCACCGACCTAGCCGTTCTTCAGCCCATGGGTAAAAGGGATCACTGTGCGGTTTCATACCTATGGACTCGACGACTTACTCTCCACAACCAAGGTCGCCTCCGCAGAAATTTCTGGCGTGTTGATCCCCAACGCTTACAAACGGCCGCCAGTACCGTGGACTTGAGTATACTCGAACCCCTGGATTTGGACGATGAGTGGAACCTCTTGTACTACAAAATATTTTCGCTGATTGAGCAGGTCGTTCCTGTCTACAAAAGACCTTTTGCCTGAGGTCTTCTATGGATTGATCGAGAACTGAGGCACCTAACAAACAAAAGACAGCAATTGGGGTCAGCTTCAAACTCACGCCATCCGGGTCTGAGTATTCGGAATATAAAATGGCCAGGAATATCTGCAACATAGAAAAACGAGAGAAACGGCAAAAGTACGAAATCGGTTTGGCTTTGCAATCTAAGACAACTCTCAAGGCACTCTTCTCTTACCTGAAGAGAAGTACCAGAGCAGACAGTGTTATTCCTGCTCTGTATTCCTTGGCTCCTGTGGGTTTACTTGACAACGATGCTGCGAAAACCAGTCTCCTGGCCATGCAATATTCGTCTGTTTAATCGATGGAGACGCCGTTTCCCAGTGACGCGATACCAATACTTCTTTTTTCGTTTGAGCATGTAGAAATGTGCGCTGATGTCGTTGCCAAAGGCATTCGTGAATTAGATACGAACTCCTCGCCGGGTCCTGGTGGGTTGCATTCGCTGTTCCTCAGGACTGTGGCCGATTACCTTGCCGCTCCTGCTTGCTAGGTATTTCGACATTCCCTTGAAGTTGGACGGCTCCCGATCGCTTGGAAAGTGCGGATTGTTAAACCCATACACAAAGGAGGGGCTCGTCAAAACCCCGCTAATTATCGACCCATCTGTTTAACATCAATATTGTGCAAGGTAATGGAGAGGATCCTCAAGCGGCCACTTCTCACCCACCCCGAGAACCAAACATCATCTCTTGTGTGCAGCAGGGCTTTCGGCGGGCACGTTCATGTCCTTTGAATCTGCTGGTGTCCCGTGAGAGATGGGCAAAATCATAAGCCGCTGGGAAACGTCTGGATGTTATTCTGTCGACATCAGCAAGGCCTTTGACATGGTTCCTCATGAAAGGCTCCTTTATAAACTACGATTAATCGGTGTTTCTGGGAACGTTCTCTCTTGAATCGCCGATTTTTTGGATGACCGGACACTGCGAGTGGACGTGAACTAGACTTACTCTGCTCCTGTGGTCATGACTAGCGGTGTCCCTCAGGGATCGGTACTGGGCCCAGACATTTTCAAGATCTTCATCAATGACTTTCCGGAGGAACTTCAGCCGGACTGCTTGATTTGCGCTGATGACTTGAAATTGTGGATGGAGGTATCCTGTTTTGACGAGGCGGACCGATTACAGGCTACACTTGATACGTTACATGAGTGGTCAGTCAAATGTCGATTGCCCATAAATCGTGATAAGTGCTCGGTCCTCCCCATTGGTGCCCTTGAACCTTTCGGAACATACCACGTTTGTGGGGCGTTGCCCAGAACCTCATTCCTTGAAAAAGACCTCAGCTGCTTTGTGTCATCTGATCTACGGACTACACAAGACATGTTACGAAGGGTTGCTGTTGCCAATAGGATGTCCCATGCCTTACAAAGAGTTTTCGCTCGTTTGACTCCAGCTATCTTCCGACTATTGTTTGCTTCCCATATCCGCCCCATTCTCGAATACGGATTACCTGCCGTCTTCCCTCTCACCAAGTTCGAATGTGACCTCATTGAGAAGGTCCAATGGCGGGGCTCGAAACACATATTTAAGGAACGGGACTTGCCTTATCCCCTGAGACCAGCGCATGAACCTGTTCACCCTGGATTATCGCCGACGTCGCGGTGACCTGATTTTCACCAGGCGCATCCTGAGAGGAGAGATGGGGGCGGAGCTGCATGCGTGCTTTCAATCCAATGCAAACAGTTCAACTCGAGGCCACAACTGGAAACTGTTTAAACCCAGAAGGCTCCGGATTCAGCTTGCCCTTGCTCTATCAACTCGCGTAGCCAACGATTGGAACAACTTGCCGAAGCATGTGGTCGATGCCCAGACTGAGGAAAGTTTTAAGCGAATGTTAGATTCATATCTGTTGTGTACGATGGGCCCTTGTAGCTTCCAGTGTAGCTGTCACGGTCCCTTGTGGATTACCGCATAACATCGAATCGCGGCCTCCACACAATGACCGGGAAGCGATGGAGCTGACAAAGTATTTCTCCTTCTGCTCTCTACAATCCTATGAACCTATGGCGCTCGATACCCAATTAGACCCCCTATAATTAATCTCATTTAAAACAGCGCGAAATTCATAAATAGGTAAGCTTAACAGATACTATTTATTGTACTTACTCACGCACAACGCGACACATATACATCCTTTTCATTTCAGTTATGAAAACATCACCATTTGGCCTGCTGTACCGGAACGCAAAGCCCCACTAAGCCAATTTTCAGTACAAATATTAGCTACTTCAGTTCAGTTCAGTTCAGATGGGGACTGGAGCAATAGGAGAATCCCGTGAGTGTTCCGTCTTGAGTAGATCGTTGAGCCAGGAATTGATGAAGTGCACAGTTATCGATGGATCTAAAACGGAAACAACCGAACTACATCATCTCTAGCTAGCTCTCTTCTGGTGCCATACTTTTAGCATTAGCTAACTCTCCTCCCGCCCAATAAGCTATTCCATAGCTTAATTTGTGTGTTCTTCCCATTGCTTTTGGTTGGTTTCAAGGTTGGCAAATGTTGAGGTGGCGATAGCTACCCTGTAAACACCATCGGTCACTCAAGCGCATGGATCGGGACACTCATCGGGCGATCATGATAAATGTTCATTTAAGGAAATGACGGTGGCGTAGTATATTAATATTGTTAATTAGCACATTGTTTTTATTAGTTTGCTCTATAACGGTTAATAATTCTTCTGCTACCATATGTTTAAATGCACCATTTTGTTACTTTGCTACTGGCGGGTAATTAGCATTTCGCGCGAGACACAGAAGCGAAATGCTAATTACCCGCCAGTAGCAAAGTAACAAAATGGTGCATTTAAACCTAGGGTAGCAGAATAATTAATAACCGGACCAGGACTCTCACATCTGGCGGGAAAGGG
>OX104064.1:39510050-39529512 GCA_944474145.2 Dicrocoelium dendriticum
TAATTACCAGGTAGCTTTCCAGTTTATGGCGGGAAAGGTAACAGGAAAGCCATGCATGCCGACCTGTGAGTCAGGCTAGCCGAGCAACCTCCTCGTGGTGTCAGCTGGTTGGTTCGGGTTTAACCCGCTCCAGCAAATAGTTCGGCGACAGTGTTCCAGGACGTGGTGGGTTTGCGCCTGGCAAGCGTTCTCCCTATAAAAAGCCACACATGTCTGCTAAACAAGCCTGTGATGTGCCGGTCGTGACTCACCACAAAATAAAGTCACTGCCCCGTGGATATCCGGATACTTCTAGCCAACCTACGGACATCAATCTCCTACTCGCATACTGATGACGATATCAAACAGTTAAGATTGGAGCAACATAATTACAAGCACAAAGTACACAGCTACATACACATACACGCACAATGTCATACTCACAAACCCCCTATACAAACACTCACTGCTATGGCAAACATACCGGATTTTTGCACATTCTTGATCATGCATGGTTATGTCAAAATGATCATGCCTGTAAAGGCGTGCCTCACTTTGTTGGGAATAAAAGCTTTATTTATTTATTTACTTAGATATGGGAAGGGCGGAGGATACATGGATGACTTTGACTGCAAATGTGACATAGTACGTAGGTGCAAATCGATATAGAACATGTGTAAGCAATGCAAGGAAAAGTAAATGGAGTACGTATGTTTACCTACGGAAACTTCATGGCCGCTGAGGAAACTTGTGGCAGAGCTTACCAGTGAGGACCTCTGCCACAAGCGAACAGGAGGATATCGTTGCCGGTGGACAAGTGGCGAACAGGCAGTCGGTCTCGTGCCAGTATATTGAGGGAAAGGTGGATGAAAAGTCACGCAAACTTACCTATGAGCGTGGCCAGATATAGGCGTGACGGAGGACACATGGCTGACGTTGCTCGCATAGCAGCGGAAGACGAAGTTCGCAGCTTTTTCGTCTCAGGATAGTTCTGCGTCGTACCAAGAGGGGCTTTTATCCCTTGTTCCAATGTCTGGTCAGACCACATCTGGAATATTGCGTTCATGCATGGGCACCATACCTACAGAAAGGTATTACTTGCATGGGGAATGTTCAACGACTACCTATTCGAATAAAACCTCAGCGGAGATTATCGTGTGAAGCTGAGTTGGATAACTTTGATTTGTTTTCAATGAGAAGACAGATGGAAGTGACTTAGCGGAGACCTTCAAAACCATGAAGTGTCTCAGTGGTCTCAGGCCCCGTTTCCCGCCGCCTACGAAATACCCGGCTGGCCAGTAGTAGACACGTTAACTGGCAAAGCCAGGAAAATAGTAGGACGAGACTTGGTGTTATAGAGACCATGAGAGATGAGAGACGACGGTGGAACCAGAGATTATCAAAAGGCTTTGAGCGGTGAGCAGCACGCTTTGTGAAGCACTGCAATATAATTAGTTATCATCTTCCTTTTCGGGCATGGGACACTGTTCTTGCTAGGCCATTATTTTAGGCAAGCACTCATGCTCAGGTGTCGAAATTGAAATCAGACTGAAAAATGAATAAAGTGGCAAAACCAGTACACAAGAAGGGCAGTCGCACAGAGAGGGCTTACCACAGGGGTACTAGCGTACAGCCAGTTGTGAGAAAATCACTTGCCTCGATTCTCGTTCGTCGCCTTACTGTTGAACGGGAGCCTGGTTAGGGAAGAGTACGCCGGTTTGCGTCCCGGAGGTGTCTGTATAGACTATGTATTCACTGCGGCAGGTGCTGCAGCAGCGCCACGCATACGGCAGACCGACAACAGCTGTGTTCCTAGAGGTGTATTAGCAAACCACTTATATTGGTATCTGCAGCAGCAACCACGGAGCACATAGAAACGTAGGTGGGCACATGTATTGCAAAGGCCAGAGCTGCCTTCCTGAACACGTGGTATCCTAGCCGACAGAAGGTAAGTTCCCTTCGTTTGAAAGGCCGTGTAGACAAGGCCGCAGTGTCGGTCGTTCTGCTTTATGGTAGTCAGAATTGGCCCCCACCGTTTGAAGATATGAGGTGCTTACAAGCCCTTGATCATGGTTGTCTGGGAAGCATTGCTGGTGCCAGATGCCAACAACGTGTCCGTAACGAGGATGTGAGTACGCGCGTACTACGTAAGGATAATCACGCTGCCGCTGCCGGTGCTCGTTCTCCACCCAGATTTTTGTAAAGTCACCAAATCTGCACACCATTCGCAACGATGCGTCGCCTGTGAGGACGGATTGGATAGGCAATTGCGCATCAAGTACTCATAGCATTCCGCATTTCTCACAGCTATAGTATGCACTAGTCTAACGCAATATTCCTCATCTTTGGTATATACTAATTTATGCGACCGCCGCCGTAGAAGTGTCCTATCCGCCGGTGAAGCGTCATGCAAATGTGAGCAACGTCTAGCCATGTCCCGCACCGCACGAAATCGACAAAATACCAGGTGCACCTTGGGGTAAAGAGATTGAAACGCACCCACTTGAGCAGCGCATTTATTCATGACTATCGTCCGTGCCCGGGGTGCGGCAGGAATCATTCCAAGCATTGCTTTCACCGATTCCTTGTAACTGTCCGATGTTTCATAGGGCAATAAAGCGTAGAAAATGACATCACAACGCCGGTTACGTCCACCAATTTGCAGTGCCACAAGATGTACCTTCTGCAGTCGCTTTGGTGCGTTGCTTTCGCCAACAGCACCTCACAGTATCGCTGCACCAAGCCTTCCATGCATGAGGGTGCAAAATACGCCAACCTTATTTGATCATCCTTCCTATTCACCCGACACTTGCTATGCTGTTCCAACCAACGAACCACCTGAAACCCCTCTCCGTCTGTTTTACACATGTGACGCCGCTTTATGTACCACAAGTTCGCATCTGTCATCCGTCGGACATAGGTCCTCCACATATGAGTCGGTGTTTCACGGTTCCCCCACTTCCCCACTTTTCCATCACATGTCTAATGTACGCACCGAAATTGTACATAACGGTACGGAAAGCCTTCAGCCACCTTCTTACTACTTTGTTCAAGTTCAAGTTGAGCTGGGAATGGAACAATATTGGAATCCCGTGAGTGTTCCATCTTGAGTGGATCGTTGAGCCAGGAATTGCTGATGTGCTCAGTTATTGTTGGTCCAAAAAGGGGAACACTATTATGGCACCTTGGCCAACCAGTTAATGCCCACGTTTCCTGCCCTAGCAGTCCCCGCTGTAGCAGTCAGCTGAAGTAAGCAAAGGATAGGAAGAGAAATCGAAAGTACAGAATAAGGAAGTGCACTTTAAATAAGAACATAATACCACTGCGTGAAGAAAAGTAGAAAAAAGAAAATCAAAGTACGAAGGTGCGAGTTGCTCAGGAAAATGGAAAAGTTTGGTGTTGCCACCCAAGAGCGTACAGTTGCCGCTCAAACCCCTTACCCGTAGATCCCCTGGTAGCACTTTTCGGAAGTTAGCTCTAGCTCTCAATGACTCTGTGTGACAGCCGGCTTTCCGTCCTAATCCGATCGGACCGCAGTTTGTCCAGCTTCAAGGAATGACCGCGTAGAACTGGCAACGTAGGGGGACTGAATAGCCCAGATAAACCTGGACCAACCTTCTCAGTTAATATACGGTAGGTTAAGAGTATGTCTCTTCTAAGCCTTCAAAAGTGCATGGAATGCATTCCCAAACTAAGTAGACGCTCGGGGTAGGTCAGTACCTGTAATCCGTGGACTAACCTGATACCGTCTCGTAAAACCCTCTCCAGCTCCAATTTGACCCGGACAAGGCAGGGCGGACAAGCCTGAACGCAGCATTCTAGATGAGGCCGAACGAAAGCCGAGAACAGTCTAGTAAAGATGCCGCCCGTCAAGACACCGAAACAACGTCGTATTGACCACAACCAGCGGTCATCAGCAAATAGCAGCAGTGGTACCTCAAGCTCCGCGGGTAGGTCATACACATAGATAGAGAACAGCAGCGGTCCAAGGACCGAGCTCTGCGGCACGCCACTGAGCACAGACTGCCCGTGTCCCCAGTTTTGAAGGTGGGTCAAATGGCAGCTTCCTTCCATTCGGAAGGCGATGCGAGCTGTCAAGCGATTTTTGAAACACCATAGCGAGCGGTCCACTTAGTTCCGCAGCCAACGCATGCAGCAGATTCGGGTGAATCATGTCCAGAGGTCTTAGAATGTTTAGCCCTTGTAATAGCCTACGGACTTCCGTCTCCGTTACAATATATTCGGATAGTTCTGAACCCTCTGAGATCCTGCGAACCAGATCAGCGCCTGTCAAAGAGGTTCCCTCACAAAGGCTGCCGCATATTACTCACTAAGCACGCAGGCCGTGTCAAAGTCCGTATGCGCATGAGAACCGTCATGACGCATCAATACTGAAATTGACGCCTTCGAACCGAAGCACCTTTTGACATAAGCGCATAATATTTTGGGATTCTCTTTAGCTTCGTCCGCTAACCCTTCCTCGAAATTCAGCCGAGCGTCTTTTAAGTGCTGCTTACACCTATTTCTAGCTTTACAGTATCTGTCACGATTATCGGTGGACGGAGCATCTCGGTAAGCCCGCCAACATCTGTACCTCTTTGTGAGCAAATGCCTGCCAGTGGAATCTATCCAGGGCGGCTGTGCTCTTGCCTCCTTTCTCCTTATGACTCGGATGAAAAGAGCAGAGACCTCTGGAGGTAAGACTTAAATTTATCCCGGGCAACCTGGACAGTATCATCGGCTGACATCTCACAATGGAAACCCGAAGCCTTGGCTCTCCTTGATTGGTAGTCTGCTTGTCAAATGTTTGGACGAGACTCAACAGTACTCTGGTAGCCTCTAGACAGTACAAATGAAGAGCAAACAAACCTGATCACTATAACCCGTTGGAGGTCCGTAGGTAATGTCACCGAAAAAATCGAGTGGCTTTGCAAATACAAGCCCTAAGATAGACGACACTTGGGCGTCCATGTACCTAGTGGGGAGGTCAATGAACTGATACAAAGATACTGGGTGCGTAAGCCTAAGCAGGTCAGCACCGAATGTGCCTGACGCTGAGTCGCAAGAAAGCTCTTTCCAGCAAACCTCTGGGAGGTTGAAGCCGCCCATCAACAAACAATTGTTTGCGGACTGGGAGCAAATGAAGTGAAGTGCCTATCTGGCAATCATTCTATACACTATTTCAACTGTAACCTAAGTCCAGGATGTGGTACTCACAGCACACCTAGCTTCAACAGTTTTGTCTGCCAACTATTTAAAAGCGAGTCTTCAAAACGTCAAGTTTACAGCTCATATAAAGAGCGACGCCCCTCCTTGCCGGCCAGTGGAGCGATCGCATCTATATAGTGCGTAGCCAGATAGATGTACTTCACCATCCGTAATGTTCTGAGACAGCCAGGTTTTGGTGAATGCGAGTGTATCGGGATGAGACACATCTACAAGCAGACCTAAACCGTACACCTTATTCCTTAGTCTGCGTACATTACTTAGCATTATCTGCAGGTATTCGTTAGATCCAGACCTGGGTCGTGCGCTAATAGAATTGGCAGCGGTAGGGCGGAAAAGGACCGCCCGCTGCCCACCCGAAACCTACTAACCGGATACCTTGTTTGCCGGCCGCTAGCCTACTGTTGAGATCCTTGATGGCCTCTCTTAGCTTCAGCCTATCGGTCAGCGGAAGGTCCGGCTGAACGCGAAGGTTTATACCTTCCAGCTTTAACGCAAATCGCATGAGAGCGCTGCGTTCCTTCGGGGTAGAGAGTACCACGCGAAGTAGCCGCGGTCGAGGGTGTGGTACCTTAACTGGGACGTTCCCCAATATAATCAGCTTCCTGACAGTAACGGCTAAAAAACCAGGCGGAAGAAGCTTCGTTACGCACTCATTAAACCATTGAAGGTCGTCCAAAGTGCGACCAGCAGGAAGGACAGCAGTAGGTTCAGCCGCGTTACGGATTATAACGTTACTGTCCATAAAAACATCGCCACGACGCGGTGTATTAACCCCACAGGTCTTCGATTCAACACTTGCAGCAGGTGGCTGCACCATCGGTGATGGGAAGGTCTTTAGCCCCTCCGATAATGTAGCAGCGGTAGCGTATGTTTTTTGCTTCATCGTCAATGTCATACTTTATTTTCGGGTCCTCGATTCCACCGAAAGGCTTTAGGGCAGCTTTGGTCCGCTTTTTTTCTTGAGCAGAGTCAAGCAAACCCTCAGAACATGCCTTCTCACTGACAAACCCAGTTAGCTGGCGCTTTCGGTTGACAAGTAGTGCGTGTTAGAATCTTCGCCTTCGCACAACCGTCAGACGGTTTAACAAATAACGACCCGGCTTGTTCTTGGTGACGAGACAACTGTAACCTCTTCGTTAGCAGAGAGCTTACGGGATTTCCCGGCTCGCTTTTGCTTAACTCGAAGAGACCCTCGGACCAGCAATTCGGCGTCGATCCGGGTACCTTTAGATACGACGTCCAGAGCAACTCCATTTTTGTGGTCGGTAGCCATCTGGATGGGTGACATAATGTTTGGTGCCGCAAATGGATTTGCTGTGAGTGCCACCAAATTTGCGTTGTTGGAGACCGAAAGCGTCGTCATGAGCAGCTCAATCTTAACCCAAGGAGCTGAGTATCGAAAACAAACGTTCTACATTTTTCAGCCGGGTATCATGTGACACCTCTGCCGTACGAAAGGCCGCGCGGCCATGCCGGCGATTACAGCAATTGGCGCAACTGAAAAGCAACTTTTCGCTGGAGGCCGGCGCTGCCTACTGACGGTATTTAGGTCCGTATAAAGCTGGTGGTACCATCGGTTGCAGTCATCGCACTGTCTACCGCCGGAAACCTCAGTTACTGATATATTGCAGCTTAGACTGCCACAAAGTGCAAGAACATCAGAATCCAAGACACCAGAAACAACGGCCTCGGTGCTTTACGAGACCAACATAGTGGAAAACAAAGTGGACTTATAACTCGCATACAATAGTTCAACGACCTTAATACAAAGGTAAAAGCTAGGTGCGAAACGGGATTAATACGGGGAGAAAGCGATAATATTACCCGTAAGCGCCAAGGACGCTTTGACCAGAACGGCTTTAATCCATCCAAGATACCTTGGATCAGAGGAAATTTGACAATAGGCAAATTGCGTTACATCTGTTTATTCAAACACGGCTTTCCACAATATCGCAGCTAGGAAGCTCGGTCAGTATTGCACGCCAAAATATCGAGTTATCGCGTAGTACTTCTCATGTTGCTTCGTAGTATACGTATGATATTTAAAAGAACTACAGCAGTCGCATATTGGAAGTTGTGAACAGCTTTTATAGTGTTCGTAGACCATACCGCAAAACCAGCAGCGTCATCCAACATAGCGCTCGATAACCAATTAGACCTCCTCCAGTTAACCTCATTTAAAACAGCGGGAACTTCACAACTAACAAATCTTAGCAAATACCAGTGCTTGTACACACTGACGTACAAAGCGACACATATACATCCTTTTCATATCCAGTTATGAACTCATCAGCATTTGGCCTGCCGTACCGAAACACAAAGCCCCAACAAGTCAATTTATCAGCAAAAAATTAGCCACTCCCAAATATTTCGGTTATAATTGTTAAGATTCTAGTGAAGTTCGCCGCCTTTTTAGGTCTCCTAACAAAGGCTATTCATTTTTATGTGCGTTTCTAAAAATTAGTTCTAACCTTTTAATGTTCCTTATAATTCTGTCTCTTATTGGTTTCTATGTGCGCACGAATAAATGTGACGACTGAGCGGGCCAAAATAGTCCAACAAATTATAGTGACGTTGAGGTGAATTGCTTTATGTTTCCAAGGAAAACCTGTACAATTTCTGCTCTGCGCAACTTTCACAACAAACAAAATCAAGGAGTTCCATATCGCCCGAATGAGCCAGAAGGATCTCAAGGTTGCGCATCCAACCCCATTAGCTGAACACCTAACAAAGTAAATGCCGTCGTAATTGCCAACTGGAAACTTGTACTCACACTTTCCCTACTCCCATGCAAGAGCATAGGATTAACGTAAACATTGATCTGATCCCTTACGCATGCAGCATCTAACCATTCTAGTAATATGCCCATTTATTTGTTCATTTTAGTTAGTTATTTAATCGACCTGACGTTGGCTAACTTGGTTGCGCCAACAAAGCATTCCATGCATCAGCATTCCAATCGTTATCAGTTATTAATCCATATGAGTTTTTTGGATCAAAGTCATTGGTCGTTAACCTAACCTGTTGACAAGCTGCGGTTACAACCCACAGCATTCCGCATGAGCTAGTATCGGCAAGCTGGTTATGCATTTCAACTAACCCACATGTCTTCTGGCAGGTTATAAAGGAAGTTACGGATACTTCAATTGCCACATAACACGTGGCATAGTCAATCAGACTCTCATAGGTATAAGGCCTTTGTCAACAGTGTTTTTACGTATACTTGACTAAACATGTGTTGGTGCCTACCAAGGAATCCAAGGCTTCAAACCTATTAATTTACAAATACTATCAAGCATGTACGCACCAGCGTACCAGAAATATTCGGGGTAGTTAACACATGATAACAATGCTCGCGTTTGTGCTTCAAACAGTAACTCGTCACGAATAAAATTCCCATACTGATTTTGGCCAGTCCAGCACAAACACTGACAGAATATGCCTTACTACCCGCAGCTGCACCTTAAGATGATTCCTTCATGGCAACGTATACAAATAATGTCAGTTGAGAGTTGCTTAACAACCTCATAAATTGCATGATCCTTATTGTCATAAAAGAGCAGAAACGTTCAGACACTAGATGACACAGCTGCACGAAGCGCAGAAATGAAAGCATGCTTCTGGACTGGTTAAAAGATGCGCCTGCTACGCTCAGGGTCCTCATGCACACGAAGTACATGCTCTTGCTTGAATACTGAACATGTCAGAAGTGTATGCTCTTCATCAGGAGCAACGTACCAGCCAGACAAACAATCCATGTCTCCGTCGTTGTAGAGCTTAAAATGCTATTTTCACTACTGGGTTATTTTCATTTAGGTTTCATCAGTTATTCGCAGTATTACCATATGAATTTCTGTACGGAGGGAGTATGCATGCATTGATCGCGCACAGCACAAAAGATTCTTAGGTTTCATTTCTCGGCGATCATTACTCCAGGTAAACTAACACAATGCAGTACATTCAGGTAGCCCGAATTATGTTCGGCTAATGCATAAGATTAACCTAGCGGTAGTGACAGAAATGTCAAGAATAGGTTAAAAATAGTTTTCTGTCAACCTAAACGTAAGTAAAAGCTCTTAGACGAAGCATTAGTATGGTCGCGAAAAGTTAGAAGATTACGCAGACGTAAAGTTTGACGGATACCTTTTGGTTAAAATTGGACTTTAAGCATAAACAATTGGTCCCATACTAATCAATACCAAATTATAACACTTGTATTAAAGCAAAATATTGTTAAAGTTACAAGCTTAGTCTTCGCGTCAGAATAAACCTTCGTCACTAGACATAATACCAGCAAAATCAAACGTGTACAAAATTTACCTAGAAGTGATTAATAGAGCGTACAAAACGTAATATATGTATGAAAGTTTAGAGCGTTTTGAAACCAGCCTGCAGTAAAGAGGCCTTAGCTGGCAGGTAGAAAATGATACTGGGCCAAACAAATCCCTGTGGATATAAAATCTTCAACTAGTTATATCTCTAATTGGTTGCGCTTTTGTACCAAAGTTACATGGGTTAGGTCGACCAAGAAAACTCAGCACAGCTCAGCGTTTATTTGGTCCATATGTGCCCAGCAAAACTTCAGAGTACGTACATAAACTTTGCATAATTTATCAAGCTGCCCATTTTTATGTCCAAATAGTTAAGTCACCACTATTAATAAGCATTTCAACTAATAAAAGGAAAGTGAACACAAGAAAATTATGATAGCATATTTCGAAACGTGTGATCCATTGTAGCCTGCACTGGTGGGTTCCTAACAACTTTGCTTTTAATCATTGAGGTCTTTCGTACATAGAGGCTTTTTGCGCCTCAGTTTTGTGGACACGCTGTGGTGTGTCGCTTTGCGACTAGCCAGGTTTACCATCTACTTCGGGGGTCTGGTGGGATGTTATCAAGTACATTACGGAACCGATGTAAAAGATGACTGGGAGATAACGCCCGCTACCATGGGTGCGAACTTTCCGATGCAAGCAGATCCCGTACGTCAAGCGAAAGTCACGAGTGGAAGTGCAGGCAGAAATGTAAGAGCTGGTTTTCCACCTGCCACTGCACATGACGCATGGTAGGTTTTGAAGCCAGGTGAAAGACAACCTTCGCACAAATCCTCAGGTTAAGGCAAAGTGACGGTCATAAACTCCTGGATGTTTAGCTAACCGATGTGATAGGGGTCTCTAGCGGATGGATACCTTATGTGCATTTGTAATTGAAGGTGAACTAGTGAATGATAGGTCGGTATAAATGACTGTAGAATAGAATCTGGTTCTTCATCCTACCAGCCTGCCAGTATGCTAATAACGACTGACACAAGCATAGCGCAGATAGAAGCTAGGTACTATGTTGGCAAGCGTGACTAACTTCAATGCAACAGGCCACTTTGGTAACCTACGGTTAACACTGATTATTTTGAAGATTAATAGGAGCGTACTTTCGAAAGGAAACAATGGAAATGCATAAACAAGTGCCCATTTCCTACAATACTATCAAATAGTTTTACCTTATAGAAGGTATAAACAAAGTACTAGCCCCTAAGTGAAACTTCCAAGACAAGGTTAGCACCTCCAATGTGCGCATCGTTCTTTGCACTAATAGTAAGACAAAATTGGTGTACCGAACGGTGGTAGGTCGAAACAACTAACAAAATTATACTAAACCGTGTAGGGGTATATGCTATTTCATTATAAATTGCAAATGTATGTTTTTGCTGCGATAACCTATATCTAGAAAAGTATCATCATTCGGAAGGCGAGTGTGCACAATGCAACGGAAACAGTTGTATTCCTAAAGCGCAAAGTTTATTTTTAACTAAATATAGCTAGTTCTCCATAGTGCGAGCCACACACATAGCAGCATGAGCAACAGGATGCGGTCATTGATATAAGGATTCAAAGGATAGGCAGATGAATGTATAAATTATTTGGCTATTTTTAGTTAACAGAGTTAAATTAAATAAACAAATAAATATTTTATTCTCGACTATGCGAGGCACGCCAATTGAGGCATGATCAGGAATGTACAGCTGTACAGGCATTTTATGGGAACTATAGTGACAGTAGAAAATTGTTCATATGTCCATGCTTGGAACTGTGCGATGGTGAACATGCGAAAG
Organism: Dicrocoelium dendriticum; assembly: GCA_944474145.2. Classification (NCBI taxonomy): domain Eukaryota; kingdom Metazoa; phylum Platyhelminthes; class Trematoda; order Plagiorchiida; family Dicrocoeliidae; genus Dicrocoelium; species Dicrocoelium dendriticum. The sequence goes on from OX104064.1 coordinate 39,521,368, forward strand.
AACGATTTGGTTGTAGTGAGATCGGGATCCATTTATTTGGACATAATCGCTCTGCCATATATCGCAGTCATACCTCGACTAATAATAGATAAAGAATCCTGAGTGAGCCATTGGGAGATAATTGAAGAGCAAGCTATCCAGTATGACGATTCTAATTGAGCTGCCAGTGTGAAGTTATGGGCTGTGACTTTATTCGGTGGCGAGTCACATTCGCCACGTTGCAGTGTTGTTAAACGGACATTTGTGGCTTTTTATAGGGCGAACTCTTGCCAGGCGAAAACCCACCACGTCCTGAAACACATTGTTCATGTATGAAATAAATTTGTGTGCTTAATACCGGTAGGGCCACCCCGATTATGTAGCAGTTTCTGTGTGTGGTTTCACCGAGTAACAGTATCATACCTAGTGCGCAGGAGGATTTTCTCCGCTACTATGAGGAAAGCTCAAGATTCATGGGTGCTGTGGCTCATTTAATCAATTATTTCACTGCAGGAATAATTGTGCTGATGTACATCACGCATGCCTGTGGTTTCATAAAGGAAAAGCCCGCTGTGAATTGCTCAGTCGGCATTTCATATATGGAAATCTAAGGGCAAGGCTTGGAATGGTACCCACCCCAGAGAATAAAGATAGTACAAGCAAGTTCGCAATGGATGAGAAAAGCAAAGTTCCAGTTTTACTGACGAGGTAGTCATCCAGCGTACGTCAAGGCAGTGCCAGGTAAGTAGAAGGCTCGAGACAAGGTCCACACAATGTGAGCACATCAGTACAGGTCAAAATTAAAGAAATACTATGATAGTTTATTCCATGGCTGGATGCTGTGTACGCTTGGGATCAGATCATTATGCCCATGAAGCACATGCTTGTGCATGAATGTTGGAAAAGCTAAAAATAAACCCTCAGTTGTTGCAAATAATGTGCCATTTATTGGAAAAAGAGAATGTTTATACTATTTTCTTAGCACGCAGCAATTTTGCAACGGGTATTTCTCGGCTGCCCTAGAGCATAATCTGGAACTTCACTTATAAGTTACTTCCAACTTAATTCCATCAAGATCTCAGTGCACCAGCTTAGTATCAAGTATTCCGTTCATAGTGGTGTATTATTGAAGTTTTAATCACAGACCCATCCATAACATAACACCGATAAAACTGGCATCATCGGCAGTGTACCAGGACGTGGTTGGTTTTTGAGTGGCAAGCGATCTTCTTAGAAAAAGCCATAAATGTATGTTTAGCGACACTGCGACCTGTAGGAGGTAACACGCCACCAAATAAAGTACTGCCTTCTACTACGCATTGGAAACTAGAGCAAAAGCACATTTCTCTGTTTCCTTCATCTATTCGCTTTCATCTACCTACAACAACATGATTGAACGATGATCTACTACTACACATAAAACGTTTTCCCCGGTTAGTCCTCAAGCAACACTCGCCGGATCCGATGTATGAACAAACTCCATCGAACCAGTGCCTCAACAACACTTTTTGCACTTCAGCGACATCTGTAACGTTTACCGTTACACTTCGTCTTTCATTTCAAAACATTTCGCTCGTTAAATTTTGATCAAACCTGCCGAGGCGTGACTAGATATGCTCCCGCAGAAACTTTATCCATTCTTTGGGCCTTGTAGGACCACACCAATGACAACAACTGTAATAATCTCACTTTGATCTGCATATTATGCGGTTACGTACACCATTGCCTTGCCCCGTTAGTGCCTGAAACCGCGCCCCGCTAAGTCAAGAGTAAATACTTGTTTACTCAGGGGTAAAGAGGTGGTGTGGCTAGGTCATATATTCCTAGGGATCCACCACGCACAGCGCTATAAAATACTGTTATAATTATCGGAGAATAATTGCAAGCAAAGCTTAATGGCGTGGTTACTCAATCAATCAACTGAAGGTTGTAAGCAGTGAAGGAAGCACGAACAAAATGGCAAGTAGTTGCAGTAAATAGACTTAGAAAAGTGTAGCCTACCAACTTCAACAAATCCCTCATGTCAAACGGCGGAAAGTGAGAGTTTGGGCCAATTCATACAGATGGTTAGTTCATAAGGAACAGGAGGGTTATTCAAACTTGGCAGTGAGTTTGTCGAGAATAAGGCGTTAGAAAACCGTACGTTAACATAAATGTGAAAACTCGGGCCCATAGTCAATAGGTTAAATTGCTTCAGCGTTTTGTTTAGCGCGAAGTACAAAGGAAGCATAAGCTAGAAAAGTAATTAGTCAGGCGAGAACCTGGAGTCGAGAGACTGTTGATATTAAATAATGGGTCCCCTCGTTTCACACTCAAAACTTATGGTCACTTTAACTATTGGAATATCACAAATGCGATGGGAGGCTCCGGCAGAAAACGAATGAGTCAGACGGGGAGTAGACGGTAAAAGTGTGAAGAAATTGGTGGAAACATTTATTATAAAGTTTAAAAATAGAACTAGTTCAGAGTCCGGCGTTGCCCCAAACGTATAGCTAAAAGATGTTAAATGGGAAATTAGTCAAGCAAGGTAAAATCGGTAAAAGGCTGCCATTGGTATAGAAACGGACCTCGTTTGGAACTACGAGAGCGGAATAGTTCAGAAGCCACAGCAATGTAAATAGCAATGCGAGATAAGTAACATAAGAAATAAATAAATAAACATTCTACTCTCGAATTCATAGGGTCATACCACCTCAGGTATAAGCAAACTTTACAAGCATTTATGTGGCGCAACAGATACGTTAAAACGCATGTAATTGGCTATGGCCAAAATTTTTAGCATTTGCGGAAACAGTCGAAGCACTCATGAGGAGCTAAGTCATCAGTGGAGTGCCAATAAAATGGTTTCAAGTGTGCGTAGAGTAAATAAAATAGCACAGTAGGTAGAGTAGAGACAGTATATGAAGACTGAGAGTATCTCAGTTGTACGTGACAGTAAAATATTGAAAATGACTAGTCGATACGCCAGTTTGTAACAGTGCGCAGTGACTTTATTCAGTGGCAAGTCCCGTCCGCCAACCCACAGTGTTGATGAACGGACTTTGGTGGCTTTTTATAGGGAGAACGCTCGCCATACGAAAACCCACCACCTCGTGGTACGATGTCGTTGATTGCTATGACCGGGCATTTACACCTAGCTTGGCTTGTTATGCCGCATTAGTTCATGCAGTTATCCGCAGTCGAGTGACTCCGCTGTTGGTTAGACAAATGGCATAGTCAGAGTCCAACATGGACGTTGAGGTCAGTCGAGGAGTAAGTATGACTTTGAAGGTAAGTAGATTCTCTAGTGTATGAGGTCGCACCTTCACTGACTATGTATAGCTTCTGGGGTGCGAAGAATTCGTGTCCATCTACCCTCACTGAACATCGGTGGTTGAGTTGTTGGGTGCAGATGGTTTGTTCTGCAGTGAAGCCATGGTCAAGGTAAGTCCTTGTTGGCCATTTCGTCCATTGCAGACGGAGGTAGTTTCTCAGTTCAACCCCGTATCCCTAAAATGTTCACGACCTCAGAGAAAAAGAAAAGGGTGGAACAGGCCGAAAGAAGACCACAAAGGACATTCATGGTACCAAGCACTAGGGAAATCCTACTTTAAGACATTTACCTGAGGCAAATGGTGTTCAATGTGTAACAGATGTTACGCTGAAAATGTTTTTGCTTACGCAGCAGAAAGCGTGGCCCAATAGATAAATAACATTCCTGTACATGAGGATGAAGACCAGCGTTCCGCTATTAGTTTTGGGGTTCGAATTCAAACGGAGACAAGGAGATGGGTATGTAATCACGATTGGTTGCAATCGGAAATCAGAAGCTACAGTGACGATGTTGCGACATTTAAATATACTCCACGGGATGAGGAGTACTAAAACCACCTAATAAGTAGTATGCACATAGGTATATGAGGATAGGGAGCTGAACATAATAAAAACAGGCTAGGATTAAATGAATATGTATGGAGAGCTAAGTGTCGAAGGTAATACGACCGAGAGATGAAGCGAATGGAATGGGTTTCAGTGGTCAAAATGCTAGTTGGGTTAATTATTTTAGTTACTAATGGATAAATACAGTGTCATGGAATAGGTCGACAAACCAGCAGAAATAGGTGATGCAAACAGTCTACAGGAATAAAGTTGGAATGATAAGGAGTGGCACATAGCAAGCCCAGGATACGTGCAGGAGTGCGAGGAGCGTACGCCAAATCGCGGTAGCTAGAGTTATTGAAGGTGACTACCGACATAAAAGCGTCGGTGGACAGGACGGTGGCACAAAATAAGTCCACAAACCAGCTGAGCTATGATGAAAACAGTCTAAGAGAAAAAACCTTGTAGGAAAGGAGTGACTCATAGCCAGCTGCGGATATCCGCTGAGTTGAACGGAGCCTATGGCTATTAGCTGCTGCCAAACGGAGATGATGGCTCTAGGATAGGTAGTATCGGTGGCTGGTGTAGCAATATTATTAAGCCGTTCGGTCACTCGTGAACACCCACGGTGTCAATGAATAAATCAACAAGCGAGAGCAGATTAGAGAGATAGACACTCAAGTAAAATGAAGTTTGGAGAGTAACAGAGTGGCTCCTTCCAAGCTACAATGATGTAAATATAAATAAATAAATAAACTTTTATTCTCGACCATGCGAGACACACCATTACAGGCATGATCATGTTTAGCTAACAGTGTGATCAACAATGTACAAAAGTACATGTTTGGCATGACAGTGTATGTAAGTGTATAAGTGTATATACGTATGTATTTGTGTATGAATGTAGCTCGTGTCTTTAAATGTGCCGCAGCATTTTTGACTGTTTGTTGTCGTCAGGGATGTGAGCATAAGCGATTGATGTCCTTGGGTTGGATAGCACTTTCCGGATATCCGCGGGCAAGTGACTTTATTTTTTGGCGAGTCACATCCGCCACGTCGCAGTGTTGATAAGCAGACATTTGTGGCTTTTTATAGGGAGAACGCTTGCCAGGCGAAAACCCACCACGTCCTGGAACACTGCCGCCGAGCTATTTGCTGGAACGGGTTAAACCCGAACCACCCAGCTGGCACCACGAGGAGGTTGTTCGGCTAGCCAGCCATGTATGGAGTCAACAACGACTAGCTGCTGCAAAGGATAGTTGACGAGGGTAGCACAAACGACAGGTATCTGCGGTAAGAGAGGGAGATCAGTGGTCAACAATGGCATTCGTATTAAGCCTACAATTACTAGTGAATCCTACAGTGGCACAGAATGTGTCAGAAAACCAGCTGGGCTGTGATGCAAACAGTCAAAGAGAACAGCCTTTGTAGAGAAGGAGTGGTGTATACCGAGCTCCGGATATCCGTAGTGTTGACTGGAGTCTTCAGCGACTATCTGCAGCTAAACGGAGACAATGGCTATAGGAAAGGTTGTATCAGTGGCTGGTGAAGCCATATCATTAAGGCGTTTGTTCACTAGTGGATACTTACAGTGTCAATGAATAAACCAACAAGGGAGCGAAGGTTAGAGAGACAGACATTCGAGAAAAATGAAGATTGGAGAGTAAAGGTGGCTCCTTCAAGGCTACAGATTTGCGCAAAGACGCGTGGAGCCAACAACGACTAACTGCTGCCAAGAAGAGTTTACGAGAGTAAGGCGAACGGCAGATAGAAATAACTAAATAAATAGTTTATTCTCGAACTTGTCGTGACACACCAAACTAGGCATGATAAACATTTACATGCAATTATGTTTCTCAACAAACACGTTGCCATGTGTGTACTCGGCAGTGAACCTCAAGTTGTACAGGCCGCAGAAATTGTAAAAGTACTCGGGAGGAATAAAGTCTTCAAGGAAGGAGGATACGTTGGGTTCTAGCGTGCATAGTGTAAACGGTCAGGGCACCATATATGTAGTGAAAACGATACATGTAGGCAGGGAGAAGCTTATTCTTCTACGAGTCAGAAAAATATTGAATTGTGATTCTAGTAGACTTGCCAGTATGTGGTTGTGGGCAGTGACTTTATTCACTGTCGAGTCACATCCGCCAAGTCGCTGTGTTTTTAAACGGACCTTAGTGGCCTTTTATAGGGGGAACACTTGCCAGGCGAAAATCCACCACGTCCTGAAACACTGTCAGAAATCCGTTTGTACACAAATGTACAACTGACAGAGCAGCTTGCCGACTGATTTCACACTCGGTTAGCCGTAGTCAAATGACTTCCAATTTCCTCTGTTAGTTGAGCAGATATCTTGGTCAGGGCCGCCATAATGGCTGAGGCCAATCGAGGATGAGGATTCACGAAGAGTCATCTTTGTGAGTGTCCAAGTGAGCAAAATGTCAGTTTCTTGCTTCTGGGTTTTTCAGTTGTGTGTATACTTTTCAGGAATGTGAAGGCATCTTGTTCGGCTCTTATTACTGGACAATGGTCGTGGTCGTGAGTGAGGTTGTATCCATTAATTGTACAGCTATGTTCTTTGTAGGTCCTTGTGGGTTATGTCCTGTCCCGGGCAAAAACGGTTTCTCGGTTTAATCCCAGGTCCCCAAGTAATTCCAGACCTCGGAGAAAAGGGAAGGTGAGAGATCAGTGACCAGCAATGGCATTCGGATTAAGCCTTCAGTTACAAGTGAAACATACGGTGGCACAGAATAGGTCAACAAACCAGCTGAGCTGTGATGAAAACAGTCTAAGAGAAAAAACGTTGTAGGAAAGGAGTGACTCATAGCCAGCTGCGGATATCCGCTGAGTTGTACGGAGCCTATGGCTACTAGCTGCTGCCAAACGGAGATGATGGCTCTAGGATAGGTAGGATCGGTGGCTGGTGTAGCAATATTATTAAGCCGTTTGGCCACTAGTTAACACCCACGGTGTCAATGAATAAATCAACAAGCGAGAGCAGATTAGAGAGACAGACACTCAAGTAAAATGAAGTTTGGAGAGTAACAGAGTGGCTTCTTGCAAGCTACATTGATGCATGGAGCCAACAACGATTAGCTGCTGCCAATGTAACAGGTGGTAATAAGATTGAGACGCTGACCCTACCAGGTGGAGGAATAATGTATTGAACATTTGAAACACAGGCACAATCCAAAAAGGGTAGGTGGGTTGGGACAAGAAGAGGATGAGTTAGGCTAGGCGTGAAAGTTAGGAGCTGAAGCTACTGAAGATAGGGAATCTTCACTAGCTAAGTCCATTGGTAGTGCACATACGGTAACCGCCGTAGTCCAAGCGAACTAGAAGTAGTAGGCAATAAAGTGAATGAGTCAGGCGAAGATTAATTGAGCAGGGATTTAGGCGCATCTTTGAATCCTTCAGTGAGAAGGATTTGGTGGTACTTACTAGACTAAGCACGATTACTGACGAGCAGCCGCGAGTATACACCCTAAAAGCTTTCACACCGAGGGGGCCCACTGCTTTAGTCCTGACTGTTTACCCTTCGGTACTGATTGGTGGAGGTCCAGACCTTCCAAACAACTTTCTGAAGTATTTACACTGTCTAGGAAGAACGCGTGACAATAATGCTTGTGTTGTATGATTTCCTAAAGACACAACGCGTTTGTTAACCCGTTGACTCCTGAAATCTCTGTTTCCATTATTCAGTAGGATGTCGCAAGCAACTCCGAAGTTAAGCATAGTCGTTCTTTAATACACGAATAATTCTGTCTTTATTTTCAATCCTTAGTCTCATGAATTTGCTCGGTTAAATGGTTAGCTGTTTAAAGCTGTTTTAACACCATATCACGGCAGTCCGATTGATTTGAACACTATGTTTCATGAAATCTTTGTCCATGTACAGTATACAGTCGTTCCCGCAAATTCTGCTGGATGGGCAAACGACCACCTCCATGGTGATTCGAGATAATACGATCTAGCAACTTGTTCGGTGGCAGTATTCCAGGGCGTGAGGGTATTTTGCCTGGCAAGCCATCTCCATAAACAGATCCACATTCGTCTGTTTATATACTATAGAACATGACAGCTCTCACTCGCCACTAAAAAGTCATTTTCGCGTGAATATCCGGATAATCTTACCGAAACAAAGAATGTGAGTAATCTATAGCCACATTGCCGACGCACACTCACAAGCAGAAACTACGAAGGTACAAACGCACATAATAATATATTTACACACACGCCTACACATACATTCACTGTTATTGCAAACAGCTATTTTATTACAGTTTCCAGCACGCTTTGTTATCTTGT
>OX104064.1:39530012-39813250 GCA_944474145.2 Dicrocoelium dendriticum
TTCCCTAAAACCTTTCCGTCTGTTTTCCCAACTTTTGCTACGTTTACTGAGGAATTATGCTTTTCGGCCCACTGCGTCATACTTCGCTACTGCAGCGAATTACACCTTATCTTAGGCATTCCCAGTTACTACTCCATATTCGGAACTTATTACGCCTAGCCGTTTTTTGTATTACTTCTTTTTTCTGTATCTGCTTCCAAAGCAGAACGTGAATTTAGCGGCGGCTCGAAAATGGCGCTATCCGCCGCCGACCGCTAAAAATGCAAATATCTCCATAACCACTGCACCTAGCTTAATTATTTTACCTTTGTCGTAACCAGCGCCTTGGGTTTGTCCTAGTCCGCCCATTGTTGTCCCGTTGTAGTTAACATTTCGGCTCCGAAACGGCGTTGATTCCGCTTGTTTGGAGATTTGCACTTTGAAATTCGCGCCAGGTTTGCGGCTCTGGTATGCTGTTTCTGGGCTATATTTTGGCTCCATTTTCTAATATTGGTGTATTTTCTAGTTAAGTGGGCTGGCCTTTCAGTCGCGCTTTTCCAAGAAAGGCTAAATTGTTAGCCACTACTGTTATTTCCCTTGTTTCTACCATCCACTTTTACGAGCTAATTTTGGCTTGCCTATCCTTTTCATGAGCCCGCTACTAATGGGTGCTCGAAATGCCGTAATGTGACCAAAGAAAATGGATCAAATTTCTTCTAGTGGTGCATTTTCCATCGAAAATAACACAATCCATTGGCATAATAGATTGACAGTTTACTAATGGAATCAGGCACCTCAAGGTTTGGCAGCGGTAGCCGGTGAAAAGCGCAGAATACGTACATAAGCCAAGGAGACCCAAACTACTGCCTTCAAAAATGCCGCGGCCTACGAAACGTTCGTATTTATCCCTTCTTTACTGTTCGGAAAGATAAACACGATCAAAAGCAGTTGTCAACGATATTACTTCTCCATGCATGAGCATGGATGTTATGTACAAGTTGATCTGATCCCACGCAGGAACAGCATCTAGCGCTTGTCTAGAAATATACCTATATTTATTTAAAAAAAGAGCTGACACAGTCTATGGGCGCGACGGAATTCAAGACGTCTGTTGAGGTTGAGGTTGCGGAAATCATCGCTCTGATCTAAGTAGTGGAGTTGTTCACAGGAAAGACATTTAGGGAAACTTCGTACTGATGAAGCTGCAATATTAAGGCAAGCGGTATTTTCCCGAGAGTTTAAGCTTCTGCCTCTATCAGTGATGGCTGTTGGTCCGCAGGAACGTGCGGCAAAGGACAAGTAAGTATCGACGACGTCTGCGGTTTCATCCACCAATTCTGTCAAATCAAGTAAGTTCGGTTCGCTTTCGGTGCGGATAACTCTGGCGGCATGCTTGGCCCACATGAATTGCAGATGGTTGGGTAGCCTCCTGATGATAGAGCTGATTGTACTGGACGCGTTCAACTCGGATTCATACCTCAGTGGTTTCAACGTCAAGTGGTATGAACGCAGTTCCACAGCTAAACGAAACAGAGCCGTGAAATCATTGGGCCTGATGTTAGGGCCATCAGTTGGAGCATTAATGTCAGCCCTAGCAATAATGTGGGGCCGTCCGAAGTGTCTGCGCGAAATGTTCATTGCTTCTTTAAAACCTTAACCGGGGTCGAGTATTAAGCAAATTTTGATAGCTTCTTTGGCTTCGCCACAACAGTATTGTAGCAGATATGAAAGCCTGATAGTTGGATCGGAAGTAGTTCCGGAAACATTGGCTTCGATGCATTGCATAAACATCCAATAGCGGACAGGATCTCCATCGAATGTTATCAGTTCATGTTTCGGAAGACATGATGACGTATTGGGTCCAAAATCGCTGGATTTGCGTTCTGGACACAGGTTACTGTCAGCTTGAAGGCCGGAGCAAAACGCTTTGGAATGGGATCGAACGGGGACTATCGAATGTCGACGTACCAACCAACTGAGCTATGGACGGGACGCGCGGACCCTTATTAACAGGTTGCACAAATGATGAGCAGATGGCATCTTCGGGAGTAAGCACACAATGGTCGGCCGGAATAAAGCGCCATCGTTCATTAATAAGCGCATCCGACTCAAATTCAGATTCGCTGTAGTCCTTGACATCAACCGTCTTCGCCTACATTATGCGCATGCTCGTTAAAGCCGACTCCAACAGACGAATACGGGATTCAGCTCTTCGAGGTTTCTCAGCATCAGTAACGTTAACATCATCAAGTGAATCAGCAGAAACGGACATGATTGCTCTATTCAACTTATGTACCAACCATACTAAGCCTAAACTAAGTACGTCGTACGAAAACTAAACCAGAAACTACGAATGAATAAACCTAGACTTAACGCACGGTCTGGACAGAAGAATAAAACAAATTATCCTGTAACCGTGGTTCTATAATGCATAGCAAATGCAGTACATGACATGAATAGGTTTTGCAATCGTAATGCAAGTGGGCAGAAACTGTACAGTGTGGGGCAGAGCGAGTATTTGGGCAGTGCCACAGAAAGAGAATAATATGAATGATCTTGAAACGTCAAGGAAGTGTCAGTGATCGAGTGAAAGGAATAAATGTACGATATGTTAACCGCTTGTAGAACACAGTAAAACATTGTAAATGAGCAAGCTAATTAGGGAAAAGAGATACCGTGTCCTCATATAAGCAATCCAGGTTGGGGATATATCAAAGTTCCTTTTGGACTTTACACACACCATCACCATGTTCGTCTGCTCCATTCGCTTTAATGACATCAAACATGGGAACGCTACGTTTGCCCTACTTAGGGCTGACATCAAGGAAACGCGAAAATAACCCTCTTAAGGGCTCACTATTTTTAGTATCCACGCATTGCGGGTAGAGTGCGTCTATAGACACGCTCCCCACAATGGCGCGGATATTAGAATTGGTGTGAACGTCGATCACCTCGTCCTCCCTTTCCATGTGGCATACGTATCCACTTTTCCAACTACCCCTCCTACAGAAAAACTATCCCTTCACCTCACAGCTATTTCAGCCTCTCAGGTAGGTTGGCAGGTTATGAAGCCCCATGTACAACAGCAACCAGTTCTCCTCGTACTTGTCTCATACTTTACGAAGTAGAATGTCACATCTATTCATTTGGCATATTAGTTCACGCCTACACCTAACGAAAGTACCTATACCCTATGACTCAGTGATCCGCTGTGCTTACGTAATGCTTTGCATTCGTCCGCAGCATACGCTTGAACCCTTTGATTGGGACTGAGCGACGATGCAATGATTAGTTTACCTACCGTTTTCCGCACCATCCTCTTACATATGCAACCTTCTTCCATTGCCTTTGTATGCCAGTAGACAGTCAGGCGGTCATTTACATGTGCAAAAAGGTTATCTATTATTTCAATGACACATATAGCACAACTACGTAGGCAAGAATTTCCATAACTTAGATATTAAAAATTGCGGCGACATTTACCCATCTGCATAAGAATACCTTACACGTTCAACTCCATCGATCCACCGCCCATCCATCGCCTCACTCCTTCTTCCAACATGAAGTTCGACTATCACATAAGTAAGCATTACTGTTCAGCTAGTTACGGTTTTTCATTCAGTCCGACTTGGTTAGCGGCACCTCCTATTCATTCTGCCGCCACTGTTCAACCGCATTGCCTATCACAGTAAGCCGGTGGTTATATACCACGCCTGTGTAGTTTATAATGCACCCACTCCCAGTTCCAAACACTCAACGCCAACGCAGTGTAAAATCCCGGTGAAAGGTAATTGGGATAACGGTCTCCGTAAAGAGGGGGATAAACTATAAAAATAGGAACACCATCGCGATCTTTTCGAGACAACATAATCATAGGACCATTCACAGAACCACAGCAATTGCAAGGCTTTGTATATGCGAGCGTCACACTATCTTTTCTAGGACAACACAGCATACACACAGATCAAAGCAATCGAACAATACAAACCCTTGTAACCAGCTTCGACAAGGTATTGCTGTATAGACTTGCACTAACGTTATAAACCTGCATTTGCAGCACATGACAAACAGGCTATCACTAATATTGAAATTAAAAAGTAACCTGTATATGTCCAGGCTTTCCCCTTTACCGATGTACCTGCACCTTTAAATCGCATAGGAGGTAAGATATTAAGCAAACAAAACGCAATTATCCAAATTATTTATTCCAAAGGGTGAATGCGCAACAACCTCTCCACAATCACTGTCTGTTACATGAACGGTATCATTCAAATATTTGAACCACCGCAAAAGAATATTACATATGCGAACGTCTATCCACCGTAAACTATCTATGTCAGGTATCGGTGACATACCACCAACTAAGGTGAAGAAAACACATAATTGCAACACACAACTCAGAATAGTGACACTAGTAACATTTCTGTGTGTTTGTACCCAAATACCTATATACGTATATAGGTATAGTAGTGCATGCTTGTGCCAGCTCACACTTAAGTTTGGATAAACGCATGTGCATATGTTGTATCCGAACTGCCATTGGACACGGATGACGCCAACCTATGTATATATGTATACCGAATGCATTCGACGAGGATACTCATACCGCTTTTGTACGGCTAACTTAGTGCAGTAAAACGACATTCGAGCAAACCGAAAATAACATTACCGAAACATGAATAAGGTGAGTTTAAGAAAAACTCATGTTGATTTCAGGTGTTGCGAATCCAAGGCAAATTTGATCAAAGCGAATTCCGTGGACTGCTCAAAAGGGCTGGTTCTCAGGTGCCGGAGAAGGTATTATTGTGTGCGGAATAGAAGCACCATGAGTACGCTCCCATTCGATTTACTAATCCAGGCCAATAAGGCGGCGTATGTGGTACGTTTGCCTGCGTGATGAATAATCTTGCATTTCAGAAGTAGATGTCGCTTGAGCTCCCCGGTATGGAGGCGCTTGATGTGAATGTTGACAAGGTGTCTACCAGTCTATTATCCACTACCTCATCCATACTGGCTCCAGGAGACAGTTGGTCGTTGCTAGTGGGGACGGGGTGCACTGTCCTCGTGACGTTGCTAGGCTCAAAGAGTGGTTCCATCCTGTGTGGAACGGGTTACGGTAGAGCCACCGCCTCGTGTACGTCTGTTGTGTATGATTTCGCAATTAGGCCGGAATGCTTCCGTTCTGCTAGTTGAAGGAGTGTGGGCCGTCTCCGTTGATGAAACGTGACTCCCATTCACATGCCTCCCGGTCTTATTCCTTCGGGTTTACACCCGATATGGGGTGTGTGGGTGTAGCTATGGGTGGTGCAGCGCAAGCTACCCATGGTACCCTTTGTAGGCGCAGGCGTCCTGGGTCTGTCCCCATGCATTTCACAGTGACAGACAAATCCTGATACGGACACCGCCAAATCATGCATGTTCCAATACCATACTTTTTGCCCCAGGTTGTGGCTGATGTTGCATTCATGCTGCTTTTTCACCGCAGTTGGGCTAGATCACGTTATTATGGCCATACACCATTTGACCTAATTGTGTTAACCTCGTTTACTTTGATTTGCTCAAAACCATCTCTTTGCCGCACATACTACTGCGGTCTCCTTCGTATGCCTAGTCGTGACATACTCTTGATCCAGCGCATTGTTATGCCTGAGGTGCTGTCAGTAGCCGATAATGATGCAGAATTAATACGACGCTCAAACGAAGTGTCCCATGCATCCTGATGGATAGCTGGTGCGAAACAAATTTATGCCAACATGCGTGGACACTCAAGGATACCAGTAGTAAGCCAGCCGGAAAGGAGGTAACGTTTGAGATTGCCGGTAACTCGTCGTTTATTGAGCATTTAATATTCGACCTACAAATGCTCGTAACATGGATACCTTGGCTGTTATTCTTACCTACAAATAAAAGTGTTACACGTTCACCTTATTAGGGTTCTTGAAGATAAATGTTCTCCCATTGGAATTGTGATGTATGATGTATAACTGTGATCCCGTCTGATTCCAGTGCATTGGTGCGAACACTCCGCAGTTGTTAATGCTCAGACTGACTACAACCTCAATAACCAGGCTCATAAATACAGGTTACCATGCATTCTAGGAGTTTTCCTTCCTAGGTGTCAGTATCCACACAATGACTGGAGCTCAAATGCATGGGAACCCGTTTGTTCTTCTCATACGACAGTGCTTTGCAACCTCTCTCACCAGGGCCTCACAATCCACGCAGACCTAGTTTCCGGCCAGAGTACCAATCGTATTAGGACTGACCTCGAATAGTCATCAAGAGTCCATGTAAGTGTTGCTCATTTGCAATGTCTGCAACACATAGGCCCTCCTCTATATGCGCAGTCGAAAGGCCACAAACGTGTGTACGTGCCTGTGTGTGACGGATTCAAAGGAACACTCATAAATCCCTTAGATTGGTCGCCTATACTCAAGCATACTTATCTTAAAGGTTAGCGGTAATGGTGACGTGGCTAGCGTACATGGGTTGAGTTAACTCCTGGGTACCGAGCGGTTGCTGCTTACAATATTCCACATCCGTTCGTACACAGGATTGAACAATTGGGTGTAATGATCAACAATTATCCCAGGAGTGCAAGTGCTCTACAACTCTTTCTCGCTTTGGAATGCAGTGTGGAAATTTGGTGTTCAAGACCAAACAACTTTTGTTGCAAGTGTCCACGCGTTGGCTCGTCCGTGTAAGCTAAATAATCCCGACAAGTCACTGACTAGCGATTAACATGCTGATGTTGACGCTACATGTTCTGTTTTAAATATTAGTCACAAGAATGAGTGTAGCTATATTTCCAGCTGTACACCGCTCATACTGAAGTTAGGATGTCAGCTATTATCGAGATACGGTGCGGAAGAGCAAACGTTCCTTCTACAATTTAACTTAGAAATGACCAATCATCTAGATTGTTAAAAGTGGATTAGTCCAACTGTGGTGTTACGGTAGTGTTTAAATAAATATTTTATTGGAAATTAAATCTAGCACAGCAACAACTGAGCTGTTGCGAAGAATAGCTGCAACCGAGATGTATGATGACAGATTGTTAGTAAATTGTAAGCGGTAATATTACGATGAGAAATCCAGGTAGCATAGGAATATAATACGTTCAGTTAACCACCTTATCTGCGCCATCTGCCCAGACACTTGATACCCATTGTTTGTCTACCCTCATATGAGTAACTATGCAACGCTCACTTTTTTCATTGCAAATCACACCATGTGTATGGTGACTTAATCGTTCATTGTTTTCTCAAACCCTGTCTACGTGGTTCCATTCCAAACCCCGCTGTGAAGATACCATGGTGCCTAAGTGTCCCATGACATACTCATTTGAGATATTAGATAATTAAATGTTGTGCAAGGTACTTCTTGTAAATTTGCTAAAACAGTTTGCACACTCTTTCAAAAGGCCATGATAGAACTGGGAACAGCGAAATTTACCACATGTGTTGATAATGTGATAGCTTCAAGGGGCCATCAGAAAATGTATGATATTATTGTCTACTGAAGCTTATAGCAAAACAGCATGTACAATACACAGGAACCATAAGTCATCTGTGCTTTACGGTACATTTAGTTGTGCATCATTCTACCTGGTAACCATACCCACGGCATTTGCTTCGGTATTTCCATATCACGCTCAATTTATTGTTGCTACCCACACTTCTGAATAACCTTAAGACTCTCGTTTCGGTTCTCATCCAAACGCTAACTAACCACTGACAGTCGTATTGGTTACGTATAATTCTACGTGCGATTTTCTAAAACTAGAGCAATATGGCTGTTCTTCTTTCCTTCAATCCAAACTCATGCACGTACGCAGTGCTTTGGTTAATGAGGGCTATCATTTCTTCATCCAGGTTGTGGTAGTCCATACACAAGTAAGAACAAATGCCCGTTCGCAACACTGTAGTATTATAACTGGAACCAGGGACCTTTGATATGTCAACTGGGACCTTCCGTTGCATGATAATTAGAAGCCATTTAGAAACCCTTATAAGCACCGCACTTCAGCCTGACAGATTGATGTCATTTTCGCTCGCATAACACCATTATCTGCTGGCTTGATGTCTAAATGTGACTCGCCTAAAGTACAAATTCCGCTAACATCTCTCGTGTCTCGATACCTCCCCACGTGACCGATGGATCTTATTACACTACTTCTCGTGTGACACCGTGACTTATTAGGGGTTGCAATATGAAGTCAATGTATCCCAACTGAAGTGTCTCTATACGCCCCCTTGTACTGCCGCAGCTTTCAGGTAAACGCACTGAGATTCAACCAAGTCATTAAGGTTGATTCCTGGAGCGGCGGCAATACTTTGTGACATCCGAATCGAACTGCTTGGGCATAGATAGTATTCTGGACACTGATGAATCGGGCCCGATATGTTAGCGGTCCGAACGAATGACCAGGGGGAAAGAAATAGTAAAACATGACGGACTGCTTGGTAGTTCTACCCTCCTGTTGATTCTCGCCCAGAGGATTATAACCGGTTTTACCTTACGACACGGATAGCCTGCAGTGGACATAATCGCACCAGTTCCCTGCAAACTTAAAAGGTTACCCACGCCATCTCCGTCATTCTTTTTTGGTGTCATCCTTATTCAATATACCGCAGGTACGTCGCGCCTGGGTGCAGTTTTATTCTAGAAGGATTAAATATTGACTTCGTGCAATGTGTTATCTTTATTGCACCTGCCTTGAAAGGCTGATCCACAGGCAACGTAACCTTTTAGGCTCATTTAACTCGGTGGAATTTCGCGACGACTTCACATGTGTTGCCCATTACGATATTGTAGTCATCTCAATTTATGCTATGCCATAGATAAGAGTGAGTATAGTTATATTTCCAGTTATCCCTCAGCCATACTGAATTTACGGGGGCTTATGAAAACACAAGTACTAACCGGATGGAAGGCAGACGTGCAGAGACGCCTACCAGAAGTTGCATTGCACATGGCCAATCTTTTAGATGGATTAAGTAAAAGGTTGAACCTAACGGGCATGGTACGTCAGTGTGTTGTTATATAACATCGGAAATGAATCGGCGTATAGCGACCATGGTTTTATGAGCACCGAATGGCTGTACCCGAAACGTACGACATAGATCGTTAGCAAATAGCTTATGGCCACGGTAGAGTACAGGTCGGTAGGTAAAAGCCGTTGAGTACTTGGACATGTTTGCCAGTGAGCAGCGGGACTTAGTTGATGTCACCTGTCAGTACCAAAATTTGCGCATCAATCGTTCTTTGAGTAAGTGCACATACCTCGGGCAGCACATGACCGAAGCGGTCGGAGACACAGAGAGCTAGAAGTAGACAATGCGTTGCATTCGCATGCTGTGGGATCTCCCACATCAGCTATGCAAACCAGACTGTACATGTAGAGGGCAACACCTAAGTGCACACTATTTCGCTGTACCATTAGTCTAGTCATCATTCTACCTAGCAGTTGCTTCACAATTGCTACATCACGTTCCTTCAAATATGGATGCCCAAAATTTAAGGCTGCCCACGTCTAAATGTAGAAGAAAACATCAACAGTTCGTATTAGGTAGTTATTCTCACGCCGGCGAAAGTGGTTGTTAGCCTGACCTCCAAACGAAACCCATACACGTTCGTCGTATCATTGAAGATGATGTCTAATGTGTCGCTATGCAGTTTGTGCCAGCTCACACTTCAGTTTGGATAAACGCATGTGCATATGTTGTATCCGAACTGCCATTGGACACGGATGACGCCAACCTATGTATATATGTATACCGAATGCATTCGACGAGGATACTCATACCGCTTTTGTACGGCTAACTTAGTGCAGTAAAACGACATTCGAGCAAACCGAAAATAACATTACCAGTACATGAATAAGGTGAGTTTAAGAAAAACTCATGTTGATTTCAGGTGTTGCGAATCCAAGGCAAATTTGATCAAAGCGAATTCCGTGGACTGCTCAAAAGGGCTGGTTCTCAGGTGCCGGAGAAGGTATTATTGTGTGCGGAATAAAAGCACCATGAGTACGCTCCCATTTGATTTACTAATCCAGGCCAATAAGGCGGCGTATGTGGTACGTTTGCCTGCGTGATGAATAATCGTGCATTTCCGAAGTAGATGTTGCTTGAGCTCCCCGGTGTGGATGCGCTTGATGTGAATGTTGACAAGGTGTCTACCAGTCTATTACCCACTACCTCATCCATTCTGGATCCAGGAGACAGTTGGTCGTTGCTAGTGGGGACGGGGCGCACTGTCCTCGTGACGTTGCTAGGCTCAAAGAGTGGTTCCATCCTGTGTGGAACGGGTTACGGTTGAGCCACCGCCTCGTGTACGTCTGTTGTGTATGCTTTCGCAATTAGGCCGGAATGCTTCCGTTCTGCTAGTTGAAGGAGCGTGGGCCGTCTCCGTTGATGAACCGTGACTCCCATTCACATGCCTCCCGGTCGTATTCCTTCGGGTTTACACCCGATATGGGGTGTGTGGGTGTAGCTATGGGTGGTGCAGCGCAAGCTACCCATGGTACCCTTTGTAGGCGCAGGCGTCCTGGGTCTGTCCCCATGCATGTCACAGTGACAGGCAACTCCGGATACCTACACTGCCACGTCATATAAAAATGTACATATTTTTGATATAAGCACACATATACATATGATTGTGCAGGCATATATTCAGTAATAATTATGCCTGCACAATTAGGTGCATACATGCACAAATATATACTTAAATGTTTCGGTGCACCTTTGTCCTAAATATATTTATAAACGGTGAGTTTTTTATTATATATATATATATGTATACCTAGTACTTATATCTATATATAGTGATATATAATTTACCCGATGCTTACCTATATATAACTATAAATCTAAACCATTACAGCAACTAAAGCATTACAGTAACTTTTCAGAAATTGCTATAAGTATATCTATATATATTTACGTATGGTTGACGGCATCCGGTTCCGGATTTGCCTGTCACTGTCGCCGGCCACAGGACGCTTGCGCCTACAGAGAGAGCATGGGTGGCTTGCGCTGCACCACCCACAGCTCCAACCACATACCCCATATACAGTGAAACCCGATGGAACATGACCGGGAGACTTGTGGATGTGAGCCACGCTACATCAACGGAGCCGGCCCACACTCCTTCACATGCAAACACAAGCGCGCTGTATTTTGGAAATCAAGCGCACATTAGGCGGTGGCTGGACTGTAGTCCACTCCACACTGAGTGAATGGAACCAATCTTTGAGCCTAGCACGGCCACAAGGACCGTGCACCCCGTCCCCTCCAGAAACAACCAACTGTCTCCTGGACCCATTGTGGACGAGGTAGTGGGTAATAGACAGGTAGGCACCTTGTCAACATGCACATCAAGCTCAGCCAAACCGGGGATATCAAGCAACAGCCAATCACCCGGAACGACAAGACGAATTAAAACAAATCCAATAATGCGTAGAGATACGATGGGATAACTTTTCGCTAAATTGCCATATGAAATACGTTGGTTAGCAAAGCGTTCGCGATAACGAAAAATAGCCACAAGTTACTTGAAAATGCTACAAAGCAACAAAATTACCGAAAATAAGCGCAATTAATGTAAGCAACGTGGCCAGTGAATAGAAGATCAACCAGGTAGGCGGAACAAACCAAACAAAGTGAAATGAAATTTGTCCAGCTTAAACAGGCCTAGTTTAAGTTGGTTTAGCACAACTGCGGTTAAGACGCATCAAGAATGCAACATCGGTCTTAGCATGGGGCACTATATATGTATATATGTATATATATATATTGATGCATATTTGGTATCTGCATTCCTTCTACCTTTGCATACTTGCATTACCACAATTACATGTCAGTAAATTTACAAATACACACATCTTATAAATAACACCTCACAGCTAACAGCATTACTCATTAGCATTGTACATTTGATTGCTGCGCTAAGTATACCTTTCATTTATCATTCACTTTGCCATCCTGCATTAACATTTCCCCACCCCATCTAACACTTCCGTATATGATCCCCTTTTGTACCATACGACATTTCAAGGACAGCACGACTTCAAACACCAAATTACCCCTGCAGTACAATCATTGATTCCTCTGTTTCCGCACCAACAGTACTAAAAATTTGGATAAGAAGCGCCGTCACTTTTATCGTGATTTCAAAAAATACAACATGTACAATAATCAGGCAGGAGATATGATTACCCCTTCTCCAAGGAAGTAAGTTACTTTCGCCAGCTGCTTAATGCAAGCATAACCTTTGCATACATGAACCGATTGCGTTAACACTTACATGCTCCATAAAACATCTGTTCACACTTCACCTGTATTTACCATTTGCCTGCTTTGGCGTACGCTGTGACCTTCAACTACACCTGTAGTCATCAATTTAATTTAGCATAATCGTTTTCAGGAAGGAAATAAACATACGATTATCTTTTATTTATAACACAGCAATGCCACCAACATTATGAATATACTATGCAACCAATCACACTACCTTGCATGTCACCAAGAACAATGGAAGCGCAAACCTTTCCCTCCAATACAGAAATTAGCACTTCCCAAAATATTTCGCGCCAACGCTGATAACTGCGCCAAATTTTAACCGGAGTTAGCCTCAGAACAAAAATAAAAGCTATTCTATGGCTAGAGTATTGCAACGGATAGTAAAACAGTAAGCTGCTCAGAACAAGTTTCATCGCTGATTAAGTTAAAAGTAAAAGCAATGCAATGCTTGCAGAAGTTCACGAGTTATCCAAACTTAGATGGCGGTCTACGAATAACGCCAGTATTTTTGTGATAAATATGACTACTTGCTTTGCAAGCACACATCAGAGAAAAGAGAAGGTAAATAGTGGCATAGCGATGTTTTAAATATGCCTAGCTATCCAGAAATGCGCTATTTAGCCCGCACTAACCCACAACAACTAAGCCCGACGTAGGTGGCCGAAAAACAAACTTTTAAGGCTTACTTAACAAATACAGGCAATTAAGCGGTAACGTTTCGCTAAAACACTAGGAATCTAGTTAGGAAGGTTATATATGCAAGGGACTGCAGGACAACTTAGCATTAACCCAGCGTCCGCAGGTGCATTGGTCGAAAGAATACAAGGAAGGTTTAAGCTTTTAGTAAACGCAGAAACTTGGAAAGCCTCAAATTACAGTCTAAGCTCAGTTGAGTTTAAATCGTGGCTTGCGCTTTACCTGTGGCACACGTAGTACACGGTGGGAATAGAAGTTTGATAGTACTTTTGAGTCTAATATCCGATTCGCAAGCAGTCTGGTCGGCACCGTGCGCAAGCAGAATCAGCACAGCCCAAAATTCAGCACGACGGAGCGCGAGGCACGAAGATGTGTATTGTAATCGTTAATTTAAACAAACTTTAAGAAAATTGTCGTGATGAAAGTGCTGACAGGGAAGAGAAAATGTGAAAGATTAATAACCACTACATAACTCCTCCGTAGGACGTGAACTGGTAACGCTCGGTATAGCTATTTAGAGACCACACTCAGCTAGTTTGGAGGGAAAAGACACAGACCGTCCTGAACGTGTGTGCTTGGGAGCATACGTTTAGCGAGCGCATGCAGCTTCAGGAATATTGAAATTAGTCGGTCAACCAACAGGGGGTAACAACTTGGGAACAGCCAACGTAACGACAGGCTCAACGTAAGCGGGTTTAGGACGGTCAATCCCCACAGATTCTTCCGATCCATTTTTTCCAAGATGAAGTATTTAGGTTGCCGTGACAACACTTTGAAAGGACCTTCATAAGGGATTTCAACGGCGTGCAAGATGAATCAGTGAGAAGGAAAACAAAAGGATATGTGTGTAAGCCCGGTTGAATTCGTTGTATGCGGGCAGTAAAGCGAGTCGACGTCGGTCGAATTGTTCGAAAGTGTTGGTTGAGACGTTCGGCGTAAGACACAAGATCCATCACACCGGTGACTCGGGAATCCAAATGCATCTCACCTGGAAGTTTGAGAGTGGTGCAAAAGACGAGTTCGGCAGGACCGCATCCAATATCCTCTGTGGCGGTATTACGAATACCTCGAAGGACAGGTGGGATGCTTTCAGACCAATGTGGGTCAGGGGAATTGCTGTGTTGGCGGCTTTAAGCTGTCGATGGAAACGTTCGACAAGGCCGTTTGAAGTGGGATGATAAACAGTTGTCCGAATGTGGATACAACCCAAAGGACGGTTCAAGTATTGGAACAAGGTGGAATTAAACTGCGATCCTCGATCTGTAAAAAGTAAATAAATAGAGTTATTCTCGACGGTGCAAGGCACGCCCATGGAAACCTGCTCGGGTACGTGCAACTATACAGACATTTTGTGGCAATTGTAACATCGACAATAGAAAATTGTTCTTACGTCCATGATTGGAACTGTTCAGTGGTGGAAAAGTGAAACAATAATTGGGCTGATGTGAGGTCGACACCTCAGATAATAATAGCTTAATTACCGTGAATGATCAATTAAAAGATAATTGAAGAGCAAGATCGAGATGTGACAGTATACTGAGTTCGTACATACGCAACGCAAAGCTCAACGGTGAGATCGTAAAGAGATGAGAGTGTATGCTTGAACTCGTAGAAAGAAGAGACGACAGTATATTCGGATGTAAAATTCCAGTGTATTTAAGGTATCTAGATTGGTAAGTCAAGTTGACCCGCCAGTGTGAAGTTATTGTCTGTGACTTTATTCCGTGGCGAGCCACCTTCACCACGTCGCAGTGTTGTTAACCGGTCATTTGTGGCTTTGTATAGGGAGAACGCTTGCCGAGTGGAAACACAGCAGTCTAAACCACTGCCGCCGATCTATTGAATGGGAAGTTGTAACAGGATATGTTGCCTGTTGAGCGTTTATTTGCTGGATTATTCGCAGTCAAGTCGCGCTCCATATTTCCGTCGACTGATGTGTAAGGCGAGAGCCCATTTAAATAAATAAATAAATGGAGTATATTCTCGAATTTGTCGAGACACACCAACCCAGGCATGCTCAACATTTACATGCAATTACGTTTCGCTACAAACACGTAGCTATGTATGTAACCGGCAGTAAGCCGAAAGTTGTACAGGCTTTAAGAATTGAAAAATTAATCATGAGGAATAAAGTCGTCAATGCATAACGACAAGATGGGTTCTAGCGTGCATAGTGTAAACAGTTTGAGCATTACGTGTGTAGTGAAAACGATACATGTAGGCAAGGTGTCTCCTACACTTGAACGTGTTAGGAAAATATTAAATTAAAAGTCTAGTCGGCACGCTAGTAGGTAGTTGCGGGCGGTGGCTTTATTCAGTGGCCAGTCACATCCGCCACGTCGCATTGTTGTTAAACGGACGTTTGTGGCTATTTATAGGGAGAAAGCTTGCCAGGCGAAAACCCACCACATCCTGAAACACTGTCAGAAATCCGTTTGTATACTAATGTTACATTGGCAGAGCAGCTTGCGGACTGATTTCACCCTCGGTTATCCGCAGTCAATTGACTTCCAGTTTCCTCTGTCAGTTCATCAGGTATCTTTGGCCAGCGCCGATGTAAGGGCCGAGGCTAATGGAGGGTGAGAGTTCATGAAGAGTTGTCTTTGTGAGTGTCCAGGTGAGCAAAATGCCTGTTTCTTGCGTCTGGAATTTTCAGGTTTATGTATCCTTTTCAGGAGTGTGAAGACCTTATGTCCAACTATCACAATGGACAACGGTCGTGGTAGTGAGTGCAGTTGTATCCATTTATTGTACAGCCATGTTTTTGTAGGTCCTTGTGGGTTATGTCCTGTCCCGGGCAAAGAACGGATTTTCGGTCCAATCCCAGATCCCCAAGAAGTTTCGGACCTCGGAAAAAGCGGGTGAGAGCAAAACAGGGCTGAGAAGAACAGGCGTGGAAACAAACATTATTAAAGTCCTACGGTATAACATTTAGTGGAAACAAATGATGTTCAATGTGCAACAATGATTGTGCTGAAAGTATCTTTTGAATGTCCTACGAAGGCAATGGTCGTACAAGTTGGTTGCAAATATCTACATGGAATACGGAGCGTTGCGCCATTGAGCAAAGAACGCAGTATCGGTTTGCTATGACGCAAGTGTTGTGCGGGAAAACAGAAAGCAGAATTCAAAGACCAGCGGCTTTGGTTTGTTAAATGAACAGTTGGTAGCCAACCTACTTTGATAGGGAGCGCAGAATAATTAAGTGAAAGTATAAATGGCTTGCGACAAAAGAGATACAAATGTCAATTGGTGGTAAGTCGGCGCATAGATAGGACTCAAGCACTGAGTAAAATTCCTCTGGGGATCAAGCCAGAAAGACAACACGAGGGTAGTAAGAGTATAGTGCTACGGCCGACTGAGATGGGAAAGCCTGTGAGCGAGCCTACCTCCTACATAATTTTGTGTCGAAACCTTGGCTGCAAAACGGACACAGAACACTAGGTGAGAAAAGATTGATCGATAGAAGTGAATTAATAAAGATCAGTTAAAGGAAAGCAAACGTGCGGAACAAAGGTATACGTAGCGTCGCGCAAAGAAACGAGTTATTCTACGGTGCTAAGAAAATAGTATTAGGGTATGCTGACCCAGGAAAAGCCAGTGAGTCGTTTAGACTCATAAATGGATGTGTTGCAAACATAGCAGCGATTGAGTGAGAAATGAACACCTATAGATTAAAAGCTAACGGGCGTCTGTGTGCTGACCAGATGAGAGGAGTGATGAACTAAAACGCTAAGCAAGGTTAATTGACAGAAGGGCCGCGAATAGCCAGAATGCAAGCGTACATTAAAGTTGCTGAGGATATCAGAACATGAGGCCTAACCGCAGCAGCTAGGGTGCTAAGATAAAAGTACCAAGCTGGATAGAGCCAGAGAATGCTAGCCCGAGAGATGGAGGATTGCAGGTAAAAAAGCCTAAGACAATACAGCGACTTAGGGATAAATGGACATCTAGAAATGTGAAACAAAACAGCGGCTTGAGCTGAATACATGGATATGCTTGCACGACAGATGCAAGCTAAGAGGGCTTTCGTGATAGAAGGACAGCGAACGGGAGAAGCGCAAGCATACAATGAGGTTGTTAAATAGACCAGGGCATAAGAAACTAAGACGCATCGACGCGCAGCTAATCGAGTCATACTGGGGTGCTAATGGAATATAACTAAGGAAGCCCGAGCCGGGAGAAGCTAGTGAAAGAGCCGATCTACAATTAGATAGGCGTCACAGACGCGTGAGTGACAGGTGAGCATTAAGCGAGAAGCGGGTAATGGATAATTGAACTCCTAGAATAGAGAGGTTAGGAGCTGCTGTGCACAGAACACACGAGTTACGTTTGCGCCACAGAAGCGAACTAAGGAAAGTTTCATGTTGGAAGGACAGGAAACGGAAGGGGTGCAAATATTTAATACGACTGTTAAATAATTCAGAGCATAAGAGGATAGTACGCAGCAACACGCAGATAATCAACCCATGCTGGGGAACTAATGGAACATAACTAAGAAAGCCCGAGCCTGGAGAAGCCAGTAAAAGAGCCGAACTACAATCAATTAGGTGTTGCAGATGAGTAGGTGACAGCTGTGCATCTAGCAAGGAAGTCTGTGCCGGGAAAAGCCGGCGAGAGATCTGGACTGCAGTAAAAGTAGGTGTCATAGACGTAGCGTGTAATAGATAAATGAACGTCTAAAAAGGAGCGGCTGCGCGCGGACTACTTACGTCATGTTTGCTCCACAGAAAAGAGCTAGGAAAGGTTTAATGAAGGAAGCAGAGCGAACGGATGATGCGCAAGCATACATTACAGCTGTTAGACAGTTCAGAGCATAGAGGCTAAAACACAACGATGTGCAGATAATCAAATTATGCTAGGGTGCTAGTGAGATATTACAGAGGTAGCTGGAGTTGGGTAAAGCCGGCCGTCCGATTAAAAAAGAAATGCAAACAGAAAGCGATATAAGAAAACCTTAGGGTCTAGATGAGAAGGGTTTATTGGTAAAGCGTGGAAAAGCCCACGAGGCTTTCCAGGTGATGTAAACAAAACGTTGGGTCAGCCGCACCAAGATGTGTAACGTCGAAGCTCTCTGAGTGAACTCGGATAACAATTGGCCGATCTGGCGAGACTGGATTAGTCGGCGCGTAGAAATTATCACGTACAATAAAGGCAGGAAGAAGGGCCGCAACGATGGAGGTTGAATGTGTCTAGCCGCCTCTCTGGGTAGGGAAACAAGGGCGTTGAGACTGCATAGCGTTAACCGCTTAAGTCTGGGTAGCATAGGAGCAGTCAGGGAGAAAGAGGCTTGTCAGTGGGACTAGATCACCGCAGAGCAGTGAAATCTGGCGCTCCAGTTGAAGAAGAAATGAAAACAGAGCGCGATAAGAAAGGTTGGGGTCAAGATGTAATCGGGTAGTTGAGTCAGCCGAACTAAGAAAGGTGGCGTCTCAGAAGTCTGAATGAACCCGGATAGAAGGATCGATATTGCTTTTGGCGCGCGTTCATATTTGAATCGTTGGTATAACGGCACTCTCTTTCGTTTGCCTTTCAGAGCGTCTTTACTGCTCAATTACCGGAGGAGAACATGAACACGACATTGGTTAACTAGGCTACGTGTTGTGTAATAGAACTTCGTTCTCGGCCCTTGGAGTTCTTCCGTGCTTGCGTGTTACAAACCCGGAGAGCAGGAGGCCGATCGGGTTAGACTGGATTAGTCGGTGCGCTTGCATAAGGATATATAGTAAAGGTGAGAAGAAAACTAACAACAAATGGTGTTTTTGGGTCCAGTTCTGTCCTGACTGAATGGCGCGGCCCGGTGGGTAGGTTATATATGGAATACTTTTCGAATGTGATGTGTTGCTTGTCTGTAGAACCGCGGAACGCTTCCAGGGGATATCCAAAGAAATATGTTGAAGCCTTGAAGAATAGAATTTTGTCCCGAATCAAATCGGAGGTCATCCCGGGGTAATTTGTAAAATGAATTGAAAGTGTGGATATCCAAGGCCAAATGAACAGACAAGGCGGGATAAAGAGCTCTGGATGAAGGTATCCAGTCGCAAAATATGGCCTAACCCCATTGTTCTGGCCTTGCATCGGCAGGAGACTTTGCTTTCCTAATTCACCAGGACAGCTTCAGGTAAGAAGTATGTACAAGAGATATTGTTAGAAGAATTGAACCCACTTGCTCAGACCTCAAGAAAATTTTACCCTTGTGAGATAACGAAGCATTTGTTCGGTCGGTAAGGTGGGAAGGCGGCGGATGATATTCCACTCGTTTACTTGGATCGTAGTAATGTCGCAGATTTGGACGATTCCTTGGATGCTTGACGCCGCAGCTCTGACAACTTGTGGAAAGAAAGGTAGCGAGCAAAGACAGCCACACAAAGAAATAGAAGAAAGGCATCCGGAACGCAGTCGATCCATTTCAACAAGGGCTGCACTATTGTACACCCATATCATGTAATTGTTATTTAAATATCTTAAACACATATATCATAAGTGACGAAATACAATAAGAAACGAGCGGATCACGAAGCCGTAGAGAAGGAAACAATTCTTAAGTAGGAATGAAGATGGGACAAAGAGAGTTTGAAAGGTCCTAAAGCGCGTCTTCCCAATCTGTAGGACACCAGAGAAGGACGAGATATGCGGATTATAGAAGTATCTCTAAGAGGAAGCTACAGGGACGCGTTGTCTCAGTCCTAAATTGGTAGGAACATAAGAAGTCAGGGAGGACAAAGACATGAAAAGTAACGTCAAATAAAGAAGGAATGCAACAGAAAGCGTGGTAAGAAAAAAAGGGCGTTGGTAAAGTCGGTTCTAATGAAAAGAAGTGGAAAAGCGAACGGCATTCTTCAGGTGGTAGGTCAATTTTGTTAATAATATGGAAGATGAATAATGCCAAAAAGGATAATTGAGGAAAGGGGCAGGACGTCGCGCCGCAACAGTCAAACAGCATGGAAAGCGAAGCACTGATGATGAGGGAGTAATGAGAAAGCAAGAGGATGGGTAGACGATACTAGCTAATAAGTCGCAGAGTGGTCAGAAAGCAATTGGATCCAACGAAACCAAATAAGTCAGCAAGAAATGCTAGGCCGCCAACTTAAGGTGGGAATAAATATAAGGTCATCAGAAAAGTAGCAGTACGCTACGAAAGCGGCTATATAAAACGGCAGTTAACAGGCCGAGCAAAGGTCTCAGTCTGAGAAGAACTGAATGGTGGGACTTTAGAGCTCAGGTCGTTAACGTCTCGGATATCTGGAAGTATGCAGAAAGCAGGCGACTTTGCAGACGACGCTAGATTAGAGCCAGGTCCCAAGAATAATCTGTCCAATTGAAGAAGAAATGCAAACAGATTGCGAGAAATAAACGGCTCTATTGTGGGGAAGTGAAAAGGCAAACCATATTCTCGGGTTGGGGTGAACAGACCGCTGGGTCTGCCGATCCATGAGCATTAAGGGCACAGTAGTCGGAAAGAAGAAGATCCTTGAGATAAGTTTAAAAATTCGGTTTATAGCGAGGAAGCCGTATTATTTATGTTTAAGTACTAACAGAGCGCTGGCAAAATACGCATGTTAAGGAAGAAAGGGGTTATAATAATAAGGATAAATCGTGACCAGCAATGCTCTTGAGATGAGGGTACCAGAGGTTTGCGTCGGCAAATCCAAGATCATCTAGGTCTCAGAAGTTTGAGATAGGTCAGATAAAGAAGACCGTTCATACAAGACCGGGTAAGTCAGCAAGATGAGGCTAGGCCGCCAACTTAAGTTGGAAAGAAAAGTAATGAGTGTCATCAGCAAAGCAGCAGTTTAAGACGAAAGTAGCTAAATGCAAAAGAGTTAGCATGTCGAGCAAAAGTCTGAAGGTAGGGGAACCAGGATGTTGTGACTGCAGAGCCAAAATCTTTGACGTCTCTGATGTCTAGAAGTAGTTAGTTATCGTAGGTGGCACACCGAAGAAGGAAATCCATGAGTCGAAACCTGCACCGGCAACAGTTATTGAAGATGTGTCACGTAAAGGAATGTCTTGTCTAAAACTAGCCTTAGGTTGTGAGAATGTTCCGAGGGGCAGAGCTAGCGTGTCTGTGTAGTTTGCTGCCCTGGTAGCGGAGACAGTGTTTAGCCCATTGACGGATATCAACATGCATATTAGGCCAGATGTAACAATCAGTAATCAATTACAAAGTAGATCGAATGCTGGGATGCAATAGTCCATGAAAATGGTCAAAGACGGTTCGCTGGAAAGACTGGTGAACAAACAGTCTTGGTTTACCGGTAGACAGATCGCAGTGAATCCTTGCGTCTGCGTTTCTAATAGGTAATTGCAAGAAGTGCAGAGTGGTCCTTGATCGAAGCTGAGCGAGTTCAGGTTTGTTGTTTTGAGCGACAGACATTTCCTCAAGATCTATTGGAGCGGACGACAGTTGCTGCATGTGAGCACGTGAAAGTGCATCAGCAACAACATTATTTGGACCGTCGAGGTAGCAAATATCGTCAAGAAATTGTGAGGAGTAATCCAGGTGTCGTGTCTCCCTCGGAGAATATCGGTCGGAAGCGGCACGTAAAGCGTAGACCAACGGCTACTGGTCCGTCAGAATTACGGAACGTCGTCCTTCAAGGACGTGACGAAGGTGTTTGATGGCCAGGTAGATCGCGCGTAGTTCGCGACCCAAAGTACCATATCTTGTTTGTGCTGGCTGTGGCTTCCGAGAAAAGAAAGACAGTGACTGAATCGCATTGCCAATTAGTTGTTGTAGTACAGCACCGACAGCGGATTGTGAGGCATCAGTCTTAAAAACGAGAGTAGCTTTCTCGTCGGCGTCCAGGTAACTCATGGAAGGCACCTGGCTCAGCTTCTGCTTGATGGCAACAAACGCTGTTTCGGCTTCTGGCGTAATGGTGCATTTATTTGGATTACTTTTAAACAAATCAGTCAAAGGCTGAAGAACGGCGGCACAATTGTCACTGGATCTTCCGTAATAATTAACCATGCCAAGGAAGCAGCGCACCTTTTTACCTTTTTGAGGCAGTGGATAGTCCGTGCTTGCCTGGGTTTTCTCACGGATGGTACTAAGACCATTGCTACCATCCGTGTGACCAAGAAAACCGAAGCTAGATTGACCAACTAGACATTTATCAGTTATAATGGTTATCCCCTGATGACCAAATCGTTCAAATACTTGTCGGAGGTGATTCAATTGCTCTTCTGCCGTGGCGCTGGATATTAAAGCATAGTCGATGTAGACTAAAACCTAGTCCAGACCACGGAGGACCTGGTCGATGAAGCGCTGAAAGGACTGTGCAGCATTGCGAAGGCCAAAAGGTACACGAATGAACTCGTACGAACCAAAAATTGTGATAACGGCCGTCTTATCAATGTCATCAGCTGCCATTAGAAGCTGATGGTACGCTCGCACAAGGTCAGTCTTGGAAAAGACGGATTTCCCAGACAATCCCAATAAAAAACCATAAATATGAGGAATAGGGTATCTGTCGGGGATGGTACCGGAGTGGAGTGCTCGATAATCGCCGCATGAACGCAAATCCCCGGACCGTTTGGGCACTAGATGAAGCGGGGAAGCCCAACAACGGTTGGATGGGTGAATGATGTCGAAGTTGATCATTTGCTCGAATTCTGGTTTAGCCGCTTGGCGTTTGTCAGGTAGAAGACGTCTCGGTTTGACTGACACGGGTGGACCCGTAGTGACAATGTGCTGACGAACCGCGCGTGTAGGCTCGGTACAGCCGGTATTAGTACGGACCAAAGACTGGAAGGGTTGCATTAGTGATGAATACGGCGTGCTGTCTGGCATGAGTACGCGATGTCCTACGGAAATGACTGGGGTGAGATTGCAAGGAACAGTGAACAATGTGCTGTCGTCCAGTAACTTCTGCAACGCAGCTCGACAACGAGGTATAACTTGCCAAGGCATTCGATGCCAAGTATGGGTTTTGGGCGTCTGCGATGGTAGAGACAAAAGGAAATTCGCGTCGTTATCCCAAGCTTAGGTTGACAGCTTCTGCCCATATGTCGCGATCCTTGTCTGGTTAGCTGCTTGCAACGTAAGTCCGGTTTGTTGCAGAGCGCATTTTTCCGACGATGGTGGTATAACGCTGATTTCTGCGCCCGTACCCATCAAATGCTGAAGTTTAGCCGTGTAGTCGAACACCTACAGGAGGCTATTGAGGAATTGGTCAGCGACAACCGTCGCCAGTACTAGCTGGCTTCGGCGTTTACCGATTGCAGAATTGGAGTTCCTTTCGAATAATTACATCTCGGGCGACAGTTACCTGCTGCTTTACCGAAACGACGGTGGAAGTAACAGTATGACCGCTGACGTGAGCGTGATGTGCTGCGGTGTAGACCACGAGGACTTCTTCGGTTAGAAGTGCGTTCAAGTCGAATAGCAAAAATGCTGAGATGCAAACGGGAGATCCTATCGTTGCTGCAATCAAGCGTAGTGCCATAGGATGAGCAGGATTTGGTGGACAGCTACGTGATTAAGATTATTCTTAAAGAAACATTTGTGTGTTTTGTCCGCAGCTTCTGCGAGCGTTCCCAGAGTGCTATCATCGCTAATAACTGCTAAACTTGCTGTGAGGCGTGCCGAAATACCTTCCATCAAAGGTGGCGGTATGGAGTCGTCAAGCTTCGACGAAACAACTATAAATAAATAAATAAATAAATGGCATATTCTCGGTAAAACGAGACACACCTGTAAAGGTGTGATCAAATATGCATACAAGTATAGCTTCATTGGAAGGTTAAAACATTTCGTTTGAATGAAAGGTATACGTGAAAAGATGTAGTCCATATGAGTGAGCATACTGTCAGGTAATAGTCAGAACAAGGGACGTTATGGCGCTGTGGCGCGCAAAAATCCGTCAAAACACAGGTTGGGGTACTTTCACCAGGTAGTAATCCTTGAGCACAGGAGCGAGATAGGGATGATCTATGCTCCAACAAAGCATTCTTCATAGTAGAATTATTTGCACAGGTTGGATGTAGAAGGCTCAGGACTGCGTCAGTGTGAAATGCTTAGCTGTGACTTTTATTTTGTGGCGAGTCACATCCGCCACGTTGCAGTGCTGTTAAGCAGACATTTGTGGCTTTTTATAGGGAGAAGGCTTGCCAGGCGCAAACCCACCACATCCCGGAACACTGCCGTAGCTTTCGTCGCACAGTAGTGCAAGTCGGTTATGCATCGTATAGACCGATTTTGCACTCTATTATTCGCAGTCGGTTGACAGCCAAAATTGTTCGTTGGTTGGCCGAGTGGCTTAGTATTGATGTGGCAGCAGTCGTTGAAGCCGGTAAGTGATGCAAGATTCGAAGAGTCGAATGATAATGATGCAGGTGAGTAAACACATTGTTAATAGAGGCTGGCTTTTCTATTATATACTTGTTCGGCTCACAAACCGTTTCCAGCTATCCACGCTGGACTTGTCATGAGGTCGGTGAGTTAAGTTGTTGCTTGTGATAAAGCGCCATTCTCCGCAAAGTGGATTCGGAATTCCTTCAAATGTAAGTAAGTGTAACTGTTTCCAAGTGAAAATTCCGTGGAAGGCCATCGGAAAAGCCACGTATGTGTGTGCAACGCTGTCCGTGAAATGACATTAGAATAGCTCCAGGTGACTGGCGAATAGGAAAGTTTGAGGCGGTGAAGGTAATCACGCCAGAGTTGTTTGTCTTCGGTTGTGGAACGGGGGCTCTACGTAAATATATTATTCCAGGTGAGTAAATTGTTCCCTATGAGTACGAGGCGATCTAAACCCATTTGTTTAGACCCCGTGTAGGTAGCGTCTCCAGAATGGCGGAAAGAGCTCCATTTAAACCAATGTGTGAGTTTTCTCATTTCCCGGTGAAAGGATTAAGCGTTTGAGGATGGGTCGACCAGTCCCAGTGGATAAACCTTTTTTGTTTTGGCAAATGTAACTGTGGGAATCTCGAGAAAAACGGACAACGGACAAGAGACAGCCAAACAGAGACAGCAATGAATCAAGAAGCACTAACACAGACTGGTGGCGTTCACCGGTGCCTTTGATACATTAAAACTTATGTAATTTTGTTTAGTATACAGGATTTGCATGCGCGTTCCATACATTACGTCGCTGGTGTGACTCAGACTACAGCTACTAAGTGGGAAGAAGGTTCTGCAAGCGCAGGGTCAAAGGACCGATATAACAAAGCGTTTTAGCAAAAATTAAGCGAATGATGCGATGGTTTTAGAGAAACAGGTAAACCGATGATGATGGCAGAAGCCCGAATGCGAGAGACATCTTAGGTAAAACTAGGTTAAGACCGAATGCGGGAGCAAGATAGGTAGAGCATCATTCCAAGAGGAAAAGGAATTTCAAGGAATCGGCAGGGAGCGAATGAATGCTGACGGCAGTGCAAAGAGTCGTTCGTAAGAGTAATTACGCTAAAGCGCTTGTGATTCCACAGTCCAAAAGCCGCCAGAATCTAGGAAAGTGGTCACAGGGGGGCAGAGCTGCCGTGCATTTGGAGTCGTTATGACACGTACGGTCTCAATGATAGACAAATGCGAGCATAAATTAAAGAGCATAGGAATAGGAAGAGTGGTAAGTTGAGCATACTAATGGAAGTATTAGTCAAGCAACACTTAGCAATGGTCCGAGTGCCGCCAATAATCAGGAGCGAAATCTAAGCGAAGGAGACCATGCGCACGAAGATAGCTTGGATAGGCGTAATGAGTGTAAGCCGTGGGAATAAAAGTGGAGCGCAATAAGAGAAAAGGCCATGGATAATAGGAAAATAAAAGCAGGCAGAAAGAGACAGACGGGTCAGGTGAGACAGGATAACGTCAGGGCAGTAAAGCCGGCCGTCCGAGTTGAAAAGTGATGAAAACAGAAAGCGATAGAAAAGGTTAGGGTCTAGTGAGAGGGGATCATTGGTAGAGCGTGGATAGGCCCACAAGCCTCTCCACGTAGTGTTTACAGAATCAATAGGTCAACCGAACTAACAAAAGGGACGTCTCAGAGGTCCAAATGCATTCATGGAGTATGGGGCCAAATAAGCGGGATTGAATTAATCGGCGCTTTGGGGCTAGGCTTATAAAGAAGGTAAGAAAAGTGCTATAACACTAACGAGAGAACTAATCTAGCTGTCTCTACGATTTGTAATGTCGAATTCTGAGCGAAATCTGAAAACTAGTGGCCAGTCTGGCGAGACTGAGTTAGTCAGCGCGTAGGAATAGCACGTAAAATAAACGCAGGAAAAGTGGGTGTAACAAAACGTGAACGAGTCTAGCATCCTCAAGAGGTAGGAGAACAAGAGCGTTGAGTCCGTACAGCGTATACCGCTTAAGTCGGCCGGTGGCCGAGTGGTCTGCACGTTTGCTTGTCGGCCGGTGGCCGAGTGGTCTGCACGTTTGCTTTGCAACCATAAGGTCACCGGTTCGAATCCGTGTAGGGGTGGGCGTCCTCGTGGTATACTCAGCCCGTGCGCGACTGGTGGTGGTCGCGCGGCAGCGAAGCGCCGTTACGGCGTACAAGCTGACACCTTTCTTTCTTTTTTTCTGGGTAGCATAGGAGCGGTCAGAGAGAAGGAAACTGATCGGTGGACTAGATCACCACACGGCCAGTTGAAGAAGAATTGAAAACAGAGCGCGATAAAATGTAAGTTAGCGACAGGATGAGAAAGTTCAATTGAAGAACGGTGGGAGAAGCCCACGAGGCTTTACAGGTAATGTAAAGCGATAGTGAAGTCAACCGAGCCAAGAGAGGTAACGTCTCAGAAGCCTGAATAAAACCGGAGATCATGAGGCCGGTCGGGTAGGGCTTGATTAGTCGGCGCCTTTGGATAGGGACATGTAGTAAAGGTAAGAAAGGAACCAGCAGTAAACGGTGGACAAGGCTAGCAGACTCTAGATTTAAAGGAAACATCATGTTTAGACTACGGGGCGTATACCGCGTAAGTCTCAGTAACATAGTAGCAGACTGAGGGAAATTGACTAGGCAGGTGAGCCAAGATCACGGCAATGCAGTAAAGCCAGACGTCCGATTAAAAAGGATTGAAAACAGAAAGCGAGAGAACAAAACGTTAGGGTCGGGGTGAGAAGGATTTAGTGGTAAAGAGTGGGAAAGCCCACGAGGCTCTCCAAGTAGTGTAAACATAACCATTAGGTCAGCCGAACCAAGAGAAGTGATGTCTCAGAAGTCCAAATGAATTCAGTGAATACGAGGCAGACTAAGCGGTATTGGATTAATCGGCGCTTTGGTACTAGGTCGTACAATGCAGATAAGAAAGAGGCTATAACAATAATGAGGGTACAAGTCTAGCAGTCCCTCAGAGTAGGGGTAATAGAGTTAACTCTGCGGAGCCTATACCGTTTAAGGCTCGGTAGCATGGGAGCAGTCAGAGAGATACAGGCTAGTCCAGTGAGACAGGATCACGGCAGGGCAGTAAACCTGGCCGTCAGATTAAGAAAGGGGAATGAAAACAGGAAGCAAGATAAGAAAAGGTTAGGGTCTGTATGAGAAAGGTTTACTGATAAGTAGTAGGGGAGCCCACGAGGCAATCCAGATAATGTAAGCAAGACGTTGAGTCAGCCGAACCAAGGTTTGTAACGTGGAATAACTCTGAGTAAAACTGGAGGACAATTGGCTAATCTAGCGAGACTAGATTAGTCGGCGCATAGGAATAGCACGTAAAATTAAAGGCAGGAAAAGGTCCGCAACAATGGAGGGTGATCGAGACAAGCAGAATCGCCGGGTAGGGGGACAAGAGCGTTGAGTCTGCATGGCGCATACCACTCAAGTCAGAGTAGCATTGGAGCATTCAGAGAGAAAATGGATAGTCAGTGGGACTAGATCACCTCAGAGCAGTAAGATCGTGCACTCCAATTGAAGAAGAAATGAAAGCAGAATGCGATAATTAGAGTTAGGGTCAGGATGGGAAAGGTTTATTGTTGAAAGATGGGAAAAGCCCACGATGTTCTCCAGGTAAGGTAATCGGGTAGTTGAGTCAGCCGAACTAAGAGAGATGACGTCTCAGAAGGCAGAATAAATCCGGAGAGCAGGAGGCCGATCGGGTAGGACTTGATTAGTCGGCACGTTTGGATAAGGACATGTTGTAAAGGTAAGATAGGAGCCAGCATTATATGGTGGGCAAGGTAGCAGGGTAGCACGGTGTCCATGTAGGGATGATCGGAAATATGCAGTATTCTCGGCTGCCCTGATTTGTAATGGTAGCCTGTTCCAGACGCTAGGTTCAAGACCAAGGAAAGATCTCGGGACGAGGGGAACAGAGTGTTTGGAATGTAGAGCCTAGAGTAATAGCGTCTCGGATGTCGGGGAGCAGTCAGAAACAGGGGGCTGGTCAGCCGAAGGTATATAAGAGCCAGGTCCGAAGGGATATCCGTCCAATTGAAAAAGTAATGCAGAGTGAGAACAAGAAAACGCTCTATTGAGGGGAAATGGGAAAACCAAAGATGTTCTCAGGGAGATGTGAGCAGACCGTAAAGTCTGCCCATCCCTGATCATTAGGGTCACGTAGTCGGAAGCAAAGAGACCACTGAGACGAGATTAGTATATCAGCTCAAAGAGTGAAATCCGTAGAATTTAGGTCTAAGTACTTAAGGAGAGCATCGGCACAATAGGCATGTACAAGAAGAAAGGGGGCATAGTAGTAAGGATGCACCTTGGCCAACAATTCATTTCAGTTGAGGGTTACAGGACGTTACGTCGGCAGAGCCTAATTCATTTAAGAATGAGTGCCACAGTAGCAAAGAGAATCAAAGGAGGCCTAGGATTTTGCGCTGACGCTAGTGGTACCTATGCCACCATTGAACAGTTGCGATATGGACCAAAAGAGACGTCAAGCGAGAGAGGGAGGCGTTGAAGTGAGCTGAGAAGTATGATAGTAGGAAAGAGAATCTAGCGAGGCCTAGGATTTGCCACAGGCGTTATGTGTACTTAGGCCACTATTGAAGAATTGCGATAAGGACCAGAAGAGGTGCCGAATACGATATACACAGAGTCGGGTTAAGCATAAGGGAGGAGTAGAGTAAGCAAAGATGCGGCTAAGGATGTAAATCTCAACATTCTAGAAGGAACAGTAAGTGAAATATTTGGATCAAAGAGATGGAAGTCTTGATGCAGTCTCGTCTAGGTAGGGATAGGAAGGACAAAAGAGAGCAGACGTGCGAATAAGGTATCAGAAACAGCCGTGATGCGAGGTTAAAATGAAGTAGGAAACAGTTGGTAATAAAGCATTAAAAAGGGGATGTAGGCTAATTCGCTAGGGGTTGTTTGGTCCTGTCTCCCATAGCTCGTCTTCCGTCACTTTGAGGCTTAATAGTTCGGAGACTGTGTTTACGTCGAGGAATCTCCGTATAGCATTGCTGAAGTGTGTACTGGTCATAGATGATCGGATTTGCAGAGGTAATTTGTTCCAGGTGTCCGCGTATCTATAAAGGAAGAAGTTATGTCGTATGCTACAACGAGCAGCCGGAAGACTGAATGAAAAGGTCGCGTTGCGCAG
The DNA here is from genome assembly GCA_944474145.2 of Dicrocoelium dendriticum. Classification (NCBI taxonomy): domain Eukaryota; kingdom Metazoa; phylum Platyhelminthes; class Trematoda; order Plagiorchiida; family Dicrocoeliidae; genus Dicrocoelium; species Dicrocoelium dendriticum. Next base: position 39,559,481 of record OX104064.1, read on the forward strand.
ATGATATCGGGTATCTCCTTCCGTTCGGAAGTGTCGTGTCAGGTTCGTTTCCGGCTTTTGTTTAAGTTTGTATAGAAACGTAAGGTTTATCTTTAGCCTACGTAGCCACAGCGGGTCCAGTCCCAGTTGTTTGCATCGACTACGATAGTTCAGCATGTTTGAGCCCAATAGACGTTTGGTGAAGGAACGCTGTACGTTCTCGAGTGCAATCCTGTCGCACTTGCGTGAGTTCGTAAGGACTATAGAGCAGTATTCGAGAATAGGCCTAGCGCACGTTTTATACAGTGTCAATCAAGATTCCAAAAGCGACATGGATTTGAAGATATAGCCTATTAACGACCTAGCTTTAGCTGCACTATAGCTTACCTGTTCCGCAAAGTTAAAGGTATTGGAGTATTAAACCCCCGAATCACGAACAAAGTGACTAACGGTAAGAGGAGCGCCATTGAGAGTAAGGGTATTCGGTGGCACGGTGCATTTGTAAGAGAGAATGTTGCTTTTTCTTGGTGAAAATTCGAGATTTCATATTGCGCACCAGTTTTCTAGCGCCTTAAGGTCTCTTTGTATTGTGGATAGGTTATCTTTCATATTATCGAAGGCGAAAGAAAATACGACTTTGATGTCGTCTGCAAATAGGTATGGCGTTCCCCAGCGGAAGACTTGGAATATATCATTGACGTAGAGTAAGAAGAGCATGGGGCCCAGGACACTTCCTTGAAAGACTCCGCTGGTGACAGCTTTTTTTGAAGACTGCGTGCCGCCCAGGCTCACCGATTGTGTTCGATTTGATAGGTAGGATGCAAACCAGGAGAGCAACTTCCCGGCAATGCCATAAGAGGCGAGTTTGGTCAGTAGTTTCAAGTGTGGAACGCGGTCGAATGTATTTTCATGTCGAGGAAGACGATGACCACTTTATGCCCTATATTTATCGCGTCAGTGACGTTGTTTAAAAACTCAAACATACAAGTCTGGCAGGATTTCGAGGGAAAGAACCCGTGTTGAGACCTATTAATGAGATTACGAGGCAAAAAATTTAAGAATTTCTGCTTTCACCAGTCTCTCCACAACTCTTGCTTCAATGGGTGTGTGCCTGGTAGGCCAATAATTGTCAATGTCCAGACGGGATCCTCGTTTATGGCGCAGTAGGACTACAGCATGCTTCCTAGCATCGGGGAAGGTATGGGTTGTCATGGGTAGTGGAAACAGATTAAGGAGGAGAACTGGAATGTCTGGGCCTCCTAGTATCAGCACTACGGATGGAAGGGCATCGGGACCGGGGTATTGGAACATTTTGAGTGTACGAATATCTCGTATGCTTGCGCGTAGATTAAATTCCATGCTGATCAGTCTATCGTCATTGAGTAGGGGTGTTGTAGGCGATGGTGTCGAATTAGGGACCGAAAAAGAGTTATAATAGTGCTTGTTGATATAATCAAAGAGCTGGGCGCGGTCCGTCATGAGATCGCCATTAGGAAGTGATAAAGAGGCAATTGTTGGAGCTCTGTTGTTTGCTCTGCGTTTCATCAGTCGGGTGAGTGCTTTAACCTTGTTGTTACTGCTGAGTGCAGCGTGTTTCGCTGATGTGGCAGACGTGGCTTGCAGGTTTCTGCATCTTGTTAGAGTGTCGTTCATGCGCATTATTATGTGGAAATACTTTGTCTTGTTGTAGTTGGAGCGCATTTTTCTCAGTTTATTAAGGACCCTATGTGTATCAGCTACACCCTTCGGTTTCGTAGGTTTTCCCATGTTCTGCTTGGGAGCGACCACATCAAGACAGAACATAATGTGATTGTATATCTCTTGGGTCGCCATATCTGTGTCTGTTGCCAGAAAGAATGCATCCCAGTTAAGAGATCGTAGAAGAGTGGAGAAGCTTTCACAATCGACGCGTTGTAGAGGACAGAAGGATTTGCTGGGGGAGAGATTGTACTGCTTAGTAGTGGGTAGTCTGAATGTTAGCTTCACTGCCTTATGATCACTACCAAGAAGGTTGTCAAGCACACAAACCTGTGCTTGGTTGATGCCTGTCGTGAATATTAAGTCAAGGATATTAGATTTCCTGCTAGGTACGTTAACATGTTGCGTCCAGTCGTACGCAAAGGTAAGGTCGACAAACGCTCTATATTTGGGAGGTGAGGACTGGGTAGACCACTGAATGTGCGGCATATTGAAGTCACCGCCGATTATCTTAAGGCATGCGGGTAACAGCGAAACTTCGGTGAAGAGCTCGACCAATTTTTGATTTCAGCTGTTGAGATATGTGGTCGGATATAGATGCAACCAATGAGAAGATCTAGGTGCTCGCCATCTGCTTGAATCCATGTGGAGTCTTCCGGGTTACCCAAAGATATTACCTGGAAGGAGGATGCATGAAAGTCTTCGCTGACGTAGATGAGGCATCCTCCGCCCAGTCGCTTTTCGCGTCCATTGCAGAATGAAGAGTAGCCAGGTATTTGGATGGGTGAGTCAGACGAACTGGCTGAGTGCCACGTCCCTGTGATTAGAACCAGTTGTGCTTTGGACAGTAATAATCGGACCCAGAAGGTGACCCTTTTGATTAATAGACCTGGCCTTGATGAGAAGCATATTGTGGATCCCCACCTTACTAGATTCGTTGAAGTTGGATGTAGTAGGGAGTGTTGGGGTATCACTTGGTGGGTATTTATTGGTTGGATTGCTGAAATTGAGTAAACCGTCTAGCAGCATCACAGGCGATCCAGAATAAGGTGAGGGGCTTGTTTGCATGCATGCATGGAGGTTCATGCCGGGTAGGCCGGTGGAAATTAATGGGAGAGATTGGGAGTAGCATAGAGCACCGAATCCGAGGGGGAAGGATGTAGAGGTAGCTGCTGATGCATACGAGCAGAGAAATCTAGCCCAAAGTCGGTCACGAGGTTAGCGTTTATAGGAACCGTCTGAATGTCTAAGATATGTTGGTTGGAATCAGTTTTGCCATGTCTAGGAATCGAGTCAGGTGATAGAAAGCCACCGCTTGACCCTCGCGAGCTAGGAGAGGAGGCCCGCAACTTTCAGCGTCCCACAAAAAGGGACCGCGGAAGGTGCTGTCATGATTTGTGGCATTATGTTGTGTTGTTGAAGGAGTGTTGACTGGCGTGATGGGACGGGTGGATGGAGGATCGGGGCATGTGCAGAATTCATCGGTTCGTTGCGCCTATGTGGGTTTCGCCCCGGTGATTTTGCTGTTTGGTCAATAGTGTATTGGATTTTGCGCGGGGTCTGGAGACGCACGGCGGGGCTTGGTGTTCTGAGTAAGTAATTCTTACGTTGCGGCTGCTGAATACCGGTCGTCGCTGTAGGAGATTTCGCTTCATGTCGTGGCGGTGAAGGCCTAGTTTGGCCCTGATGAGTTATGTTGGCTATATTTGTATGGTTGGTCTGGACGACATATCTTATTGGGCTTTGCCCGCGCAGAAATTGCAGTTCGGCCGGTAGAGGAGCGAACTGTATGCGGGGTCTGGTTGTGCGTCGCAGGGCTTGGGGTTCTAAGTAAGTAATTCCTACGTTGTGACCGCTCAGTCCTGACTGTAGATATAGTAGCTTTTGCTTCGTAACGAGGGTGTTGAGGCCAACTGGTGTCCGGACGATTTGTGTTGCCTATATTTTCATGCTTAGTTCGGTCTGCGTATCGCTTTGGGCTTTGTCAGAGTGGCGATGTAGATCAGCTAGCAGTGTAGAGGGGTTTGGGTTTAATCCAATTACTCATTGTTGAGCTAGGGGTTACAAGGAGATAATTCTTACTTTGTAGCTGATCAACCTTGACTGTCGCTTTACTAGGCTTCGGCGTAAAGCTGTGTTTGTATTTTAAACAAGTGGGTGTTATCGGCCGTTTTGGCGCGCTTAGGCATCGACTCATTGTTATAATATTGTGGTTTGGAAGGGAGCTGAGGAGACACCGTTATAAAACAACCTGGGTTTGGGCAGCTGGGCTTAGGTGCCGTGCCGGTATCAGGCTGCGTGAGATCGTTCAGGATAATGGAAAACGGTGTATATGATAATAAGAAGCACAAGCTATCGAGCTCAGTGTACGTGTCACGCACATCAGACACGCTGTTGGGCTTCTCGCTGCACTCTGTTCTGTTCATGATTGCATTCAATTTGGCCGTAACTTTTGCCTGTCCTTTAACTGCCGGTACCTCTAATGGGATAGGATTTAAATGTCGTTGTGACATGTCCATGTCAACGTTGTAGGCCAGTGATGAGCTGGCCGTGGGAGCTTCCTTCAGATGCATATCAGTTAACTGCATGCCCGGTATTGGTGTCGTATTGACAATTGAATTGGCAAAGGTCGTGACAGCGGTTACTGGAGACCATTCAGTAGCATTTCTTCTGAGGGGCTGTTGGGGGAGGGTTCAGGAGCATATTTATGGAATTGTGCAGACTCTGCTTATTAGGGGTTCGTACATTTGACATGAGCGCCCTTTGCAGTGGCGTCATGTCCTGGTTAATCAGTATGGGCCCGAGATTCTCTTGCTTTCTTATGATGAGCTTGTAGTCTAGAAATCCTTTGGCGTGATCTTGGCTGTTGAACTTGAGGACATTTGGGCATGGCCGGTTTTTTCATTTTTCGAAGGCGGCTGCATGAGCAGCAATCCCGGTCCTTTTTGCATACACTTAGAAGTGAGCGTGTCACTCTCTCAAGTGGTATGCGATCTGGCACATGAAATATTATTACATTTCGTGCACGGATGACTCGTTCGTTGACTTCCTTGGCTAGCGTGTTGAGCAATTCACCCGCTGAGTTAAGATCTTCTGCTTTGTCTGATTTATGTAGATCCGATAGCTGCGCCAGCGGTAGAATTTTTACTAACAATTGCTTGATATTTTGCAATTCCGATTTCACCGAGTTTAGTTCATTTTCTGTTTTGGACTTTAAGAAGCGCGTCTGTCAGTTGGTCTTGTGGTGCTGCCTTATGGTCTGAAAGCAAAGGCGACGGACACTAGGTGGTAACGAGTTTAGTAACGTTACTGACATTTTAGCGTCATGTAGTGCATCCCTCCGTGGATCGGAAAGGAGCACAAAGGAATTGGCTAATTTTCCTGATGTAAGAGCCGCAGAGTTACCGGTTGTCAAGTTGTTATTTGTTTTATAGCTGACTAACGGGGGTGTCAGTGCTGAGACTACAGTGGGCGCAAGACCGCTACAGGTATTGCCCTTATCCTTCCGGATGCCGATCCGGCGTCTTCCCCTGATCATAGCACTGGGGACTTTCGGTTGTGTTTCACTTCTTTGAACCATTTGACTAAAGTCAAGTGCTTCCGTTAGTGTTTGTTCAAACACTGCTTTTTACCGGTTTTTATCTAAAAGGCTCGTTAGTAGGGAATGTCAGATTTCAGGTTACCGCGTCAAGATCAACGTTCCGACCAATCATGCATGTGTCTAAGAAGCTGAGATGGAGTGCGATCGATAAACTGGATGCCGGAAAGTAACTGTTTTAGACCAGCCCCCCATTCGCAGTGGTACGTTTAAGGTAACCTGCTTTAAGTTTGCCATACGGCGCTTCTGCAGGCATAGGATCAAGGGCATCAATGTCTTCAGATGCAATGGAGCCAGGTGATCCCGAGACAACGTATTAAAATGTGGAAGGTTGTGGAGTGATCTTACGACGTCAAAAGGGACTTCTACCTGTATAAACCATACAGGTGGATTAGAACTGCCGAAGGTTGGAAGCAATTGTTTGACGGATACGTCAGTAAAACACACGGGTCTAATCAGATATGGCTAAAATAAAAATATATTCACTGGAAATAAAACGAGGTCAAAAATTGATGTAGCGGTAGAACGAATATTAGGAAGGATTAAATCCTTTGTAAACGCAAATCTTAGAGCGCATCAATTCAAATTCTAAGCACAGTTGAGTTCAAATCATAGAATGCGCTATGCCTGTGGCACTCGTTGAACATGATGACGTTTGATATTAATTCCGAGTTTAATATCCGATTCGCAAGCAGATTGGACGGCACCATACGCAAGCAGAATCAACACAGCCTAAAAACTGCTCAACCGGGCGCAAGGCACGAGGAAGTGTATAGTAATCGTTACTTTAAACAAACTGTACGAAAGATGGGATAAAATTGCTGACAGGAAAGACAAAATGTGAAAGATTAATAACCACTACAAAGGTCTCAGTTTATCCTTTTCAGTGGATACCAAGCGACGTACACCACCAGGAATATAGATTTTATTAACATTTAATCCCCTAAGTGGTTAAGAGTTTTATATCAAGGCGGCATAAGCCAGGTTTACCTGAATATTACAGGAGAACGTTAGAATCACTTAACACATTTTGGCCCAATAATGCACTTATGTCTTAGATGCACATCGCGATATATCTCTTAGAGCTGCTCCTCTAGATCCATAAGGCTGTCTCCAACGCCAATGAACCAGAGGGGCTCATTACTAATAATAAAGACATGAGGAAAGGAACATTTAGCAAAATGCTTCAGGGTCTGAAATCCAGTTGGGTCTGCGTTGGTGGTGCATTACTAACTACTTCTGGGGTTTGCGATTTCTCGAACCTGAAGAATTGTTATGCTTCGTGTGTTGCTGCACACTATTGTGAAGCACTTTGCTTAATTTCGAGCCATTTCCCTCCAATTCTAGGTTCGGAAGCGTGTGCCTGCGATGTTCAACCAAGTGGCAACGTTAACTAGTACTGTAAGGTTGCACCAGCTATTTCCTTTATGGTTTTCCAGGCTATAGCAGTTCTAGCACACCAAGCAAAGAAAGCTTGAGTAAAGCAGACGTAGGATAGTAACATAAAAGTGAGAGCTCGTGGTTCACCCACCATTGTGTGTAACGCATGGTAGGCTTTGGCTGAGGTACACGGTAAATAACGCAGGGCGGCCGAGATAAGGCGGCGTTGATCAAAATTCTCTGGATGTCCAACCAACCAGTGTGCCAGGGCCCTCACTGTCTCTGGTTAGCTTTTATGTCAGTGGCATGGAATATGAACGCTAGTGTTTTGCTAGCAAGGCCGTTGAAGAAGAGGATCGGGTTTTAATGATGCCAGTCTACTAGGGTCGCCAATAGTGATAGGCACATGTATGACAGATAAAGTTAAGTATATGGGGCCAAGCAAGCATAAGTGGAGAGCAAAATGTCTGATTCATGGGGCTATAACATTTATAATGGTCACTATAGACAAGATAGAAGATATACATATTATTTTGCGGTAAGCATACTGATTTTAGTTAGAAGAGGCGGAGTAAAAAAGCCAGTACTTAGGCTTAATGAAAAGGCATCAATTAAGGCCACTTAGCAACTGACGTCTACGAAAGTACATGGAGATACATCTAAGGCTGGTGTTTGGACGATGCTTTGGACAATCCTAATGCCAACCTTAGGTAAATCAACAGCAACAAGCGATTTCAACTTCTTATACGAGGCATAGGTCGGGTAGGATGCCTTTACTGGAAGTATCTCAAAAGTCAGAAGCCTAATATTTTTCCACGGACTTAGTGGTATAAGAATTTTAAACGTGCTTAAAGGTAAAACTGGAACCAAGGAATGAAGGTGTAGATCGGATGTAAAGATTAAAGTTTGCTTGCTGGGATGGTTACGTTATTGCCTTGCAATATCTTATTTGAGGAATACCTACGGAGTTGGGAACCTGCAATTCAGTACGCTACACTGTACCGAGTGTTGAACTTTTTAAACTTTGACAACGTGGCCATTGAAAAAGAGAACTTGGGGGTTGCAGATACCGGTTGGTTTATGCAGCCTTCGGATCAGGGTATCATGCAAGGAACGGAAGCAACTCAGGAACAAATTAGAAATCGCTAAATATTTTCGCATTTATAATTCTAACCTTAGCGCCTGTAGGATGCGCGACTAAACCGACTGGGGTTTCCCGGGAGTTGTGATTGCCTTAATGAAAAGGACGAAAACATAGGGGTCATAGATGGACACAATTCATGGTGGTTAGGCTACCGATTATCCTTTACAAGAAGTTTTTGTGGTGGCGTCTACGCTTCCCGTAGTGCAGTCGTAAAGCAAACTTGTCAGTAGGAGAACTCAAGCAGGTCAAAAAGAGATCGTTGAAGACTAACGTCGGCTTGTACTCGGATTTCTATACTTAAAACATTGCAAAGGAGTAGGACGTATACTGCTAAAGTCTCTTAGGTGTTAAAACGAGAACGCAAATAAATGTAGATGAGTTACGAGCTTAAGGTACTTAGAACTCATGCACTACATCGTGGGCGTCCTCATGCTACATCAGGGCCAGTTTCGAAGAAGTGGTCTTACGAATGGCAGATATTGTAGATAGGTTGCATATTGTCAAAGCATGGGAATCTTACAGCAACTGCTGTATCCAAGTACACGCAACGTTGCATCTAGCACATCAGCAAACTAGCACGTTAACTCTTGCAGCAAGCGGAGCGGCAGAATGAATGGGCGTTGGAAGCGGGTACTGTATATGACTGGTCGCGCAATGAAAAGGAAGCTGGCATAGGGCTCCTAACCGCATGCATCATTTTAATCAACAATATCATCGACAACAAGGTACATTTGCTGCTTCTTTTAAAGCAACATAAACAACTGTTTCATTATCGAAGACATCAATGCACACTAACAAAAACGCAACCAAAATATAAAAGCAAGTAGGTTGTGCAATAAATGCTATACAGTGCACGTAATTGGCCGTGAATAATGTTGTACAAGTTGCAGAAACGGAAGCAGTAATCATGAGGAGCCAAGTCGTCAGCGTGGTAACGATGAACTGGATTTATCTTTGCCTAGAGTACACAGTAAATCCACAGCACGTAATGTGACGACAGTATGTGCGAACTGAGGGAATGATATTTGTACGCGTCACTAAATAGTGAAAAGGTCTGCATTCAACACGCCAGAGTTTACTCGTGGGCAGTGACTTGACTCAGTGGCAAGTCACATCCGCCACGTCGTAGTGTTGATACCCGGACTTTCGTGACTTTAGGATGAGAAAAATCTTACCAGGCAATGCCCTCGATAGATTTGAGAAGAAAATATTTATTTATTTATTTATCACGTTTTCAAACAGTCTTCGCTTATTTTGGACGAACATGTACAGCTGGCAAAGCCTCATATCAACGACTTGTTCACTCAGTTATTTGCAGTCGAATGACTCCTCTGTTGGCTGAGTACATAAATCAGGCAGAATCCGACATAGATGCAGAGGTCTCTCGAGTAGGATGGATAATTTTGAAGGTAAGTAAAATATCCATAGTATATGGGGGCTTACATAATTTTTTTCGTATACCTGCTGGAGTGGAAGGAATTAGTGTCAAGCTATCCTCACTGGACGTCAGACGTTGAGGTGTTAAACGCTGTTGCTTGGTTTTGATTTATGGCCATTGTCAATTAAGTGCTTTTTGGTTAGTTTCTTCAATCTCAAACGTAGACAGTTCCACATTCCAATGCCGGATCACAAGAACTTCCCAACCTCGGAAAAAGAGAAAGAGACGAACAAGGAACAAGCAGTGCCAAAATCTTATAGATTAGCAGATTGTGTAAAGCAACAATTCGCAACTAAGCCGATATTGCGTCCGAGAATTGTCTTTAGGAGGAACAACCAGGCTGCCAGTAAATAAGCAAGGGGTGGATAGCGAACGGCTAGCAAGCCGAACAACCTCATGGTGTTAAGTGGGGGATTTGGTTTAACACTGCTTTGGCAAATGGCTCAATGGCAATGCTTCAGTAAGTACTGGATTTGTGCCTACAACCGTTCTCTTTATAAAAGGCCACTAAGGTTCGTTTGACAGCACTGTGACATGGCGGTTTTGGTTCGCCACCAACTAAAAGCACTGACACTAGCTTTTCCGTAACATCTTTTAAGATCCTTGAAATTCAAGCATCTCGTAAAACAGGAGACACAAGTTTAAACACAAGCAAAGGTGTGGCCAGACATTTAAAAGCAAAGCAACACAGCTACACGCATGTACCTACGCACCCAATATTCGGTTCTATTAATATACCACTTCTATTATGCTAATGTTTTCTCCTTGGTGACTTATGGTATTTCTAAGATGATCATTCTTTTGCAGGCGTACATCGTTTAGTCGAGCACAAAATGTTATTAAATTTTTAAGGTTAACGGCTTAGCATACGCAAAATGCTTGAATTCCACGAAGAATCAGTCAAATCATCCTGAATGCCGCTGAGATTTATGTGGTAGTAACGCCACTGGATTTAGTCCTTCGCGGAAGTAAGACAGGTATAGTGTCAACATCAGATAGGTGGCATGGTGAGCAGATCTTCTCTAAATTGCTTAAAAATGCAAACAAGCAGCAGTGATTTGGGTAGTCCAGTTAGAACTTAAAGTTATAGGCATCTTACCGATGGTTTGGTATTGCATATATACTGAATAGTGCTGAGTTGAGAACTGCAGTAAGTTATGCCTATGAAAAAGGCTAAAGTAACGGAGGTAAACAAAGTAGCATTAAAGCGCAAGGCCGTTTTGGCCGCTACAATCCCGTTTTCAACGACTTCAACATGTAATGAGTTAGGTACGAATTGGTTAACTGGCCCGGCCTGCTGTAGTGAAATTCCAAGAGATCCGGGATTAACCTGACGTACTACCTCTGTCTCAAATGGGAAAAATAACCAACATGGACTTACCTGGACCATGGTGGCTTTACTTCAAAACAAACCACCTGCACCCAACACCTTACGCATCGATGTCCAGTGAGGATAGATGGACACGTATTCTTCACACTCCAGAAATATCCCTAATCAGGGGAGGTGAGACCCGATACGCTGGAAATTCTACCAACCCGCAAAGTAATTCCTCTTAAGCGACTGGCCTCAGCGTCCATGTTGGGCTCTGACTATGCCATTTGTTTAACCAACGTAGGAGTCGTAGGACTGAGAATAACTGGAAGAACAGATGGTTTATACGAAGGTTTGCAAATATTAAGTGACTATACAAAGCAATCGACGACCGTGTTCCATGATGTGGTGGATTTTCGCCTAGCAAGCGGCCTCCATATAATAAGCCACAAAAGTCAGTTTATAAACAATGTGAAATGGCGGATGTGACTTGCCCCTGAATAAAGTCACCGCCCACTGTCACACTATAGAATATCGACTTAAGTCATTTTTCAAGCTTTTACTGACACGTATATAAAAGCTACTCTCAGCCTTCACCTACTGTCCCCACTTCACCTACGGTGCTTTTTCTATTTAATCTACGCACACATGAAACCATTTCATCGGCACCTTACCGATGACTTTGCTCTTCATGAGTACTTCGAATGTTTCTGCAAATTGTACAATAGTTGGCTACAGCCAATTACGTACGTTGTAACGTAACTGTTGCGGGACGTAATTGCTTGTAAATTTTGATCATGCCTGAGTTGCTGTGCCTCGATGAATTTGAGAATAAAATATTTATTTATTTATCTAGCAAGAAAATTGTAAAAAGAAAATTGGACGTATACCAAGTAATAGACAGTAGAAGGCAATCGCATTCCGGCGTTTAAACAGTGTGAGGCACTTGGTTTAGAATACCTTGACTAGGAAACTTTTTTGCATTATTTGCTGTGGCACCCAATGTGGGATGTTTCAATTTGCAAACATATTCGCTACTAAAGGTTGACTGTATATGGGTGCCTGTTGAAAGGATTGCATCGGAACAAGAAGCTTTGCTTTACATTATCATTCAGTTGCGTGGGGTTAAAAACGGTTTTCTTAAGTAACTGCGGCAATATTATATATTTAAAAGAAAACCGTGCTTACTTTATACACATAGACTACGTAGAAACCTTATGCCATTGTTCATCTTGTGTAGCAAGAAATTTTAGATAGCCTTACGTTTGTACATCTTCACCAGCTGTCATTTAACTTGTCGCAATAGGAAAACTGAATGTTCTACAGCGTAGCTGCGTCATAAGTATTACTTTTAGTAACCGCTATTTACTGCCACCTTGCATCACGCATGTAGACATCAAATGGACATTTTGGCATTATTTGACAAGAAGGAATTGCAATTCAAAGCACGATACAAGTTTAACGAAGGTGGATTTGCTGACCATTGCTGCTATCTACTGGATTTCTTCCCATCCTCCGTCATTCTGAACCGGAAATTTATTTCATGTTACCTTTTGTCAGACAGGTTTGTCAGCGCCTGCCTATAAACAACTAGGATAAGTGAGGCAATGAAATGGGCCTGGTTAAACAAAAACTATTCGTGACCTTGGGACAACGCGTTTACCTTCAGAGCCGCACCTAGTCTACAAGTTAATGAAGCTTCAGTTAACAGTAAAAGTGACTGGTTGATGTTACCAACCCTTATCAATGTAAACGTGATAAGCTAACTATGCAGCCGAAACAAGGCTCATTGACTGCAACGGCGTATATTATCCGACGCTCGACGAATATTCAACAACCAATGCAGGCAAAAAGTTTAGGTAGGAAGGATACGGTTACTGTAGTTTGCGTTGCCATGGGCATTTCAGCGTGCAGCCGCAAAAGTAGTTTCGTGTAAAACAAACAGCATTGTTGCAGAAATCGCAGTGAATATACATTTTGAATATGCCGAACAAGGCTCTTAGTTCTTCACGAAAAATCACTTAAAATTTGCGGGCATGCAGTCGCACGATTGATATCCGAAATTTCTACGAAAACGTGTTCCTTTAATGAATAATAAATTTCGTAGTTGCCCTGAGCTTTACGGTTTTAACGTACAAATAGTTTAGTTTGACCTTTAACCTGCGTTTCGAGAGATAAATGAATGTTTGCATGCGTACCGTCAAAACTGGCGAAAGCTCAATAGAATGGTTAACTAAAAAGTTTGGATTTAATGTGAGAAGTTTATTCACCTTTTGCATTATACGGACTTATCAACGCAGCTAGTCTGCCTTACTTCAGGACCCGACGAACAATAAGCAAATACTAAAATAACTCACGTCAGTTGTTTACTTTTGTCTGTAGCACATTGGTTTAAGTCATCCACTAAAATGAGCAAAGTCCATTGTTTCAACCAGCTGTGCACAGCAGTAATGATGCGCTATCGAGTTTCGATAGGAAGCCTTATTCGTCCATAATCTTTTCATGTATGGGACGTTGCCAAGAAACCTAGCTACGATACTACGTCTCAGCAGCACAACGGTCACTAGTACACAGTAACCAGTAATCATTTAATTTGCTTACAAGTCTCTGCAACTGGTGAAGACTTGTGAGGACCTAGCAATTCTAGTTGTAGGTCATGTTTTGTGCATCATCACATGAAATCATTAAAGGAGAGAACAGGCTTCGATGCAGCCAGCAATTATACCTTGTGGCCCAACGCAGTTGCACATATTTAATAAACACATAAATGAATAAATGCTTTATGCTTGACCTTGCAATACATGCCTTAAAAGACCTGATCATGATAATGCTACGCGTAGCAGCAGTATTGGCACAAAAGCATTACAAGTTAACCAGTACCTAGTAGATATAGGTATGCATGTATGTGCAGTGTGTACGTGGGTTCATGGATAAGTCATCAGGTTGTTTGCATTTGTTACTGATACTGTGAATTTGTGAGTTTCTTTGGCAAAATTTTCAATATGGCAAGTGGTTGAAGGGTTTTGCGAAATGAATAAGACCCTCTGGTATGTCAAATGGCAATGACTATTTAGTAGCAAATCATAGCCGCTACGTCACAGGGTTGTTAAGCACAGATATGTGGCTTTTCATAAGGAGAACGCTTTTCAGGCGGAAACCAACCATTTCCTGGAACACTGCCGCTGGACTATTAGATGGAGCAGGAAAAACCCTTACCACCCAGCTGGAACCACGTGGAAGCTGTTCGGCTTGGACAAAGACACGGAGCTAGATTTAGCAGTATACCGCAGTCGCGCATTACCTATGGGCCCAGCTATGATCATGCCTGATTTGATGTGCCTCGAAGAAATCGAGAATAAACCATTTAATTATTTAGGTAAAGTAGTATGAAACTGACGTACCATGTAGTTGCTGGCACGTGGTGGAAGAGCTATTCCATAGCTTTCATCCGTATTTCTGGGGTCCAGCACAACGGTCATCTCAGGCGGTAAGCAAACGTTCTGTGGGTGACAGCAGAGCATGCTGGTCCGCCGAAGGGGAAAATACAACCTTCTAGATACCGGTAAGTTTGTATGTTATATCGCATACCATTGGATGAATATGTACTACTATAAAATTAGCCATCTATTAAGTGGCGCTAGAGTCAACGGACTAAAGAACAAGGGTGTATTACGGGTTAAAGTGATATGCTTAACAAGTGCTGTGGGATACAATTTATTGATATAAGAAACACGCAGGATAAAGTGCAAAGCATTTTGGTGACTCACCACGGACGGGTGTAGAAGAGCTGAGATGTTCGCGGTTTAGAAAATAAATCCATAAATATTTTGGTTTGAATGTTGGAACCATGCCTGTTGGCAGCCTATTGTACCCGACTGGCAAACACAATATAAAAAGCCATACCAACGGAACAACGCATGGGCGGGTCCTTTTTAAATAACAGTAGACTGGAGGCGGTTCTGCTATAGTTTGGGAGATCGCTGTAAGGAATTCTAGCCAACTATGCTGTATTGTCTGTTTCAGGTTAATGTTGTTGTTCAGTTCCAGCGGAAAGCGGCTAAGGTGTTTTGTGTTCTTTATCATCTAGTAAACCATTACGGGGGCCTCAGCGGACGGCGATATAGACTGCTGTATATTTCTAGGGAATTCAACCTAAGCTGCTATGGCAGATGACGGAGACACCTAACCTGCTTGGCGGCCCTCCATTAAGAATCCTTGCAAGCAACGTGCTACTGTTCTTGCTACGGCTGTTAAGTTTCGCTGGAGTATTCCACGTGCGGTCACAAGTAAGCGTTCAGAATTTGCGGAAAGGTTGAGGGGGCAAACCGACTAAACGCTCTACGTAGACCAAAGTGCTGCTTACTAGTCCCTGGCGTAATCTCTGCTTATTTAGTGGATCCTGGACACATCGGCTTCAGTGCTCAGCAAGCCGGGTAGCGTAATATGGAAACGGTAAAAGCAAATACGGTAAGTATTAACTGGTAAACTAGACCAGCAAAAGCAACACGAGTGTCTTTGGTCAAGTAGAGCAAGTTCTAACATGAGCTACCAAGCCATTTGACCAAGTAGTAGTTCGACAGTATAAACCTTTTGACTTTAGTAAAAATATGAAAAGTAGCCAAATGTTGTTGTACGTGTATATTCAAGCGTTGTTTCCATGATAATTTAACTAAAAATTAAAAGAACGAAAAGCTACAAAATTCAGTTGCTGCTTTAAGGCGAAGAGACGTCAGTATACTAAGAGTGCGGAGATAAAGTCAGCATATGGAAATTCTAAGATTACAAGGAACAAAAGCCGTTAGCCAGATTGTGGTACTTGCAAACTTCTAGCGTGTGTCATTTTTTGCTAACCCAAAAACTTTCCATGGTATCAGATAGGTGGTTCGGGTTTTCTTGTCCCAGGAAAGCGTTCGGTGGCAATGTTCCACGCCGTGGTGGGTTTTTCCTGGCAAGCAACCTCCTTACAAAGCGCCATAAATATCTGTCTAACAACAACGTAACTTAACAATCCTGGCTTGCTACCAACTAAGGTCACCGCCCCTCGCTTCTTTGGATAACTGGATCCAAGCCATTAGCGTCAACTATCGCTTCTGACCCCACCGACGCGAGCAAATACAGGTAAACGTTCAGCAATATATTTACAAATGCACCCAACACGGCTGCACACACCTGCGCTTACCCAAGGACATGCATCCATTTGTCAACATAGATGGCCATCCTGTTATAATTTTACCCAGTGCTCGATCACACGCTGTATTATTTCCATGACCACGCTAGTGCAAGCCTGCCTCGCGTGATGGAAATCGACAAGTTGATTAGTTTTTTGAGAACCACTTATTGCTGGAGGACTACATAACGCTGCTCTATACTCACCGACAAACTAGAGAACTTTTATGAGGACGAAATTTGCTGATTGATTACAGGCAGGTAAACAAAAAGCGTTGGAGACACGGACAGTTGCGCACCTTTAACCTGTCAACCGTGTTTTACTAAACTAAAATGGCCCCGTAGGTAAACAATGGATTAACTCATAGATAAAGGTTGCGGAGGAATGAGTTGCGAATTCGGTATTTGCTTTACAGAGAAATAAATTACCAACTGCCTTATGCATCCATCTAAAACTTACCTTTTACTAAGCATCCAACAAATGTCCGTAGGAAGCGTGCGTGCCAAATATAACTTGTTTGCATGCTCCACATTACGCCAGAGACATTAAATTCTCGCAGCAAGGGGTTCAAAAACACGCCTTTATTGCATTTTAGTACCAGTAGGTGGAATCCGTTTGTAACGCAAGCTGCGGTTTATTCCAGATTAGCAAGTTTCGTACCCACCGCATATTCATGGTAGCTACATATAAGGTACCTGTTTTCCAGCCTAGAAATACTATTTTCTTAGGGAATCGTTGCAGAACTTATGGCAATCATGGCTTGACTATTAGAAAGTAATAATGAAGCAAACCGAGGCATAGAGAACATGCAACATAACAAAGTGACAAGGACACATCGCAAACTACGGAAGGTATTAGTTTAGGCTTAACGTGTTGTTCAAATGTTGGCGCTGATCATGCACAATAAAAGTGACAATTTGGAATACAAATCTGCATAAGTGCATGCATGGCTGACGTTTAATAACGAGGACAATGACTGACTTGGTACCATCGGTTCCCTTGGACATCATTCTAAAATGGTACGTTTTTATTGGGAGGTAGTTCGTTATCCACCAAATGGTATATCGGTGCGGTTTGCGCCCGCTTTGTTTCCTTTCATAACACATCGATACTGCTACTGCGTTTTCACCGCGTTAGAGCTATCGTCCAAACTACTTTCTTATAATCCTTTAGCCGCTTTTCTTTTGGCTTTTGTCACCGAGCTACCACAAGTTTAAAGTAAAGATTATACCGTTTATTTTCACCACGATTGACGAAGGTCAGTCGCCACTAACAACAGCGTTACCAAAAACTAAGGCCGGTCTATTCAAGGCACGGGCGGTTCAAGGTGTGCCCTTTGGGTAAATAAAAGAAGCTTATAAAACGTTTTTGTTCTCGAAAGTCACAGGAACTCAGAAAAGTGAAGTACCAGTGTTACGCAGTCCTTGCACAAAGCCTGCAAGTTGGTTCATTTTACCAAAATCCATAAGTTGGCTAAGCCGAAGGATATACTAGCAACTGCTAAAACGCATAGCCATGTTGCGCACGCACTCAGTTACTGCATGCTTTGCGCACACAACACCTTAGTTTTCGATGTACTGGACGTGTTACCGGCAAACAAGGAGGTGAGTACCCTACTAATCACTTGTAGCGTGCCACCCGGTTACTGATCAGACACAAGCTTACAAAGGATCCCAAGTTGATCTTGACCATTATTAATCAAAGTTAACAGTAACAGGCTCATTACACGCTTGGTTGAATCTAACGGTAGTTTAAAACTACAGCTTTATCGCGTACGAACATTGATATACAGCACATAGGTACATTTTAGCACCAAGCTTAAACATACCAAGAATAACAACCCAGACAGCACCATTGATGGAGGCGGTACTGACTAATATTCAACTCAGTGCAACTCTTACCGACAGTACTTTGACGGTTTTTAATAAGGACAGGAACATGTCTCCAAAACAATAAATTGTGTCCACTATGTTTGAGTCTTCCAAAAACAAAAGGCGTGTAAACGCTATCGCAAACGTGGTCCTTTTAGTAGCTGAGGTTTCGATTACTGCCGCCAACATTGTGAAGACTAAAAGGAAAATTGCTATATCTTTAACCTGGCCTGCTTACACAAGGACACGGTAGCTTTGTTCACTGATAATTCCGCTTATTTTACATTGCTTTACTGTGTCTTACAATCGGTTACCATGTGGTATGTGTAAAACTTTCAATCGATCACTGACGTATCCTTGACATATCAAGGTCATTCATATTATTATGTTACTGTGACACTGCCCAAATACTCGCACGCTGCCGCCTGATGTACAATTTCTGTTCTTTTGCACTACGATTGCAAAACCTGCCCCTAATTAATGTACTGTATTTAATGTGCCTTATGGCACCACGGTCACAGGATACTTCGTTTTATTCTTCTGCCCAGACCGTGCGTTAATTCTAGGTTCCTTGTTGATAGTTTCTAGTTTAGTTTTCTAATGACGTACTTAGTTTAGGCTTCGTACCGTTAGTAAAGACATGACACCCTGTAGGGTTCAGCATCTTGAGGTGTCCGACACGTGAGCCATAGATTCAGAACCGAATATCCCTAGCTTCCTAGCATCTTATATTTCCAACTCATACGATACCCACATCCTATAAATCACAATTACTATGGTTAATACACTTATCTCATTGCACCACATCTAAATCACACCACTGGAGTTAAAGCTTACGCATAAAGGCCTTAATATGATAAAGACCAATCTTTCGACGGCACCAAATAAATCACGTCTCCTGGCAACTCACCCACACACATGAAAGCATTCGCTCCCACGTACTGTACCAGAGGTTATTACGGTCACGGCGAAGCTTGTATGTCCTCGGCTTAAAAATTGCATACGCATAACCCCAAGTTTCACAATGCATAACTAGACAGTCTGTCCGTACAACTTAAGACTCTCATCCCACTTTATGGAGCAAAGTTTACTACAACCAAAGCCAAGAATGAACAACCGCCTTTTAACAATTGCTTACTAAAAACCCTAAAACCAAGCATGGAACAACCATCGTAACTTTAACGTCTGAACTGCCACTTTGCCTGTGCAAAGCATGCAAGGCTAAGCTGCGGAAATGCTGCACTCACCTGCCTTCTAAATTTTTGCAACCAGCAATTCGTCGGCCGCACACGGGGGTGTGCCGCAAGTTACGCGCATGCCAACCGCGGCCCCATTATCATAGAACATTGTGTTGCAGTGCCTCTCACGAAACGTGCCAGGGTCCAAGAAAGGTTCTATAGCACAGTACCCGATTTCTAGCCATGATGCAACTGACGCCGAACATGTTGCCTAAGTCAGTTGGTGAAAGCTACCTGTAAATTTAAGCTTCACAATCTACCCCGCACAAGTATTTTAGCTCATATGCACACTCAATCACCTACCCCTTAATTTCCCCTGGATGTACTGTTTCATCACTAAATGTAACCATACTTTTATCTTTCGCTGACATGCTGGATAAACATTGAAACGCATGCTTGTGCACAAACCCTTCGCATTATTGTGGGTCTATTAATATTATGGCGGATAACTTCCATAACTTCAAGCTGGTACCTGCCTATAGCACAACTGCACACAACGGGTGATTGCAGTAAGCAGCAGATACACTACACGCTACACATCAACCACCTGTCTGTTAGGCGTAAGACGCAACCGCTGTCTCCACAGGTTGCTGCGTATAATGCACAGGTGACCCTAATTACAAGGAATTGGCACGCTGCCAGTTTGTCCGAAAAACGCGTTAGAATCCCTGGTTACCCTTTATTCTGGTGGACGTGAGGAGCGTGGTATGGGCTGGACTTTATACATGGGCGACATCTTGCATGTAGCTACCTAGCAGTAATTGCTCTAAGTAACCTAAAAGGCTCAAGATTTATTTAAGCTGATAGCGGACAGTTTGATCTTTGCAATAGGTGCATTTATATCTGGTGATATATCGCACAGCTGGCATCAACGAAATGGTCGAAATCTTTAACAATAAAGCTTCAGCAGCTGCACGTCATAGTACAAACGTTGGTGACTACAACGCCACACACTGAGTGACGTAACCTGTCAGCAAGTCATTAACTAAGGGCATTTGTTAAACTCGATTTTGCACATGAGTGGACGCAACCTATTCACGCACTTGAAAAGCACTTGTAGCTCAGTAGCATGATAGTAACAAAACAACCTAGCACGCAAATTTTGCGTGCGGGAAGATCTTATTGGCATTGAGTACCAAGCATTGTAGCTGTCAATCAGCAGACCAAAGGTTAGGCTTTCTAAAATCTTTCAGGTGTTACATCCCACTCCAACAATGCATTAATTAAAAGCGTTTTCCACCGTAAATATATTAACTTGAATGGCATAGCACTAACAAGTAATACTGCAATGACGACCCAGGAGCTGTAAGGACAGATTTTGCACTAATTAGATGTGTTCGCCGTGAAGCCCAAAATGAAATATTTGGAAATTAAGTAGAATGCAAGTCAGATAGCTTTGATGGACTCAGTGTTTTAAAACTGGGCTATTATTTCAGATTAATTTCAAATTAATTTCAGTTTAATTTTACATGCTGGGCAAGTGGCTTCATCATGAACACGGAGTTGCCTTATTTGTACCAATACAATTCTTTGTGTTCGGAATGAAAGAACGAACTGGAATCGAAAGTTTGTTGGTCTATGGGCTTGAGCTAATAACCGTTAAATAAACCTGGTAGGCCTATTTGTTAGGTAAATTGTATATTGCTGTTTTTGGAAGTCGTATTGTTTGGCTTGCAACCGTAATTTGTTCGGCGCAGCTACCATATCGTAACGTTTTGAAATCCTTTTGTGAGCGTAAAGTGTGTCAAACCTGGTTATTTGGTCTATTTGTCCAAGGCAATGAAGCAAAAGCGGGAACTTATAGCATCGTTGTATAAACTGTCATGGGGAGGAGGCAAATGATTAATGGCGTACCTTCTGGTCAAATTCCAGTGCAGGTTCTCTCATAATGTTAGTGCAGTAACAAGAGTCCCGGACACGGTTGTTCTGGCCACATGAAGATAAATCAGTATGCACCCAATGAGGTAAGTTTTAAAGCAGCAGGAAAGGCTGACATTCGCAGTCGAAACCACGATCCGTGAAGTATAAGCAATGAAAACCCTAGGCGAGTTATTTGAGAAAAGTTTATGATGCAGCATCTTGGCAAGATAGGGAGGTTACACTCCATCTAGGACGGTACGTTGTAGCACCAACAGCATAGTCGCACAATCATAGCCATTTAACGGAACAAAGTGCCGCACAAGGTGAAGCGCCACGATCGTTCAGAAAAATGCAAGCCGCGATAATATTTGTCGTAGAACGATCATTCGGGCGCCGGTCAAAGAGGGTGTGAGATCTTATAAACACAGGCAACACCTAAGAAGCAGCCAATCAAACTTAAATCGGACGTAGGAAGAGCAAAGTCATTCAAAAACGCCGTATATAGTATGTGTAGCTACTGGTGTTTGTTATACATTCGTGTTCTAAAAGTAAAACAAAGACAGTGAGAGGCAAGTGGACCACGGCTAGTTGACGGATGGAAATGCGGAAATAAACAAGGAGTAAAACAGGAAGACAATGTTTTAAGTGCTGTAATGAACGACGGATCTAACGGCCCTGATGCACTTACGTCGCAAGCTTCTGAGAGCAGATAGAAAGCAGATGTGACCATTCAGAAAAGAATGCTTCGCTGCAAGTGAAACATCATTGTGAGAATATGAACGGAAAGTTGCAAGCAGACAAGGAGAGATCATGGACAAATATGAAGTATCAAAAAGGATTGATGAAGCATAACAACGTATAAGAACTATCAAGTTGATAGTGTGTAGACCCTGCTTTATGTAGGTATCAGTAGCCCGATAGCGGTCAGATAACAGTAAATATAAAGACGGATCACGGCAGTAAGCCATGGTAAGCAGTCAATTGAAACTGGATATGAGAGCGAAATGATGCAAGCGGACACGCATAGGTTTAGAATGAAAAACTGCTTGCTGTTAGTAAGGAACGAAGTGCAAGTAACAAGGATAAGATGAAGAGACGAATAGGTCTTCTTACCCTAATGCGTGAAGGTATCAGTAGCCTGAGAGCGGCCAGATAGAGGAACAAAATACTTACGGAAGTGGGTCGAGGCAGTGAGCTAGGGTACGTAAGAAAATAGAGTAGAATTTAGAAAGGAAGACGCAAGCAATGATAGTTTCGTTATAACATTTAGATGGATAGGACGTTTAAGTCTCAGTGGTCTGCTAACGGTCAATAAGAAGGAATGACACGACATGCGTGGCTACGTCAAAGGGTGGATCTATTGTACGCAGTTAAATTAAGGTAATAATAAGGTACAGATGCAAGCAAAAGGATATGTTCAGGGAAAGTGCTATGACGGTAAAGTGTGACAAACTGCAACCGACAGCAAAGTGGGCTAGTTTGGTTACTGGAACTACAATGATGCGTTAAGTTCAACGTAGGCTGATGGCGGTTGGTGGCAAAAGCGAAACACACGCAAGAACAGGTCGAAACGGTAAGCTTGATGCACAGGATAATTAAAGTAAGAATAAGAAAAGTGACAAGCAGTGCTCATTTCGGGATGAGATACATGAGCACTTAATGGTGAAGCCGATCAAAGCGACAAGCTATTAGTATGGAAGGAAAAGCTACGACGAGCGCTGACAAATTCAGGCGAGAATGGGACTGGTCCGTGTTCCTAAAACTCGTCTTCATATATATGAGTACTTAGTAGTTCAGCTATGAAGGAAACGTTAAGGCCTCTATGTAGGGCAGAACCGGACGGATATTGTCTTAAAGCCATTACAGATTTAAACTTTTGTGCGTTAGCTGGTCACGTAAGACGCAACGCACTGTTCGCATTACCAATGGGTCAAATGATCGCTTCGCGGAACTTGGCGGTTAGCTGCCCAGCGGCAGTAAAATTTACGGGTCGACTGCGATTAGTGTCCACAAGGTATCGCCACCAGGTCTCACAAGCCTATAAGAGCAACCCGAGACGTGATTCTACTGTGATATATCCTTGCGTACCTGACAAAAGTCGTTCAGTTCTGTATCTCAAAATTGAACCGCAACAAACGGAATCAACTAGTACATTTGCTCCAGTATGTAACCGTTTGATGAGCACATACATTTGTCCGCACCTGCCATCGCAACCGCGTGAAACAGTTGCTTTGAAGTTTTAAAATACCAAACACTACCAAATGTTTGTTAAATAAAATGTTATTCAAGTATTTATGAAGTGCGCCTGACGATCTAATAATGTCTGTACTTTAATGATCATGCCTAGCACAGAGTGCTTGAAGACTTCGGGAATACAACTATTTTCCTATTTGTGCGCTCATAAATAAAGCAGCAGGCTCTTACGACATTATTGATACTAGCGACTTGGTACAGGTGGACCATGTTTACAGGAATGATGTCTGCGACAGAGCTATGAACACTCAGTAGTTTGAAGGAGAACCGCCTCCTCATGGGTAAGGTGATCTCTGATAGCAAGCGTTAATCCTAGACTATTGGCATCCGGGCTGTAGATAGATGGAAACAGGAAAATTGGAAGTCCAGACCTTCCCAGTTTCCTTTACAACCTGTCTGCGTTAACGTTGACAAGCCGCATCTCTCCCGTCGCGTGGAGCCGTCGTAAAACAGCCAAGACACAAATGTGCATTTATCCTAACTATGGACAATTACGGTCTTATTTGTCACACACCCATTGCCGCAGGAGTAATGGGAAGGTGGAAATTTTCAAGTTTGTGATGCACTGGGACAATCTTAAATGGTCTAAACAAGGAACCCTGCCCTCTACATTCTGCCAGTCCAGGGGTTCGGGTGTTTGAACAACGTTACAAACGCGATTGTTTTGAAGCATGCGGCAGTCTTTGTTTTCCTGGACATGACAGGAGGATTTGACCGCACCCTACACTTGAAAATGCTGACTAAGCACGCTTCCTTGTTGTCCCCGGAAGATTGCTTCCATGCTTTTCATTCTATCAGTTACATCGAACACAGTCTGTGTTTAGGTCATACCACTGCTTTTTGTAAACCGTGCACCAGCGTAGCATTTTAAGGGGTTGTCCTTGGCCCCTGCTATTTTGCTGTACGTTACTAACGTCTAAGGTTTTTAACAGCGGTATGCTATACCTATTCACGCTTGCTCGACCCAGATTACTTTAGCGACAGCCCACCCCACAAACGAAGAGAGTTTATTACTCTTAAATGCTTGTCAGCACGGTTGAAGCTAGAATTCTTACGAAGAACATCCAGCATTATTTTTTCAATTGCAAGGTGCTACATAACTTCCAACCATGGTGGTGTTTCGCTCGCCAGCAATCTCTATGTTCGGGTTATAGTTAAAGTACTGTTGCTACTTTAACATTGCAGAACAAGTAAGATACAGCGTGTCTAAGATAACGTCCACGGTGAATTAGATTATTAAATTTATTCCACTTTTGGAAGCACGGTTTACACCTTCATGGCATGCTTAGGACTTGCGTGCGAATACCGCATTGCGATGTTTACAAACTGAGTAAGTGCGACGGGGTTGTACTCAAGCAGTTTGATCGCTACTTTGCTGAACGTTTACTAGCTTACACACGCTGGACGGTGGCAGTCGGTGCGGAGAAGTACGTCTAGATCCGCCATAACAGTGAAGGCTAAAGACCAGCCGTATGGCTATATCCAATGGTACTAACATTCAGACGCAAACTATTCAAGATACTTTTGACCAACAGGTGACCGCTATCCTTTGCGAAACCAAAACAGTTTAATCATTCGACCAGAGGATGACTGTGGCAGACGCCATAAATTTATGCTTTACATATTTGTTGACACATGGAACCGATTGCCCCTAATGATTAGGTCATCCGAGGCTAAAACAAAAATTTTCTATACTATACAACGAGTCCTTATTGTGGCTTTGGTAATAAACCTTCTAAGTAGCGCAGTATCAGGAGTCAAGTTGTGGGATTTTGGACCAAATAATCCTAAATCACGCAACTACATCACGGCCTTGTCTACAGCTCGTACGTCTCCAGCTTAACATATTTGCTATGAGATCCTCTCTCCAAAGCCCCTTATGCTTGATGCCGCACAACGAACTTCTTCAATCCGTCTATCGTTTGTTTGCTGCTCTTAATTTATTGATGTTCAAACGTTTCAGTAAAGCGACTCGCAGTCATCGGTTTTTGTGATATACTCACCTTAATTTAATTGGTCTTCTGCCCCCTGCTCCATTTATCTTAGTGACCCGTTTAGCACAAACCGACCATCATATACCATCTTCTCTCCTTTCACAACCATACATTGCTGGAAGTACACACATACAATGCTGCGCACTGCTTTAGTCACCCCGGACACTTCTACCCTGCCTCACGACGGAGCACTGATTCTTCAAGTAGAAGCTTTCCATGGCAACCGGACCATCTGACCACGTTTGGCTTTTGCTCCTAATCACTATTTATCTACCATGGCTGTTTTGCATCCCAAGTAAATCTCACCTGCTTGTTGCTTCCCTTTCTCAAACAGATATCGCGCACACTAATCGATCTCAATGCAAAACGCGGCTTTATTATCCTTGCCTTAAAGCCGCACTGGACTACATTCAGCACACCATTCTGATACCAGAAGATACCATTGCCAAGCTGAATAGCGGGATGTGTTTTTCCAAGCTTTACTTCTCCGATGTCTAACTCCCGGGTGACCTGGCTAAAGTGGTGAAGGATTTGCTGTGGTTTTAGGGTCAGCAATTTTATTAGCATAATCATCATACAAAATTGTTTTCATTTAACGCGACGCGCCGCATCCATCCGGACTAGACAGAACTGCATTACTTGCTTTGTTACTGAACTCAATCAATTAATGTGAAGCGTCTCATCGTCCTAAATTTTTGTCATGCAGAACAGGGTTGTTTTTTATCTATTGGCATCCGCCTCTAAAGCCTCAGCACTTCCATGACCAATTCTCCGCGTTGACTAGCCTATCTGAGCTTTCATGATCACTACCGATTCGATAGTGGCCCTGTCTATACTCTTTTACTAAGCCCGCCAATTTAAATTGTCCTACTTCGTTTGAATTTTGCTCAACGGCTGCCTAGTTCCTCTTTTATAAATCTGTGGTTCTTTTTCCATTACTTCAGACACTAACGTGGTCCTCAACCTCGAAGTTTCCCACGGGATCTTCTCATGTCTATCTGAGTCGGTTAAAAAATTTTAAGACAGGGACCAGTATTGCACAAACTGACTAGCAATTTCAACCAATTAAAATAACTTTGGTTTTTGACTGTTGGGAATACCGAGAAATTTAGCAAGGTCTTATTTTAATCGAACTTCTGCCTCCCAAATTTTGTTCAACGACCAACTCACTCTCACATGCTTACCCCTTCTGTTGGCGTACTACAGCTTCTGAGGGATTGCTTCCTTTCGACATTCCAAACAGCGTTTCGGATGATCTACTGCATCAGCCTCTTAACCTGAAACTTTTGCTGACCCGCTTCTCTCTTTGATTAGCCTCCTATCTGTAAAATATAATTGCGGCTGCTAAATAAATCGTACTCCTGGACTCAGCTATAATGGTCACTTTGTTATGCGGTCGTATGTCTCGGTGAACTTGGTCTAGGAATAAAACAATCTTAATCGCTTAACCTCCTTCGGAATACTACGGATTATAAAATAGTCAGCATCCTCGAACTTCCAAACACGGTCCCGTTAATTATATTCGTCAGCTTCTCAAATTCCACTTACCGCCCGGCTGTTCTTCAGTTGGGTTTGTCTTCTTAAATGTTTGGGACAAATTTAGCTTTGAACAAGTAACAAATTTAGCAGCGTTGTCGTTTTTTTTGCGTTTCCCAAACATTTACTGTACTACAACCGTACTTTACACTACTTTGTGTGTAAACGTTCCATTTCCACTGCAAACTATCGTTACGCAGCAGTGCATTTAAATCGGTAGACGCTTAAATAAACTACTTACCTATTCCATGATACTTTAAATGTTAATGTGTACTCCAACCATCCTACGGGACTTGTCAAACTCATGTTTTTTAACCATTACAAATTACCGTTAACTTTTCATTTTTCTTTGTCTTTCGACCGTGCCACCTAGGCATGTACTTAGTTTTTGTATACACCTTAAACTTTGATTATTGACTAACTAAATGTTACTTGGCTCAGCTCCTTATTATTTCCGGAGTATTACGGATGTTGAATTGGTCATTTGCATCAATGTACAAAAGGCGGGCTGTTTCCTAGCCCTAGTCGCCAGCGTCTTTTCTTCTGGTGCCTCAGTTCCTTAAGCTTAACCCAGTCGTTTCTTGTGAACTACTACAGCATCTGAATGGGTTCCTCTTTTGACCTTACTAACAAGTTCCTTGTCCAAGGTGTTTCAGTCAAAAGTTTTCGTCTGATCTTTCCTCTATTCTGACTAAACCTACTGACTATGTAGGAAAATACAGGCTTCTGAGGTAGACATAAACCTTGAATATACTACCGCGGTCTGCATTTTTATTTAACTAATGCTTGTCAAACTGGTTTCCGATTGACACACCGCTCGTGCTTAAAACACTGATATATTTCAAGTTACTAAAGCGTATAGGAGTGGCCACGTATCGGCGTTCCAAACAGAACCTCCTCATATATTGGCTTCAGCTTCTTAATTTGTATCCCTGATGCACTTATACTATGATCAGGTTTGTCCAGGCATGCCACGCATAGCATAGAATAAAAGTTTATTTAAATATTTATCCGTTCGCTACTTTGGCTGGCCGTTCTAATATTCCTTGACAACAAGTCAACACAAACACAGCGTTGCAATCGGATTCTAAACGCAACTCTGGCTGCTCAGAAACGTTTTACAGCTGATGTTTTTTGCCTTATACGGAAACTTGTGATGCGTGAGTTACTTTGAAAACAGAAAAGTCTCATATTGTGCTACACGTGCAAATATTTGTAACCCATATGTAGTTGCAGTTGCGGTTACACAGATGTTTTTAAATTACTGGTAAGCGGAAGCGAGTTCCTAAGTGATTAAGCAGACGTGGCGCAAAGTTTTACCATTATAGCACGATGGGTACGTATTGGGTTAAATAAATAACTAAATAACTAAATAGTTTATGCTCGATGTTATCAAGACACGCCATATCAGGCATAATCAAAGCCTACAGGCAGGTATGTTTCGCAACAGACACGTGGCTATGTATGTATTCGGCGGTGGCCGAAGGCTGTACAGGCTGCAGAAATTGAAGAAGTAATCATACGGAATACCGTCGTCAATGGATGACGATACTTTGAGTTCAAGTGTGTGTAGTGAAAACACAGGCATTATAAGTGAAATAAATGTGACAGGTAAAGAGAGGGTATCATATTCTAGTACGTGTCAATGAAAGGTAAAAAAATGAATAGTATATTTATCAGTATGTAGGATTAAGCAGGGAACTTATTTAGTTGTGAGTCAAAACCGCCAAGTCACAGTGTTGTTAAACGGTCAGTTGTAGCTTTGTGTAGGGAGTGGGCTTTCCAGTTAAAATCCCGCCATGTCCTGGAACACTGCCTTAAAGCTTTTTACACCGATGTACAACTAGCAAGTCAGTTTGTCGTCTGATTTTACTGGCAGTTATTTGCAGGTCACTGACTTCTAATTTTCTTTGTTGGCTGATCAGGTAGCTTTCTCAGGGACGCCATAATCCCTGAGGCCGGTATAGGATGAAGGTGTTACGAATCGTCGTTTTGTTAAGCGTCCAGGTGAGGAAAACTTATAAAGGTTCTGGTGTTTGGACTTTTAGATTATGTATAACTTTCGTGAGCATGAACACATCGTGCCCATCTATCCACACCATACAACGGTGATGGTGATGAGTGCATTTGAGTATCTTAGATGTCCAGCCGTGCGCTATGTAGGTCCTTATCAGTTAGTACGTCCGCTGTTCCTCAGCCTAATCACAAAACCCCAAAAAGGTTCGAACCTTGGAGAAAAGAAAAAGTGAGGGAAAACCGAGAGAAGACCGTAAAGAACCGGAGTGGATTAAACCTTGTTTAAGTCTTTTGTTAGAACATTTAGAGTTGAAACAAAATAATGTACAATGTGTAACAATGGTTATGAAGAAATCGTATTTTGAACATGCTATGGAATCATTGTCTGTATGGGAAGGTTGCTACCGTCTACCTGGAGAACAGAAAGTTTTATTAGTAAGCAACCATGAAGTATCGGTTTACTAGGATAAAAATATTGCTTGGAAAAAGAAAAATTAGAGTTAGAAGACCGGTGGCGTTTGAATAGTGTATAAAGAAAAGGTAGCTTGTCCACTTCGATAGAGCGCGTAGAATACGTAAGTAAAAAGATAAAAAGCTAGCGACGGGTGTGGTTCAAAGGTCATTTGGCGGCAAATCAGCCAAAGTTTGGACTTACTCTCGGAGTAATAATGTTCAAGGGCTCCAGACATAAGGACGACAGGATGTTATTACAAGTAAAGTGCTGAGATGGGAGAAGCCAGTGATAGAGCTGGACTCCCGTATGCAGTTAAAGCAGTGCCTGACGAAGATGGTGGGTGACGTTCCCTTAGAGGGTTCAATTTTTGTGCACTTGTAGGCCACCAAATCAATTAACGTTCTAATGCCTTGAAAGCATGGTACATTGTTACAAGTATTAAATAAATATTGACTTTAATGCTTGTAAGTCCTGCATGATGATTTACTTCCTTTATGTTTGTAGTAAAGTGACGCAAATTTTGGAGCGTAAAACATGAAAGTTAATCTGTTGGTATTTATCAGAAAGCCATGAAGTTGTAATCCCTGGTAGGTGGGACCTATAACTGCACTAACACAAAGCATCATTACAAGCTGATTTGTAAACTTTCTTACTGGCGTTTTGAGCCAAGCAATGTGACAAAGTAGCACAGGGCTATTAAAGTGCTTTATGAGCTCTGACGATGACAACTATAGTCAAAAGCAACAGTTCAGGCCGCAATGCATCATGGCTAAGTAAAAGGTCACCTTGCCAGCAATTCGTGCCGGTAAAATTGATAAAGTATGCAAGACATGTTGCCTTAGTTCGGTGAAACGCTGGTGCTTAAGTACGCCCGATGCCTAAGATCAAACTAACTTATTTAGTATCCGGGGAAATTAAGTTTAGGCGATGAAATGCTAAATGGATAAGCTAAACTATCAGCATGTCGATATTTCATCAAGCGTAATTAACGTCATTTTCGTCTGCAGGTCAAGGGACGTAAGCCAACGGTGCGATATTTACGACTGCTCTAGTGAGCGCGCAAGACACGGTCAGCAAGTATAGTTTGGACACTACTACACTTGTACCCGGCAAAAGACGAAGCGCTTGTCAATAATTATGTTGTCAAGCGGTTGCAATTGATAAAAGATAGACAACGTTTAGCAGGTCACTTACGCTATCCAAGTAAGTTCCCTACACGGTCGCAAACTCAGCCGATACTGAGTTTGTAAACACAAGCTTTGTCTAAGGGCACAGGGGAAGACCAGGTATAAGGCCACAAAAGTTCGCTTTGGTTTATAGACGAGTAAATCCACACAAATGGTGAGCAGGGCAGCGCATGTAAAAATATGTTAAACGGGAGGTTAAGTGCTTCTTATTGGGGAACTGTTGAAGGCACAATATTGCAATCTAACTTTATGCAACGTTGTGCAGGAAAGCATTCTCGCTAAATGAACAGTTCAGTTTGGTTCAATTATTTCATCAGTGTAAGGCTTACTGAGTGAGCTAAAATGGGCGACCCTATGCAAAACAAAAGTAGACCGGGAGAGCAACTTTTGGATGTATTAACGCGCAATTGGAAACCTACATACACAGTACTTTCAGTGCTACATGAATTCCGTGTGACTTTGAAAGCGGTGTTGCTTACCTATGGTACGGCGCATATGATGCATAAGTGGTGAAAACGCAAGACATCCGTGTAGTGTACCTGCATCCGTTCCACGGGCATTAAGGTAATACTTTAACAGGTAATAGGTCGATCTTCTTCCATTCCTGTTATCCTTACCTTCCTCTTCTATTCCCATCCCGCTTACGTTCTTCCTTAGCTGCATCCCATAAATCGGCCTCTTACTAGGCGGCTCGAGGTTCCAGCCACCTAGAGGTATTTATATTGTATTGCAGCCGGTCGCACTACTTGGACAAGGAAAAGCTCAGAAGGTTGGACCGAAGGATTAGTAGATACCAAAACCTGTAAACAGGACAGACAAGCATTATCAACATATCCTACTAAGTGAAAACTGAAGGAAAGTAATAAAAGTAGGATGTAGCTGTGACGAAAGTGAAACCGTTATAGGCAAAAGGTACAAGCCAAAAAGCGATATAGGTGAGAACCATATGGTTGGATGACTAAGGATAGGCTTAGGATAGGCGACCATGGATTTAAGGCAAACTAAATGCTTCAAGTGCAGTCACGTGCCGTCAATTATAGCAATGCGAATGATGTCGGTAAAAAGATGAATCACGCTTGAAGCGTCTTGGTGCTTGGTTTACTGCTGAGAAAGGAATAAACTGTTATGCTTGAAAAATGAAGAGCACCCCGTTGATAAAGCTAAAATTACTAAGCTGGGACAGCAGCGGTCTCTGCTAAGCAGAAAGGTTAATAATCCCAAAGCTAGCTAAAACACAAGTTAATCAGCAGTGACAATATTCTAAACTGACCCTCTGTGTCAGTTGTGACGACCAATCCTTCGAATAACGGAAATACACGGTGCATAGGGTAACACATTAAATAAATATATAGCTTGTTCTCAAAACATTCAGGCAAACCATATCAGGTGTGATGAGCATTTTGCAAAAATAATGTCACACCTTAGGTACTTAACGTTGCCTATAAGGTGCAGGAGGCGCGAAACCGGGAAAGTGCTGAGGTGGAATGGTGAACTTGATGTGACGAAGATGTGTGTTTATGTACGTGCGAGGTAGTATCAAAAGCAAAACGTGGTGGAAGGTGCAAGTAAAAATTTAATTATGTAGTTAATTATTAAAAACAAGAAACTGTGTCGCTAATCCGTTTGCTAGTGTAAAGCGTCATGCTGTAACATTATATCTTAGCGAAAACGCAACCACTTTGCAGTGAAGTTAAACGGACGTTTGTGGCTTTTACAGGACGTACGGTTGCCAGACCAAACACTTCATTTTGTCACACTGCCGTCTATTTAATCGAGCGTTATTATCGAACTTGCAATAAGTCTTACCGATCAATAAAGCACTCTGTTTTATAGAATACCGTGCAATGAATAATTGTAGCCAAAATTGTCTGTAACAGGACAACAGGACAAGCAGAGTAAATACACGCAACCATGCAATGTAATGAAGTGATATGTGTTGAATTGTATCAGGTGCGCGAAGTTTGCTTGATAGATGCAAAGGGTGTTCAAGTGTTCGGTGCTCATTTGCGTTCCAACCGTATAGTTGCTAATCGCAGTCACAAACGGACCCAATTTCGTAGCTGCTGACTGGATCCGGGAAACCATGAACCATAGGAAACAATAGGTTTTCCACGGACAAGTTATGTCATGCATACTAATTCACACGCGCCAGACGACTGCTACTGCAGGATGGATGAAGTATTGATATCCAAAAATGGTAAATTAAAAAGGAAATTCAAGCAGGTATAATTTATTGTAAGCAATTTAGAGAATCCATTGGAAATTCCGTTTTGAACAATTAGCTTGTAAGATATTCCGGAGAATCCGAATGTGATTTGGGGTTGTTAGCAATCAAGCGCGCAATATTTTACGGAAAATAATTAGGGTTGAATCTAAATGTTCTGATCCTACTTAGAATGATTCCAATAGGGTAGTGATGCAGGTAAGTTTAGTGGGTTTATCTCTCAGCTAGCGGAAAGATCAAGTTCGGCGCACCCTTAAAAATTAGTTGTTTCGCTCTTTCCTAAAGGACTATATTTAGGCTGCCTCGGTAGCTGACAGTATTCGGATGTTTAATTGACAGTTTTTGTGAATAGCGGGAAAATGATAGGAAAGAAAATGAAACCAAACAATGGAGCGTCTATGTTCAACTGTAGAATCCAAACGGCACCAAACAAAACATGTAGTACGAAATTAGGTCCTACACAATATGCATACGGTGGTAGCTGTAATAGCTTTTGGTGAAGTTTTACTAGCCTGCTTTTGCGAGGACGAATATAGTTGAGATTAAACTGTGACGGCAATAGAAAATAAAAAGACAAGGTGCCCGTAAATGGACGGGGATTAGAAATATCCAGGCCGATTAATGCAGACGCGCTGTGAATAAGTGAAATTCTATGGTGCAGCTTGCAACGGAAAGAAATGACAAGTGACACCAAATAACTCTAGGTGAAGTCAGCTGGAGTAAGGAGTAGGGCTGTAAGGCTGAGTAAAAGCAAATGGGATTTAGGACTTAAGCTAAAGGTTTAAAAAGTGTATATGGAGAAGAATCGACGTTTATTGTGTGGTGCTTTAGAAAGGCAGGTTTGGCAGAATGAAATAACGTTTTAAGGTGGATGGGAGTTAAGTGACATCTAATAGCCTGGAAGCAGCCTGAAAGCATGAAAGGTGTCAAGCGTGGCAGTTAGACATTAGTACTTTCAACTTCCCAGTGCCCACACAGCATGTTACTGGTAAACTGAGGTCATGTAGCAGCCGGTGGTAAAAACAATATTTGCTTAAAATAACGGAATTAACTTTGGAGCACAATA
This sequence comes from Dicrocoelium dendriticum, assembly GCA_944474145.2. Classification (NCBI taxonomy): domain Eukaryota; kingdom Metazoa; phylum Platyhelminthes; class Trematoda; order Plagiorchiida; family Dicrocoeliidae; genus Dicrocoelium; species Dicrocoelium dendriticum. The sequence goes on from OX104064.1 coordinate 39,592,896, forward strand.
GTAGTTGCTTACTTGGATAAAGTTATTGGGTCGGTAGAGAAGCGATAGATAGGTCAGGATAAAACCTAGTAGTAGTTCAAATGGTAACAGAGGATAATGAGTATAACTGGAGTCAGCCATAGACCAGAAATAATGTGTGGTAAGTTGGAGACTTTGATAGGAAAGGTAATGGTCACGGCTACTACGAAATCTGGTGCACCAAATTCAAAAATATAAGCAAAATACAAGCAAATAAAGTCTGGTAAAATCCTCGGAGTACGAAGCCGATTCCATAGCTTAGAAAGGAAACAACTAGATGGATAATAGAGATAACAATATCGGAAGCCTTGGTGGTAATAATCAAACATGGGGGTTAAGCAGAAGGAATGGGGTGAGTCCTTGACAAATATCGTGGGTGCGTATAAAGCTGACGGCAAAATGTGTGTAAAATTGCGGTTGGAAGGTCAAGAGAAATGTCATATTAGGTTAAATAGACCCGGGACGTTAGTGGCGATGGAAGGAGTCAGCCGTAGAGCTGCGTTGGATAGCGGTAAGGTAGATAAATAACTAAATGTTTTATTCCTTGCAGTGTCTGGCAAGCCTGCGTAGGCCTGATCATGATAATGCAAACGGGTATGGTAGGTAGCTGCACAGATATAGCCAATTAACCTGTAACCAACTGGATTTGCGTGTCTGGATATGCCTAAGTGAAAGCGTTAGTGAGCATGGTAAGTGAACTTGTAAAGTTTGACTGCATTCGTGAGTTGGTTTGCTGTGTTCGCCGATATGAAGGAATCAAAGGAACACATCGAACTGGATGCCGTTTGTGAAGTGGAGTTCCTCTGGAAGGGGAAGAGGCAGTGACTTTATATAGTAGCGAGGCAAATTCGCCACGTCACATTGTTGTTAAATAGACCTTTGTGGCCTTTTAGCGGGTGAATGCTTGCCAGGCGAAAATCCACCACTTTCTTGAACATTGCCGCAGAGCTATGCGCCCTAGCGTGGCTAACCCGACTCATGCAGCTGGCATCACGTAGCAGTTGTTCGGCTAGTCACCTGGTGCACAGGGCATGAAAGTCGACGGTATTTGCAACCCCTGAAGCCGGTGTTTATAAAGGATAGAAAACAAAGACAAAAGAATAAATAGATCTAATACGATCTGAAGGGCGGGAAGCCAATTCTGTAAAGTTTAGTGAATCTAATTGGACGACTGGCAGTTATAAGCAATGTCGAGGCCTTGTAAGTATTTGTCAAACGAGATGTGTAACCAAGAAGGCGTCAACCATGAGCCACAGTCGTGCTGCATACGTGGCTATTGCTAATAGGCATAAAGAGGTCCCACTACTCTAAAGTAAACCAGAGGGTAAAGAAAGAGGGCTAGAGGCAGTCGTTGACCAAACTGACTAAGGGTAAGTTTGACTGGAGAAGAGGATCTTAGTAAAAAAATGATGGTCTTGGCTACTACGGCAGCCAGTAACTAAAAAGCCTATCAATCACAGGCAAGATGAAATAAATCTGGTATATTCCGAGCAGTGAGTGGCAGATGCTAGAAATTAAAGGGACACTAACGGGACGACCAGTAGAGATAAAAAAATCAAAACCTTAGTGGTAGAAGACAAAAGATTATGTTAAGCAGGAGCAAAGAATTTAATTACGAAGCCAATGTGTGGGTTTTCAAAAATGATGCAAATACCTGTGTACAGTGTCTGGTTGAATTGCAAGGAAGAAGAATACATCAAACAGAGCCTGAAAATTAAGGAAGAGGTGAAGAGCTTGCCTTGGACCAGAAGCAATTTGGTTTATATAGATAACAGGTTTAGATTTTGGTATGGAAGTCGATGCTCATAGCTAAAGCAAATGCTGATGCGCAAAAATGTTAGAAAAGGAACCAAATTATGAAATACATCTGGTAAGATCTGACGGGGGCAAAACAGATTTTACTGGGTAGGAGACATTGATTGAACATCCGTTAGCAATAACAAAAATTGAGGGGCATTAGTAGTAGCCAAGAAAAGGTTTAGACGGTTGGAAGGGAGTTATCCGTAAGTGACAACCTTAAGAGCATACAAGGCTTGTGCTAATAGATGTGTGCGGAGGCTTCTTGGAATGTCAAGCGAGAAGTCATAGTAGTCCAAATAGAACCAGAGGGTGAGGGTAGAAGGAGAGTCAATTGTGCCTGACTTGCGGTTGAGTAAGGTTGAGTACAGTTGTATGCCATGGTTTGAAGTAAATAGCTATAACCGGTTTGGAAACTTGTGTCGCCAAAGGTTAGAAAATATAGACAATATGGGAACTGGAACTGGTAAGTCCTATAGAGTAAGAGGCTACCCTACAGATTAAGGAAACCCTGTTTGGACGACCAGTGATAGTAGCAAAATCTGAAGCATCAACTGTGGTCAACCAAAGGATTAGCAGAAGGAAAGGAATTAGCTTCCGAGAAAATGTTTGATGCATACAAGGATGATGCTATCTGGTGTGTGAATATTGCAACACTAGCAGATACTAGTCCGAGGCGGTGCGCATAATAGAGCGCAACATCCAGGCAACTGCAGCGTGACCTGACGGGCTATTTCTTTGGGCTGCAAATATTTGTGGACGGATGAAGCAAGACAGGAGTAAACGGTAGCATCGAAGTTAGCAAAAGTCAGTGACAAACCGGAGGTAGCCAAGATGGCCGTTGACTAAGCGTGACGAAAACAAGAAAGGTTAGTGTATAATTGGTCGGGAATAAACTTATATATCAAGTGTAGCAGTTATCCTTTGGGGAACTACAGAGCTCCACGCTCAAAATGCTATATATAGGATGCATTTGATGCAAAACTAGATGGAAGCATCTAGCTCCGTTGGGCGAACCCTTACCAAATAGAAGGAGCAATGGTTCCTGTGGAAGGTGCGTTCGTCGGAAAGCAGTGTCACTCTGCCGTTTGTACTTTGTTGTTTATTGATTAAAGGGCAACATTCCTTTCGTTGGACGGTTAGAACAAGATCATCGGACTGAAAAATAAATGGCCTGTCCAACCTAAAAGCCGCCGGGACCTCTATCTCTGCTGCTGATGAACAAAGCGATTAAGAGTAAACTCCTCTTTTCGTCAAATCCCGCTCAGCGTCAAAAAGCTCTCCTTCCAAAAAAGGAGTGACATGGACCCACGAAGAGAAAACCGGCGGTTGCGTCCGGATTCTCGTTGACTGTATCGACCGTCAAAAACGTTGCCCTAAGGATCACTAGATCAAACAAAAGGGCTGAGTCACTTAGAGGAGCGCAAATTTAAATCCTTATGCAGAAACAACAATAAGAACGGGAGGAGTTGTGCAAAGTATATGGATTTTTCGGTTTTGGATTAGTATAAAACGTTTTAGCGAGGTTTTTAATATTTTAGAACGTTAATCGCACAACCCTGGTGCAAGTATACACAATAGCCACTAACGGAAATTGTTCCCCTGTACATGGTCGAAAAACCAATCAGTTAAAGTAAATACTTTCAGTAATTTTCGCCCTTAGAACATCTATGTTCATTATTTTGTGTGACGAAAGGAGACGTGTTCATATATCTTTACTTATCCCCCCGGAATTATAATGGAACACTTTAGGCACAATATTACTCTCTTTGACAGAATTACGCACAGAAGTCTGCTTTCTTTATGGATGACTACAGAGAAGTGCAAGAAAAGCTCGCTTTTCTCGACAACTTTGCTAAAATAACATAAAGCTGGCACTGCACGGAATACTTGCGACTGCGTTCAATGCAAATGATACATTTTGGAAGTTCAGTAGCGACATATCGTTTTAGACTATTTCCAAGTGCTGTGGAGGTCTAGACAGCTTTACGGCAATAAAGGACATTTAAAAGGGATAAAAGTTGCTACTATATTCCCAGAGGATATATCTGAGGAGCATTTGCAGCAGTTAGGTAAGCATGCGGAAGCGTTGTCTCAATATTTTCCTACCAAAGATGAAGCAGGTTGAACGGATTTTTATTAGTCATTTAACTTCATGAAAGGCCCCTCCTTTGGCATATCTTCCGTAGCAAAATACTCGAGTTAATAGCACGTTTTCCTTTTCATGATGAATGCTACAAGTAAGCTGTCACAGCGGACAGCCGTTGTTGTGCCTTGCTTATTTACCAAAAGTATCAGTGTAATAGTGTATTATTGTATTACACCTATAAAAATAATATACTAAGCTAGAATAGCAGCTATCCTTCATGACCTCAGCCTTCAAACAATTTAGTGCTGCACGCACGAAACAATTTCATCCCACACCATGAGCATTAATAAAGGTCGTTTATAAGCAAACTCTCAACAGCTGTCAAACTTTATCAAGATTAATAACACCAATGTTAATTCCAAGTACAGTAATGAACGTTTCCAGGATATTGTATTTCGCTCTCGTTGTATTATTGCTCAGTCCTGTGTTTAGCTATAGGTCAGCCGGGCGAGATACTATAACATAATATCCATGGGCCGAAAATTTTGAGAACCACTGCAATAGGGGTAGTTATATCTTCAAGCAAATTAAAACCTAATTATTACTGGATTTGGGGATCCGCAAGCGTTTTATATTCAATGCAACAAAGAAACCTAAACAGGAGTTAGAAAGCAACAAACGTGCTAACATTTTATGCCCTACAGTGCGATAGGGAATCGTAATTTATCATCTGATTTTAGAACTATAAGCAAATATAAAATTTAATGCAGGAATAAGTATATTATAGGCGCACTACGTTTGTTTAATATGATTTATTAAAACTGACCTATTCTTGCAAGCAGGAATCGGAATATATTGCAGAATGAAGATGGTAAAGCAGGACTTACTTTTTAAGCTTCCTTACACATTAGTTTCCTGCCGGGCGTAACCTTGACAGCAGATACTTTATCCTGAGCTTAATTGTTCTCTGCTTTTGTTAACTTACCGCTGTCGGCGTGTCAACAGAAACCTTACCAATGCTCCTTACTAGCTAGTTGTCGTTTGCCTTCAGGCTACCTGCCTTCCTTTTGTTCGGTTGCTGGTCGAATAGCCACTTGCGACCAATACTGCATGTCAGCTTCGGTGGACTAGAAAAACCAAAACAGAGGGAATCGTATCCTACTAGTGACTTTGCTAGCATAACCGAACTGCGCAGTTGCGGAAATGCTGCTACTGCCTGCGATAAAAGCCCCTAACTACGGCGGTATGTCAAACCAATAGACCGCCTACCTTCGGGTGGTCCGTGGCATTCAGCTTGTAAAATCCCATTATGAGAAGAATATATACAGTTGCAATTTATCACCTGTTCGAACAAGCATCATGCAGCTTCTTATGGTTGTTGCAAACGGTGAGCACATTTGTCTGTAAAGACAGTTTTAGGAGCCCCTAAAAGCATGAGCGCCCCTTAGTCTCATTGGCCCGATGCGTATTAAACGATGTATGCGGAGGTGGTTGCATATGTTGTTAACGAGTAAACATTCGTATGAAGTAAATTAGTCACGGTACCTGCACTACACGAGTGCGACTTTGGACTTGTTCTACAGCGATGAATGCAGCAGGTTAAAGTCGATTTTCCATTTTCTTTGCCGAGGTGCAGAAGCTAGCAGTGGCTGCTACACCAACGATGACAATACCGGCCGAGACCAGCCTTTTACTCAAGCCTTTAATTAGATGACAAATGTCCACATCTGGCTTGAACTTAAGAAAGACCTTTGTACTCGAGCAAACACTGAGCGTGAGGGCGCGCCAACAACATATACGCAAAGTATTGGCACATGGTTCCTAGCGTGAACAAGGCTATGGTCACCGTGGGGCACCTGCCTGTAACGATAGGCATCCAGGCGTCTTCTACCAGCCATATAAGCGGCCCCTGCCGCCAAGCAAATGGCGGTTGACATCGAAGTCCCTTATTCGGTCACATTAGGACGGTCCCTATAACAGTAGGCCGGAGCAGCCACGGCCGCAAGGCGTGCAAAAGCAATAAACACGTCCAGACCAAGACGTGCCTACTGACAGTGTCGTTTGTTTCAACTTCGTAAGCCGCCATCAATCTACTGCATACTAAAGTATATGGGCAAGAGCGTTTGAGATGGTAGCAGACACCAATGTTTCATGATTCTTGGTTTGTAAACGCATTTGGCCATCTAAATCAGTTATTCGCCAGAACCATAGGATTAACCTAGTGCCAGCCAACGCCACCAGCTCAAGTCCCGCTGGCTGGGCCGCAACCTGCGTAGAGGTAAGCAGCAGTACCAACGGGCGCGGTGTTTTGGTGCGGAACAGCTTTCTAACAAAGTTAGTTTTGGGTGTGGATATACTTTCTCTTTAGATACCAATGTTGAACGAAAGAAATAATTCACCGTTATTAGGTAAGCGAGTAATATCTCATACGCCCACTGTTTGCTAAGGGCAAGTTTGCAGCTTGAACGATACTTCCGTGTATATGTTCATCGAAACCTTCCAGCGGGACATACACGAGGACTATTTAGGTATTGCAAGATATTGTGTCTGAGTACCGGCAGCGTTTACGTGCGCTGACGACAACGTAGGCTAATGCGACCATACAGCAATGCACTGAGACCAATAACACACTGTAACAATGCCAACCGCCTCAGCTGGCTGGCTGCACAATTTCCAAATGGTGCCAGCTGGGTAGTTTGCTTAAATCCCTTTACAGCGAATAGTTCGACGGCAGTGTTCCAGTACGTGGTGAGTTTCCGCCTTGCAAGCGTTTGTCCTATATTAAGCCGCAAATTCTAATTAACAAATGTGCGACGTGGCGGTTGTGATTCGCAAATAAATAAATCCACTGCCTACCACTTTAAGAAGATCCCTGTTTCACGTTCGTTATCTAGTTCAAAGCGTTCCTTTACGCTGTTCATACAATGGCGAACACAGCAAGCAAACTCACGCGTTCAGGCACAATTCAGCAGTTTACACATGCTACCCACTAAAATTTACACTTAGATATATAAGGCCATACAAATCCAGTAAGTTACTGGTTAACTTGCAATATTTTTATACAATTACCTGAAGTACATGTTTTTAGTGTTATGAGCATACATTTGTATGCCTGTTTCGCAATGCCGGGAATAAAACATTTATTTATATATGTATAGAAAGAAGCCAAGGACATAATGGAAAATGTACTTAAACACAATAGTCCCTGGCTATCCAAGTGTCTACCTTGTCCATAACAGGATAAACTCCGTCCCTATTTCGGGTATCTTCAAATAAACACGATTAGCGGAGGGTTGTATTTGCGCTGCATAATGTTGGCGTCAGCATAGACTTACTTACTGAGCCTTACAAACACACTAGGCTAGACCAGTCATCCGGCTATTAGGTGGTTCAACTTCACCCGACGACAAAGGCGAGTGGACTGTTTTTGTTTTACCCATCCTTCATGAAAGCCATACGACGTAATACTGCTTCACAAATGTTTGCCCCTCGTTACAGCGGTCAGCATGCGTAGCACTGACAGTGTTAATGCCAGACCACTGTTTACTAAATTTTGGCGATATGTTAGTGCAAGGTAAACTGGCCTAGGACTACTTGCGACATACCACTCCAGTTACAGACTGCCTAGTACCAGTTGGATTGCAACCTAAACTAACCTAATGCCAGTTTCTAAAGAATCAATGAGACTTTTGGTTATATTATGTCCAATTGCGGGTGGGCTGCAACCCAAAGAGTATTCAGCAATTCTGCTACGAAACCATATTTTGCGAAGGTTTAGGAATTGCGTAGTTTCTTGACCTCTTATTCAATTATTAGGGTTCTGTGCGCGGATTGGCAACCAGACCCTACATGTGCGGTATTTTGAAGCTCAGTAAGGTTTTATTCAGGAAAAAACAGCTGGACTTTTGAGAATTATACAATTTTGTTTTTCGAGGCACTGGTCGTGAAAATTCTTAGTAGATATCCAAACTCCGGCAATTCTGCTTTTCCAATGAAGTAAGGAGCACTGATCGCAGAGACGTGTTATCGCAGAGCCTGGCAGTGGGAACTTGCCCATGGTCAAATAGGTTAGCCGAGGTTTACTGCAACAGTAAAAATAGCTTGCGTGCCGCGGTAGGCGTTCATATGGGCGTTTTGCTTAAAGCACTTGCTGCACTTTGATCGCAACTTCACTGTGCCTACTAACCATTAGCTAATAGTCTTATTTTAAACGTTTCATGTACCTAAAGGGCAAATCGTCTGTTGGTAGGTGCACTACTTGAATACGACCTCGTATGCCAACTGAGCCCGACCCGAATCACACGACTCCCGATGACCTGTCACTTAGATCGTGGACTTGGTTTCCTTGTACATCTTCTTGCTTATCTGCTGTCGTCATCCATGCGCTGGAGACCGAGGAAGAGGTTCAGTTTTAGTCCACGGATTTTGAATTAAGCACACCGTACGATCGCATCGTACGCAGAGAGGACGGACCAAAGCACCAAGAACTAGCCGGCGCTAGCTGGGAGAGCAAGTGTTTCTTGTTACGATGGCCACACACCAGTGAAACGCGTGGTTTAATGTAAATTATCCAAGCAGTGTTCGTACACGACGAAGAGAAAATTATGCGTTGAAATTAAACGTTGATACTGGTGGTCGGCTTAACAGCATTACATCGTTGCGTGTTACAAGTCGTGCGCGAACTACGCAAGGATTAATAACGTTCGAGGAACCACGGTGCTGTAGTGCTTCTAAGTAAAGATAACTTTCAAAACAAGGTCGTAAGTCTCAACCTAACTGTTCTCATGCCAATAAAGTTCAGGGGCCCACGTTACATATTAGTAACGGTGGACTATGTTATCCAGGGTTATAAAGCAGCTTTATTTCAAAATGCATATAAATAGTGTGGCACAAGCACGCTTTTGCAATCGGGTTGCAAAGTTAAGCTCGCCTTATCCGTTGCACTCTGATCGTGGCACCAAATTTGGGTAAACACCGATAAGCTAATTAGGCGGCATTTTCATACTAAAGAGGGTACACAATACTATCTACCTACTGGAGAAAGTGACAAGTTATACGCACGGGCTATACGCTAAAGACGTTATTAATGGTATTTCTGACTGGCAAAATAACTCTGTGTTGGGGCAAGTTGAGTCAATCTGATACCACAATTGCTGTAAGCATTAATGATGGGTAACCATGCAGCACTAACACAGGCACTAGGCACAGGTATAATTAATTACTTTATTAAAGGGTAGGGGGCAAGTGGATTGCTACATATTCGAACAATGCTCTGCTGAGTGTTTAGATTACAGAAAGTATTTTATAAACGAGATTGTTACGGGAGTTACCGTGGCCGGATAGGATAATAATAACAAATTCGAGCGTCAAAATGCCAGTACGCTGGAATAGACCTTTCACTGACCCAACAATTAAGTTACGATAATTACCAAGTATACTAGGAAAGATCACTAGAGCGCAGTAGGTCTATTAGATTGGAATCCACGCATTGATAAAAAGCTAGGCCTAATGGCATGGTATGAAATAAAACTTGAGACGTATAAAAGAATACGGGTCTTCAAGCCATCTGTGAGTTATAGACTTTGATTGACGGATTGCGTAAATCTAGTCAGTAGCATTTAGCTATTTTACTGACGTAAAACCGCTAAAATTGTTGTCATCCTTGGACAGTTTTGTTCGTACTTGCTGTTAGAGAGTTACATTAAACAGCACAAAATGGACGCGCATTTTGTGCTTTTCAACGGTAAACAACGGGCTTGGATCGATGTGTGATGTAAGGAAGTAGTGTTTGCAGCTTGCCAGGCAAGTCTAGGTTTGTATAATTAGCACTTAAGGTTACGACGTTGGTATACTTTAGCAAAATGGCTTCTTCATAGACTGAAGTCTCGTAAGTGTAAACTGTGAATAAGGACCAAATATTCCTTAAAGGATATAAAAACATGCGGTGGGTGATTAAAATGTTTACTCCAAAAGCTTGCTCTATTTGCTATGCTCTTAACTAATATATTACTTGAACAACCAAAGTCTACTAAGTAAAACTTGCTAGCTAGCAACAGCCGTTTTCGTTATACAAGAGTATAGCATGACTAAAACCTCAAAAGCAGATACGGATGGAATTGTTATTATCATTCATCGGCAGAAGCACGATGTGCACCAAACACGCCACGCCATCTAAAGTTGGCCTCGATTTGCCATACATAAGCTAATAAGGGGCACTTAACTGTGTCTTGAAGGAACCCGTTTTGAAAATAAAAAAACACAAACTTCTTCAAGCCAACCAAGGTGTGGGCAATCTGCCGATATTTGCAGCTTTGTTTTATGATACTAAAGTGATATTTGCAGTTTGCTGTCAGCTACCTTGTGCTGCTGTAACACATGTACACGTCCGTTGGAGATGGCGTGAAGTTATCTGGGCACACTTTAAGAACAAAATGAAATGACTTATGCGGAAAGGCTGCCATTGCAAAGATGTTTAGAAAGCTGGGTTGTTTGATAAAATTGTTTCTTAGTATTTCTAACCCAAGAAATGATGTACTATCCTGCTCACAGAATTGTGTCTTCGTATTTGCACTTCCGTAGCTGAAAACTTGACATTACGGGTGACTCCACTTAAATGCCATCTGTTTTGCATTTTTTGGTAGTATCGTTTCTACCTATGGTTTCAACCTGGCTGTGGTTAAGGTGCAACAATTCAGTTTTAAATCACTTTATATAGAAAGTATCAACAAAACACAATTAGGTTTAGAAGCTTATTCATTAGACCTACGCCGGCGGTTGAGACGCTGAGACTAACGTCGGGCAGCACAACTAAACTTTGCATTAAATGAGCAACAGGTAGCTTAGCAAATGTTTAACTAACCAGTTAACTGGCCACAGCACCTCAAACTGTCTGAATAGTAAAACTGACTAAAAGCTGTAACGGCGCTGTTATCACACCATTGTTAAATGTTTAGAAGGATGTATTACTCACGCCTAAACATTCGATATTTGAAAGAGCGGAGCCGTAATGGTTCCTTGCGCTATAGATAACAAGAGGGAACTTTATGGGAACATTGCCGGTGCTCCCAAGCGGCGCCTTATTACAGAAGGGCAATTCTTTTAGTTTGTTATAACTATCATGTGTAATATTGCCCCAAACCTAGTAGATAGTTGCACACTTCTTCCTGACCCGTAGGTTGCAACGAGTTTGGGGTCAGATCTGCTACACTTACCAGTAACTATGCACCATAAGATTAAAGGTAGTCAATAACGGTATTTTATACCTGTCGTGAAACTTTTCGAATTAATTGCCTATCAGATTTGCGTATTATAGTTTTTGTCTAAATAATCCATGTAAAAATGCTTGACTGTTTTTAACTGCATCTAAAAGATAAAGTACTGATGCTTTGCTAGCCTTAGTGCAAAAGCAATGCATGTACGAACAATATGCACAAAGTGATTAAGTTGTGCACATGGGCAGTACAGCTCTATAAGTGTAAAATCCAGTAAAATCCAAATTTGCATCTTTGCCATAGACGAGAAGCCACGTTTCCTGCAGCAAGATGTCCACGCTGGAGGGTTTACGATATCCTGTCCGCATTTGCGGTGTACAAATTTTTAAGTATCGATTGTATGTTAGCAATTAGTAAAATAAGTAGCATCAAACATTTGAGAGTTCAAGTCCAAACAATCTCTCCCTGGTGACAACTGGGTTGTTTGTGTTTATTTGTTTAAGCAAATGGCGCAAAGGCAGTTTTCCAGGACGTGTTAGGCATGCGCTTAGCAAGCGTTTTCTTATAAACAGCCACAACTCTATGTTTATAAACAATGCGGTTGTGACTCGCTACAAAATTAAGTCACCGCATCATGAATACCCAACTAATCTAATTTAACCACGGCAACCCACGGTCTATTCTCACAGTACCCATGCTATCACATAGACAAGAATGCAACGGATCGTTTACAAACACAAGCTACACAGCCGCACATACAGAAGTATATAAGTATACACACACCTGCAGATACATTCAAAGTTAGAGCACACAAGCATTATTTTTGTACCTATGTGATCACAATTTGTTTGTTTTTAATGACCATGCCTCTAAAGGCGTGCCAGGCGTTGTCGGAAAAATGATTCCATTTATTCAAGTTATTTAAAAGTAACTCATTAAATAGCACCCTGTATTGTACAGAATCGTTTGCTTCATTCAGTGCCTTTTATTTTGGTTCGTTCAATTTCGCCAAAAATAGTCGCCTAAGTTATAGATACTTGCAATTCAACACTATTATAATGGATAGCAACTAAATAGAGCATGCTACCAGAAGCAGACTGAGTACACAAAAATTAAAAATTAAAATGTTGCCTTTGAAGTCTGCGTGACGACGGACTTTACCGTCTCTACACACGCAGCACTAAATACCATACTGACTCGATTGAGCAGTGACTTGATTAATCAACGCTTGTATTGGATTAGCTTAACTTCGTTGAGTTTTCCCTGCAGGGCATTCCAGGTGGTTTTCCTGTGAACGAATGCTAGAGTCATTATCTCATATTGTCAACAAAACCATGAAAAGAAACAATCGTTGTCTTTGGTTTACAGCTGAATCAGGCGTTGAAAGTTGCGTCGTTCAGCTCACTGAGAAGCGACTTAGCAGACTCTACTGGTGCAGTCATCCCTAAAGTTTCATCCACATACCGCCTATAATGGCCCATGTGGTTTAGGTGTGAATCAAAGCTCGAGTTGCCAATTGCCATAAAATTGATAGACAATACCTGGTCACGCAGTTTTTGCATAGTCACTCCTTTTAACTTTCTATATGCTTGCTACTCGAAAGCAAAAGGCCCATCTTCTGTAGGTAATCTCAGCAACTACTTGACATACCCCACAGGAATTCTCAAACATATTTTTCGTGATATAATTGCACAAGTAGTCTACAGTGTTTTTAAATACGTTGTTGGTGAACATAGGTACTACGTCCATAAACACACGCCTGTGTCGACAACGTTCATGTTTAATACCTAATCATGTAGATAAAGCTTGTAGGTCCCTAACATTTGTCTTAATGGTGCAGGCATGCAAATTATGAATTCTGCTAGAACGTGGCGCAGGCAGTTGCATATAGGACGCATTAGTCCTAATAGTGTGTTAGCCTTGTAGCTATTTGACAGGCCATATACTTCTGTGGTGCACTTACCAGTGCGCTTAAGGGGGTTGTACAGAGTCACTAATAACAAAACGCGCTGAAGCAATAATTTTATTTCGTTGGTCATCCTATTTTTAACTTGGGTTGCCTTGGTTCCTATTTTGATCTGATATTTGGCTTGGCATTTAGACCATCGTACATAAGGTTTACCTAAGCTGACGTATAAATAACAATAACTGTACTCTTGTCCGGATTTCAAACAACACGTCGCCGGTCTTCAGGTCGCATAAGGCGTTAACGTAAAAGGTATCCAGATGAAAGGTTTGGTAAATCGGAGCCACCTTATAATCTTGCGCAATCTCAACATGTTTAGCTTTGTTACTTTTAGCGTCCCTGGGTCGTCTTGTTTAGTTTAGACAGTTGAGCAGTCAGCTTTTTAACTGGGTCTTAACATGGATTCTACAGACCTACTCAGGTTGATCTTTGAAGCTCCTGTCCATTGAAAATGCTTTCAGTGGTTTTCTGCTTAATAGTATTGACTACAACTTGTACGGATGCATCCTTACGGTTACACAACTCACGGTTTCATCACCTGTACTCTCTAATGATCATAAATGTGCCTTATTCTTTCTTGCTTCGTTCCCTGAGCAACGGTTTTGCAAAACTTCGTGGACTTTATGCGGCAAGTCGTTGCCAGTTGGTCAGCAATGATCAGCCATCGTTGATTTGTCACCATTAATTTCGAACCAGTCCTGGTCGTCTCTTTCAAATACGTGCTGGTGAGTCGCTCCTTTTCATGTTGTTAGGGCTTAGTCAATCGAGACGTATAAACTCATAAAACTGTCAAGGATATCCAGCATTGATTTTGCGTTAAATAAAAAATCAATTCAAAGGTGGACTAGGAGAATCCGCTGGTGCTTGGGTTGTTACATACAACCTCTATTGGGACCTCGGTTTACATGAGGTAGACCTCAGTCATTCCGATCTTAAAGTCCGTAAGTAAAGTAAACAATTTTATGGTGTGCTTTGAGTTTCAGTCCAACTCAGGCTATCTACAACTGATAAGTCCCAACCAGGACAAAACCGCGGCCTTGGGGTGCCAGTGTTGGGATGCGCAGCACTATAAAAGTACCAATTCATTTATCCTTCGTAGTAACTTTCAGTTAAGCGTTAATAGTTTACCATAGAGTTTTTAAAGTCGGCTGGAAGCGTTCGTTTTGGAAAAATAAACCACTGTTTTCCAAATTCTGTCAGAATAGGACAGTAAATAGACAAGCACTTCAATATGAAAACATTTTGTGTTATTTGATCACTTACAAACTAATCGCACCTATACCTTACGTGAGGAAAGAGAACAATCATGTTGAAATGATAGAAAAAATAGGTGCGCAGAACCCAAACAATTCCCTGCTAAGTTTGGGTAAATATCATAAAATTCACGTAATTTTAATAGCTAGCGTCTGTTGCGTTTGTGCACTAAGAGTAGGACGGCAACGATTAAAGGACCGAGCTTCGGTAAACTTAAGTTCATAAGCGTAGCCTTTTGGTAGAAAACCGGAAAAGCTGAGCCACTCTCAATGACGACATCTACTATTAGTTGGCTAGAGATGGATGATGACAGCAGTTCACCTGCTGGTCATGTTCTTAGTGCATGTTGTATCATTAACCAAATAAGTTGCTTTGTAATACACAGTCCAAACTGCTTACACGAATGGCAATCTGTTCTGCCAACGTGCTTGCATCCGCAGCTTTAGTCGAACCGGTAAACGCAAAAGTTACGTTGGAGATCGGACGAGTGGGTTAGATTGGAGGTAGTGATAGCTTTGTGATTGTGCAGATAAGACAGAGTTTGGCACATTAAAGATACGACCAAGAGCTGTCTGCCCGTTTCATAATATTAGGCGTCACCACGATACCCTATAAGGGTACCTGTTAATAAACGGGCAGTGAGTGCACAGTTATGCTTTTCTTGTGGACATGCATAACATGATACACGTCTTTAGATCGACATTGTTCATTGTTGCTTGTGTGATGAAGCGAAATAGAGTAAACCTATTTTGTGCTGTATATACTGCGGGCTCAATCAACTAGAGTGTCGACTAAGCACTATTTGAAATTTACCGGTGATATACACCGCCTGAACTATATAACACAAGTGCTGACGTCAAGCGTGGCTCCGCTCTTACGGATTTCTACCAAAATAAAAGGTTTAGATGCTGAGGACTGCCAAAACTGTGTCCATTAGTCGTTTCTGTCCTACTTTTTGTGTACAAAAGCAACTGTCAGTGGCCCTCAGGTTACTGCGGAGTACATGACATTTACTAGAGCTCAATCCTCTATTCCTTTATTTATGCCTGCCTATTTATCTGACCATTACAAAACAAGTAGTTTCCTTCCTTAATAATATAGATAAGTAGTTAGTTTGCAAGTGACCAGCTATTACGAAATGGTGCCTTGTTGCATTGGTGGTCTTCTTTTTGTCTTTGTATGACGTATATTGCTTACTCCAGGCTTGTTACACTTTTATCTCTAATATACCAAGTCTGAAAAATGCTTAGTTCCTAAGTTTTAGTAAAACTACTTTTAATTAGACAGCTTTTATGCCCACGTAGTTTCTACACGTTTGCTGCTTGGTTCGACAGGCATATTAACGTAGACCGTTCAGCGTGTCCAAAACAGTAACTTGCCTCTCCAGTTACATTTTACGGTTCGTAAATTATTTAGCCCTTCATTTGCATGGGTGCAACAAATTGGCCACGTCTACTGCAGGATAATTAAAAAGGACACAGTCACTTCCACTAGTTGTAGACCTATAAGCTATTTATTACGTGGTACCGAATATGTGCATGACGAACGGATCACCTAACTTTACCTGCTGATGCATAAAGACGAATGTCTGGTTGGAGCGATGACTTTCCTGTTTTATTTGATAATGCCATGTCTTGTGGAATAGTTAGAGGTTTGAACATACGTCGGATGAAACAGTAAACAAAACATCCGCAAGCAATTCTGCAACTCACGCCTGTAAAGGCATGCTGATATGGGTGCAAAGTCGTACAGTAACTTTGTAATAGGCTGAACGGTTATATTCGTGTGCCGTTTAGATATTACTATGGAAAGTAAACATGCGGAACCTATGGATACAATGGACCTTTTGGCTTGTTAAATGGGCCAGAAGCTACCGTCTATAGTATAATGTTGAGGAAAACATCATTATTCCCAATCATTGAGCCCTTAATCTTTAGAAGATTGAGTCAAATCACCGGCACGTCTCGGTAAACTACGAAAGAAATTAAAGGTCTTAGATGATTGAGCATTGGAGTCAGCCTTATATGCATACCTCAAAATTACTTAAAAATTAGGTTATGTTAATACAGTATGAACTGGAGGGTGATTCAACAAAGAGAGGAATTTCATCGTGGGATACGAAAACAGACCTTACACTGGCATGGGGAAAGTAAGTACAGTGTCCGGTAACGCGTTAAAAAGAAATATTTATAGGACACATTGTACAATCATCCAAGGTAACTAAATGACACAAAACTTTCTATGTTCAGCCCCCTAGTAAGGATGCATTGCTTTACGTAAATGTGATGCCGGATAAGTAAAATGGATTGCTAAGTTGCTGAGTGAATTTCGATCCATGGTAAACAGTAGGAGTGCTATACTGGAGAAGGTATGGACGAGCTTATGACCGTAGCAATAAGCCAGGTTTCTGCTCATGATTACTAAAATACAAGTACTGTCTAATTCAATTCTTTGGGTTAGCAAAATTATTTTTATATTGTGCTATTTCTGGTGAGCGGCTCAATACGATGGACAAACTTTCAAGTAAACTTCCGCCTGCGTTGTGAGTGCGGAGGCTTTCATTTTTCGAGAAGTGCTGTTAGTTGGAAGCCATGGTGGCTGAAACCCATCAGGTTACGTTATTTTTCTATCATCTTAACTTTCGGCGAGGGGAATAATAGAGAAAATGCAGACGAAATACGCGCATCCAAATACAAAAAGGAATACTAAAGTCCCTTGGCAGCAGTGGAACCCAAACAGCTGTTTAAAGCTTATTTGCTCTGTATACCGTTTACATGTATTGATATTTGGAATATAAAGAGTATTATTCGAGCATGAATAAGATGGAGCATATACACGAGGCAGAATGCGAGTGAAAGTATGCGCAGCACAAGTGCTGGTAAAAGTGCAGTAGCAAAGAATACCTAGGGTAATGAAAAGTGATCGACACATGTATATGGCGAATGGGGCTACGTGGCGTATAAAAGCTGTGTGGCGCCGCAATTTCTGATAAAGAAACGATAGGACTAATGAGAGGCGGCAAGGTTCAAAGTAAAAAGAAGCCGTTGAGAAAATGTGATGGAGATGGGTGCCATAACTATAACAAATAAATGGAGCATGGAGCTGCAATCCGGAAGCGCCTAAGTCTTCATTCCATTAAGAAGCAGGTTGTGCAGTAGTTGTGCAGCGCCGTACAGTTGCTACTCAAGATGAACTTACGGAATTGCGCTGATGACTTATACAAACCAAATAAGTGGTAAGACAAGCCGCTTATAAAGCTTTAAATGAAGCTGTCGTTATTGAGGACCTAAGCAACGGAAGTTCGAATTGTAAGGGTTACTTAAAGAAAATCAGAAGCATAGAAGCACGCAGGAATAATATTGACTCCTTCAACCATTACGAGTAAGATACCTAATTTAATTAACGGTCAATTAAGCAGTGGAAGTATTATATGCTTACACGCATGACAGGTAAAGATGAGCAGAAAACGGTGCAAACCGACTAGGCAGGAGATGTATACAGAGTTGTGAAAAGTCGAAGTTGAGTCTTTACACTTAAACAGGAGTAAGTTCCTGGGATTCGTGATCAGTGAACGCGGACGACATCCCGACCCCGAGAACTTTGAGCTGATAGACAGATTGCCCACACCAATGGATGTCACAACTCTGAGATCGTTCCTCGGAACGGTGAGTCACTATGGCCAATTTTTTCCAGCGATGCATCGCTTGCGTCAACCTTTGAATCATTGGCTGACGAAAGATGTCGAATGGAACTGGTCCCGGCAGTGTCAACAAGCATTCGAAAAATTGAAATCGCTAATAAAATCAGATATGTTGCTCACCCATTACAATCCTAATCTGGAGAGCATTCTAACAACAGACGCTTCCAGCTATGTAATCGGTGCAGTCATTTCACACCGCTTTCCAGATGGTTCAGAAAAGGCCGTTGCGCATGCGGCACGAGCCCTGACGCCTTCTGAGAAGAACTACAGCCAAATTGAGAAGGAAGCCCTCGCTATTGTTTTTGCTGTTCAGAAATTTCCCAAAATGAATTACGGTCGGCGTTTCACACTAGTGACCGAACACAAACCGCTACTCGCCATTTTTGGATCCAAAAAGGGTATTCCGGCATATACAGCCAGTCGCCTTCAAAGGTGGGCCACTTTGCTCTTGGGATACGAATTCAACATGAGGTACTCGTCAACTGACTCCGTTGGGCAAGCGGACGCTCGGTCTAGATTAATCGATACTAGTCGACATGAGCCGGAGGATGCCGTCATTGCTTCAATCACAACCGACACGTATATCAGCCACAAGATACAGGATGCCGTGAGTAGTTTACCACTAACTGCAAGAACGGTTCAGGCAGCCACAAGTCGGGACGCATTGCTACAGAAAGTCTTGACTTATACAAGACGAGGTTGGCCAAAGCAGTGTCCTGACAAATCGCTTGCACAGTTTTTTACACGACGTGATGCTCTGTCTGAAGTCGATGTCTGTCTCTTTTTCGCAGATCGCCTTGTCATTCCCGAAGTACTCAGGCAACGAGTTCGGAGGCAATTGCATAAAGGTCCCCCAGGAATCGCCCGAATGAAAGCACTCGCGCGCAGTTACGTGTTTTGGCCCTCAATGGATAGCCAAATAGAAGACATTGGACGATCCTGTTCTAAATGCTGCAGTGTTTCCAAGTCACCAGTGCGCACAACATTACAATCGTGGCCGCGTCCCGAATCACCCTGGTCGCGAATACATGTAAACTTTGTGGGTCCAGTTGAGGAAACTTTCTTTCTCGTCATTGTCGATGCATACAGTAAGTGGCCTGAAGTTATTGTGATGCAAAATACGTCATCAAACAGTACAATTCTTGCACTGAAGCGTGTTCTCAGTCAGTATGGGCTGCCACAAACGATCGTATCAGACAATTTATCCCAGTTCACTTCCTATCAATTCGCTGACTTTTGTGCACAAAATGGAATCCAGCATATGAGGACTGCACCGTATCATCCCCAATCCAATGGCCAAGCAGAAAGGTATGTTGATGCCCTGAAACGTGCTTGTTAAAATCGAAGGGGGAGGGACCCTGGATGAAACGCTGGAAAATTTTCTGCTAAATTATCGTGTTATTCCGAATCCCAATGCACCAGATGGAAAGTCACCCGCTGAAGCCCTCATGGGTCGAAGACTGAGAACGACGCTAGATTTGATGACTCCAAAACGCCCACCATTCGAATACACTGATGGAAGCTCAATACAACAAGCTACATGGAGCACGGCACGGGAACTTTAGAATTGGTGACGCAGTGTTCGCTGCCTCTTATCAAGGGCGTCAAATCAGTTGGATACCAGGTCAAGTAGTAGGACGACGCGGAAAAGTAACGTAGGATGTTCGTGTTGGCAGACAGCTATGGGTTCGCCATGCGAACCAACTACGACCGCGGAATACAAGGATACAAGAGGCGAGCCATTCCGAAGGAGTTGCGTTCAATGAATTGTTGTACACTTCGCAGCCAATCACCTCGATTAGACAGGATACACTACCAATGGAACGAGCTGAAAATGAAAAACAACTAAGGTCAACACGGAGAAGAAGATGCGTGCAGCCCATGCAAGTAGACCCCCGAAGGAAGACATATACCAATACCGGCTCAACCATTTCAACAAGGGGGAGGTGTTAGGTCTCGAACGGCCTGCTCCAAGGAAAATCGCGTTGTCTGAAAATCAAGTCTAGTTGGCGCCACTGGTTCAGGCCAAATCTTGTAACTTGGCTGGAAAAACAGAATTTCACACAGACCAAAGTCAAGTGCGCACAGAAATGAAAAAATTGACTTGTTCGGAAAGGTAATTGCGCGATTTCCCACAAGGAACCGTGTGCCTTGCATTGGAACAGTGTTAGTTGCAAGCAGACTAGCGTTTTTCCATGTTTTAGGACATCTGTTACTACCGCTTGTCACATATCCCTCACACGACCCGTGGTTCTTTGAGATCGATAAATTCAAATTAGCCCTCAGCCGTGATTGGAACTGGACTTAGAGTGTTTTCATACCCATGCCGGCCAGTGTAGTGTTCTGCAAATATACCTTCTGTCCGGTGCGTGTCTTTTTGAGCCGTGGGGCGCAATCTAAGAAGTCGAACGCCTGGGGACGCAACCTGGGGCGTCGCTTTTTATGTAAGCTGCAAACTTGACGTTTTGAAGACGTCCTTATTTCAGTCAGCAGACAAAATTGTTGAAGCCCTGTCGGCGGTTATCAGCACATCCTCTTCTCAGGTTACAGTCGTAATTGTGTATGGAAGCCCTGGGAGAGTTTCTAAATAGGTACTTCACTTCATTCACTCCAAGTCCGCAAACAAATGTTTGGTGATGGGCTACTTCAACCTCCCAGAGGTTTGCTGCGCAAATCTTTCCTGCAACTCAGCGTCAGGCACATTGGGCCCTGATCTGCTTGAGCTTACGCTGCAAGTATCTTTGCATCAGTTTATTGACCTCCCCACTAAGTACATGGACGCCTAACTATCGTCTGTCTTAGATTTTGCATTCGCTGTCACTGGATTTTCTTGGGGATATTACTTACGGACCTTCACCGGGTTCCAGTGATCATGTTTGTTTGCTCTTCAGTTGTACTCTGTCTAGACGCTACTAGAGTACTCTTGAGTCACGCCCAAACATATGGCACGCAGACTATCAATTAATTAGAGCCAAGGCTTCGGGTTTGCATTGTGAAATCTCAGGCGACGATACCGTCCAGGTTGCCTGAGATAAATATAAGCCCTACCTTACAAAGTTCTCTGCTCCCTTCATCCCAGTCAGAAGGAGAAAGGAGACCCGAGCACAGTCGCTCTGGATAGATCCCACTGGCAGGCATCTGCTTACAAAGAGGTGTAAATGTTGGCGAACTTACCACGATGCTCCGTCCACCTAAACAGATGACAGGTACCGTAAGGCTAGAAATAGGTGCAAGCAACACTTAAGGGATGCTCGAATGAATTTCGAGAAGGAGTTAGCGGACGAAGCTTCAGAGAATCCAAAAGGATTCTTCGATTATGTCAAAAGGCGCTGCGGTTCGAACATGTCAATCCCAGCATGGATGGGTGATGACGGTACTCATGCGCATACACACTATGACAACGCCTGTGTACTTAGTGGGCAATATGCGGCAGCGTTTGTAATGGAAACCTCTTTGACAGGCGTTGCCCTGTTTTGTAAGATCCCAGTTCGTTCTGGACTATCTGAATTTTATTGTAGCGGAGACGGAAGTTCGTAGGCTGTTACAAGGGCTGAACCCTTCTAAGGCCTCTGGGTCTGATTTAATTCACCCAAAACTGTTGCATGAATTGGTTGCGGAATGAAGTGGACCTCTGGCTACGGTGTTTTAGAAATCGTTTGACAGCTGTGCATTATCTTCCGGATGGAAGGAAGCTGTCATCTGTCCCATCTTCAAACATGGGGACAGGAGTCTGCCTGCAAATTACAGGCCAGTTAGTCTGACTAGTGTAGTAGTCAAAGTCCTCGAAAAACTGTTGCCAGATTCATTAGAGAGTCGTCTGAGTAGATGTAAGCTACTTAGCGATGTACAACACGGACTGCGGAAGTGATTTTCTTGTCTGCATTATCAATTGGTGGCTCGGGAAAGCTGGGCTGATGCTGTGGATAACGGCCATGCACTGGACGAGCTTTTCGTCGCTTTTTCGAAGGTATTTGACAAGGTACCCCATTTGAGTCTCTCGCAAAAGCTGTCCTCCTACGGGGTATCTGGCCGCGCCCTTTATTGAGTGACTGCCTTTTTGGAGGGTAGAGAACAGTGTGTACGTGTAGGCCGGGGACTATCGTTAATCAGTCCGTCCTCCGTGTCGTGCCGCAGGACTCGGTCCTTGGACCTCTGATGTTCTCTATCTATGTGAATGACCTGCCCGCGGAGCTTGAGTTACCATCGCTGATAGTTGCTGATGACCTGAAGCTGTGAAATTGTACATGTTTCTGGGATTTTCGAAGCTATTCAGCGAGCATTGGATAAGCTTTGGGACTGGTCTACTTTATGGTTACTGTCCATAAATCAGGTAAAATGCTCCGTTCTTCGAATTGGTGGGGGTTGTTCTCCTACGAAGTATTTGATCGGTGGGGTTGAACTCTTCCGTGTATCCAGCGAAGTTGATGTAAGCTTTTCAATCCGTCGACAACTGGTAGAAGGCCATAAGCAGAGGTTTCCCCAGTTTGTGGTTAATACGACCTTCGTTCGGAGTCTTCACTTGAGGCAGCTTTACGAGACTCATCTCGGCTTTCGTCTGGCCTCATCTGGAACATTGCGTCTAGGCTGGTCCACCGTCCCGTCCGGGACAAAATGGAGCTACAGAGGGTTTTACGAGTGGCTACTAGGTTAGTCGAAGGATTAGGGGATGGACGTACCCGAGCGTCTACTTAGTTTGGGAATGCATTCAATGCACTACCGAAGGCTTAGAGGAGACCTAAGCCTAACCTACCGTATCTTAACTGGGAAGGTTGGTCCAGGTTTACCTGTCCTATTCACTCCCGCTAGATGGTCTGTTCTACGCGGTCGCTCCTTAAAGCTGGACAAATCGTGGTCCGATCGGATTAGGGCGGAAATCCGGCTTTCACGCTGAACCATGGAACGCTGGAACATGCTTCTGGAAAGTGTTATCGGGGAATCTACGTTTAAGGGGTTTGAGCGGCTACTTGACGCGCTTGGGTGGCAACACCAAACCTTTACATTTTCTTGAGTAACTGGCATCTTCGCACTTACATTTTTCTCCACTTTTCTTCTAGCATTGTTATTATTTTCTTGTTAAGGTGCACTTCCTTATTCTGAACCTTCGATTTCTCTTCCTATCTTTGGCTTACTTCACGTGACTGGCACAGCAGGGACAGCTAAGGCAGGAAACGTGGGCATTATATGGTTGGCCAGGGTGCGATACTGGTGTTCCGTTTTAGATCCATCAATAACTGAGCACTTCATCAATTTCTGGCTCAACGATCCACTCAAAATGGAACATTCACGGGCTTGTCCTATCGTTCCAGTGTCACCTGAACATGAACTTGAATTTTTGCGAAATAGTGACCGGCTGATAGCTTACCGGAACCATGCCTTTCGTTAACGGTAGCTCAGCTGGTTTGCACCTGTCGAATGTTTGCTCTCCTTTTTTATCCAACGTTTTGCGACACAGCTACGTTTTTCCACCTAACTGACATGCTTAATGATGCTTATCACGCTTCGCTTGTACAGAAGATAAGGAGTCAGCAAGACGAAAATGCGCACAGCATGCCGTTCTGTTAGCATAAACGGACATTCTGCTGCAACCGCTAACTTAAGAAACGTACGCAAGGGAACGGCAACATAAACCAAAAGAACATGAAATGCTTGCTTTCATAAAAACACGAAACTTACCGACAGTGTGATGGACATTCGGGAATACGATGTAATGCGTTTACTTCTGCAAATGGCTTTCAACTCGTGGCAAATCGTGGCACCGTTGCAGGCACTCTCAAACAGAGTCCGCTTATTCTTCCTACAAGACTATCAAGAATGTTTGTATCACGTTGGAGCGTCAGCAACGTCAACTATATGAACTATCCTTAGCAGAACAATTCAGAACGACACCCAAAATGCTTTTCTCTTATATGAAAAAGTCACCAAGGCCGGCAATGGCATCCGTACTTTGTGTTCCTTTGAGCATCGAAATTTACTTTACGAAGACGTTGTTAAAGTCAGTCTCTAGTTTCAACGGTGCGCTTCTGTGCTTGCGAAACAACCTCCTGTTACGACACTGTATCCAATTTTTCTTCTGTTGGATCAAGTAGACATGAACATCAATTCTATGGTTAAACTTCTTGGTTTGGATCCGCATTCTTCAACCCGCCCGGATAGGTTGCACCCCATGTTCCTTAGGACTGTGGCGCAATACATCGCCCCACCTATCTGTCAGGTTTTCCATCTTTCCTTTGAAGCTGGGCGTCTTCCGCCGGCTTGGAAAGTGGGCATTGTCAGACCCATATGCAAAAGAGGGAACTAGCAAGATCCAGCCAGTTACCGTCTAACCTACTTAACGTCGATAGTGTGTAAAGTTATGGAGCGGATCTCAAAGCAGGCTCTTCATATCTACCTCGAGGGATTGAATGTCTTTTCTTGTGTACAGCATGGTTTTCGAAGGGTACGCTCATATACCTCGAACTTACTAGTTGCCAAGGAGAAATGGGCGAAGTCGTTAGATTCCGGTAAACCCCTGGGCGTTGTGTTTGTTGATTTTAGCAAAGCTTTCGACAGGTCCCGCACGAACGACTTTTGCTTAAACTCCAAAGAATCAGTATTGCCTGGAACCTTCTCACTTGGATCTCTAACTTTGCGACTGCATAGTGCAGGTACAAGTAAACGAAACATTTTCTGTCCCTGGTCTCATGACTAGTGGAGTCCCACAGAGTTCTGTCCTCGGCCCCGTGCTTTTCAACGTCTTCATCAATGACTCACCGTCCGCACTGCAAGCGGGTTGCCTAATCTACGCCGATGGCCTGAACCTGTGGATGGAGATATCCAGTATGGAAGATGCTGATAGGTTACAATCGACACGACCTGCTACTTGATTTATCAATTAAGTGGCAGTTGCCAATGAATCTTGAGAAATGTTCGGTCCTTCCAGTTGTGGCGTGTGACCCATTTGTAACCTACCATATTAGTGGTTCCTTGCCCAGAAACGCCACTCAAGAGAGGGATCTGGGAGGGATAATTTCGCCTGACCTCGAATCTAATCAAGATAACAAGCAAAAGGCCGCTGTGGCCTACAGGATGTTTCACTCTCTACTTAGAGCATTCTCTCGCATGACCCCGGGGCTGTTCTGACTCCTGTTTACTTCACACGTACACCCGCTATTCGAAACAGGCTACTTGTTGCCTACCTCCTTACGAAATTCGAATGTGCTATGATTGAGAAGTTTCAACTGCGTGGATCCAAATCTGTTCCTGAACTGCGGGACCTGTCCTATCCTTTCCGACTTAAAAAATACTAAACCTCTTTCCCCTGGATGATCGTCGTCATCGCGGAGATTCCATCTTCACTAGAGGTTTTCTTGGAGGAGAGTTGGGGAGGAAATTACAGGACTGCTTTCATCTCAACATAGAGTTCGACAGGATGCCACGGTTTGAAACTGTTCAAACCGGGGAGTCATCGAGTGAGATCCAGCCTGGCTTTATCCACTCGCTTTGTGCAAGACTGGAACCGTCTTTCGGAGTCTATTCTCGATGCCGAGACCGAGGAACGTTTCAAGCATTTGTTGGATTCTCATTTTAGTTTATGGGGCTCCAACTGTTTTCAATGCAGCTTCAGTGTTTCTCTGTGGAATCTTGTTCTACAATGACCCAAGCTATCTCCACAGAGATCGGGAAGTGACGAAGCTGAAAAAGGACCTTCCTTCTGCTCTCTATCACCTAATGATCCAATAGCCAACTTTTAGCCTGGCGTACCATATAACTCGTGGGTAGTGTTTTAGGAGGTGAGGAGGAAGGGGGGAGGTGGGTGAATAAAGTGGAATGAGATGGGAGGTGAGGGGATTGTAGGTTTTTTGTGTGATGGGAGTGGGGTGTTTGGGTAAAGTTGAGTGGGAGAATGGGGGAGGATAGGGGGGGTGAGGATATGGGTTGGGAGGGGTTAATGGGGGATTTGTGAAAGAGAGATGGGGGGGTTAATGTATGTGGAGGGGTATATGGGGAGGGGATTAAGGATAATTAGTGGGGGATGTATGGGATTGGGAGATGGGTATGTTGGTTTAGGTAGAATTGCGGTTGAGGAATAGGGTGTATGAAGGTTGGGAGGCGGGTACGCGCTACTGACGAGCCCCAATAGGACGAAAGGGCCGTCTAGCGCTTTTCTGGATGTGTGGTGACTGTCTGCCTGTCTAGCTGCGAAGAATCTACATAAAACCTAATAAATCCCCCTACTACTTACAAATAATTAGTAGTCGTCTTAGCATCTTACATGCCACTTCGATTGGTGGCGGCTTGCAAAGGAAGTCATTGCTCTGGGGGCCAGCCCTGTCCACTGTACATTCATAACACTTTTTCTAACCAAAGTCCTAAAGATCGCACTGATTAGCCAAAACGAATGCACCTTTGTTGCCGAAGAACAAGGTGAAGATGAGCCGCTATGACAGTACTTCGACAATTAAAGGTGAAGATAGGGTTCAAAAGCCTCGATTTCGATGAAACGCGGATTTCTGATTTTCAAGAACGCCGGTCAGTCTATGGAGAACGAGGCAAGCAAATCAGAAGCAACGGAGAAGAGGCTGATCTTCTAGGACTACCGCATTCCGAACGTGACCTCCCTTGAAAGATTTACAGCTTGTAACTAATGACTTCGTCTAAAATCAAACGAGAACTTTGGTAGGTCCTCGTCGAAATGTTCGACACACATCGCTGCAACTGCCAGTTAGCAAGCAAGGTTAATTCTTTACGGAAGCCTAAAGGTATACCTAACGATGGTGACCGCCCAATGGGTAACGAGTCAAGTTATAATAGAGTGCACTCAAAAAGTGATTGGCTGAAGTATATCGGTAGTGAGCGAATAAAGAGGAATGTGTGTGGTTAATAGCGCAATGGGTATTATAGTCAATAAGTACAATGAACCAAGGGTATGAATTATTCCGAGACCACCGAGCGTTCCTAGGACGTTTCCAACCGTTAGATTACTATAAGATCGCACGAAAATATTATTCTTGCGTGGTTCATGTTTCGACGGGTGTCCGACAGCTGAAAGCCCGAGACATGTTCCGGTATAAATCTAGTTAATGGTCAACCACGGGGGTGCGATACAAGGCTAGTCTCAGCGAACTGTAGTCAACCAGATGATACATAATCGGGAAAATTTGGGGAACGGCCACCGAGGGTGAAAATAAATAAAGGAGATTCGCTCCAAAAGTATCTACAACAGCTTAAGATAGTTGCGTACCTAAGGTAAAATAACAAGCTCTGATATCAAGACGACTGTAGAAGTAGAATGGCAACATCGCAGCATGGAAAAATTTTCATATGACAGGAATCATTACGAACCCCTTCGTAATATATATATATATATATATATATATATATATATATCACTTGAAAGATATACAACTTGCAGCGCTACAACACAGTGAAAAAACACAAAAGATAGGGAATCATAGTCAAATGAGGGGGATTTCGCAGCATGTTCACTAGTGAGTACGGTTCTGGGCCATATCCATCAAGTGACAACTAGTCTTGTAATATCTCCAGTGCGAGTTAGCAATGCCTATGATCGATACACTGACATCGGACCGGTCGAGGCGTTGCACACTCTACACTATTGACCGAAGGAACGATATCTCACCGTTTACACAGAACGATTTGATGAAAAGACATACGGGCTTTGCTGACAAGTGAAGTACTCTCCTCGGTGACGTAGCTACCAAAGATGATACAACTACCAAGGTAAAGGAACCGAACGAGCTTTTCTGGTGGCTGTTCGGCGATAGCCAGAACTAGTGGCGTGTCAGCCTAGCTTTGAAATTGCCAAGCACATACCGTAACGTATTGCACTTCGCGTCAGACAACTGGGCATCGCTTGCATAGCCACTGTGAACCCATATCGCAAGCATACTCAACGTTTGATAGAGCTACTATCCCAAAACAGGCTGCGATGAAACCAGAAATGAGACAACGCTGATGCAAACAAACTGTAGTGGTGAGGGCAAGTGATAGCTTCCCGTATATCTTATCCGGCCTCAGGAACCGCGGCAGAAAGACCATATGGTAGAAAGTTTTTCGAACAAGCCCTTCAACGATGGACTGCAACATAAAATGGCATAATCGACAAAAACGAACGTAATACTATGGTGATACGATTGTAAACAAGACGCTAATGCAACATCTGACGAATGGTAAGTATTCGGATAACGCAGCGCCGACCAGGGCGAAGGTTAGTCTGGATCCCACGAGGAATAGC
This sequence comes from Dicrocoelium dendriticum, assembly GCA_944474145.2. Classification (NCBI taxonomy): domain Eukaryota; kingdom Metazoa; phylum Platyhelminthes; class Trematoda; order Plagiorchiida; family Dicrocoeliidae; genus Dicrocoelium; species Dicrocoelium dendriticum. Next base: position 39,621,165 of record OX104064.1, read on the forward strand.
GAGTCACAGCAGAGTAACATCAGACAATGAAAATAAGGCTAATGCTTTGAAGATTTGCGCACGAAGTGGTTTAATAATTTTCAAAGACATGAGTGATGGAAGAGACCCGCCAGTTTGTAGGTATCAATTCAGTGTCTCAGTGCTGAACAGGTCGGATAGACTAACCACCAGTGTGTCACCGTTTCTCGGCAAAAGTAATGGGTTTTCGGGCCCAGGAGAATTGTTTCGCTTTGACAGAGCGAGCTCACGTGGAAGAACTCTAAAGTGCTATATGACATTAACCTCCCATGTTGGTGCAGATGTTTCAAAAAGTGATGTCACAGTAGGCCTGCCGCACTGCCCCGCAAAATGGTTCGCCTGAAGAAGCAACGCAATTGGAAACCCACGTCAAACATAATCGCTGCGATGACGAATGTGATAAGAGCTTACAACCATAAAGCATTTGACGCCAAGTAAAAGAGCGAACAGGGCAGACAAAAAGTTGTATCAGTGATTGCCGAGAAAAGTGGGACGGAGTAGCGAAATATAGGGAGAACTGAAGCGGCGCACTCAAAGTGCACACCAGCGTCCTCACTGCGGAAGAACTTTACACAAATGTGCGAAAACGATTAAATTACTAGAGAGATAATTAATGGACAGTAATGGAGTACACTCCAGTGAGCACTGAGACTGCTATATGGCATATAGTGCCATATCGGGAATCTCAGTAGTTCAGTGGGAGAAAGTCTACCCAACTACGGTGTTGCTCGGTCGAAGCGACTCAAAGGTAACGGATAGATAAAACGCTACACATAGGATAAAAACGCATTATGACTGAGGGTGTTCGTGTAAACGATGCCAGAAAGTCTGGCCAAAAAGAAGTGTGAGGCGTGATGTCGTGCACATTGAAATAAAAGCTGACGGGAAAAGAGAATGAAAGGCTCAGCAGTACGCCGGTACGCAGTACCGACACCTCGTTACCGCGCAACCATCAACAGTCGCACGTGAACTGATATTGCGATGGTCGTCAGGACCCTACGCATGCTCGAACCCGCGTCCTCAGATTACAAAGCAGGCTTGTGATTTTTAAGGCTAGGGGCTGGCAAAGCTTACTGGAAAGGATGGTAACAAAAAAACGGTAAGATGGTTATCTAATTTGCATCACATTTAGCACCACTCCATAGATGTCAAAGTTCTGGACTGCGACTGCAATGGCGGTGAAGGAGTTGCAACACACATATCAAGCAGCCAATCCGAAAAGCCAAATAACCAAGGAAGTTTTCGCAACTCGTTGTAACGATCTAGGTTGAAGTGAGACGATTATCGTTTAACTAATACTGTAACGAAACGAAGCGGACAAAGAAAAAACTAGGCCATATTAATGGTGGGATCCAATGTGTGCTACAAAGTTGTGTGGATAAAAGGTGTTAAACAAAATCCGCATAAAAAATATCGAGCACTTGCCGATTTTGACGTCGTTCTTGGCTTTACTCAAGTCAGCTTCCGCGCGAGTACGAAAAGTTTTGCTAGCGAAATTGTATTTCCTAGGATTGTACAGAGTGGCTAGAAGGCGCTTTGTTTGTACTTTGCGACCTTGTAGATAAACCTTCATGCGCGGATCAGAGTACAGAATAGATATATAGGCTCTCAAGCTGCGCCGTTCCGGTGGAAGCCTGTAAAGAGGAAATTCGTTTTGCATTGAGTAGTAAGACCGTACGCAGAACGCTCGAATAATGCGGCATAGTCATGTCTTAGCAAAGAGCAAATGACTATTTGAGCTGCCTAAACAACAGCTGGAGTATGGGAAGCAATGTAGACTGCAGTGGGCCAACATCAAAAGGGACACGTGCCCAAAGAATGTTGTGATGCCACGCACAGCCAATTTGGCGAAATGTCGTTTGAAGATAGTTCAACCAGCAATTGGTGCACATGGCCGTTATCTAGTTACCAACGATCATACAATAAAACAAGCTCTAAAAGGTCATGCTCCGAAGGACCATGACTAAAACACAGAACCCACATGAGTTCGGCGTCTGGCTCTACTGATTCTTCATTCTCAGCGCCTGAAGTAAGAATAATGTCTCGCGGATTGGTGAGAATGTCCAACTCAGGTACGCCATGATCAAGCAGCTTCATGTTGTATATGATAACCACAGTACCCGAAGCCTCCTTCAACTTATCGAACTGCGCAAAAAAGTCCTTTAGACAACGAAATGGCGAATATTTCAGTATGAGGTGAATTTCGAGCTCGTGCTAAGAAAGGTGAAAATAAGACATTAGTGGTTAGTTACTTTCTTTTTTTCCTCGTGCGTTTCAGCGATAGGTGTTTTTTCCTGCCCTTTGAAAGAAGGTAACGGAACAACAACCTAAGGAATGTGGACATAAGGTATTCAAACCTCATCCAACTTCTCCTCTTCGTGAAAGCTGCGGGACAGGAACAAGCAGGTATAAATACCGTCCTTTTTTGTGAATAACATCATATCATTTCCGATGCGCATTGAGCCACTACATGCAATCAGGTAAGAATCACAACTCACGATTTTAGGCCATTGCCGTACATACCGATGGCAGTGGTTTCGTCAGACTTTTTCAACGACTTGCCAAAAATGATGACATTTTTAACTTCCTCTGAAACAATAATCCAGTAAATATCTATGATACCTGGAGACATTCCACAGCCATTGTCGGCAAAACAGAGTAAAAAGTTTCCTCGCACAGAACTGTCTTTAACTATATGGAGATCGATTATGAAAAAAATGACACCAACTGGTGTAAATGTCTAGCTCCGTGGCGCCAGCATCACGCGAGTTGTCAATGAGCTCAGCTATCGCCCCAAAAAGGAACTCGTGAGTAGTGCTGTTCAAGTGGGTCTTAAAACGGAGAAGCCAAGATGACTTACGAGTTAGTGTGCAAATAATCGAAGCTCAACTGAGCCCTATTTAATTGTGAATAAGATTCCATGTTATTGCGTCAGCCGAATCAATATAGACAAAGTGAGTGTCTAAATAAGGAAAAGACCGTCCTTTAGGAAGGTTAACTCGCAACAACGCAAGGCAAAAGTAAGCCTGGCGTTGAATTCGCAAGTAGTGAAAACGGGTGGGTTGTAGGAAAATGATAGTGGACTTATTGTTTGCGATCTTTTTCCTTTCATTCAAACCCTGGACCAAAAATATATTGAAATGAAAAGCATTATGACGCCTTAGTTAGAATAGTGAGTATGGTTATAATCAGGATGTATCAATTTTATGCTCAAAGGCGCGCTGCAGTATGAGCGATAGTCAATTAACTTACACCACACGATATTGTAATCGTAAGACAGCCTAGCGCAATATCTTCTGTTAGTAACGATGACAATAATGGTAGGCGTTAACCATGTATGTGGCCTAAATGAGTAGACCAGAAGCGTAGCTTCCAAATTTCAAATTCCAGCAACGCGCGAGATAGACGCAGCCCAAATATAGAATAAACCGGACACAAGCTATCCGCACTTCAACATGGTTAACTAAAACGAAATAAGTTTAGCAACCGCTGCATATTCATCAGAACGCATACACGCCAATGCCGTATTTTTTGTTTCTTACGCTTTCGGATAGCTTATTAGGATGTGTTAATAAATAGTGGAGAAAACATAGTATCTTAGCAAGAAAAATGCGTTTTCCATGACTGCGGAAACGAGCTCGATCATGGTAGCAACGAGACTTTATAATACGAAAATAACTGTCACACAATGATGCCCAGCAACCAATTTTCTGTGTAGCCAAGGTAATGTGAACCATTGGTTATATAACTTACAAGCATGCGCAAGTTCAAGCTTGATTAGGCATTACTAAAGTAAAAGATGACCGTAAGGGTATTCCTTTAATTGCGTCCATATCCAGTGACGTTTTGAGCGCTTATGTTAAAACCGGGATGAACGAAGCAATACCATTGCGTTACATCACGTTTATTCACTCTGCCCTTGGGGCAAGTACTACCAGCGATGTAACATGTATCTAAGGATTAAAAAAGGAGAAATAAAGCTATTTAGCAGATTGTTTTATATCGTAATACAAGCTCTAAATTGTAACTGAGATAGTATGGGCAATAAAGGATGAGAGTTCAAGGAACCGGAAGCGGAGATTAAAAACAAGTGGGATTGTTTATCCAAGAGCATCTAGACGATACTCGTACTTCTTCAACGTTACTTCAATACCCTTTATTAGGTAGTGTATTCCGATGATCTATGACCCCATGTGTCAATCAAAATCAGTACTAATGCGATTGGACCGCGGTTTATGTGGCTTCATCATGCGGTTCCGGAGCTTGGGCATTCGAACGAAGCGGTACAGTCGAAATAGTATAGGCTCGACTAGGTCAGTCAATGCACGATGCGTAAGGAACAACCGTCGCAATTATTATTATAATGTAGCCCTGACCTTTGCGAACATAAGCATCCCAACGGAATGCGCGTGCCGCTGTAATCAGTAGCACTCTTAACTGACATATTATCTCGGAGATAGCATGGAGGACATGCTTGAGTCCAGTGCCACAATTATGGCCAGAAAAGTTTGAAAACTTTATAACAAATTACCTTTGATCTGATTATGATCGATCTGCGGTTCATCAGGAACATTCAAAACCCTCGTCAGTAGCGTCGTCCAATTTTGGACGCATTTAAATGCTGATGGAAACTAAATGACAAATTCAACTTGTGCCCTCCGCTGTATTGCCTTTTCTCCAATTATAATGCGTGTTGAACGCATGCATGAGCCTCTAATCAGGACGGAACACTGCGAAGGTTTATTGGCAAATGCCACATAGCTGACCTCGCACGAAGCTGTGCAAGAGCGGCATATATCGCCAACCTACGAGCACAACCGCTCACTGTACTATAAATAAGTAAAACGATCCGAACACAGAAAATGTTAGCTTGAGCTTTTTAGGGAATGCGTTAACATACCATGCAGACTATAGCGGTTCGGTTACTACTTTCTGTGGAACACCGCCCAGTGCTGCGTTGCGGAATGAGAGTGCGGAGCCCGCATGAGCGTAATTCCTCCACTGTTGAAGCCCGACAACCTATTACAAGGATTGGCCATAACCGCAGTAAAATAGTACTCTAATCCGAAGGCGACAACGTTGTATAGTGTTAGTGTTTTGGCAAATATACTTAGCAGATCATCAACCCCTGCATTAACTCGCAACCTTCCGATAAGTTCACGTGATTATCTTGGCTGCCAGCGCGTGTGTGCGGATTGCTTAGGCTCAAACATATTTTCTGTAGCAGTATGACCATTTCAAATTTGTGCTACTTATTGGCGTGCAGTGTCTGACAATTCAGTAATGCTTGTAAAATTAAGATAAAGCATTGCGAGACCTGGCCCAAAAGTTTCGATACTAACTAATTTTAAGTAGTTATTTAATTCCATAGCCTGAGCATAAGGTTCTTAGGCCACTAGGAAGTTAGTAACATATGAACATTTTTGGAACCCCTACTGAGGTGGGTTAAGAAAGCCACACTTTAACTGCTCTTTTCGTAAGTATTCTTTTCATTTCCAGACGATTATTTTGACACGCCATCACATTAAAATGATATTAACTTGTTCCACAAAAAGCAAAACAACAAATTCGGAAATGTTCAATACTATCAAACAGCCGATAAATAACAACTGGTCCTGTTTACGACAAGCTTTGACTTAACTACAAAGAACTTCAACCGAATTTAAATTTGATCTTAAATATAAGAAGTGGAGTTTATCAACAAATCGAATTACGAGATTCAGACGGCAAACCTCAATCGAGGTAAATTGCAAATAAAGGACTAGGTTTAAAAAATCAGCTAAAGTAGTCAATGCAACCTGCTTACTACCTATTTTTTAGATCCAATGTCACAATTCGTAAACCAAGCCAGCTGCCAGCCCTTAACCTGTAAAAGCTATCGCTAGCAAGTACCGCCCAGCCTCTCAGCCGAGCAGAGTCGATAAGTTTGTGTGTATCGAGCTAAACAAACGAGAAATGACAACACAGCTGAAATCACCAAATATGTAAAAGTCTTTACACCCACGCAAAAAACAACCAGTGCGGTGGCCACAGCGAATTGTAGTCTGGAGGTAACGAAGCGGTGTCTAGCACAATCGTGTTTAACTTGCCCGATGAATTTTCAAATACGTATTTCAAGTGAGCTATCTTCGACGTTACTGGTAACTAACCTATTTCGATAGGGGTTGAACGACTGAGCATAGAAATCCACTACCTTGCAGCTTCAATTAATTCGATTGATAACGAAGAAATAAATGTGCGAACCGCACTGGTGAAGATCTGTGCATTAAACCATCATAAAGCAATTATGCCTTGGGCCAGTGAGGCCAAACCGAGGTGGCGGCCAACCTTATGTATGGATTATGAAGCAGTATGGCAAACACATTAACGATCGCAAAGAGCCTCGTATATGCCCAACCCACTGATGACAGGCCCATCGACACCTACACAATGTCGTACTTGAAACAGAGGTGGCGCCTAGAGAAAAACTACCCCGCACAAGAACGATGTCGGAAAGCTAGCCAGAAATATCCATGCAACACCCACCCAGAAGCGACACAATTTAGGGGCTCCGTTTAATTGGGCCTCCGGATTGCGAAATGGGACGTACAGCACAATGAGAGTTAAGCTTCCAGACACCAGCACGTTGGACGCAGTTACACAAGCTACCATGCCTGCTAACGGGTTAGCAGCCCATTCGGTGAGGGTTGGAAGGCTTAATAATGATTTATTAATTACCCAGCCCCAATCAAATTTTGTGTTAAAGTTGAAGCGGGTGTGAATAAAACTGATATTAACTGCGTACAAGTGGGCAGAGTAGCCGTGACTGAGTAGCTATAGCCCAAACCGCCAGCGCACTATGTCCTGAAACCTGCCCTTATTAATGAGAAAACCCCCAAATATGATCAAATTGTTAATTGTGAACCTGTAGTTAGCTCTTCATACGAACACGTCCGCAACATGGCACAACACATCTGTGTCCGACGCGGTGTCGCACTAACCAGTGCAAAGAATCCATCACAGAGAAAGGTTGATGGGAACGCTCGAGGTATTGCACATCTCGCCGGTACATCACCTACCCCTCCCTGCCGTGGAGATGAACGGAAAGTACCATGGATTTGCACACCATTAGCTTTGCGCAAACAATAAGATGATTATAGTGCCACGATCGACACTCTAACTTCCTGACTGCCGCCGCTGCCTTCAAAAACGCGGCTACGAAGCTAACAGTTTAGCTGCTGTCAGTCTACATCACACTTCCAAGTAGAAAAGCGGGAGGTGTTTTCCAATTATTTAGCACTAAGGCTCGTTCGCGGCACCATTTTAGATTGCACCACCGGTGAAGGCTGAAAGAGACAGTTTTGCTTCTGTTGGTGGTGAGCCCGAATTTGGCCGCTGTAGAAACCAGGGCACTAGTCATGTGCTGCAGCTCATCTGCGCCGCGTGAAAACAACGCACAGCCGTCAGCAAACAGCAACATATATAATGTTGTCTTACAGAATAAAGTTCTCGCATCGAATCGACGGGTGTTCAGCGACCCACCATCAATACGGTGCCCCACACGAGCGCCCTAAGAACAAGCCGTATCAAAAGCACAATACAGCATTGCTTGAAGATATATATTAAACAAGGCAGGAGCTGACACAGCCATGCTTCACACCAGAGTTACCTGCAAAGTCATTGTTACCCTACGTAGCAAAACACCATTGAAAATTCTATTTTAATCTCGCTGCATTGATCGCATATTCCTCCTACTTTTGTTACCTGTTTGGCCCTGGCTTCCCTCTCCTCCTAGGCAACACCTACCTACGGTCCTATAACGACTTATGTTTCACACTGTAACTCCGCACTTTTGTGAGTAAGACCGAAAGTGTTTGGCTATGAAGCCTACCTTCAGCCTTATCTCGTCCTACTTCTTCACTTTTCTTTTTGTCCCTGGGTTTCCTCTCCACTTATGGACCACCTACCTCTGATGCTCCACCGACTCATCTTCAACAATGTAGCTCAGCACTTTTGTGCGTTGGGCCTCAAGTATCTTGTAATGCTGGAAGACCATCCTTAGTCTTGTCCTAATTCTTCACATATCTATTTGCTCTGCAGCATTCCGTTTTACAAACCACCAGGCTCCGATGCTCCACCACATTACCCTCCACACTATAGTGCCGCAATTTTGTGCGTAGAACCTCAAGTAACAGACTAAGTTGCCCAAGTATATCCTTAACGCTAAGCTGGCATCGTCAGTGCTTATAATTTTCACCCTTGAATATTCTCTTTTAATCCCGTGTCCAGCTATAGCATAGTCCAACTAATTTTCTTACATGTTTGGTTCTGGCTTCCCTCTCCCCTAGGCAACACCTATCTACGATCCTACAACGACTTATCTTTCACCCTGTAACTCCGCACTTTTGCTTAGGACCGTAAGTGTCTAGCTATGATGCCTACCTATAAACTTAACTCGTCCTACTTCTTCACTTGTCTCTTCGGATCTGGCTTTCCTCTCCACTTATGGACCACCTACCTCTGATGCTCCACCTACTCCTCTTCCGCACTGTAGCTCCGTACTGTTGAGCGCAAGAGCTCAAGTAGCAGGCTATGTTTCCCAGTTATAGCCTTATCGTTAAGCTGACATCGTTATCTCTTTTAAGTGTTACCCTATGAACCAAAACACCACTAAGTGGTTCTCTTTTAATCCCACTTCCATCTATCGCATATCCTTAGTACTTCCCTTACCTGTTTCTCTTTGGCCTTTCTCTCCTTCTAGGCATCATCTATCTACGTTCCTGCAAAGACTTTGCTTTCACACTGTAGCTCCGCACTTTCACAGTTAACTCAACTGCTTTGCTGGCACCATCGCGGTTCCATTGCTGCAGCTTTTGGTCTAATTACTCACCGCTCCAATGAGATAGGCCTTCTTTCACAACCGTGTACTGTACCTTCTTTCCTTTGATGCACTGCTCCACATCTCATGACACCTAGTTTCTTAACACGGATTTTCTATTTTCATCTCCAATATTAGAAGGCACTTACAAACAGCTGACGCCATAGTTTATAGATACACATATAAAATGAGGTATAATGTTTAACAATGTTCGAGGTCGCCAGCTCTCTTTACTTCTTTCTTTACGCTCGAAGTCCTTCCTCTCTGTAACCTCTTCTTCATTGTCCCCCCGCGAGGCCTGCATAGAAGTTGCTGAATAAACGTACCTTAAGCGTACTACCTATGAATACGACCTATAGACCTACATGGACAGCGAATGCCACCACTTCGGGCATTCTGTCCCCTTGATATGCAGCAGCTAGCGGTTTGAACGACTGCCTTCAAAGCATTTTCACTTTCGGAACATCACCTTAAGAAAGCCTCATCTACCGGCAAGTGTTCAAGTTACTTGAGATGTCATGCCCGTGTGTTCCGTCCACCTCGCCAGTAGATTATTTATGGTACCATATCTTTCATTTGCTTGGCGTCCGTATCCGATGTATACGGTACTCACTTCGCCAGTGTGGTCTACCATCAAGTCTAGGCGTCTGGATGCTTATCTATTATGGAAGCTTTCTGAGCCTTACCTTCCACTGGTTTGAACAATTGGGTTCAAATCATTATTACCTCCAGAACATCACCTAAACAGCTTTATCCCCCTGCAAATGATCAACATACTTGCGATGCCACGGCGTTATGCTCCCTCCACCTCGCCAGCGGATAATTTCTCCTGAAAGCCTGTTGATCCGTATCCTCTATGGGTCTGAACAATTTGGAGCAAATCCTTATGACTCTCGGCACATCTGAAAAAAACTTCATCTCCGTGCAAGTGTTCAACGTACTTGCGATTCCATGGCGTTATGCTCCGTCCACTTAGCCAGTGGATTAATTCTTCCTGGTATCAGAATCCTCATCTAATTGGCGCCATTATACATTGGATACTTCCCCCACCTCTTCAGTGTGTATGAACATTTTATACCTTCCGGACGTATGTTTTCTGTGGTCTATACTACTGCACTTGGCCAGACCTGATTTCAAAGACCCCTGCAAGCTCCTCGACCGTCGAAACGTCCTCTCCATGTAAGCGTCCCACTTAGGTGCGATGGTTATTTCCCGTGGACCTACCGGCGACACACTTGGCCCGTGGGTTATTTGCTCAGACAAAGCTACTGCTTATGATTTGCGTTTTATACTCACATGAATAACGCAGCACCGCAATTTACACAACTTATCTCAGAACAGGACCGCTGTCCACAACCGTTCCTGATGAATCCTGCCTAAGCCTCCGCTGAGCCAACGGGACATCGGGTATCCCGTGACTGCGTTAGCCCTTCGGAAAATCGGTCCTACAAAAGCATTACAAGTCTCTCAAGGTTATATACATTGTGGTCAACGGCAGCATTCCAGGATGTGGTGGGTTATCGCTTGGCAAACATTTTCCTTATAAAAAGCCACAAATGTCTGCTTAACGACACTGCGACGTGGCGGATGTGACTCGCCACCGAAATAAAGTCACTGCCCACTGCTTCACACGAAGAATGATCTCAATATCCAATATTTACGAGCAGTATATCTCAAACAGTATCAGACACTTACGCCTACGGAAAATCGGAGGTCAATCTCCGGAACCATTCGAACCCCCACCCAGCTTTTCCATAACAGAAACACTTAGTGATCGTACGGCTCTTCGGCGCCACTTTCTCTTTGGCACAAACGATCAAGCCTTTCATCCCTGCATCCTTCCTGTGCAAAATCATGTGCAAGTTTCAATCCACGTATCTTGCCAACAAGTATTTCTGTCGTGTAGTATACAAACGCTTTGAGTGTTTCCATGGCTCTGTTAAACACTTGATCACCTCTGTACTGGCGTGTCTAGTTTCGTGTGGAATATAATTATTTATTTAGTCATTTATGTTTCTCCACCCAGGTGCACCCTCGCTCGCGTACCACTGTGCAGACATTCAGTTAAACTTACCTAACACCAGCCACAATGCCTCGAGGCATCAAATGTTTCGGTGAAATGGATAAAATGCGCGTACAAGGGCTGGAGTCGTTCTTCATATTTCTGTTACAACTGATGAGCTAAAACCACCTTCCCTGTGATGTTGCGCCCCGAACGGAACCTACAGTGCTCCTCTGTCACGTTTGGTTCTACAACCTGACCGACGAGGCAGTTGATCAGGATTCCGGCAAACTACTTGCCTACACAACAGCAAGTTTATGTCACGATAAGTAGCGTCACATTGGTTGCTCCTTTGGCCCTTGTACAGTGATAGTGCAAGGGCATCCTTCAGCGCAGTTTGCACCCCTTTCTCAATGCACACGCGTTGCACCAAGTACTGAAGCGCAGTCACCAACGCGAGTCCGCCGTTTATCGAGATCCTGATGACACCGGCACACTTTCCGTTTCGCAAGTGAGCAAGTGCTCTCTGCATCTCATCTAGTGTGGGCTTGTCCGCCAGACTCGCCTTCACATCGTACTACTTGAAGCCGTTCAATGTAGGCCAGCAGATCCTTGAACGGTTATTCAAGTGGCAATCAAAGTGTCTTTCCAGAGCCGCATTATATCTGCAGTCTGTGTGAAGTCAACACCTGAACTGCCATCCGCCAGCGTCCTTAGCGGTTCTAGCCTCGGTCCATACACTGCATTCAAGGAGTCACTGCATTCCTTGCGTTGGCAACGTTCGGCGTCGCATTTTATCTGCGTCGCCTTACCCGCCCACCAGAAATTGTTCAGGCAACGGAGCCCTCGTGTCAAATGTCATCCAAATCTGCCAAGCTTTCTTTTCTTTCCCAAGTCACTGGGGTCTGCGACGTGTGAAGCAAATGCTGCATACTTCTCCGACACAAATGCGGCAACCGTCGAACTTTTATCAGCAAACCAATCAGCCCACCTACAGCTCGCGCGCCCGATGGTAGCCTCCGCAGCAGCTGTCACCTGGCAGCAAATAAGATGCCACAGTGTGGCAATATCCATGGCATACCGCGCCAATTCTATTGCGACTCTTGCAGTGCGTCGCTCAGGGCGCTCGCTTGAATTCCGCTCCAGTAGTGTGCACACAATCCAGCGCTTGATGCCGTCAGCTTTGCGCGCAAGCCTGCTATTGCCTCGGTATTCAACTGCACACGTGGTGGCGGTTGTGCTTTAGAGTTTTGCATGAGAGACTCCGCCCGAAGCATTTGGCTGGATAGCATGGTAGTGGAAACTAGATCCAGCTTAAAAGGATGTTTGCACAGACAGGTTGGTATGTGCTTGTCGACCGTCACAAGCACTACTTGAGGTACTGGAACGATTCCTGTTTGCTTTCCGACCGTAGTAGGATACACCTGCGCCTCGGACAGACGTTGGTTGGTTTTGGCGGGTTTGCAACAATTTGACCCACCAGATGTCTGGTTTGAGGCGAGCAGTAGCGAGCCATTGAACACCCGGAGGTGTCCTCCCACCGTCAGCGCCAGTTCTCGGCTTTCTTGCTTTATGCCAATCGAGCTGTGAGCTTATAACCCGTACACCTGTTGTCCCCCATAAATAAATAAATAAATAAATAACATTTTTATTCTCGACAATGCGAGGCACACCTTTACAGGCATGATCAAGTTTAGCTAACATAGTGTGATCACAAATGTACAAAAAGTACATGTTTGCATAACAGTGTATGTAAGTGTACGGGTGTATACAAGCAGGTAATTTTGTATGAATGCAGCTTGTGTCTTTGAATATGCCGCAGCATTTTGACTGTTTGTTATCCTTAGGAATGTGAGCCTAAGCGATTGATGTCTGCGGGTTGGATAGCACTTTCCGGATATCTAGCGTGTATGGGTGTATATACGTATGTACTTGTGCATGAATGTAGCCTGTGTCTTTGAATATTCCGCAGCTTTTTTGACTGGTTGTTATCCTCAGGAATGTGAGCATAAGCGATTGATGTCTCTGGGTGGGATAGCACTTTCCGGATATCCACGGGCCAGTGACTTTAGTTTGTGGCGAGTCACATCCGCCACGTCACAGTGTTGTTAAGCAGACATTTGTGGCTTTTTATAGGGAGAACGCTTGCCAGGCGAAAACCCACCACGTCCTGGAACACTGCCGCCGAACTATTTGCCGGAACGGATAAAACCCGAACCACCCAGCTGGCACCACGAGGAGATTGTTCGGCTAGGTTTTACGAGAAAAGGGCCATTGACCAATTCCTAACCTCCGAAGAGGATGGACTAGGATACTCTACGGGCGCTCATACCTGCCAGACGAAGGACTCGGGGCCTCAGCCAAAGCCTTCGCTTAAAGGTACACCCGATAGGCCGCGGGTATGGCACGTGGTCAGTTCAATGGCACATGCGGATTGGTGTCCTGGATCTTAGCAGGGAATTGGGCGTAACCCAACTCCGAGCTAGCGGTCGCCACGAGGAGGCGTCTAGAACATAAGGCCATGGCACAGAAATAGCAGCGGTGGGTAGACCATCTGTCAGGACCAAGCCACCAGTATTCTCAGCACACCATGGGCTCATCCTCTACACGCAGCACACCTACATGCATACCTACCTGCAATCATATATTAACGTGTGACAATCCTATCCCATCATAACTAAAACATAACAACGATATCCACAGAAACTAGGTACAGAATGAGCGATCACGGCAACGAGCGACAAGTTACTGGTTCAAGTACAATGCAACCTAAAGGCAAACACCCACTGGAGGTATAATGGTCACGACCAGGACGAATCCAAACGCATGCAATCTATAACCCATCACAAAGAGGGTGGAATCAGTCTATGGGGGGAAGCCTTGAGGTCGCAAATCCAGACATGGTTTGTCCCAGAGCTAGGACAGACACTGGGCAGGACGCAAGTGAGTCAATCGGTTGTGCACAGAGAGAGAGGGTCGACACGCCAATTAGACGTCTACGAGCAGGGTGAACAAAAATGTTATTAATACAGCATATTTTTACTCTTACCATGATCATCCTTGTGCAGGCGTGCTTGGCGTAATCGTGAATGAAACGTCTATCGTTATATTTATCTTTATATATAGCTCCAAGGATTACTACAGTTTTGCTGCTTGATAACTACCAGCCTGCAAAGTGCAGCGCCTCACAAGAAGCTATCGTTGATTTTGTCTGTTGCTAACAGCTTGCCACAGAAAAATAACATAGCAAATGTACCGTCACTCCTGTAGAATTCCACGGTTTTCGGTGAGTCATTTGTGTGTTCGCAATACGTGCTACTACAACTGCAAACATTTGCCGGTAGAGAATGTACGAAATAGGTAAGAAGACAAGTTGTTGATGCGCGTCTCGTAGGAATCTGTCCAAATAACCATTATAACCTTGTAAACGCAGGGCTTATTTTGTTAGAGACCAATAATATGCCTGCATTACATGTACCATTACAATCAGGGGTTGGTGCGTGTAAAGGACAATTTTGCTCAATTGCCATTGCCGCACACCTGGAGCAACTCCCTACCCAATCTTCCCCATGCCCTTGCTTGTGTTTACAATAACATTCGAAGCCCGTTACCTCTTACACCTGACACCTACTCATGTGCGCCCTTCGTTAACCAGAATATCACCTATTCGCATCAATCTGCCCCATGATTTGTAGTCTACCCTATCGATCATTTTTTGTTCACCCTGCACGTGGACGTCTAATTGGCGTGTCGACCCTCTCTCTCTGTGCACAACCGATTGACTCACTTGCGTTCTGCCCAGTGTCCGTCCTAGCTCTGGGACAAACCATGTCTGGATTTGCGACCTCAAGGCTTTCCCCCATAGACTGATTCCACCCTCTTTGTGATTGGTTATAGACTGCATGCGTCCGGATTCGTCCCGGTCGTGGCCATTATACCTCCAGTGGGTGTTTGCCTTTAGGTTGCATTGTACTTGAACCAGTAACTTGTCGCTCGTTGCCGTGATCGCTCATTCTGTACCTAGTTTCTGTGGATATCGTTGGTATGTTGTAATTATGATATTTTATTCTTGTAACATAGAACACCGTAGTTCAACAACTGTGGCCTTTTTTGCGGTTACCGGTGGGGTTGCCTCAGTTCCGGTTCTTTGGTT
Source organism: Dicrocoelium dendriticum (assembly GCA_944474145.2). Classification (NCBI taxonomy): domain Eukaryota; kingdom Metazoa; phylum Platyhelminthes; class Trematoda; order Plagiorchiida; family Dicrocoeliidae; genus Dicrocoelium; species Dicrocoelium dendriticum. The sequence continues at coordinate 39,636,195 of OX104064.1, forward strand.
GCTCGTTGAATCGATCTTAGACACCGCAGTTTGGTTGGCAACGCGTCGTTCGACTATCCTCTAAGCGTTATTGACGCTTACAGTGTTCAACGTCTCCTGAATTCGGACCAAGTGTTCCTCGAGTTACGGCTGGAAGACATCCTCTTTTACTTGCATAATGAAAACCAGAAGAATGGCTTCCATGCATTGCGAGGAGACATCGAGCGGATCACGGCAAGTTGGTGATTTACCTGTTGTTGATGATCATGTTTCTTGTCCTGGGTCGCACTCTAGTCGTAATGGTAGTCATGTACAGGTTTCCGTTAATGCGCGTAATGCTTTAAAACTTGCTGAGCTTAAGAAAAGACAAGCCGATACTGAGCTAGAATTAGCTAAGTTGCGTTTGGAAATGGAGGAGGAGGTAGTTACTCAGGAACATCTCCCTACTGTAAGTCATGTGCCCAAAGGTGGGGAAGAGCAGATGAGCCGGTTCCTAAAGGACTGTCAGGAGATGGCGCCTCATACAGTAGATCCTGTGTCAAAACCCCAATCTTCTCTGTCAGTTTGTTATCCTTTAGCAGAGCTTCCGAAGGTGGAGTTAGAATATTTTGACGGTGACCCATCGAGCTACTGGAGATTTATCAAGCAGTTTGAATATTTTGTTGAGAACCGCTTGATTGTTAATGGCCAGCGCTTGCTATATCTTGTGTATTATTGCAGAGGGCGCGCCAACGGAGAGATTCGTGAGTGTACAATGCTTCCGCCTGAGCAGGCTTACAATAGAGCTCGTTGTATCCTTCGTGATCTCTTTGGGCAAAATCATGTAGTGGCACGGTCACTGATCGACGGTTTGCTTACAGGTTTGAAACCAATGGCTGATGACTCCGAAGCTTTAGCCCGATTGTCGTTGAAAATGGAAAGCTGTTATGTGGCACTGTCTCAGATGAACTATATGGCCGACCTAGGTTCCATAGCCGCTATTGAGAGGATAGTTCGCTTCTTACCTAGCGCTCTGCAATCTCGATGGGCGAGAGTGGCTGATTCTATCGTTCAGGAAAAGCGGGAAGTCAGATTTTGTGATTTGGCAGCCTTTGTTGCAACGGAGGCTAGGGTTGCACGTAGCAGATTTGGCCAGATAGCGAATGCCAATGTGGCACGAGGTCAGCTTGCTATGCATCCACCTCGATTAGCCGATAAAGGAAAGGGTCGCAACCTTTGTTTCTGCACTACATCAAAGAGGACCAACAGAGTTACATTGCATTATTGTGACGGCGAACATGATGTGGAGTCTTGCACGAAATTTCTAGCCATAGATGTTCCAGGCCGCTGGGAACTGATCATAGCTAAGGCTGCTTGTTACAACTGTCTAGGGTCCGGTCACCGCTCCGCAACTTGTCGAAACCGGAAGTGCTGCAACGTGTTTACTTGTAACGGGCCGTTGTGAGTCCAGCAGCCGAAGTGGGAGGTGCAGGCTTACTGGTGTACGTCCTGTATCCTCCAGCATGGATGGAGTGGGGATAAGCGATCCAGGCTAGAACATGTCTTCAACCATTTGAAAATCCTGGTCAGATTTTCGCGGAGGAGTGTGAAGGACAATTTTGTTCAATTGCCATTGCCACACACCTGGAGCAAATCCCTACCCAATCTTCCCCATGCCCATGCTTGTGTTCACAATAACATTCGAAGCCCGTTACCTCTTACACCTGACACCTACTCATGTGCGCCCTTTGTTAACCAGAATATCGCCTATTGGCATCAATCCGCCCCATGATTTGTAGTCTACCCGATCGATCATTTTTTGTTCACCCTGCAAATAGACGTCTAATTGGCGTATCGACCCTCTCTCTCTGTGCACAACCGATTGACTCACTTGCGTTCTGCCCAGTGTCTGTCCTAGCTCTGGGACAAACCATGTCTGGATTTGCGACCTCAAGGCTTTCCCCATAGACTGATTCCACCCTCTTTGTGATTGGTTATAGACTGCATGCGTCCGGATTCGTCCCGGTCGTGGCCATTATACCTCCAGTGTGTGTTTGCCTTTAGTTGCATTGTACTTGAACCAGTAACTTGTCGCTCGTTACAGTGATCGCTCATTCTGTACCTAGTTTGTGAAGTTAGCGTTGGTATGTTGTAATTATGATATTTTATTCTTGTAACATAGAACACCGTAGTTCAACATCTGTGGCCTCTTTTGCGGTTACCGGTGGGGTTGCCTCAGTTCCGGTTCTTTGGTTGCTCGTTGAATCGATCTTAGACCCCGCAGTTTGGTTGGCAACGCGTTGTCCGACTATCCTCTAAGCGTTATTGACGCTTACAGTGTTCAACGTCTCCTGAATTCTGACCAAGTATTCCTCGAGTTACGGCTGGAAGACATCCTCTTTTAGTTGCATAATGAAAACCAGAAGAATGGCGTCCATGCATTGCGATGAGACATCGAGCGGATCACGGCAAGTTGGTGATTTACCTGTTGTTGATGATTACGTTTCTTGTCTTGGGTCGCACTCTAGTCGTAATGGTAGTCATGTACAGGTTTCCGTTAATGCGCGTAATGCTTTAAAACTTGCTGAGCTTAAGAAAAGACAAGCCGATACTGAGCTAGAATTGGCTAAGTTGCGTTTGGAAATGGAGGAGGAGGTAGTTACTCAGGAACATCTCCCTACTGTAAGTCATGTGCCCAAAGGTGGGGAAGAGCAGATGAGCCGGTTCCTAAAGGACTGTCAGGAGATGGCGCCTCATACAGTAGATCCTGTGTCAAAACCCCAATCTTCTCTGTCAGTTTGTTATCCTTTAGCAGAGCTTCCGAAGGTGGAGTTAGAATATTTTGACGGTGACCCATCGAGCTACTGGAGATTTATCAAGCAGTTTGAATATTTTGTTGAGAACCGCTTGATTGTTAATGGCCAGCGCTTGCTATATCTTGTGTATTATTGCAGAGGGCGCGCCAACGGAGAGATTCGTGAGTGTACAATGCTTCCGCCTGAGCAAGCTTACAATAGAGCTCGTTGTATTCTTCGTGACCTCTTTGGGCAAAATCAAGTAGTGGCACGGTCATTGATCGACGGTTTGCTTACAGGTTTGAAACCTATGGCTGATGACTCCGAAGCTTTATCCTGATTGTCGTTGAAAATGGAAAGTTGTTATGTGGCACTGTCTCAGATGAACTATATAGCCGATCTAGATTCCATAGCCACTATTGGGAGTAGTTTGCGTTTTACCCAGCGCTCTGCAATCGCGATGGGCGAGAGTGGCTGATTCTATAGTTCATGAAAAGTGGGAAGTCAGATTTCGTGATTTGGCAGCTTTTGTTGCAACGGAGGCTAGGGTTATACATAGCAGATTCGGCCAGATAACGAATGCCTGTGCTATGAGGTCAGCTTGCTAGACAGCCGCCTCGATTAGCCGATAAAGGAAAGGGTTGCAGCCTTTGTTTCTACACTACATCAGAGAGAACCAACAGGTTTACTTGCCTTATTTGTGACGGTGCACATGATGTGGAGGCTTGCACGAAATTCTTAGCTATGGATGTTCCAGGCCGCTGGGAACTTATCAGAGCTAAAGCTGGTTGTTACAACTGTCTAGGGTCCGGTCACCACTCCGCAAGTTGTCGAAACTGTAAGGGATGCAGTGTGTCTACGTGTAGAGGCCGGCATCACTCGTCATTGCATCATGACAAAGCCCCTAATCCTTCACGTAATGAATATAGCAGCTGCAATGTTACCTCTACTGCTCCAGGCAGAGTCTCTTTGGACGTTGCGCCTGTGCGTTTGCATGGTCCAGTACGGTCTACTGAAACGTATGCCCTGTTGGATAGTGGATCAGATGTGACTCTAGTTCAAGTGGACCTTCTATTGGAGGTGGGCGTAAAGGTTAGCTGCACCTCTTTAACGATGCAGACCGTGAGTGGCCTCACCTCCATGGAAGCTGGCCTAGCCAATTTTCGCTTGACTGCCCTAAGAGGCCCTGGGTATGTTACATTTGAACGCGCTTATTGTTTGAAGCGATTACCACTACGTCCAGTTGCATGCACTAATGGCCAGTTGGGACGTCACTGGCCGCACTTGTCCGACATCCAGTTCAATGATTTGACTGATACCCGACTTCGGATATTGATAGGAGCTGATGTACCAGAGGCACACTGGCAGCTTGAACGCCGTGCTTGTGGTCTGAAGCGCCCGCTCGCTGCTAGAACACACTTAGGGTGGATATTACTAGGACCCGTGAACATGAGCGCTGAGGGTTGCGTTTCGGTGCATTGTGTGCAAGAGGATGCATCTTCGATGGAGGCACAGCTTAAAATGTTATACGACGGTGGGTTTGAAAGTGCTGGTTCGAGCCACCGTTCCCTTTCGATGGAGGATAAGGCAGCATTAGAAATCGCTGAGAATTCCGTGCGGCTCGTTGAGGGACATTTCGAGGTGGCTCTCCCGTGGAGAAATCGTCAGATGATAGTTCCTAATAACTTTGTGTCTGCTCTTCATAGATTACATTGTTTGAGTCGACGACTGATAAACGACCCGACAATGTGTGAAAGGTACACGGCTGCGTTGGAGACGAGCATTGCAAAGGGCTACGCCGCGCTGGTGCCAAGTGAGCAATTGCAACCTGGCTACACACCGAGATGGTATTTACCGCATCATGCCGTTATTAATCCGAAGAAACCAGAAAAACTAAGAGTGGTCTTCGATTGCGCAGCCAAGCACAAAGGGTTGTCACTCAATGACCAGTTGTTGCAAGGGCCGGACACTACTGCTAACCTCACTGGTATACTGATGAGATTCAGGTCTGAAAGGGTGGCTATTTCCGCAGACATCGAGGACATGTTCATGCAAGTAAAGGTGCCAGCGAAAGATAGAGCTGCACTACGGTTTCTTTGGTGGAAGAACAACGTGATTGGTTCGGAGGTGGTGGAGCACCAGATGACGGCGCATCCATTCGGAGCGACTTCATCTCCATTCTGTAACAACTTTGCTCTGCATCAGACAGCCAAAGAGTGGGGACCCATTATAATGAGAACGTCTCGGCTGCTGTGTGTCGTGACTGTTATGTCGACGAATTTTTGATTGCGCTCCCTACTCCTGTAGAAGCGCGATCGTTTGCAACGCCGATCAGAGTGTTGTTGGGCAGAGGCTGATTCGAGTTATGCGAATGGATTTGCTATAACGATGTGGTTAATGAGGTGCTCCCATCTGCCGAAATTGGGGAGACAGTGAAGCAAATACCTGAGGTACCGGGGTTAGTTAGCCGGACGTTGGGGTTGTCTTGGGACTCCAAGCAGGATGCGTTTCTTTTCTACTTTGAGGTAACCAAAGGTCCAAACAAAAGGAGTAGAATCTTGTCCGTGGTGTCATCTATCTTCAACCCTTTCGGTATAATAGCCAAACTGATCATGCCGGTGAAGCTGTTGCTGCAATAGTTGTGTCGAGATAAGTTGGGCGGGGACGATTTGATTACCGGTGAAAGCGAGGCGGCCTTGCATACCTGGATAACAATGACTAAGGCGCTGGGTTTCCTGAAAATGTCCCGTTGCATTCGTATGGGCGCTGAGAATTGGGACCTGCACAATTTGATATAATTTGCAATGCTTCGAAGACGGGATACGGGGCAGTGGCCTATGCCAGGTTTCGCATTAAGGGCAACAGACGCTGCGCTTTGTTGTACTCGAAGTTAAGAGTGGCTCCTTTGAAGACTGTTTCTATTCCGCGGTTAGAATTAACTGCGGCTGTGCTCGCCACACGTGTATTTGAGGAAGCGACCGAGAGAGCCCAGCTGGAAGTTGAGAACTTCTGGTTCCGGACGGATTTCACAACGGTATTTTATTACATTAATTATACGTCTAAGCGAATTAACACCTTAGTTTCAAAAGGATTATCGGTAATTTATGAGTTGACGGACCCTAGCCAGTGGTAGTATGTCATGTCTAGTAGTAACCCAGCAGATATACTCTCAAGAGGTAGCTATTCATCAGCACGTTTGGGGAGCTGGTAACATGGACCAGATTTCTAGCTGAGTGATAACGACGAATGACCAGATAAGTGTTGGAATTCCAAACCGCATGACATAGAGAAAGCGTTTGAAGGTCGAGGTGAACATAGTGGCTTGCCACTCATCCTTGTCAACCTTAATCAGAAGATATTCCGATTGGTTCAAGTTGTTGAAGTCAGTTGTGTGGCTAACCCGTTTCAGAAAGTACCTGAATGCTCGCGCGTATGGTACTGGTATCGGCCTACAGTATACCAGCTTGATTACACTCGACGAACTCAACAAGGCAGAATTTGATGTTATTAGATTGGCACGGAATGATGTTTACAGTGATGAAATAAAACGAATAGAAGAGACCAAGGAATGAATAATGAAATCTGAAAGAATGCAAGGCAGGGGAGTCTGTCGCGGCACGGCCCCATCTTGCCTATTGGAGTACTGTGTCTGGAGGAAAACTAGCATACTCAGATTACGACAGTTCTTTTAAGTTCTCTACTATTATACCACTAAAGCATGCGGTCACAACGTTGCAGATAAGATTTTATCATATATTCTGGTAGGTCACTCTGGTGCCTCACTGGTTTTGGCAAATTTACGCCGCAAATACTGGATTGTCAAGGGATTAGCTGCTGTAATGAGATTAATAGGGAGTTGTTGGATATGCAGAAGACGGCTTGTCACGACCGGTCAACAGATGATGGCACCATTGCTTTTATTTTGGATTGAATAGGGATGGTATCCCTTTAAATTTGTGAGTGTTGCTTAGTTTGGACCGCTTATTGTCAAGCACCGGAGAAAACAAGAAAAGAGCTATGGCTGTCTATTCACGTGCTTGCAACTGAGGTCCGTATACATTGAGATGTTTTAAACTTTGAACACCGACTATTTTATAATGGCGTTGATGAGATTCATTGCTCCCAGAGGAACTCAGGCAGAAATATTTAGTGACAATTGCGGTAATTTTGTGGGAGCAGTTGCAGAACTGCGGGTTGCCATGATGGGGTGGTCAGAAAAACATATCAGTGATAAGCTGCTATTATTCAGTGTGCTATGGCATTTTAACTTGCGAGCCGATAGTTCTGAAGGTGGAGTGTGGGAACTCATCGTGCAATCGGTAAGCCGAATATTGCTGTCCGTTGCGACACAACAGGTTTTGAGTGAAGAAGCATTCATTACTTTGATTATTGAATCCAAACGTATTATTGATAGCAAACCATTGGTTCCCCTTACTTCTGACTCAACCGACCGACCGGCCCTAACTCCGAAATATTTGTTGATACTGCGAATAAATCCATCGGTTTTATTGTCTGAGTCTAAATCTGATACCTATAGGTTTGGTTGGCGGCAGGTGAATTACTTCACGGGCTTGCTCTAAGAAAAGATGGTTTAGAGAGTGTCTACTGCAATTGAATTCTAGAGAGAAATGGCCAAATCCGTGTCGGAATTTCAAACGTGGTGATGTGATTTTAGTTGTTTCCGAAGCTGTTTCGCGCAACATGTGGCCGTTAGGAGTAGTTGAAAGCTGTGTCACGTCCCAAGATGGTCTGGTAACAACAGTAAACGTCAGGACGAAGGATGGTTTATTGAAGACGGATGTTCGAAAAATATGTATATAAGAAGGTCGTCGGCTAGGGGGCGTAGTTCCGGCCGCCGGCTCTCCGCAGGCGGAAGGCCAGTTTTCGAATCTGCCGCTCCAGGTAAGACCGCCGTGAGTCCAGCAGCCAAATTAGAGGTGCAGGCGTACTGGTGCAATTCCTATATACCACAGCATGGATGGAGCGGGTGCATAGGCTAGCAAGGCTAGAACATGTCGTAAACACAGCATTTCCTGGTCAGCTATTCGCGGCGGAGTGTAAAGGAGCATTTTGCTCAATTACCATCGCTACACACCTGGCGCAAGTCCCTACCCAATTTCCCCCATGCCATTGATCCTGTTTACAATCACATTCAACGCCGGCTACCTTTAACACTTGACACCTACTCATGTGCGTTATTTGCTAACCAGACTAACCCTTATTCGCTTCAGACCGCTCCATTATTTATGGTATACCTTATTGAACATTTTTGTTGAACCTGCACGTAGACGTCTAATTTGTGTATCGACCCTCTCCTTCTGTTCACTTCCGATGGATTCACTTGCGTTTTAATCACTGTCTGTCCTAGCTCTGGGACAAACCACGTCTGGAAATGCGGCTTCAAGTCCCTCCCCCATAGACTGATTCTAGAACTTTGTGATTGGTTATAGACTGCATGCGTCCTGATTCGTCCCGGTCGAGGCTATTATACCTCCAGTGTGTGTTCGGCTTTACTTTGCGTTGTGCTTGAATCAGCAACTTGTTGCTCGTTGCCGTGCTCACTCATTGTGTACCAAGTTTTTGAGGATATTGTTGGTATGTCGTAATTGTGATATTTTATTCTTGTAACATAGAACACCGTAGTTCAACAATTGTGGCCATTTTTGCCGTTACCGTTGGGGTAGCCTCAGTTCCGGTTCTTTGGTTTGCTCGTTGAATCGATCTCAGACACCGCAGTTTGGTTGGCAACGCGTCGTTCGACTATCCGTTAAGCGTTATTGACGCTTACAGTGTGCTAATAAGCATAAATATGCACAAACCTCCCTTAGCGCCCTTGCTAGAAGATAAGAAGCCTTGCAACCGCTTTGTTTTACCAACACCATTGGGTTGGATGCTGCTAGCCATGCCTGCAGAAGAGGCAGTTAACTTAGTTGCTCCAAGTATATTAGTGTAGTGTAGGTGTCAACCATTTCAGATATAATGAATGGGTTTTTGGTTCAGTTGCTATGCAGTTTAAGATCCCTTATATTTGTGAAGTAAAACACATTTTATATAATATGTAGTCGTTCACATTCGAACGTGACTCCCGTTACTAAGCTACTTTACCAGGTATATTGATTACCGACGTCTGTTAGAATGTTAGCTGACAGACTCATGAAGGCTGATAAAGTTGCGCATAAACTTACTATCAAAAATGTATTACCCAGACATGCGATAATGTTTTCAACATGTTTGCATTAAGTGGAGTAGCAAAAATGATAAAATGAAACAGTTTGTTATTATGGATGTAGTTGCTTAAGTAGGTTTCTGACCCTTAAGAACTATTAGTAATATAAAATGCCAATTGAAATATTTTTATGTGTGGGGTACATTGACTTTAATGCAGGTGGTCCATCGGTCTTCTAATGACATTCTATCTTTGCTGTATGGGTCCGAATCTTGGTACTGTCTCCACACTTCTGGAGCTGCCAAGAAGTCGGGATAATAATCAATATTCTGCTAGAATATATTTTACCTTTGCTGCCATGTCTCTTTACTATCTTCAGCGGTATGAGACGAGGATGCCCGCTGTCCTGCTTTCTCTTCAACTTCGCCATTGATGAAGTCATGGAAACCGCGTTTAAAAAACACGACTTAGAAGGTGTGGATCTGCTCCCATGAGAACGACTTCTTAGAGTATGCTGAGAATATTGCCCAACTCCGTAACAATTCACTAACGCGCCAAGCGGCATTGCACAGATTAGCACTGGCTGTCCGTAATTGCGGGCTTTGCTTTGCACCCTTGAAGCGCAAAGCGCTTCTCCAAGATTTAAGATTGGCCTCGACCGCCTCCTTCGATGAACCTTGGGGATGAGCTAGAAGTCGTTCAACATTTCGACTACCTTGGAAGCTGTATCAATTCCCGTGGGATTGCAGATGAACTCACGAACGGTATAGCACAAGCTCGCGGCGCTTTTGCTAACCGCCACTTAGGGCGCCGGCGCGATATCACTCTAGCCTTGAAGGGCAGATTGTACAATGCAGCGGTACGTTTGACCCTACTGTACGGTTGAGCATCACGGCCCCTAAGGTTGGCGGACGTAAAGAGGCTCGTTACGTTCGACCACCGGTGCCATCGCAATTTAGCTCATAACTTGTGGGGACACCGCGCGGGCAACAAGCGTGTTCGACGTCTTGTTTATGGCACAAGGAAAGGAAATGAACCGCTCAGTACAGTTATTGCACGCTCCGGGCTCAGATGACTCGGCCAGGTGTTACGCCCACCGACTCCCGTGAAGTGCCTTGTTTGCGCACCGGGGGTGTGGATGGAAGAGGAGGGTTGGCCAAGCGCTGACTTGGTCGAGAGGAATGAAGGCCTTCACTCTGGAGCTGGCCTCGGTTGGAGCGTCTCGGCTCCCTGGTTGGGATCCGAAATAAGCTGAACACGTTTGGCTAGATACACTTGCTGATATGGCATGGAGCCGACCTCAGTGGTGTTTGTGCGCTGAGTTCCTTTGTCCCATCCCATCCCTCTTAGCCTCCTTTTTCCTCACCGATCTCACTATTTATACTTATATAATTTTGTATAGTTGTTTTTGGTGCATGGTAGCCGCCTGGTAGCATACCGAAACGGTGCCCATCCGTTACCGGTAGCTCAGCTTGCATACACCGGTTGCATTTTGTTTTCTCTATTCTTATCCTTCCAAGTATTGCGGCACAGTAGCTGAGGTGTTTCCCATCTCTAACTAACGTGTATAATATGCATATAAGGTATTTGCCTAACATAATGGTGAGATTTACAACAATAACACAAATAAACGCCGCTTGGAACATTGACCCGGATGTTAGGCTGAAAACACAAGGGAGGTGAATCACCCATACTTAATTGTCACGGTGAAAAGACGCAGGGTGTGCCTGAAAACGTTGTCCTTCAGTAGCGCAATCTCTTTACGTGCCTTGCTCAGCCTTGCTGGTATGTATGGAAGACGCCTCCAACAGTTGTTTAGACCACACACCTTAACGTGGCTACCAATGTCATGCAAAGAACTATACGTCCAAGCCACAAGTGTAATTCAGCCAATATGCCAACAGCTGACGAGTTCCTAACCAGAGGATGTCTTTAGAAGTACTAATACAAAAATTAGCTCCATAGAACGATCGATAATACAGGTGCGCAACAATGAAACGACCAAAGTAAAGCGACACCTTAAAAAATAACTGCACGAAGGTTAAAAAGTACCCAGCGTATTTTCTAAAAATGGTTTGCAATCAAATTCGTTCCGGAAAGCTGACTTCAAAATAACCAATTTTATGCTGGTTACTCGCAGCCTTGCTTCACTGCATTTAATTTCAGTGGAGTTGCTGTACGTTTTACTGTATGTGTTTGTTCATCATCATCATCCTCATCATCATCATCATCACCGTCGTCATTATACACGTCAGCTAGAGGGGGGAATACCTCAACTACTGTGCCTTAATACATAAAGGAAAATGAAAATAAATACTACTGTTGCATGCCAGCTGAGCTACCAGCAACGGATATGCATTGTTCCGGTAAGCTACAAGCCGGCTGCTGGGCAAAAGGAAAAATCCTTGTTTTACCCTACGAAATGAGATCGTAGATGGAGGAGGTGGCTAAATGCATGGGAGGGACAAAGAAACTTACAGCAGGAACGCCACTGAGGCCGGCTCCTTGCCATGTCAGCAAGCGTATCCGGCCAAACGTTTTCATCGTCTTTCGAACCCCAACCAGGGTGACGTGTGGCTCCAACGGAGGTCAACTTCGAAGTGTGGGCCTTCATTCCTCTGGACCAAGCCATCATTTGGCCACCACTCCTTTGCTTCCATCCACATCCCCGGTGAGCAAACAACGCACGTCGTGAAAGCCGGTGGGCTGGCATCCGCAACACGTGGCCCATCCACCGGTGCCTGGTGCGTGAAATGACCGTGCTGAGCGGTTCAGTTCACTTTACGGTGACATAAACAAGGCGTCGAACACGATCGTTACTCTCGCGGTGTTCCCACCAGATGTGAGCCAAACTGCGAAGGCACCGATGGTCGAACGTAACTATCCTCTTTATGTCCGCCGATCTTAGGGGCCAGGATTCAGAACCATACAGTAAGGTCAAAAGTACCACCGCATTGTACACTCTACTTTTCAGGGCGAGAGTAATGTCGCGCCGCCGCCATACGTGGCAAAGGTTAGCAAAGGCGCTTCGACGTTTTACTATACGGTTCGTGATCTCGTCTTTGATCCTAAAGGCACTGATACAACTTCCCAGGTAGTTGAATTTCCAAACGACTTCTAGCTGAGCCCCACCAAGAGTCAGCGCAGGAGGCGACCCCTGCCAATCTTGGAGGAACGCTTTGTATTTCGATGGCGCAAGGCGAGGCCCGAGGTGAGGGACAGCCAGTGCTAATCTGTCCAATGCTGCCTGGCACGTCTGGGAGCTCTCACAATTGAGAGCAATGTCGTCGAGTTACTGTAATTCAAGAAGTCGTTCTCCTGGGAGTAGCTCTACACCTTGTAAGTCGTATCCTGTAAATGCAAACTCCATGACTTCGTCAATAGCGAAGTTGAAGAGGAAAGGTGAGAGCGGGCATCTTTGTCTCCCACAACTAGGGATATTGAAGGGTGGCGACAGCTTGCCGTAAGCCCTCACTCTGCCCGCGCTACGCGCATATAATGCTCGGGTAACATGTACATGTCTGGGGCACACCTTTCCTGAGTAGACAAGTCCAAAGGGCACATCGATTAACCTAACCGAATTCACCTTTGACGCCGAAGGACACGACTACGGAGGGCCACCCATATGTGTGACGGTGCTTCAACAACTGACGCAAGGTGAAGATATGGTCGATGCAGTCACGACCCCGACGAAAGCCGGCTTACTCCTCACGAATCTGGAATTCACGAGCGCCAGTCCGTCTGTGAAGGCTTATGGAGGCGAGTAATTTGGAGGCGATGGAGATCAGACTGATTCCTCTATGGTTGCGCAATCCGAACACGAGCATCCTTTGAAGATGGGAACAATAACGGAGCGGCTCCATTCGGTTGGGACGGTCTCCTGCTTCCACAGTTTGACTGGCAGTTCATGTACAGCATCAACAGGAGCAGAGCCTCCGAATTTGTAGAGGGCTAGAGGAAGATCATCTGGTCCCGCAGCTTTGATCAACTTCAACAGTCCGATCTCACGTTCGACTTCTGAGCAAGAGGGTGGATCCAAAGGGACAGCCCACGGAGCAGGGCGATCACTTACCGTCGAAGAATCGAACAATACTATCCGTTTAAATTGTTGTTAAAAATGCTCAGCCTAACGCTCCAAACGTTTTGACAAGTTGTGGATAGGCTGTCCACTCTCGTCACCTATAATTTCATTAACACCAACTTTCCTGCTGCCTGTTTCCCGTATCAGACGGAATAACTTACGATGGTTACCAAGGGCAGCGGCCATTTCCATCTCTGATGCACGATGAGACCACCAGGATTCGCGGTCTCTCTTCAGGCTAGCACGGAATTTTGCCCGGAGCACTTTGCCAGTTTCATTGTGTTCGCTTCCAGCCGGGATGTGCCGACGAGTGCCGATAAGTTCCAGAGACCGCGAAGTGATCTAATATCCATGTTGACTATTAGCGTACCACATGCGGATTTGCCTGCTGCTAGTAAGGTCTGGCGAACATGTGACCAGTGACCATCAATTGTCTCCAGTGAGCGCTTACTCAACTCGCATGTCAGCGTAATTCGATACGCATTCAAAACAGCTGGCTTTGTCAGTTGGCTGCTGCTAATACGCTCACGTCGTCGTGGGCGTCCGCCAAAACGCATCCACATGTCAACACATACAAGTGCATGGTCGGTGTCCACACATGTGCTTCAAATCGAGCGACATTTCTGGATGCAGCCTCTCCAGCGGTAACTTATCGCAATGTGATCGATCTAGGTCCAAGGCTGGTTCGAGGCTGGTGGGTGCTAAATCACCCTCCGGCGGGTGCTGTGTTGGAAGTTGTTGCTTGCAGGAAATAAGCGGGCATCTTCACACAAATAAAGTGGCCGCTCACCGTTATCATTACGGGAGCCTACACCATTTTGTATGTATAATCTTCCAACTTGAGCGTTGAGATCCCAGGCAGCACAACAGTCTCCGAGCTTCCTCTGTGGCGAAGGAGCTCGTTCAATTGGCGATAGAAATCGTCTTTTACCGAATCATCGCTACAATTTGTGGGTGCATAGGTAGTAATGACGAGTAGAAACCTATTAGTCCGGCGCGACTTTGAAGCTTTGAACAAGCCAGCCAATCGGACCGCACATATCCGGCTACTGATTGGAATCCAATCAACCAGAGCAGCTTCAGCCCGGGGATTCAGTGCAATGCCAACCCCAGCTTGGCCAGTGCTCGAAGCTGCATCGTCACCTGATAGGCGCAATGATAAAATACTGTTTGCGTTACCTGAAGGGGATCGCAGAGTGAGCACAGAGCTCGAGTCTTGCAGGCGGGTCTCCGATAAGCAACAGATATTGATTGATGTCTTCAATGTTCTAGCAAGTGTTGCCAGTTGACCGATCTGTAGCAATGTGCGCACCTTGGGGCATGCCAATCTGAAAGAGGACGGAGGTCTCAAAATGGAAGCCGATGGACTGGAATGGACTGCTTGGTAGGGCATGGGTTTGTCGACGGGAGAGGAGTGAAGCTCCGAGTTAGCATGTGAGTTGAAATTAGAAGATAAATGCCTAGCAATCATGTCGGGGGAGGGACAAGAATCGAGGAGTTGTATACTGGGTGGATAAAAGTGAAGTTGGAACGGGAAGGTAAGGGTGAAGAAACGTAAGATGGGGATAAGAAGATGGGAAGGCTTGTGCAGTAGCATCCAAACCCCTATCCACCTGCTCGATGCAACAGATAGGGCACCGTTGAATATCCGCTAAGATGGCCAGAGCATCAGAAATTTGGTTGAAGAGAGATTCATTGAATTGCGTGGGCAGGATAGTGGCGGGTTACCCAGGCCTAGACAGGAACACGATTAGTGTTCTAAACCAAAGCCTTTGGTTCAAAAACCTTGCTGCAAAGCAGCGGGTTTTATCTTGAGCTACAAGGAATAAGATGCTACTCTCATTCTAATCCCCAACCTGGAGGACCAGGAGGCTGAGTTTGTCTGGCCTCTCACCACTGATTAATCTGGTATGAGTGACTCTGAAGGTGCAAAAGCACCACCCAGCATAGCTCAATGGATCGCTGAGGCACACAAACCATCGCACCACGGAAAGGCCAAGCCTCCTTGCGAAATGTTTGTTGATAGTAAGGAAGGCTTTCATTCATCTTATCGGTAAGCGGCGTGAATTTTATGTTGCTTTTTGATGGAATAGCACAAGTGGCCAGCAGTACCCCTAGCGGGGGCGATTGATAATTGATGACCTGCGCTGTACTCACCTTGGACATTACTCACTGCAACAACAATTGCGCGTTTCGTCATTTACTGGTACATCATAAAGTGCCCTTTCACGACGAGTAGTCGCATCATATTCGATTCATACCTTTTACCTGCGTCTGACATGTTGATTGTATACGGGTCGTCCTACGTTGAAACAATGATGCGCATCTGCCGCAGTGCTCAGTGGTGTATCGCTCTTCTGTACAAAGACAATGTACTGTAAACATTTCGATGCTCATCACCTTATCTGCTGGGCAACGACGACATATCCGCGACGAAAGTGATTTGCCACACAAATAAGAAAGCTAGCAAAAGCCCAATAACAGCATTTGTTTGAAGGTATCAACAAAGCGTTCTGTTAGGCAAACCGAGTAAACGTAGTACGGCTGGTCCGTATGTGCGTGGAGCTCAGGCGCAATCGACAGCTCATGAATTGGGCTGCTTTGAACTTTACCCTACTACCTTTATCAAGCCCATCTGGCGCGGCGTGGTAACCTGCTAGCTTCCAGAGGCGAGAAACTCAGGCTAATTGAGGTAGTGGGACCAAACACCACTATTTCTCTCCACTTGGAACAAACGTCGCCAAGAACGAGCTACAACACTTCGTCGACTAGACCGGCGGCGTCCATGTGAAGTAGCAAGCGTGGATCACGAGGCGGAAGCCACGGTACAGTTCGTTCCCAAAGAGTAGATTGGCGGCTCGTTGGCACCTAAAACGCTTCCTGACGGGAATAGTAATGCCCACCCATATATTGGTCTAGCAGACAAAACAAAATTAAAGGTTCTTAATCCTGCTGGTTCCAGAATGATTAGGGTGAGACTAGTGGTGAAAAGCCGAAAGAAGAGCGCTGATTACCACAATCAACTAGTCGAACATAAGGCACGAATCAATGATGAAGCGTATGACGTGGGGACAGAAATTGTTGCATTTCATCCGTAACCACTTACGTATGCCTATGCATTTACTTAAAAAAGCGCGTTTAAGGACCTGATTGTACGAGGTTTCATAACGACTATTGGAGGCAGTAACTTGAAGTTCAAAGACCTCAGCTGATGGCTGCAAGAAAACACCTGCTTTATTACATGCCAGAGTAATTACTGCGTCGGTTTGCGGTGCACGATTGTTGTTGGCAGTGACCAAAAGGGCATCGGTCTTAACAATACAATTGGCAGGAAAATGTTGGATGATAGGGTTGTCCTCTAAAAGGACGGTCGAAAGACGTTAAGGTTGAGTGCGTACAGGGCTGCCGTTCTTGGCTCCAAAGATCCAAATCATGGACCATTAGCTAGTTGGAAGCGTAGTTTGAGCCAACAGGAAGCGGTAGATTTTCTTGCCAGCTAAGATACCAGTAAATATCTGTATTTCAATCTGGTTGCAGTCCATACAGCCGTCATGAGTACGTGTTAGAGAAGCAAAAGATAGAATTCACCAACCGCCCTGAAAAAGCAGAGGAATGGACTGCTCCGAAGACGTAGTCCAAAGC
Organism: Dicrocoelium dendriticum; assembly: GCA_944474145.2. NCBI lineage: Eukaryota > Metazoa > Platyhelminthes > Trematoda > Plagiorchiida > Dicrocoeliidae > Dicrocoelium > Dicrocoelium dendriticum. The sequence continues at coordinate 39,652,837 of OX104064.1, forward strand.
CTTTGCTACAGCTACAATATGCAGCTTAGGATCGTAGTGTGTCAACAAGAATTTAGCCTGGGTGTTATTGCTTGGGCCCACCAAAGCCATTTGCGTCCCTTTTTAGGTGAGGCTTCAAAAGGACCATTATTTTGCACGACGGAAATGCAGTGGCCTTAGCAAGTGATCGGGTCAAAGACGGACCGTATTTCGAAAAGATCCGTGGGAGTATTCTTCGGCTGATTACGCGCAGTTTAACGTACTTTATGGAGACATTTGATTTGTAATACGAAGCCCCGGTACTTTATCTACAGCATAAAGCTGCATTTCTCGACTAGGAGACGAAGGTCAAAATCGTACTTGCTGTGGTAAACCGGGACGGTGCTATTTTGTAGCTTTTAGTTGAGGTGCCACCTGTTTTAGCTTAACTAAACAGGTGTTGCTATGAATAGCGGCAACCGAACCATTTGAGGCGTGAAGGCAACAATGGAGTAATAAGGTAAACTTGAGACGTGTTAAATAATTGGCGTATCTGTGGACAGATCCGGTATTCCTTTTGAGCATAACAATACAGTGATCCAGCTGGAACAGTTAATAGACCAGTGGCTGTTTTGCTGCATAGTTGCTTGTAGGATTTCCAAGTGCTCCAAAAGCTCTTCGAGATATGGGCGATCTCAGCGGCTGTGTTAACCTGTATCTGGCTTAGACATCTACTCAGGTGAGACAAGGCATACTTCGGTGGTTGACGGAAATAAATCAGACGGCGGTGAACTGGCAATATATGCTCTCACATGTGTTGGAATTCCACCATTTGCGGAACGTTAGAACCGGGCTGATTTTTTCCGTAAATGGCGGTGACTAAAAGAAACCTTTAAATAAATAACTAAATACAATGAAAGCAATTAATTTCCTTCAGAAATTTGAAAGTACAGCAAGAAGAGGACGAATGGTTGTTGCAAGCGTACCATGTTGTTTCTTTATACCAATAACAACAACCGATGAGAAACAGTGGTAAATGGTAGATATGACCAAAAAAGAGAAAACAAAGTTGGGATCAAGATGGACGAAAACGACTAGGTTTTTATGTCTACAGAAACTTAAACGGATGACTAGCTGTTTATGCCCGCACAGCGTAGGCTGCATTTGAATAAGCACTATAGTCTCAGCGAAACGAATATATTGTGGATTAGTTCCGCAGCAAACCTTTTACTGTGGTATCGAGCTGGAGCCGGTGACCAGTAAACAAGCTGTGTTCACCTATGGAGGATGCCATTCGCTTACGCAACGACAGGGCTTGATTAATCAAAGGCTGTTTGTTTAGCCCATGCAGGATCCACTTCTTTACTTGTTCCGGGAAGACACTGCTCTATCAGTCCTGCCAAAGTAACTGGCTACGCAATTACAAGTTAATTAGTATACACAATGAAAGTGGGCGCCGATTGACAGAGCTTCCTTCAGATGAGGTACTGGCAACTTGCTGGTTCTGTTGCTAATGACGACACGAGCAGCGCAGTAGGTCCTATGCAGAGCAGCGATCAGTGGCCTAGTATTCTTAACGTAGTGACATCACCCATGAAAGATAAGTTTAAATAAAGTTGCTATTTCTCTGCCTCCTGTACCAAGCTCTTTAATGGTCGTGGCTGGCTGTGCTTCTCAATGAACACGAAATGCATGCATCTACCAAAGGTTGTTATATTGCTATGTTTTTCAAATAAATAACTAGTTTATGCTCTAATTTATCGTAACACTACAAATTCTGAGTGCGCAAAATTTACAGGCATTTATATTTTGCAAAAGCTAGGTTGCCATGTACCTAATTGGCAGTGGCCGAAAGTTATACAGGATGCAGAAATGGCAGAAGTACGCGTGAGGAATATAGTCGTCCGTAGCTGACGATAAGTTTGCTTCAAGTGTGCGTAGTGTAAACCGTAAAAGCACTATATGTGTGGTGGAGACGGTAGGTGTAGAAAGAGCGTAGCTTTGTCGTGTACTTCTCGATGAAATAAGGAAAATTGGCTAGCCAAATTGCTCGTGTGTAATTTTGGACAATAACTCTATTCAGTGGCAAGTGCCAGTCATCATACCTGGTTTGTGTAACGCCGTTGCCAAGCGTGCTGTTTGAAAGCATAATTTGTGGTTGTACCAGAAACTACGGTGGGGCCAGGCGTATAAGGGGATGTCTGCAATGACGAATGCTGCTCGGCTTAATAGCAGGGAGAGTACGAGCAAAATAAGATGCCCTATCACCCCGCTAAGTCACGTCGGAACCTTTTGTTAGGCTTAGCAGCCGCTGGCGTTCGTGCGCCAGTATTGCCAAGGTGATGTCAGGTTACAAATTAAACTTGTCCAGTAAGCTGGTTTATCCATCGGTAGCATATTTTGACTGGTGACCACAGGCTTGAGAAGTATCCGCAGTACGAAGCCCGAGGTTCAGCCTTCCACACTCAGGATTGAGGAGGCTAGCGTAGGTTCCAAGGTCGCTAACAGGCCGCTTGACTATTCTGAGCCAAAAAAGCAAATGTTAAACAAATTGAGAAGTCACCGACAACCAAACGTCTGCACTGCATCGTTGTACCCGCATGTATTCCGTTCGGCATGGAGGATGTAGTGTAAAAAACAATTACCACTAGACACAATTTTTAAACAATGGACGACTCTAATTCTCGTCATTACAATTGGCCAGTACAACCGTGTCTGTATTCTCATAAAGCCCATACGTCACACCAGCCTGCGGATCCTACTGGAAATCGGCAAGATGGTTCGCGATTTGAGCTACAAACGATAATTATTGAGAGGAATACAGCGACTACTGTGGCGAAGTTTGACACCTGCATATCCATGGGCATGATATTACCTTCCGACTTCTGCTTCAACTCAACATAAAATTATGTTATAGAAAATTAGATAAATTTGTTTGTTTTTAAATATGTTCTCGTCGGATAGTTTCTTGGCTCGCGCGCTTCCGTACAACGTAGATAAACGAATAGCTTATTTATTCTGGTAAGTGCAACCCACGACAGCCTAGAAGTGATCATGGAAACCCTAAAACGAAAGATAAGTTACCGTACAGAGGCTTCAAGTGGAACGGCGACTTAATTCAGCACGAATATCAACAACAGCTATCAGTGATATTTTATATTACTGATAGAATCCCAGTAGCTCGAAAACAACAAACTGTATAACTTCACCTTCAGCACAATCCCCTCGGGTTTAATGCGGGTTTCCGTCATTCTTTACCACGCTCCGTCGCACTGCTGGAAGCATTCTTCCACGATGCTCCTTAATACCAGCGTTGCTTAGAGCAATATCAATTGAGTATGAGGGCTGTTCTATTATAGTAATTTTTTCTCGGTCAGTAATGTCCGGGTGCCCGGAGCGTTATGAGCAGGAGTATAGTCATGAAGAAGCATCCACGATTTGCTGTCATAGTTATCGTCTGTTAAAGCGCACTCAGCGAAGCAAACGTTTCAATAATAAGGCAACAATAATTGGCATAAGTGCGACATAGTCAATAGTCAGGTTTGAAGTGCATGTGACCCAGGTGCAGTAAACGAAAGTTCATAATCTAATACGAAAAAGGAAATAACGCAGTGCCAAACATATCTGGCGACAATTAACATGTGCCCAACATTTACAGATCACACAGTGAGGCTAGGGAGGGAATATTAACAGTCACTTCACAGTGGGAAATGAAGGGCCAGGTATCAGGGGGAGGAGTCTGCTGCTACAAAATGAACAAATTGGTGGTTTAACCGAGCGATCCATCTGTGCCTTTCACGGATGGGTCTGTAAAGTTTAATGCAATATCAGTAAACAATGCCGACTTTAATCTAATTATCCTTAAGACCGACAACGCGCCCCGCAAAGTTGGCTTGTTACGGTGTTGACGACACCTAAGGAAAAGGTATACCTCGACCTCCCATTTAAGGGTAACCCCGCTTCAACGAGGGCAACCAAGCGCTTCCTCTACGTCACTCAGATAATGTAATGTGCTACAGATGCTGTGGTGATGAACAGCATAGGAACTTGAACCTATCAGCGTCAAATCACACAATACTCACTAATCCGATTATCCCTGCTGCGTTAGTTAGATAAGCAAGAATGAGGGGGGTTTTGAATTCCAGAGTGAATGAATCCCGGACCAAATGGGTTCAAGGTGAGGTCAGCCATTTCGCGTCCAATATTCCGTGTGCACGCAAACGTGAACATGTTTTATTGACCCCTTATCTGCTTGACACCGGCTCCGCATTTCGGCTGCTATTACGTAATCCTAATCCACGCTTATTACGGTTCGCGTAAGCCGTGACGACAAGCCAGCTAAGACCTGCCCTGTGAGTGCAGAAACAGTCAGTTTTTGACCTACGAATACCCCGGTCTTAGGACGATTGCCGCCGTTCATCTCACAGCATTTCACTGATTGGGAACACCCTTGGGACTGTATAAGATAATTACTACTTATTGTATTGGTACTGATGAGACAATACGAAATGCGTGCATTTATCAGTGATCGTCTCCTCATTGTTTTATTCAAACTATTGGAGGGAAATAACTGTTGTAAAAAAACAGTTTATTTCTCGGCGGTGCGCGAGACTGTGACGGCATAGGGACAAAGCAATGCTGACATGAATTCCCTGAGGCCGGTCACACATGCAATTATAGTGTCCCACTGACGCAAACCGAACTTTGGCGAAGTATGTGAATGGATGGTGTGTATCCGTTCACACGGGAGTTATACTGTGCGGCCAAATTCAGCAACACGTAATGCCCCAGTTAAAACGCTCGCATGTGTTCACCTGTGGCCATGGTACGCTATGCTACGTAAGGACAGGCTGTCAGGGCTTGTAGCAAGTGTCCATCCAGTTGCACACGTGGCCACTAGCTCTTTTCGCTACTTAGCTCCTGCTTCTGTCAAGTGGTGGATCAGGTGTCTGTCGCCACCGTGACTGTGCAGTCAACCATTGCTGACCCCGCACGTACGTCCGGTCTGTGGCTGCGGAGTACGAGGCTTGCATGCATTACCTGCCGTCCGGTTAGATCAACCCGCCTCACTTTCGATAGCTACACCTCATCCAGTCTGTTCATATAACCGTTGGCTTTTGCGATGCACGCTGGATCAGCGATCAAACCTCCGAGGGTTGACCGTAACTCCCGCCTACTTTCCACGACAATATCCGGGTAAATCACATGCACTCGAGGTAAACCTACATCCAGATTTAGGCGAAATAGCCCCTCATTTAAAGTTGCTGTCCCGCTTTCTTAAAAATGCTGGGCAGGATGTACTAATGTACCGATTTGAGGACGTCAACCTCAGAATATCCTCCTTTGATCATGTATAATGTAGGTGGAATAGCAAGAATCAAACAGTGGCGGTGCAGGCACACCATAAGGTAGGGAGGCAGAAGGCAGTGATTGCCCGGAAGACAAAAAGACCACTAAAAAGGGAGCGGACGGAAACGGGAACTGGCACAATCAGGGAGAGCAAGCGGAGGAACATTGGCTTAACGGAACGAGAGAAGAACGGGGCATGATGGACGTCCGTTATTGTAACATCCCGGACCAACCCCAAGCATTGTGTGTTGCATCCACGTTCACGTAAATTAAGAACTATCGAAAGAAAACCCGGGCCGGTCAGAATGGGACGCGTAGAAGTGGAGATACAGGGGTGTAATGGGCGGGGAATATCCTTTCACGAGGCCCCCAAAGTGCATGGTGTCGCGAGCGGAAACCCGGAGAGATGGTGCGTCGTGTGAAGGAAAGGTGATGTACGTCTGTGTGGGGATTCATATAGCTTGTGTTGGCCCCAATCAAATTTGTCCTTCATTGCCGTGCGGTTCTTGTTACAATAAGACCGAAATAACTAGGCCGGCATGTTTTGCGTGATAATAAGGGACTGCGTGGGTGGAGAACGCGGCAAGGAAACATTTTACTACAATATGCAATGAGGGAAGAAAAGCGATGGTGAGATTCTGGGAACTTTAGTGGAGAATGCCTGCATATTGTGTAGCTTGGTGGGAAAACCATATCTAAACAAACGTGTAAGATGACTACTCAATTGGAGAGTGATTTACCATTCATTAAGTAGGCCACGCGCGACAACGACTCGCAAGTTGAATTCACTGGACGCTTAAATTGACGATTTACACTTATGTTTACTTTCATTTCAACCATCCTACTGGACTTGTAAAGCAATCGCTTTTTTACCCGTAATATATCATTGTTCATTGTTCAAGTTCGGATTGACAAATGCAAATCGAAATTTTCTATGGTTCAAGGTGGCAGATAAGATCTCATGAAGCATTTGAAATGGGATAGTTCTTAGGCAACGGTGTCTGCGGCAGCTTCTTCCGCTCCTGAAATAATTATTTGCGATGAACAACGTTGAAACACAGAAACCAATTTAGCAGCCGCAGAAGGTGCCTTCTGTTATTACGCTGCATTTCATAACCATGGTTTCCACTCCAGGAATTGTATCAGAAGTTGGTGGAGAAATTGTTTGACAGGAACTTTGCATGTGTGCGCACAGAATGTGTGGCGTTGATAATAATAATTATGATAATAATAAAATAATAATAATAATAACTTACGTCCTGTACCTGTTTGCCAGACAAACTTCAAGAGAAACAACCTAGTAAAGTTCGTGTCAATGTTCACAGACGCCTCAAGTCTCAAGGAAGTAATGGTGTTCGCACTCCTTGTGAGATTTTTTGCGGTCATTGAGTATTGAGGTCAAGTTCTTAGACATGCAGTCACTTAGTAATGACACGTCGGACACCATTTGTCAATTTAAAAAGAATGTGTTTGCACAAAATACTATGAGCTGAAACTTGTGGGATTTTGTGTTGACGACAAGGACACACAGATCGGTCGCGTTCAGAGAAGAGGACAACATCAGGTATTTGCGAAATGGAAACCTTCTATTAGAGAAACACTTTGCTGCGTGACTCACATTGTCCACAACACACTGCAAACGCCAGGTGACTATCGGCTTATTAACGTTGAAACAGTTGAAGCAAAAATATGTAATTACTTTTACATTTACACTGCTCGTGTTGAAGAACTAAAGGAATGCTGTGACTCTACAATGGCGGGATACCAACGCATTTTAGGATACGGACAAACCAGATGGTTTTCAGTTATGTCAGCAGCGGAGATAAACCAGAAGGTCTTTTCGGTCTTGAACTCTTATTTATGTATCGACAGAAGTGTCCTACATTATTACAATATGTCTTTGAAAATCTCTACCCTGAGCTGTGACCCTTCTTTCTACACAACATCTGTCATTCTCCACGCTGCTGTACTTTTGAGGGACAAAATATTTCAGCACTGGGAGTGTCGTCTGCAATGCCCTAACTTCTGCAGTATTGCAGGGACAATGGCAGAAACAGGGTTGTTCCAAACGAGGTAAAGATTCGAATTGGCCAACTCGAACAAGCGGGTCTCGTCATCAAAACAGTTTGAGGAATAGTATCACCAGTTTCTACGACAATTGCGTCGATTATCTATAGGAAAGAATGAACCGATTTCAAGAACTGAATGGCTCTAATGATATGACATTTGAACCAACCACCGTGCTGGGAGAAAGTTGAAGCAAGCGTCAGTCTTTTTGGATTTACACACTCAGACCCGGAAATCAAAGACAACGAACTGGTTGATGAAAACATGTGTAGGTTTGCATCGGCGGACAACAGTTTCGATTAGAACTGTGAACAAACATAGGTTGATGTGCTGTAGGTAGAAGTTTTTTCCCCCATTTCCAGACCAACTCGGTCCCATAGGAAGAAGTACGAAAACTATGTAATTTATTTTCCGCCTCCCTGGGACTAATGCACTTACTGGATGAATCATCTCACAAATTATCCCTGTGTGGCCAATGGAACAATGTTTCTATACGGATAACAAAACTAATGCTTAATAGTTCCCGTAGGAAGGTGATGGTGACAATTCGAAACATAAAAAATGGTTAGCAAAAGAGGGTTTACACATTGAACTCACTGAAGTATACCTAGTATAGACTGTAAATCTAAGGTAAATCCATGCTTGCAGTCGTTAATTACTAACCACCCTCTTTACAACAACATAACCTTTCCCACCAGCGTTCTAACTGTTAACAAGCCGTCAATAATCAATCTTTTGCTTAATGAGGAAGAACTCATGGTCGACGGGATAGGTACAAGCACGACAATGGGTCACAATGACTATGTGCCTCTATTCTTTGAGTATATATTCCATGCGTAATATCCTGAAAAGTAAGATGACAATGTGCCTACTTGCACGCATTATGATGTGTTATCTACGCTGGTTAAGGATACATCTTTTACGCACTTAACCTAATGCCCTCAGACTGTCTGTAAAACGTTTACAAGGACGTTTAGCACGCTCGTAGCGAACGTATCGGAAGAGAAGTACTTTCAACAAAAAAACCAATGAAACTCATTTCTGAGGAGCTGAACACGTAAAAGAGTATCCCTTAGGGATTTGGCATGACGGTCTCGCAAGCATTTCCGGAATGCCAAAATCTAGACTGCGTAAGTAACACATCGTAACCTCTGGATCAAACTGAGCAACCAAAGCAAGGTCCCACAACAGCAACAGTTAATGAAACGATTCTGCACAAACAGCAAGCTTCTTTACAAGTACCTTAACGATCTTAGAAAGGGGAAGCGAGGAATTTCAGCACTAGTCACGGCTGATGGATGCACGCGGTCAATAATGTACTCTATAGATCTTCTACGGCTTAAGCACTCGCAAACTTTCCAACAGATAACCAGCTTATGTTTTTGTTACGTCCACCTGGCTTGTATTACATCACTGTTACTGCAGCAGCTGTGTTGAAGAAGCATATCCTTGCGTATGCCCAGTGCTCCTGGATTCTACCACGTTCGACCGAAGGCTCTGCAAACCGTAGCTAGTGATCTAGCAAAACCACTGACTTATTTCTATTGGGGATATCTAGAGGAGAACCATATTCCACTAGTATAGAAGTGAGGGGACATCACTGCTACCTATAACTGAGATAGCCGCACGGATCCTGCCAATTATTGCCAAATAAAGCCACGTGTTCTGCTTTTAAAACTGATAGAATTAATTATCACAGACGTGCTGCTGCAGTACCTGGATAACAGCAAGTTATTCCCAGAGTAACAATTTTCGTCAATAAAATTCATGTACTACTTACCTATTAACTGCGCACAGTAGTTGGACTGCCGTATTTGATGAGGAAGCAGGTGTCGATATAATCTACCTAGGCTGCTGAAAAGCTTTTTGCCTAAACCAGTGAACCTTCTTCACAGGCTTCAAATCTACTGCGTTGGACATACAAGTCCGCCTTGGAAAAGCAATTTGCTACACGAACATGTGTGAGCAGTAAGGATCCATGAACCGCTGCCCCATGCAACTGATATGGAGTACGGTGTACCACAAGGCTCGATGCTTGGGTCTCATCTGTTCTCATTGTCCACAAACAATTCAGCGCGATCAAAAGCTACTTTTCTGTTTTTGCAGAGCATATCAAGATAAGCGAACGACCAGAGGACCGGACGACCACGAGGTGTTTCAATGCCATCCTAACATGAGTTCAAACTGGTTAGTTCAGAGTTTCTTATCGTTTAATGTAGAGATCGTTGCGCTGTGCATTTATGCCAACTAGGTGACTACATGCGCTTTTTAGTGCACACGGATTTCAGAATAACTTTCGGAAACCTGACCTTGGTGTTCACATATAGAGCGACCTCAGATGCTTAAACAGGCTGAAGTAACCGGGTAAAAACGCAGTCAGCACGTCGGCATGCTGCGAAGGGCTTTTTGGGGATTTGTCATCACCAGCTGCTTATTGATACAGCATTCCTACGTGCGCACTTACGACAAATATGGCACCAAGTATTGGCAACCATGGTGGAACCTGGACATAGAAGCGTTAGAGGCACCACAACGAACAGCAATAACGAATGTCAAACTCCTCCGCAAGCACGTATATCGGCAAAGGCTGAAGTTGTTGAGAACTGCAGCGGTAGTTTCCGAAGTCTGAGAGGCAACTTCATAATAGTTTGCAAACTATTGGATAATACAAACCATGTAAGCCGCCATTTGTTAAAACAACCACAACCCCAAGCTCGGTGGTAACTATTGACAATGAGTGAATATTAGTGCCGCGTAGATTGCTGACGGCGTTACTTTTTCTTTGGATTTGCCAATCCTGAAAACACCCAAATTGCGTTTAACCCTCCAATAACTTGGATATTTTCAAAAGAAGCTAAGCTGCTGCTTTTAGCTCATAGCATTTCGTAACCCTAACTGCGCTATTGTGGGTTGCATTACTCGTGTCTCTCTACCGGATTTACGTTGAGCATGGACCGAAGGTGGCAGCGCATATTTTACTTTCCTCACGCTATACGTCAACGACCACTGTACCCTGTGTTTTTGAACGGTGCTTTTGATTTTTAGTTTAAACTGAAATTATTTACCAGCACACTTATCTAGATGGGAGCTCCATAGAACACTCACTTTTCTATTAATTTCATTGGATGCACCTCATCTATCCAACGGCTGTGTCAAGCATTTGCTTTTAACTAATAATATACCTCTACTCATTGTTTCTTTTACACATTTCATATTCTAAAAATGCGTGGATGTATTTATCTGCCCTTGATCAGCAATGCCAATGATGTGACATCCACAATGTTTTGACAACGCAATGTCGCAATGGTCCAAGGAAACGAGCTACAGTAACGATCGCACAACCTGGAGTTTTATTTTGATTCCCCTATGCAATGAAACCGATTTTTATAAGCCGGACGCAGGCATTCTTGAGTTCCAATGACATTGTTACCACGTTAACATTTAAATAAATAAATATTTATTCTCGAATACATCAAGGCACGCCAACGCAAGCATGATCAAAATTTGAAAGCAGTTATGTTGCGCAACAGATACGTTACAATGCACGTAATTGGCTGTAGCCAAAAGTTGTAAAGTTGCAAAAAGGGAAAGGTACTCACGAAGAGAAATAGCGTCAGTTTGGTGACGATAAACTGGTTTCATATGTGCGTAGAGTAAACAGGAAAATCACAGTACGTACATTGATGAAAATATGCAAAGACTTAGAGTATACGTTTTGTGCTTGTCAATAAAATAGTGAAAAAATTTCTCTAGCCGATATGCCAGTAGGTAGTTGTGGGCAGTGACTTTTCTCAGTGGCGATCCACATACGCCACGTCGCAGCGTTGGTAAAGGGACTTTTGTAGCTTTCTATAGGGTGAACGCTTGCCAGGCGAAAACCCACCGCGTGTTGGAACACTGTTGTTGATTGAATTGAACGGTCGTGTACATCTGGCAAAGTCACTTATCAACTAGTTGTTCAATGTTATTCGCAGTGGAATGATCCCTCTGTTGGCTGATAAGATAGCTCAGTCAGGGCCCGCCATAGAGGTTGAGACCAGTCGAGTAGGGTGAATAAATGTGCAGTTAAGCAAAATTTCCAGCCTATTTGTGATCCCACATGCTCGTATTTTGTACGCTTGCTGGAGTGTGCGGAATTCGTGTCCAGTTGTCATCACTGGACATTAGTCGTTGTGTTAGGTGCAGTTGGCTGGTTTTGGTATAAGGCTAAGGTCCAGGCGAGTCCTTGTTGGTTGTTTCGTCCCATCTCAGACGGAGGCAGTTCCTCAGTCCAATCCCGGAGCTCAGTAAAGTTGCCGACCTCAGAGAAATGGGAAGAAAGGAACGGTTGTGAGCAGACCAAAAAAGACAATCATGGATCCGAGCCGTGTGAAAATCCTACGGCATTTATACTTGAGACAGCATAAGGTACAATATGCATAAGATATTATTCTAAAATTGCCCCTTGTTTATGCCACAAAAGCAAGGTCAAAGGAATAAACCACTGCGATGTGAAGGAAGATCTAGGGCATGGTTCGGGTAATAAGTCCACGGCAACTGGGACAAGGGTGGGGAAAGAAAGAAGACGGTTCAACGACGTTTGGCCATCAAAAGGTGAATAAACAGCTGAAAGCCAACCTATGAACCTACAATTGCAAAACCAAATGACGCACCAACGTTTCAGTAGTTTACGTGATCCATTCGAAGGTGGAATGCTGCGGTGTCAAAACCAAGTCAGACGGACGCATTGAACAGTGAGGGTAAGAGCCGGCTTAACCAAGTAGCAGAAGCCGTAGGTTGTTGCGAGCTAAAGGAAACGTAGACTACCGAGCGGTCTGTTAAGTGGAGGAGGATTGTTGTAAAGGGAAACAGACCGTAGCCGAAGCAATTGTTAAGTTTCAAGACAAGCAACACTATACACCAACAATTGTGGTTTAGGAAGCTCATCAACGCAAGTAGATTAGGTGAACCAGTCAAAGGTGAAATAAGACGGTGTCAAATGGAAGGCAACTAGACACAGAGTGCGATGAAGATAAGTGCCGGAATAACCACACAGCAAAAACCGCTCTAAATTAGACTATTAAGAGAACCTGGACTGCCAACCATTCAGCTAAGTGGAAGGGAGGTATAGAGAAAATCTGAAGCAAGGACCGGGTTGTGAAACAAGCAATACTAGGAACCAACGATCGTTGAACATGGTGGTGCATCGGCGCTTCAGTAGCTTAGGTGCACCATCCGAAGGTGGAATGTTACAGTGACAGCAGGAAGCGCAATGGACGCACGAAACAGTAATGGGAACAGCCGGCTTGACTACACAGCAGAAGACGCTCTTAAATGAGATATTAAGGGTGCATGGACTGCCGAGCATACAGTCAAGTGAAGTAGGGTTATAGTAAAGGAAGGCAGGCCAAAGCAGAAGCAAGTTTGGGTTGTAGACCAAGCAATACTATGAACTAACAATTGTAAAATGGGGTGGCGAATCGGCGCTTGAATAGGTCAGGTAAATAAACCGTAGACAGGACACAGAAATCAGTGTGAATAACAGCTAGATTAACTAGGTAGCCGAAGTCGCTCTTTAATGTGAGAATACGGGAACCTGAACTACACAGCAGTCATCTAAGTGGATAAGGATTATATTGCAGATAGGAAGGCCGCAGTCAGAGCGAGGATTGAAGTGAAGCGCTACTGTTGCTCTCAAACCAGCAGATGCGGAATAGGATTTAGCGTAGGCGATTTAATCGATTATGTGATCCATTCAGTGGAATGCTACGGTGTCAACAGTAAGCCAGGTGGAAGCATGGAACCATAAGTTCATAAGCAGAATTAACTACGTAACAGAACTTTGCGTTAAAAGATCAAGAGAACATGGACAGCCGAGCAGTCAGTTAAATGAAGATTTATAGTGAAGCAAGACAGGCCTTAGCAGATGTAAAGGTATGGTTGTAGAACAAGCAATACTATAAACCAACAATTGTAATTTAGTATGAACCATTTGAATGTGTTACTTACCTAACTGCCTTGCTTAGTGGAGTTCATTCCAGCACTTCAATCACGTTGCAAACCGTTGTTGCATAGTTAAAGTGCATTTAATTCCGCTTCTTTCTGTACGTATAACGCTTAAGAAGACTTGTTTGGGATATTTAGCAAGCAGCCACGCCCTATTCAGCAGATACTGCTTGCATACGAGCAACAATACCGCACCCTGTTCAAGTTATTTTAGTTACCATAGCTGTCAATCCTTTAGACATATGTTCGTCAACGCCGTATAAAGAACAAAGAAACTTAAGCACGTTAACTTTCAAAGTCAAACTTCCTCTTCAATTATGGCAGCTTTGGACAAAGCAGCGCTGCGATACGCATAACACTATGCCACTAACTCGGTTTATCCTTTGATTCTTAATATACATACGCAACCCGCAGATGTTCAGACTAGTATTTCTCTATTTGGGATGGAAAACTACTATACCTTTGATTGTTAATTCACGATAAACGTTAGGAAAGCTTTAGTCATGCAACGATTCAACCAGTTCCAACCGCTAACTATGTTCGAGCACCTTGGTTTCTACAGCTGCAGGCTTTACACGTTTTGAAACGCTAAACAGCAAATAACCGGTGGTGCTTTCACTTGAACCGGCAATTTACGGCCACTAATACTATAGGTACACTAACCTTTCACATAACCAGTAGTTCAACGAATTACAAGCAAACGTCCGTTTTGTATCTGTTCCCTGGTGGTAACTGTGTGTCGTTGGGTTGATATACCATGATCTTCCTAACCGCGTCGGTGGATGGGTAGTGCTCAAGAACTGATACTAATATAATCCTTCTGGTTAATACAATCAAGCAAGCCAGAAAAGTCTCCTTTGCAGGAGTAACTGCTGTAGTTCCTTTGCGCGGAGCCGTTTTGAAGTTACCAAATACAGGGGACAGTAAAATATGGCAGCGGAAGTAATATATTTTTGTTCCATACTTGGAATATAATTAGAGGAAATGTTGTGAACCCACTGCAAAATACACATTGTACATCCAACGTGCATGTGGCTCTGTCATAGCAGAAAGTCTTTAAAACGGATTTTTCGAAGTAAGCACATAGTTAGGCAGTCATTAACTTTTATTACCTTAAGCGGATTCCGTACTTTGATGCAGTTACTTCAAATACGTAATGAGATGACTAATGTTGTTTGGCCACTACAGCTAAAACGGCCAGCAGAAATGCAGACGCTGCTTCCGGGTTAGCACAGAATCAGCAAAGGCCAGCCTGCAGTATTAACGTGTTCTAGTTTCAAGCGTCGCTCCGCATTTCTCCAGAAGTGGACTGAAATGAAGTACGATTTGGCGTCTTGTGCAACCGGTCTTTGGCTACCGGAGAACAAGCTGATAACACCTGTTTACGCTAGCAAGAGTACCCCGTAGGCAGAGCCACAATACCCACAACATACACTTGGGTGCACAGTCTGAACCTCAGCAAAATACTGAAAGATATTTCATTAGGTCGCGGCTCATAACAGCCGTTGGTTGCTACCTTATAATGTACTAACTATGGGTTTAGCGCAGAATACAGAAAGTCTGACAACATACCTATCCGTCTTTTATGAATGCAGACCGAAGGTTAAGCTAGCACGCGTCTACGCACTTGGTCTAATGCATGTTATCAAGGACACGAAAACCAACGGGTCCACGAGAAGGCCGCCCACTACGCCGTCAGCAAAAGTAGGCGCTCTCTCATCTAAAATCAAAAGCTCAAAAATAGCGCAGAACCAGCTAATAAGAATACGATTCAGCTTGACTGAGTCAACTAAAGACGCTATCAAGGCCAGACTACTGAACGGCCTAAAACACTGGGACCCATTTGTGAAGCAGTGGGAATGCAGCGCAAAGAGTTTAGCAGCATCGAAGCACCCGCTACCCAAAGCCTGTTCACCATGTCCAGCGAAGGCTAATTCTGGTAACATCACGCTTTGCTTAAAAACAAAGACCGACCTCTTGTCATGTTCATGTTTTCTTGAAGGGTCGCGCGGTGTTCTTATATACCCAGACAACCCTTGGAGTAAGCTTTGGTATAGGAAGTAAACCCTAGGAGAACAACACAAGCAAAGCGACAGAAGATCGGTTTTTGTTTATGGTGGCTCCGAAATCCAGTCTTCCGTTGAGTCCCAGGCTAAAGTTTACGATATGGTAGAGAGGCATTACATCCGCGATGCCCTCTCTCTCCACGGCGTAATTGCCAACTCAACGCCAATGGTACCCAACTCACCCAACTATAAAGGAAATGGTCCAAGAGCAAGGAACGTCCTGTTCCGCTCCAAACAATTGGTTAAAGTGGTGCTAAAAGTTTGCCACAAGTTACGCAACAAACTGCCATCAAAAACGCTTCTGAAGACGGTCGAATTCAGGCCACATCGGCTAAAAACCAATGGGGTTTTCAGAGCCCTTATGTCTGAAGCCCCAAACAAGAGCGGAGTGCAACGCCTTAGCTGCCCAACGAGAAAGAAAGCAACATCTAGCCGCAATTTGCCTTGGAGTGTTTGAGTGGTGAGTATTTTAAACAATAGACTGAAACAGCTCATGGTGGTAAGCAACAAATATATCCAACAATTGTTGTCAGCTGGTACCACAAGGGTCGGTTTAAATCCGCGGGAAGTGGTTGTGTGTTCAGATAAGTTTCCGGCGGCCACTGTGGTCAGTAGTTTGTGTTTAAACGCACAAGGCATGTTCACCGCAACTTTAGACAAATGGTATCAAGGGAATTGCGCTACCATTTAGGGTGTAACATTCAAGGTCACCGCCAATCTGTACTTGCGGCATCTAGGGTCCTATTTGACGTGACAAATCTCTAACCGGTAACCTAGCACGGCCTGTCTCGTTGTTCTCTGCGCAAACATAACCGATGACCAGCACATGTGTTATGATGGCATGAAGTGAACTACTTATGGAGGAACCAGATATAGTCAACAGTATTAAGTGCTTCTCACCGGATAAATTACATCTATTATAGCTACGCTTGTAGACATGGCCCATAGGGCTTACTTGGGAAGCGTTAGCAACACATCACTAAATATTTTAGGTACCGTAGCCTGACCTAAAGAGCGTCACCGAAACGAAAGGAAAGAATGCATGCCAACTCAATGACAATGTGGCGCAACGCAAGATGTTTAAAAGGAACGTACGTTGGGTAAAATATGCATTGTAAGGTTAACATGGCGTCAGTATTGTGATGGGTAAGGGTACGATTGCGTGGAAGCACATTCAATATTAATACTGCGGTGTGAAATTTGGATTGCGTGATGATAAAGGTTCAGGATCCTTACGCAGGCTGTGCAGCCAAAGCTGTGAACCCTGAGCTACATTCATGGTACTTGCGTCTGGTTGCGCTTGACGGGTCAGCAGAAAGGCTGAAAACGCGTTTTACCGAATTCATGTGAAACGACGCACAGTGCCTTGCAGCTTAAACGACGTTGTTGTCGTCAGGATCCCCAGTTAACTTATGTGATCTGGACTACAGAATAGAAACCGTATATCTGTATCGTTAAGTTCCCTTCACACAATTCAGTCTTCCTTTGTGCACCAGGCCACCACCGTTGTGTTGCCAAGCTCCGACATTGGCTAGTTAAGGTAAACGCATGTGGCACTAAATTGGAGTGCGTAGGATAAGATAATATTCTACAATTCTTTCATGATTTAGTACACAAATAGTCGTATACTAACCCATGGTAAGTCGAAAACCAGGAGACAAGGGTTACGTCAGTCTGGACGACAGTAGAGTGCTAACTGTTCTACTGTCCATGTTAAACCAACTTGTTTTAAGGTTAAGAAGTAGCAGGGACGTAAGCATAAACTAAAGTATATAACTAAACAGCCTACGAGTAACGCTTACTCGGAGCTAAAGTCTGTGTAAAAGGCAGAAAATAAAATGCTAAAGCAACGAACAACCGCACGGGACGGGGTTGGCTCATGGATGGTGAAACCACATGGTCAGGTAATGTTACCACGGAAAAGCCAAACAACTGCAGGAGAAAAGCTTATGCTAAACAACAAGTGTGCGCTGCTCGGAAACTCAGTTTACAAAAAGAACTGCAATTTTTGGATATCACAATGTACCGCAAGTAGATCAGTTTCAAAGCGCCATAATAAAATCGTAGAATATTGACTAACACACAATTAGTTCACTAATTTTGTCGAATATCTAAAGGAGAGAATCAAATAGGGTCGAAACCGAACATAAAATGCAGCGTTTTACAGAAGGATCTATAAGCAATTCATAACGAAATGTTGACTACCTTATGCGACAGCGCTTTTGTCCACTCAACAGTTTCCCTGTGTCATATAATTTGAACAAAGCAAGGTGCCCAGCAAAAATAATAAGTGTTCTTGGTGGGCAGCAACGTCGGCGACATAAGGGAATGTCCAAAAGTTTAAACGCACCATCAAGCCAGACAGAGGAAAAACAGTTCCTACAATAGGAAGAGGTCGATACTTCAGCTGTCAGTGTGCATCTTTTGTTTCGTATGCTAATGTGACTAAAGCTTTTACGCGCTAATAGCGATAAATGTCAACTGCGCCGAAATTCATAAATCGTATTCAGGTGCGTTGGGCCAATTGAAATGTTTTTCGTTTTCTTAGGGTGACTTTGTACGGAAGCTGAGTTCATCAGCTTGAGCCTGAAACCAAAAGCTAGAATGCGGTGCAGA
Source organism: Dicrocoelium dendriticum (assembly GCA_944474145.2). NCBI lineage: Eukaryota > Metazoa > Platyhelminthes > Trematoda > Plagiorchiida > Dicrocoeliidae > Dicrocoelium > Dicrocoelium dendriticum. The sequence continues at coordinate 39,670,878 of OX104064.1, forward strand.
ACCGCGATATGTCCCTGCCGCTCAGGAAATTCCTTTCTGCGGCATCGGATGGTAGCACATGACCAGTTTACAAGGAAACTAAAGGAACAAATTTGATGGTTTAGTTTAATCACTAGCCACAAAATATGTAAATATAGGAATAAATAAGTTGTTTATTGTCGACTGTGCGAGGCAAGCCTGCTCAGACACGCTCGTAGGGATACTATTGCTGTCGTTGGGGAACCATTTTAAAAAGCAGGCTTGGGATGTCAGCTTTTAGTTGAGTAATTTCAATAAACTTGTCAGCATCGAGGCTTTCCATACTTCTTTTTTTGACGCCGTTTTTCTTACTTATTGGTTTTCTTTTGGGCTTTGAATTGTTAGCCATTTCGTATAGCGATAGTTCTTTGAAGCCTATGTACTTTAGAACGTCACATGTCACCATGCAGTGCAGCTGTCATACGTTGTTTCCTGGGCCAAATTAAACCTAACGCTGGAAAGCTGTTATTTTGCGGTCATTATTTGTTGATTGACGAGAAGAACAACTTCTTCGTAGTGCCACCGGGGTCCGCCATGTCAACCTAGTTCCAACGAAATGTGCAGCAGCTATGTCACAAGACGTGTTGGATTTCAGTTCTTAACCATTTAACGTAGAAAATCTACTACTGTCTGCATAATAACACCGAGAAGCAAGCGTGATTTGCCAATTTCTTAAGTCGCTGCCTCTTGCCAATGGAGATGCTCCTCACCTCTTCACGGACGTCACTGATCCACATCAAAGGGTTTCGGTGATATCTTTTTGTACAGGCGACCCTAGCAAACAAATGCAGCGTGGCAGCTATACATGAAGTACTGCAATTAATACAGTCACACATGTTTGAGGCATCCGGTTTCGGATCTGCCTGTCACTGTGGCCAACCACAGGACCCTTGCGCCTGCAGAGGCACCATAGGTGGCTCGCGCTGCACCACCCACAGCTCCAAGCACACATCCCATAACCAATGTAAACCCGAAGGAATAAGACCGGGAGGCATGTGGATGGGAGGCACGTGTCATCAACGGAGCCGGCGCACACTCCTTAACAGACAGACTCAAACAGGTTGTATTTGGGGTATCAGGAGCACACAAGGCAGTGGCTGGACCGTAGTCCACTCCACACTAAGTGCGTGGAACCGCTCTTTGAGCCTACCTAGGCGACAAAACCGTGCACCCCGTCTCCTCTAGCAACAACCAACTGTCTCCTGGAGCCACTATGGACGACATGGTGGGTAATACAAAGGTAGGCATCTTGTCAACGTGCACACTAAGTGTAGTCACACCGAGGATATCAAGCAGCAGCCAATCACCTTAAAGGACGATATTAAATAAAATAAGGTAAATAGTGCGTAGCGCTGCGGTAATATAATCCTTCGGTAAATTAGCAATTAACGTAAGTTGGTTAGCACTGAATCCGCGATAGGTACAAAATGTCCACGAGCTATTTAAATGTTCTGCAAACGCAATAAAATTATTGAAAGTGACCACAATTAAAGCAAGCAACTTGTGCGACTAATAAAATATTCTTCGGGTAGGCGGAACAAATCAAATAAAGTGGTATGAAATTAATCCAGCTTAAAAATTCTAGTTTCAGGGTACGCTGGTTTAGCCCAATTGCGGGGAAGAAGCATCTTGAATACAACATCACCCTTAGCATAGGACGCTTACAAACACAAGCAAATATACACATCTCTACCATGACAAGCACCCCCAACAAATAAATTCAAGCATAATCACACATAATACAGTTCTGAACCACGATAAATCATCTCCACAAACAACAAAGAAAAAATATGCAACCAATAAAAACCAAGCTCTACGAATATCCGCTAACGTATAGTACACATAAGCGTCTTTGGTCAAACCAACAGCAGAATATCTCACAAAAACACATTGAAACATTCCAAGCCTACACGAAGTGAACCTACCACGTCTGTCTGTATCAATTTTTGGTGCAATGATCAAATGAACCACTCACCATGGTAGAAACACAGCCACTATTTATTCATATGCTTTACAAAACAACACAATGTAGCACGGCCATACCGAATATCCTAAACTCCAAACACCTTTACAATGAACACAACAAACAAATATACACCAGTTTTACTACATCCGCATTCTCACTAACACAATTCAAGCACAAACAAAAAAAACTGCCCCAGCCATTACGATAAAGCATCTCCACAAACAACAAATAGATAATTCGCAAGCAATAGAAAACCAAGCTCACACACGCTTGTCATTAAATATGCACCTTTGCACATAACTCCAGTTTGCAACAGGTTAAAACGTAGCACTTTTGTACAGAGGCTTCAAGTGGAACGGCGACTTAATTCAGCACGAATATCAAAAACAGCTACCAGTGATATTTTATATTACTGATAGAATCCCAGTAGCTCGATAAAAGCAAACTGTATAACTTCATATTCAGCACAATCCCCTCGGGTTTAATGCGGGTTTCCGTCATTGTTTACCACGCTCCGTCGCACTGCTGGAAGCATTCTTCCACGATGCTCCTTAATACCAGCGTTGCTTAGAGCAATATCAATTGAGTATGAGGGCTGTTCTATTATAGTAATTTTTTCTCGGTCAGTAATGTCCGGGTGCCCGGTGCGTTATGAGCAGGAGTATAGTCATGAAGAAGCATCCACGATTTGCTGTCATAGTTATCGTCTGTTAAAGCGCACTCAGCGAAGCAAACGTTTCAATAATAAGGCAACAATAATTGGCATAAGTGCGATATAGTCAATAGTCAGGTTTGAAGGGCATGTGACCCAGGTGCAGTAAACGAAAGTTCATAATCTAATACGAAAAAGGAAATGACGCAGTGCCAAACATATCTGGCGACAAGTAACATGTGCCCAACATTTACAGATCACACAGTGAGGCTAGGGAGGGAATATTAACAGTCACTTCACAGTGGGAAATGAAGGGCCAGGTATCAGGGGAAGGAGTCTGCTGCTACAAAATGAACAAATTGGCGGTTTAACCGAGCGATCCATCTGCGCCTTTCACGGATGGGTCTGTAAAGTTTAATGCAATATCAGTAAACAATGCCGACTTTAATCTAATTATCCTTAAGACCGACAACGCGCCCCGCAAAGTTGGCTTGTTACGGCGTTGACGACACCTAAGGAAAAGGTATGCCTCGACCTCCCATTTAAGGGTAACCCCGCTGCAACGAGGGCAACCAAGCGCTTCCTCTACGTCACTCAGATAATGTAATGTGCTACAGATGCTGTGGTGATGAACAGCATAGGAACTTGAACCTATCAGCGTCAAATCACAGAATACTCACTAATCCGATTATCCCTGCTGCGTTAGTTAGATAAGCAAGAATGAGGGGCGTTTTGAATTCCAGAGTGAATGAATCCCGGACCAAGTGGGTTCAAGCTGAGGTCAGCCATTTCGCGTCCAATATTCCGTGTGCACGCAAACGTGAACATGTTTTATTGACCCCTTATCTGCTTGACACCGGCTCCGCATTTCGGCTGCTATTACGTAATCCTAATCCGCGCGTATTACGGTTCGCGTAAGCCGTGACGACAAGCCAGCTAAGACCTGCCCGGTGAGTGCAGAAACAGTCAGTTTTTGACCTACGAATACCCCGGTCTTAGGACGATTGCCGCAGTTCATCTCACAGCATTTCACTGATTGGGAACACCCTTGGGACTGTATAAGATAATTACTACTTATTGTATTGGTACTGATGAGACAATACGAAATGCGTGCATTTATCAGTGATCGTCTCCTCATTGTTTTATTCAAACTATTGGAGGGAAATAACTGTTGTAAAAAGACGGTTTATTTCTCGGCGGTGCGCAAGGCTGTGACGGCATAGGGACAAAGCAATGTTGACATAAATTCCCTGAGGCCGGTCACACATGCAATTATAGTGTCCCACTGACGAAAACCGAACTTTGGCGAAGTAAGTGAATGGATGGTGTGTATCCGTTCACACGGGAGTTATACTGTGCGGCCAACTTCAGCAACACGTAGTGCCCCAGTTAAAACGCTCCCATGTGTTCACCTGTGGCCATGGTACGCTATGCTACGTAAGGACAGGCTGTCAGGGCTTGTAGCAAGTGTCCATCCAGTTGCACACGTGGCCACTAGCGCTTTTCTCTACTTAGCTCCTGCTTCTGTCAAGTGGTGGATCAGGTGTCTGTCGCCGTCGTGACGGTGCAGTCAACCATTGCTGACCCCGCACGTACGTCCGGTCTGTGGCTGCGGAGTACGAGGCTTGCATGCATTACCTGCCGTCCGGTTAGATCAACCCGCCTCACTTTCGATAGCTACACCTCATCCAGTCTGTTCATATAACCGTTGGCTTTTGCGATGCACGCTGGATCAGCGATCAAACCTCCGAGGGTTGACCGTAACTCCCGCCTACTTTCCACGACAATATCCGGGTAAATCACATGCACTCGAGGTAAACCTATATCCAGATTTAGGCGAAATAGGCACTTATTTAAAGCTGCTGTCCCGCTTTCTTAAAAATGCTGGGCAGGATGTACTAATGTACCGATTTGAGGACGTCAACCTCAGAATATCCTCCTTTGATCATGTATAATGTAGGTGGAATAGCAAGAATCAAACAGTGGCGGTGCAGGCACACCATAAGGTAGGGAGGCAGAAGGCAGTGATTGCCCGGAGGACAAAAAGACCACTAAAAAGGGAGCGGACGGAAACGGGAACTGGCACAATCAGGGAGAACAAGCGGAGGAACATTGGCTTAACGAAACGAGAGAAGAACGGGCATGATGGACGTCCGTTATTGTAACATCCCGGACCAACCCCAAGCATTGTGTGTTGCATCCACGTTAACGTAAATTAAGAACTATCGAAAGAAACCCGGGCCGGTCAGAATGGGACGCGTGGAAGTGGAGATACAGGGGTGTAATGGGCGGGGAATATCCTTTCACGAGGCCCCAAAGTGCAAGGTGTCGCGAGCGGAAACCCGGAGAGATGGTGCGTCGTGTGAAGGAAAGGTGATGTACGTCTGTGTGCGGATTCATATAGCTTGTGTTGGCTCCAAGCAAATTTGTCCTTCATTGCCGTGCGGTTCTTGTTACAATAAGACCGAAATAACTAGGCCGGCATGTTTTGCGTGATAATAAGGGACTGCGTGGGTGTAGAACGCGGCAAGGAAACATTTTACTACAATATGCAATGAGGGAAGAAAAGCGATGGTGAGATTCTGGGAACTTTAGTGGAGAATGCCTGCATATTGTGTAGCTTGGTGGGAAAACCATATCTAAACAAAAGTGTAAGAGGACTACTCAATTGGAGAGTGATTTACCATTCATTAAGTAGACCACGCGCGACAACGACTCGCAAGTTGAATTCATTGGACGCCTAAATTGACGATACACTTATGTTTACTTTCATTGCAACCATCCTACTGGACTGAGTATGGTGAAACGCTGTTTGACTGGCAAACTACAGTAAATGGCCAAAAGGTGTTGGCATCAAATGGGTGGCCCATTTTGAACACAAAAGTGTATAAGAAATGCTAGTTTGTGAGGAATCTGAAATAGCCCACCATAGTAGCACCTCGCCATTCCTTGAGTGCTCTGTTTGCAAGAATGATTATCTTCGGAACCGATATATCGTCAAGCGACGGACACAGATGGGACACAGCAGTACAATTCCGATCTCTGTGTTTCACAGATAAGGCCATGTGCACAGAGAAGGAAGTAGACACTAAGGTAATTCCTGAATAGTGGGCAACTGAAACCGGTACTGGAAGACACGTTTCACAATATGCTACAACCACATTGAAAGGAAGGCTTCGAGTGCTTGGGGTCTTCAATGGACAATAACGGCGATTGTGCGGAAACCTCATTTTGGCTTACCATATTTTAAGAGATCCCAACCACAGGTACCGCCATTTGCTAAAACTCATTCACTAAGCGCAATTTGAGAGGCCACTATATCAAGCTGGCACAGTAGCAAAGTCGTTTAGAATGTCGTCGGAATTGCTTTTCCGTACGAGTTTGCAGAACGTGGAATGCCCTACTGGAATCTGTCATATATGCTCCCACGCTGGCAGAGTTCAAATCCAGGGTTGATCTTGCAGTCATTTTACTGCATCATCTTACATGACCCATTACCCATGGATAAACACAAATGTCTGTAACAGTTTTCACTGTCATTCAAAGCCTTGATTTTGTTTTAAGTTTTTTACCTCCTGCATGTGTGCACCCCCACTTCTATACTAGTGGAATATGGTTCTCTTCTAAATTTCCCCAAAGAAATAAGTCAGTGGTTTTGCTAGATCACTAGCTACTGTCTGCAGAGTCTTCGGTCGAACGTTGTAGAATCCAGGAGCACTGGGCATACGCAAAGATACGCTTCTTCAACACAGCTGCTGCAGTAATGGTGATGTAATATAAACCCGGTTGACGTAACAAAAACATAAGCTGATTATCTGTTGGAAAGTTTGCGAGTGCTTAAGCCGTAGAAGATCTATAGAGTACATTGTTGACCGCGTGCATCCATCAGCCGTGACTAGTGCTGAAATTCCTCGCTTCCCCTTTCTAAGGTCGTTAAGGTACTTGTAAAGAAGCTTGCTGTTCGTGCAGAATCGTTTCGTTAACTGTTGCTGTTGTGAGACCTTGCTTTGGTTGCTCAGTTTGATCCAGAGGTTACGATGTGTTACTTACGCAGTCTAGATTTGGGCATTCCGGAAGTGCTTGCGAGATCGCCTTGCCAAATCCCTAAGGAACCCATGTTTACGTGTTCAGCTCCACAGAAATGATTTTCATTTGTTTTTCCGTTGGAAGGACTTCTCTTCCGATAAGTACGCTATGCATGCGCTAATCGTCCTTGTAAACCTTTTACAGACGACGTCTGTGGGCATTAGGTTAGGCGCGCAAAAGAGGTATCTTTAACCGTAGATAACACATTATAGTGCTTGGCAGTATGCACTTTATCATCCCACTTTTCAGAATATTACGCCTTGCATATATAGTCAAATAATAGAGTTACATAGTTACTGCGACCCATTGGCGTACTTGTATCTATCACCTCGACCATGAGTTCTTCCTTAGTAAGCAAAAAATCGATTATTGACGGGTTGTTAGCAGTTGGAAAGTTGTTTGTAAAGGTAAGGTTGTTTTACTGAGCGTGGTTAGTAATTAGCGATGGCAAGCTGGCTGCAAACTGCGTACCATCGGTTGTTAGCGATTCTGTGTCGTGCACTTTGAAGTCTCCGGCAGTACGCATGTGGGGTAGGACTTGTTCATAGCAAACTGAAAGGCGTGGTTTAGTTCGGAGCATATTTCTGATGTAGCGTATGGTGGACGCTAAATCAGGGCTAATAAACATGTGTCCATCTTTTGCAACCATAGACGGCACAAAAGCAAATCAAAAGCGCGATTTTCGTGGTATCGTGAACGTTACGTTGAAGGTATTTTATATACTACGGGACCTTAACACCATCCTTTTCATCTCTATCTTTCCGAAGCATCGAAAAACCTGGTAAAGTTATCTCAGAATCGACTACCTCAAAGCTTAACCAGGTCCATGTAAGAATGACCATGTGAGTCGCGGAGATTCCAAGTTCAGCCAACTTACTAAGAAGGACTCTAGCTTCTGTGTACATGCGGATGGGGTTTTCCTTGTTAGCAACGCGTTGCTGGGGGACGCATTCGTGTTTTATTAAGCTGACCTTTAGACGGCCGACCTTTACTCTTAGTGGTTTGGGAAGTTTAGTTAGGTTGCATGGCACAGTTTAGCGTTCCGTAACTGTTTTCATGCCTCCACTTGGCTTGTTGACACCGTACCAATCTATCTTCGAGTGATTCACCTACTCTACTGTGCGTTGATGCGCTTCCTATCCAACAATTAAAGTTTCCTAGTATTGCTTTTTCTACGACGAAAGACTTGCTTCAGCTATATCTGGTCTTCCTACGCTATAACCCTCCTTCACTAAACTGACTGCTTAGCAGTCTATGTTCTATTATTCCCTAATAACAAAGGGCTACTTCTATGTAATTATTCCGGCTGTTTTCCCCATCGTTCACCGCGTGCCTTTGGCTAGTTTTGACAACGTAGTACGCTACATTAATGTGGTTCACCTAATCTAGTAAAGCGCCGTTTCGCCATCTTATTTTACAATTGTCAGGTCATAGTAGTGCCTTTCTTGCAACCAAATCTTCTTTTCTGCTGCGACCCGACTTCTCATACTGTAACCGTCCTTTACTTAACCAACTGCTTGACAGTCAATGTTTCTTTCATATCCACAAAAGAGTGACTTCTGTTATGTAGTTAATCCGGCTCTTATCCTCATCGCACTCCGCATCTATTTGGCTTCTTTTTACACCGTAGCATTCTGCCATCGTGTAGTTTAATAAAGCCATTAAAGCGCTGACCCGCCATAGTGTTGCACAGCTGCTGGTTTGATATTTTTGCTGCATCTTAAACCTACTCCTTACTTTAACTACGGAATTTCTTTCTTTACCATAATCCCACCCGTTTAACTGATGCTCAGCAATCCAGGTTCCCATATTCTCCCAGTAAAGAGCGGCTTCTGTCACGCAGTTACTCCGACTCTTACCCACACTATTCCCTGCTTCCATTGGGCTAACTGTTGACATCGTATAATTCCAACTTCGGGTAATTCACTAAACCACTGAAACAAAGATGCGCCACTATATTTTACATAGTTGGCTTCATTATATTGCTTGTTCTACGACCCAAGCGTCGCTGCTGCTTCTGCCTGTATTTCTTCACTAAAACTCTCCTTCAGTTAACTGACTGCTCGGCGTTTATGTTCCCTTAATCTTCTAACGACAAGCGGCTTCTGCTTCGTAGTTATTCCGGCTCTGACCCCCAATGTGCCATGCGTGCAGTTGGCTTGCTTTGGATAACGTAGCATCCCACCGTCCAATGGTTGGCATAAGCTATTGAAGCGCCGATGCGTCATCTTGTTTCACCATTGCTGACTCATCAACTATTCTTTAGCCACACTTCTTTGAACAGTCTTCTATGCTCTTTTCACATGTTATTCTAACCACCTATAGCAAATACTTCATTGACTGCTTGCCGGAACCATGATCTAGGTCTTCAAGCACATTGCAGTAATTTACCCATTTTGCTATGTTTTGGCTGCGTGATCAAGGACCATTTGAAGCGTAACATCAGTTGCGCATTGCACATCATTTTGGCTGAAGTCTAAATGACTTAAAGTAGAATCTTTACACTGCCTGGTTCCAAGCTTTTCCATTTTGGTCTGCTTTCGGCCTGTTTCTATCTTTCCCTTTTCTCCAAGATCGGCGACTTTTTAAGACCCGGTTTTAGACTGAGAAAATGTCTCTGTCTGATACTGAGCGAAACTACCTACAAGGACTCATCTGTACTAAGATCATATAGAAAAAGCAACCAATTGCACCCAACACAACGGCTAATGTCCAGAGTTGATAACTGGACACGAGTTCCGCACACTCCAGCAAGTATACAAAACTAGAGAAAGTGGGACCACAGATAGTCTGGAAATTTTGCTTAACTGCAAATTTATCCACCCTACTCGACTGGTCTCAACCACTATGGCGGGCTCTGACTGAGCTATCTGAAAAGCTAACATAGGGAACATACGACAGCAAACTACCTTGAACAAATAGCTGACAAGAGGCGCTGCCAGCTGTACATGACCGTCCAAAATATGGACCACAGTATTGCAGGACGTGGTGGACTTTCGCGTGTCAGGCTTTCTCCCTAGAAAAGCCACAAAGGCTCTTTAACCACATTGCGCCGTGGCATATATGACTCGCCACCGAGTAAAGGCACTGCCCGCAATTACATACTGGCATATTGACTAGATAAATCTTTCCACTGTTTCATTTACACGTTCACATGCTAACATCACCTACTGTGCTTTTCCTGTTTAAGCTATGAATGCATGAATCCAGTTCATCGTCACCACGCCGACGATTTTGCTCCTCATGCGTACTTTTTTAGTTGCTGCAATTTGTACAACTTGTGGCTACATCCAATTAGGTGCATTGTAACGTAGATGTTGCACAAGATAACTGCTGGTATATATTGATCAGGTCTGATTTGGCGTGCATCGATAAAGCAGAGAATAAAATAGTTATTTATTTATGTAAATAAATAAATAAATAAAATTTTAGTCTCGACTAAGCGAGGCACGTCTGCACAGACATGATCATTTTAAGAGTTCAAACTGTGATCAGTCAAGGTACAATGTATCAATGGGATTGTCGCATAGGTTGATATATAAATGTATGTAAGTGTGTATGTGGGCGTTTAGCCGTGTTTATGGAATTGGTAAATGTATTTCAGTCTTTTTCATCGTGCTTGAACGTGTGGCCAGTGTTAAATGGGTGCTTGATGGCTGGGGACTTGAAGCGGTCGTTCGGATAAGCATTGGGTGACTTTAGTTGGTGGCGAGTCACAACCGCCACGTCACATTGTTGTTAAACGGACATTTGTGGCTTTTTATAGGGAGAACGCTTGCCAGGCGGAAACCCACCACGTCCTGGAACACTGCCGCCGAACTATTTGCTGGAAGGGGTAAACCCAATCCACCAAGCTGGCACCCCGAGGAGGTTGTTCGGCCAGCCAGCCTAGTTCGGCCAGCCAGCCAGTATTTCTCTTAAATGACGAAGTCTGTAAATATATTATAGATTAAAGTGTTCAACACTCACTAATGTTATCAAGCACCACACCCTGCTTATCATACAGTATTTGGTGACTAGGCGGCTTAATTGACACTGCAAAGACTCTGGCTGGTCCACTCTAAAATATCCTGACCCTTAATCTCATGGGACGCACGGTTTCCTTATCTGTATATGGATGGAAGATCATGCTCTGTACATCACCTCTTACCTCTCGAAAATTTTAGCTTTTCAGAAATTTGATCGCTTTACCGTCACAGTTTACTTACTACAAACCTGATTTAGTTATGTTTGTATGAATCAATGTATTTCTTGGAAAGCTGTCGGTTGTCTTAGACAGTCAAAGGCGTCAATGCTGCCTGCTAGTTACTCAAAATTCGACATACCTTCTCGTGTAACCGTGTGGGAACCATACACCGAGAAACATCTATTCGTTATTAACCTAACTGGCACACCTTAGGTTTTTATCCAGACGTAGTCGTGCAATGTATTTCTAAGTACCATTTGCGCAAATGTTAATTTAGCGAGACCTGTTGTATATTTGTTGTGCTAACCTATATGTCATTGTGAATGTTTGCACTCCAACATTCTCTTACGTCAAGGACAAGAATATTCAACAATTGTGCAGCTGTAAAACCAGAAAAGTATCATACATACTTGCTTCAACAGTGCATCTGTACATTCCTGCCCGTTTATATCTATTTGTTCTATTTGACCACACCTTCACAGTAGAGCCTTGACCTGTCAAGGCTAAACCAAGTAATTATTTAGTTATATTTGGCGCATCCGCCTACTTTTTAATTAAAGAAGCACTGCTTACCCATGCATAGTGTTTATTCAGCTGCAAAGCATAGCAGTGCCATGTAACATGTTGCTTTTGTAAGACCAACCTACGAGCCCTAATCCGCACCACTAATTAAACATTCTGCGCATCATACCAATCAGCATTTGTTGCTTTGCTGTAGGCAAAGCTTTACACTCTTACGAGGCACAAAGTTTCTTTATCTGGAAGTGAGTGGAAGCATAGCCGCAGGTTTTACAACGTACAGACTGGACAAATTATTCGTTATCCTGCAAGGATACAATTTTTCCGAGGCCCAAACAATTGGGTTCAGTTCGCTTAGGAATCTACTTTTTTACATACATCGTACCTGGAGCTGTCCTGTTCACTTTGGTTTCTCAGCCAGAAGTAGTCGTACTACACCTTTCCAATCATTATATGTTGGCTTCGGAAGACACATTCTCCTGCCCATGCAAGGCTAGAACAAATGGGTTCAGCCAATTTTTCTGCTGGCTAATTTCTTTTGCTTGCCACTCATCCGGAGCTCTTTACCACGCTTTGACCATTCAATTGACCTTGGACGCCTATATTTTAACTCCGTTGTAAAACTTATTTCGGGAGGAGCGATTGGGTTTTCGGGACGATAACTTATTCTTCAGGGCTTCAACAACACTTCAACATATTTCATTAGATATCCCTCGGAGACTTCACGTGGTTCTGCAGACGATCAACAAATCCCATTCAAAAAATATTCAATTCATGTTTTACCAATCGGGCTCAGTCATTCGGTTAGGATAGGACGAGGCCCATAAACGAGGGAAGCCTTCGCATAATGCAACGATCATCGGATAAATGGGACGCGATTTGACCTCAAGTAAGCGAGCAAGTAAACGCCCAATAAGAAGCGTAGCCAATTACAACTTGCCATTCAATGGATCGGCGGCGGGACTTCATGACGTGGTGGGCTTTTGCCCGGATGTTTGTTTAAACTCGCTGCAACATGGCGGATGTGACTCTATTGAATATACTCACATCCCATGACTTCATACTGGCAGGTCAGCGAACGTCACGTTTCAACATTCTTGTTATGTTCGTTACGCTGACACTTCTACATATGCATATACTGTCCTCTCTTTTGTCTTCGAGCTCACGTATATACTATCGTCTCCTTTCTTTCTAGGTTATCACCGTTGCTCTTTGCTGTACGTACACGCGAACTCAGTATGCTATCACACCTCACCCGACCTTGCTCTTCAATTACCTTATAATAGATCATTCGAGATAGCTGATCCATTACTGGCTGTTGTAATGCTGAACTATATGGCAGATTGATTATGTCCTTACAACCTGGTCCCTAGCACAGACAGCATAATTAGTATTCTACAGTTCCACAATTGTCCATTTTCAAACATGAACGTTTGGACGCTTATCTACTGTCGCTGTTATAATTGTCACAAAACGTTTGTACAATTGAGCCTACCTGATGATGCCTCCATGGGAGTTCCACGCATAGTAAAAATAAAAAGTTATTTGTTAATTAATAAAGCACATACTAATATTTATAAAACATAGCGTTGCATGCTTATTTGATTTTCAGTGGGTGTTGAATTTGTCGAAGTATTGCTTGACATGTATGAAGACATATTTTTGCACCTTGCCATTCGGGTTGCGACGTGTTTGCCCTGGCTCCGGGTAGCCAAGGGATAGAAGTCTCAACTAACACCAAATTGGTTTTGGGTTCGGGACATGTACTTTCTAGCTGTTGAGAGCGAATAACGTCAAAATGTGTCATGAAAGTCAGTGACTATACTGGCGCGCCGAGCCACCTCTTCGTGGTGCTACTGGGTTCCTTTGAGTCAAACACATTCCATCGAACAGATCGGCAGTATGGTCTAAGAATGCGGTTGCTTTTCGCTTGGCGAGGTTTCTCCTTAAAGAAAGCCACAATTATCAGCTTAACAAAACTACAAACTGGTAAATGTAAGCCGCTAGTGGGTAAGGTCCCCACCTCCTGCCAATTATGATAATCCTGCGCACTTCACGGAAGTCGTCATCGTCCTCGGAGTTTTTGTGATCCTACTTACATTTGCGACCAAGTGAAGCATAGTCAGCTGTGCAACGTTACATAAAATCCTGGTTTAGCCTGGCACATACACATGGTTGTTGGCACTCGCTTCATGAGTAGCCTGTCACCGCGATTTCCATGGGTGCGGCTACAGAATGCATGCGCCTACAGAGGGGCTATAGGTGACTAGTGCTGCCCTAACCACGGCTCCATCAACGCACAGAAACCAGCATGACCCGGATGGACTTCAGCCGGTAAGCATGTGAATTGTAAACATGTTTCATCAACGAAACCTGCCCCAATCTCCAAACTTGCATAGCAGCCGCACTGTTATTCATCAATGCGGGGAACCATGCGTATAAACCGTTCGCCAGGTAGTGGCTGTGCCGTAGTCCGCTCCACACTGGATGGATCCAACCTTTGAGCCCAAAGCAGACACGAGTACCGTGCGCTGCAACCCACCAGTAAACATTAGCAGTCTCCTGGAGCCAGTTTAGTGGAGGTGGAGGTTATAGGCAGGTGGACAACTTGGCAACATTCGCAAAAAGCGCCACGAAAACAAAGTCTTCTCGCAAACAACACTTAATTTGAAGGAAACTGTACACGCTAAACTGACACGGCATATGCAGCAGAATAACCGAAAAAGCAAAGCAAATAAATTTGAATATCTTTTCTTGTGACTAAATGGTCAAGCTTGTGTATTATTCAGTATAACCTAACTGCGGTGGAGAAGCATGATGTTTGCAACACCAATCGCAAGATGGGACACATACGCACGTACTTACATATACACACATGCTTACAAATCCAGTTTGCAACTGGTTAAATCGTAACCTATTTCTACAACTAATAATAGTTTGCGTTTGAGAACCGTGCCCTTGCGGGCGTGCCTTAGGTAGTAGAGAGTAAACCAGGTAGTGTACTTATATTGCTAATAAACTACTTTTGCGAAACTGTACATGAGGTGAAAGCCCTACCTATATCGTAGCACAGCCACCATTTGCACCGGGTAAAGATAGTATGAAATTTGGATAGATACTTTAATCCGTTCCACGCCATTTGTCATGGCACCGCGTGAAAGAGCTATCCTAGATCAATAAGAACTATGCTGTGTGATATTTGTGAGCAGGTTGTGAAAGATCATCTTCATTATATTAGGATGATCTTGCTGCATAAAACACCCATACAGTGACTGTTTACCCCTTTTGATCACCGCAATGTCCTCTAGATCCTTTTTATCAGGCACTTGTTAAAAGGACCTTGACAACGTCCTAGGCCGCAAGCTGATCGTCAACAAAATCGTCTCATGTAGCAGCGTTCCTAATAAATTTATAGTAATCTGTGTATCATTTGCAAAATCTAGTCCTGTTAATTTCAGCATGCAACATGGGACAATTAAGGAGAGATTAGTTAGACTTTGTCACCTACAAGCGCAATGCAAATTTTAATCTCAGAACGGTTTGTAGACGTTCAATTCTGCGTAACTTGCTAGCTTGCTTTTCGTAACTTTTTCACCGGGGCAATCGAGTTAGAGTTGGCACAACTTACGCTTTACATCGAAATACATAAAGTGTTCGACAAGTTACATCATATGAGCCTATTGTATAAGGTCAGGGCGTAGGAAATAATAGGTACTCTATTTGAACGTCTGGGTGCTGTCCAACCGGACGCACGCAGTATGTGAAAACTGCACAGGCCGTTGCACCATCAGCCAGCGTCTCAAGTGGTGACCTTTGTAGGCTCAATCCCGCATTGATTTAGGTCAATAAATTCTGTAGCAGCTTACCGCATTACCGCTATGAGTCCTTTATAGCTTTCTTCAAATACCATAGTATTCTTCACTGATGGTCAGAGAATACTTGAATAATGTAAAGCAATGGTGTCTGCAGTATGAAATGAGTTTTTCTGCTGACAACGGGAGTATACTGGCGTAAAGCTGTTCTATATTTGGTAAGTTCCTACGTTAGGCGACTTTGCCGTCAAACTCAATGCGCCGGAAAAACTCTAGCTGCATTTTATCTCATAAGTCTCACTTTTTCCGAGAAAGTGCAATTTTAAGTCGTAAAGGCAGGACAACTGGCTTTTTATTTAGGCTACCACAAAGACAGTAGATGTACAACGTAACGTTACCATAGTCACGTTTGCCTATGCTTTTAGAAGTAAAAGCTTGCAGCGGTCGGATTGCATTCTGTTTGAAGCATCCCCGAGGCGGTTTTTAGAATTCTAACCCCACAAAAGCAAGTGTATAGCCACAGAGAGTGGTGTGTTCATATGGAAATAAAACCTAAATGGCTGCAACGTTTATGCTTAAACACAAACGCTCTTCAGAAGTCAATGCGATAAACAGTGTATGGTAACGTTTCATAGTAAAACTGAGAAGCGTATCAAAACTTAACCACAGCAGCAGTGGCTGCATCATTAGTCGGCTAGTAATAGGAATAAACCACGCTATCATCTGTTGTTAGTTGGTTACGTAAATAGTTGGTGAAGTTGCCGGCAAGACGACAGCAAATCAACATTTTGCGGGCTTCAGTGGATGGGTTGAAAAAGTTCATGTGCCCAGGTAATTTAAAGGGCCTCTACAACATCGGTAATTGGGGTTAGCACTTTGTGAGACCGGCGTGGATGAGTGGGAACAAGCCCCTGTTTGCCATAGCTCAACTTTATACAATCTCCAGTCGATAAAGACGACAGTTTGGCACCTTAAGCACGTAAGTATTAACACCTTACTACACTCATCGTTTTCCCATAAGCGATCTTGCATTGATCAATTGCGCGCAACGTACAGGTCCTAAGACGGCAGATTCCAAGACAAGGTACACTCTACCAGCTTTCCTCTGTTGCCTGGCATCTCTTTCTCTTAGAGTCATTTTAGTCTTAAGGCTACATGTGTAAATGGTAAAAGCGACCTCATAGAACCTCTGTAAGGGCCAACCCGTATCTTAACCTTAGCGCTATGTCTTCCTCACCGACTCTCTAGCGCCGGACCGAAATCTTCGTCATGTAGCGCAGAAACAGTACACTTAATTTCAGCTTCGCGGACCGGTACAGGGCCCATAAACCTGGCTGTATTACGATTTATGATTTTTACTTCCTCTCCTTAAGTTTACGTTTTCCTAAAAGCGCCCTCGCATCATTGATAAGTCTACTAAACAACAGTCTGAAATTCATATCTTACCTCCTTTCCACACTTTTATGATCAGTCCTATCGACGTTTTCCGAAGTAATAGAGCCGCTGCTCCGTCAACTTGAATAGCCAGACAGCTCTATATACTTGTTGGTTCCCTGCAGTTTGCTAGAACAAATCAACACTTATACCTCATTTATCACCATTTTGGATGGGCACTAACATCCACCGATTAGCACTAATAAACCCAGTCTTTGATTCATCCCTATTCTATGCCCACCACCCGCTCTGTACCTCGCTCTTCAAAGGGCCTCCAGTTTCGATTTATGCACCATAACCAATACAGCCACTAGGATCAGTCGACCAGCCGCGCGACGCAAGCCTTGCACTTCTTAGAACCACACTTGTATCCTCTGTTAACATTCCTTTTTAATTCACTATGTGGCGATATCGAACAACGAATTTACATCGTATTACTTAAACCATATCTTCAGCTGCATTCCCTTAGCTTTAGTTATTTTGCCTATTAATACATCCACAATATTTTAACATGTAGCTCCGCGAATGATTGTTAAACACACAAGCGTAAACTTTGTCGGTTAGGTGCAGTCTATATAGTCTAGACTTTGTGGTAGACGCTAGCATCTTGTAGCTCTTGCTGCTAAGAACAAACAGTCTAGCAGAAGTTAGCACAGGGAAAGCACTACCTTTGTTAATGATATGTCTATTAATCAATCGCACTTCTGTGTGTGACTACAGTCCGCAGGTGCTGGTTATCATTCCTTACTTTTTCCATTATTCCTTCATAAGCTCGATGGTTCCAAAACTTAATCCAACAGGTCGGCAAAATGCGTAATGTTAAAGCCATAATTGTAGCCCAATGCATTGTGATATTTAGTTTATCCACCCCCGCCAACGTGACAGCCCGAGAGGCCACCAAAATTAAGCTGAAATGTATGGGTGTAGGTTGATTGGAGAAAAGTTGCAGCATACCGCCATTTATGCATCACTAGTTGCTTACATTTACCGGATGTTTACGCTAGTTGCTCACCGGTTTGCTTCCTGTGTAACGGTATTCCAAATAAGCTGGCCAGGGCTTCTCACTAAAAGACTAGAGACGTTCAAATAGTTTGTGTAACAAAATATAAATTGTTACAGTGACCGTGTACTAGGGCAGGTGGCTAGCTTCTTGCAATGATGGTGGGCCGGTGCCTTTAAAGCGCAGTACCCATCGTCGATTTACTTCAACGACTTCAGTTATGGTACATTCAGAGAAATTCGCGCCTCATTACGTCTGTATCTTTTATTGTTTTAAAACAGTGCGCGGTTAACAGATAAGCAAATTATGTTAAACTATGCCAGTAATTATTGCAATGTATTGTTACCGTCACTGGCCTTCTTTCATATGTCGGCACAGATTTATGAAAGCCTACTAGCAGTCAGCGCAAGGGCCTGCTGGGCTACCACATATTGATCGCATTTGTGCCAATGGCCGTCTCGGTGTTACACACTAAGGAGAAAGTTTGGTCATTCAAAAGTATTTACAGCTAGCTTTACAAGTTTAGCGTTGCGTTGTTACAAGTAGAGAAGCGTTTCCTTGAGTGCTGCCGGTAACCGAGACCAGCATAATGTGTACAGTGCATACGTTAAGCCTGTGCTGAAGCGTTTTCTAGGCGGTCGAAATTCGTCCCAAATGGTCCTCACAGAGTTGGTCAGGGCACAAATCCATGCAATTAGGGCGCTTTAACTGTCAGCACAGGAGAAGATTTTGGGTTGTTGCGGCTATATGGGAATTCTTTGTTGACATGCCCTTTGCATAATAGGGAAATATAGGCTCAAGGCTATTTTGCTGGCTACTGCCATTCGGCTACTGTTGGCAAACGCCAGGTGCAAACAAGATGCATCTCAGTTGGCAATAGTTTATCAAATGTTCTAAATGGTTTCCAACCATTACCAGTCTTCAAACCTCACTCACCTATCAATTTTGCGGAGCAAACATATGGTGAATGCTGCATGTAGTCCACCAAAGACGGTTTAAATACAAATATAAGCTATATTGTAAACCTTACGCTATTATTGTGTCTGTAAAAGTGAAACAGTAACTGTGCGGCAGACGGAGGTATAAACGTTATGCGCAGGTAAAAGCTGTTGAAAAACACTATTCTTTGAATATAACTAAGGCAAGTAGGAGCAAGCACACGCATTTTACCGATTACTATTAAATAGGAGCACTGCGTCGTGCTGAATAATTGGCGGAATCGTTTCTGTTTAGATGTGTGGAACGTAAGTTAGCAATACAAAAGTAAGTATCCCGAACGACCAGCGAAGCAACGAGAGCGCCAAAAGTTTAAGTTTAAGTAGGGCAGTGATGAAAGCGCAATCCCATAGAACCCATAAGTTTAGAACATTGTTGCCCCATACTGGATTTTGGAGATAAGCTGCTTCATTTGTGTTTCAAACGTAAACCCACGGTTTACACGACAATCAACCGACCAACGCTCCCTTGTTCAGCTTTAGTAACCTCAGCTATGCCAATTGCGTGAGTAGAAAGAAAGCAAAAGTAGGCAAAAAGCGGGATTTACCAAACAACAGATAACAGGTGTCGAAAACCGATACGGTTAAATAAACATGATGTGCAATAAGAATTAAAGTACGAAAGTGGAAGCTTGCAGCCGGAGGTACGTGTAATTTGGACGAAATGTGTTTTGTATTGTCGCGCATATTCAGTACAATATATACACGAATTCTATTACCTTGGGGCATCATTGGTTAGGACACCTACAACGTCTGCAGGTTATTCAAAAAGGAAGGTAAGGAACACAACGCAAAACGTTTCATAGGGAAATCACGTAGTTCCCTTACTTATTGATCTGCTACAGTCACAAGGAAAGTAAATTCAATTGGTTAGCAGGTCAGGCCACCAACCCCAAATGCACAGCAGTGGTAATAAAAACGTGTGTTTTAACTGTTTCCTGTAAACTTGATGGCGTTGTACTTTAGAAAACATGGCAGCGCTTTAGCTAACAGTTAAGGTCAAGATAAAATTATGGATGTTTAACCGCAATCACAAAAGCATCGGTTGAACTCCCGAATGAAGTGACAACTTGCGTGACCGAGCGCTTCAGTTCTCATAGATCCTTTCTGAGTTGAACCTTTGCCTATTATTATTTAGGAAATTGAGCAACCAGCAGCATGTAGAGGCAAGTGCTTTACTGTCGTGGTTCTCCCATCCTAACGTTTGCTAGTTCCAACATCTTTGCCTGGCACGAAGTTAGCCTTATGGTATATTGGTCCATGTTACCTCGGTTATCTGAACAAACAGGCATTTTTGAGCACCACTGAACCCTACCTTGACCATCTGCGCAAAATTTATCTTTTACCAGGCTATAACGTTTATAATGCGCCCTGCGTAGTGGAAATGAACGAGCGGCAACCACTTCTTACATACCCTACTACTCCTGACTTATACTAATAATCATTCATTTTGACTGGCATGCTGAAAACGCTTTTAACTGAAGCAGCACCAGCATGCTCGCTGGTGTAACATCCAACGAACATCCAATGTATCTGGTTTTAGCTACATGACTAGCACCTTCATCATAGCTAAATAATAGGTTTGGGTCCTAAAAAAGCAATGCTCTGAAAGGCTTTGTGTCGTAACACATTGTGCCCCAGCATACCATATTTCTGAGAAACGTTAGCCTTCAGACCTGTAGTCTTCATAGTCTTATCTATTTATGCTGCAGCAAATCGGCAGCTTCAAAGTGGTTCACAATTTTCTGCCCACATTTATATACTAGTAGCGATAGACTTTTGTATTTGACTTATGGGACAAAGGTATGTGTTTAGATAAATAAAATGCAATTAAACTGCTAACGCTAGCAGTATTAATTCGAACAAAAGGCAAAGCAGGTTGGCTCAAAATAGTCGACTGAACCCTGAGCTGTCCTAAAGTTCCAAGTGAACCTCGCTAGTATAGCACAGTGACTATTTTAGCAACCACTATCATGTATAATAGTTTGCGCATTCCATTTCTACAGTGGGTTGTGAGTCTCTGTATCCACGGGAACCGAAACGCGGCGGTCTTCTAATCATAAAATAGCAATACCAAATCACTAACTTTGGTGTATGCTTAACCTATGGTGGTGGCACTTGAGCCTTTCTTCGACCTTCATTCCTTTTTCTATTTTTACATGTGTATTATATATGCCTGTACTACTGCTTAAAAGGTTTGCACATTTTCTTACCACGAGACAGTATCCTACGCAGTAGAGGTCATCAATAATAAGGCCGTGTTGGTATTGGAGCCGGAATCAGCATGCAGCCGAGCAATCAAGCAGATCTGTAGTATTTCCTTGTAGGACGGTGCTAGGAAAGGTAGGACCTTAGAACTTTGAGAAAGTAACACCGATCGCAATACTAGAAAAGGAAAATGGTCCAACAACTTTTGACCAGTTAGTTCAGCCCAAACCATTACCTTGGGACTATGTTGCATACGGGAAGCTACGCAGCGTCGTGGATTTGATTTCGCCCAACAGTGATGCTTATGTATTCCGTGCGTGTGGAATTTTGTCTCGTCGGTGAAAATAATAGGGTGAATATCCATGTGATTCAAGAACCAGGTGCAACATGCAGACTGCTGCTTCGGATCGCGTGCGTTCAACATTGGCACTTGACGTGCACCATACCGACGAAAATTTCTTTCCATCAAAATCTGCTGCACGGCGTATGGGGTGGTGTCAGCATGTTGAGAAATTGTACGAACGCTGAGGTCCGCCCTTTCGGTCACTTCGCGGATAACAGCACCAGCTTAACTCTCATCCGTTGTGGTGGGAGGCCGCCCCGTAATTCGGCTGTTGCACACACTACCAGAGTTCTCGAACTGCTTCACTAGTTTTAACTCATACCGTCCGTTGACAGTCCGCATTGCCGAGGTTATGCTGTGGTACCTTCTCGCTGTCGCAGCTGCCTTAAGCCCGCACTACCAATTTAACCATAGAAGCACAACGCGCTTAGCACCAGCGAATTGACGTAACTGAGTTTACGTCTGTATCCTGGCGTTCCATTGCTGGAAAAGTAATCTAATAACAAAGAAAACTTACTGTGTGCCCAAACTTATCTGACAAGCAGCAAAAGTGTCCGGACCGCAATGATTCGCCTGTCTGTCTACAACTATGAAGGCCATAATTGACCTACGGGCTACCAATTATCAGGGCAGAGAGAAATTCCTGTCCTAGGCACACCGCTCCGATTGGATATTCCCACAACGAATGCAAATTATCTGTCCCACGTAGAGACGCGTGTCATAGTGAATTGGACTGAACTCAAAAGGTAATCCGTCCCGCGTTTCATTGTACCCTAGTATGCAGTGGTTGGGTGGATACGTGTCTTTTTGTAATCAGCTCCTCGGTACCAATACTCCTCTTCGTTAATGCTTGCGCGCATGGTACCTTTTACTTGGTTGAATCTTTGTAATCTTTTTATTGCCCAAGAGAATGTCACTGCAGTTTCTAACGTTTTGACAAGTTCTGTTATCTTGTTCCATACTTGCAAATACCTACAGAGAAAGAAGTTTAAACGAATGTTGCTACGTGTCTTATGGAGAGAGAATGGGTGTTTCCTTTTGCGTATTTGGTAACATGTATCGTCCATTGGTAGAAAAGGTTTGCTTATACTTGCTTCTTTGGTTTTATGAAGTTTATAGGGGAATAAGTTGTTGGCTTTAGATCTGCGCAGCGGAGCGGCACCCGGCCAAGCAGTTTGCAGCTTCCTTGTTATTTGAACGTATATGGGCCAAGTAGACGCCTAGTAAAAGACCGCTGGACTTTGTTGAATCTCATCCTATTACACTTACGTGCTTTGGATATAACACGGACAGTACTATGAAATCGCTCGGGCACATATTTTGGAGAGCCCGATTTGAGACTCTGCCAGGCTTACTGACCTCAGTGTATACACAATAAGTAAGCTGGCTTTAGCAGAGCTGTAGCTTGCTTGTTCGGAAAAGTTAGCAAGCTAAAGTAATGCACACCGATGTCGCGCACGGTGGAACCGTTACCTAAGGTGGTGCCGTTGAGCGTTAGATAGTTCGATGGTATAGAGCAACGATATTAGAACCTTGCACTTCATTGGTGCAAATTCTAGTCTCTAAATATCCCACCAATTTTCGAGAGCGCGAATACGGTTCTGAAGGTTTTAGAGGTCAATTTGTATTTAAGTAGGAGAAAATGGAAATGCCACTTTGATGTCATCGACAAATACGTATGGAGTGCCGTATCTAAAGACCTAAAGAAGTCATTAACCTATAACAGAAACAGCAGAGGGAAATCTACACTACCCTGAAATACTCCGCTACTTACGTGTGCTCTTTTGGAAGACGTAGCGTCATTTTACTGACTTCTTTCGGCTAGGAAGGTAAGAAAACCAAGTGACATCGAATGCAGCTTGTTTCGGCACCGGTCCATTGTGTGGAACCCTATCAAACGCTTTTTTCATGTTCGGGGTGATAATGCCTAGCACTCGCCCCTTGTCAATGGAGTGTGTCACTTAGTTCAAGACTTCAAACTGACATGTTTGGCAACATTTATCTGGCAACGTTCCGTGTTCAGACACATTGATGCGGGTATGCTGTAGTAGGAAATGAAGCGTCCCCCTTGGGTATCCTTTCCATAAATCTAGACGAAAACAGTGTGGCTTATAGGAATAAACCTGTCGATATTTTGACTACAGTTTCGTTTGTGACACGGAACGACTATCGAGTGCTTTCATAACGTTGGGTATATTCCGCTCATCACGGAGAGAGTGAAAACGTTAAGAATAAGGATTGGAATGTCCGTGTCTTCAAGTAGTAGTAGGGAAGATGGGACCTCGCCATGCCTGGCTTCATGTGCCAAGTTCAATGAGCGTAGAGCTCCACTAAAATGGTTCAATTTGAAAGCAATGGTGTGAAGGCGATCGCCTGTAAACTTTGAAGTCGTAATTTGCACTAAATTAGTGCTGATGAAGGCATCACAGAAATATGCGTTAATGAACTCGCACATCGCTGCTGCGTCAGTGATTACCCTATAATCGGGAAGCACGAGTGAGTTAATCGACTGAGTGTTGCTGCCGCTGCGGTGCTTCGTAAGCTCCGCTTAACAAAGGCGGAAGCTGGACTGCGTCCTCAAACTACCGCCAAGTATTTCCTCTCCACGTATAATCCAAATTCATGTAACCCATCGGTATCGATGCACTGGTGTGTTATCTAGAATATTGTAACATTAGTTCCCCAGTGCAACACGGCTTTCGTCAGTCGCTATCCTGCACATCGAATCTATTAATCGCGAGGAGCGACCATTGAAGAGGAAGCTGTTGTGCGTTACTTTGATTGCACGAAGGCATGCGAACAAACTCCTCGTGGTGCCAGCTGGGTGGTTCGGGTTTATTCCCTTCCAAAAATAGTTCGGCGGCTCTGTTCCAGGACGTGGTGGATTTTCTCCTGCCAAGCGCTCCCTCTACAAAAAGCCACAAATGTCCGTATAACAACACTATGACTTGGCAGGTGTGACTCGCCACCAACCAAAGTCACCCACTCCTTTTCCAGACCACCGCTTCAAGTCCACAGCCATCAAGCATCCAATTAACACAGGCGACACGTTCAAGTACGATCAAACGGGCAGAAAAACATTTATAAATTCCATAAACACAGCTAAACAAGGCCACATACACACGTACATATATTCTTATATAAACATATGCGACAATCCCATTGTTCCGTTGTACATTACCTGAACACATTTTGTATTCTTAACATGAGCATACCTGTACAAGCGTGCCTCGCTTAGTCGAGAATAAACATTTTATTTTTGATTTATTTATCGCCGGATTCTCCTTTCCAAGCTTCAATATAACGAGGTGGGTGCCGTTCTTCTGTACCGACAATTATTGGTCCCAGGCCGAAGTTTCTTACCTGAACCTATATCAGTCGAGCCTGGTGTATCGCCCGGCTAAGTTCCAAGTCCATGATTGTTTTTGGTATTCAGCAGTAACCTCGCCTGGAAAGTAGCTGCAAAGTTAATGCGGTTTGGCGCTGGATTCTGGCGGATAATGTTCCGAATTTACTTCAGTGGGACCTGGATATGGTATACGAGTGGATAACCTAAAATCTGTAACCGTTCAGCATTGAAAAACGTAAGGCACTCCCCATACGACACGGGCTTACCTGGTCCTTTAAGCTAGGAACGCAAGTACAACAGTGATCATCCGTCAAACGCAACCGTGGCGTTATTGTTCAGGGTAACTTGGGTTGTTTCAAACAATCTACAAAGGCATCGGAAACTGGTAACCTTCACGTCGGCTTGAAACGACTGGCGTTTGGACAAATAGACAATACTGTTTTCAAGCAGATGCTGAATGTGTATGTTTGCCACCTGGACAAGTAGTCAATTCAATCTTGGTGGCTACGGCTGAAGCATTAACTTACCGTACTGGACCGAACTTAATGTCGGCCTTCTAAATACGCCGTTGGAATGGGGCACCTTCTTTTCGAGCAGAGGTCGAAACGTTTTGGGGAAATTCAGCGGGCGGTATCGCCGACTACGAAGCGATCTGCTTTTTGCGTACTTATCTTACACAATCCAAAGCATGTGTGCCATACCTTACTGCAGCACCGTAGTAACACCAAAACTAGAGGCCACTCCCTGAAGTTTGCGGTACAGTACAGCTGTCTGGCGTGCCCTCGAACTTTCTTTCACCTTCGCGTGTGTCAATCAGGGAACGCTCTCTCCGAATCGGTAGTTTCTACAACTACGCTAACCATATTTAATAGTCGGTTGGATAACACACTCCGCCACATAAATTTTGTTAGTGGACGCTACTCTCCGTCCAACTCCTGAGAAATACTACCGATTTTCCCGCCTGTTAAAGCTGTGGAAACGACTGAAATACAGGGCTACTGCATTACATCTGGCAAGTCCACCCTTTGGACAGTAGAACTACTAACTTTTTTCATAGTTTTTTCTATAACACCAAAATGCTCAACTCAGCCTGCAAAGCAGGGTTGCTTAACTCGTATAAAATCCATGTTCATTGTCCATTTTTCCATTACCCCCTGACAATCGGACCAGAAACATCACCAATAAGGCGTTACTTACACAAAGCTGAACAAAACGGCCGCACCCAGTCATGCCTACAAAAAGTAGTATACAACTAACACAATGATTCCTGTCATTGATAAACAGTTACCTTTATTCACTTATACCTGTCCTTAAAGTTCGGGGCGCCATGAGGACGTCTATGCGGGGGTGCCTTGCATTGTCGAGTGTAAATCATTTTTTAGTTATCTATAGCTTTTTCTAATATTGTCATCAGAAGTCGCATTGAGAACATGAACAAGAATAGTTTGGACCCGATGCTCAAGGAAATTAACTCGTCCGTTCTACAGACTAGAGTTAGATAAACCGAAAGACATTGTACCATGTTCTTTGCTACTCGCTCATGTTCGATACATGATCACGCCTGTAAAGATATGCCTTGTGTCTTCGAGACTAAACGTTTCTTTATTTAGAAAACGAAGAATTCAAAGGTGAGTACTTGTTCTTCGAGTCACTATGCACACCTGCATGTGGCAAAGCTCTCTTATGAAAAGTGAAGAATTTGGTCGAGGAATAAAAGCTGCGGTGGTCGCATTTGGTGGGGTCTATTTTAAGTTTGCGCCCTCGGTGTCGTGACTGCCTGGACCATGCCAGGTGCGACGGCGTTATGGATCATGGCTACAAGTTGATCAGCCTTTGACACTCCTTGGTCAGGTTCTGGAGTGTGACCGAGTTATCCTGTTGTGGCTTGGACCGGAGGCGCGTCCGGATATCGGCATCGTGTGGAGACTGGGGGCCAGAGACCAAAAGCAGGCATTTGAATTAGTCCTCGGCGAGTAAGTTAAGTTGAAATGTTAACATTCACAGTTGACCAGGCGCGAGTACTTGATGAAGTCGTCGGCATCACGCTTGGCCAACTGCAGACATGGATAACGAGCACTGAAGAGAGAGCACTGCACGCCAAATATCTTGGACAACGTTCAAACCATCTCCTCAAAGCTGACGTTGCGTGGGTTCCACGGCACGAGAAAGTTTGTGTAGCGTTGGTGCGCGAGCGTAACAAGTTTGCGCAGAAGCAGCCGGATCTTCCACTCGTCGTCCAGGTAAGCCTAGTCAATAGTTAACATGTCCACGTACCGCTTATACCAAGATTAGCACGTTACCCTGACTTTAACGTCTTACAGAAATGCGCTGATAACGCTAAACATATAAATAAAGAAATAACTAGGTATATTACTAGACTGGCTTGCTACTGCGCCCGTAAGGGATCAGATCAATATTTACATTAATCCTATGGTCTTGAATGGGAGTGGGCACAATGTGCGTATAGGTTCCTTGTCGGCAATTACGAATGCCTAGGCCCAGGTGTACCGCTGAAGTGATTGTGCGCGCCCACCTTGAAATTCTTCTAGCCCTTTCAGACGCCCTTTGAGCTCCTGGGTTTTGTTTGCTGTAAAAATTGCGCAGTGGCCTAGTTGTGCGTATTTTCCTTGCAAACAGGATCCAATACACAGCAACTTCACAAATTATTCTTCGGACAAATTCAGTCCGCTCAGCTGTCACCTTTATTGGTGCGCAATTAGACAGAAATAAAATCGGGGGAATTATAAATACCAGAAAATTTTAGAAATAATTTCTAGAAAGCAAATAAAAATGACATGCGTTTGTTAAGTGACATACTAAGGCTGCGTAATTCACTAGAATAGTACACCTTAACTAGAAATATAACCAAAACGCCTTCGCTAAATTGGCTCTCTGGCGTCAAGGTTCAAACTGAGTACCTCTCAGAACAAAAGAAATTCCTTTCTTAAGGCTAGAATATTACAACAAGTAGTACAAAAATAAAATGCTCGGATGAAGATTACACCGTTGATTACGTTAAAAGTAGAAGCAATGCAATACATGCAGTCGTTCACAAGTTATTCGCAAAAACATAATGGCTGTCTACGAATAACGCCATTAGCTTGTTCGCTAAAGATGGCATTCTGATTTGCAAGCAGATATCAAAAAACGAAAAGAAAATGTGAAAATTGGCGAGGCCGTATAAGTTATAAATAGCCATGCCTATCTAGAAATACTCTATATAACCCGAAACACCCCGCAACTACTACGTACGACGTAAGCGCCTGAAAAGCAAACATTTCAGGCGTACTTAGCAAATATAGGCAACTAAGTGATAATGTTTCGCGAAAACGCTAGGAATCTAGTAAGGAGTGTTATATATGCGTGACTTCAGGAAACTTATGATTAGTCATCGGTCAGAAGACCTCAGTGTATCATTTTCAGTGGATACTGAACCACACAAACCACCCGGAATGTAGAGGCTAGTATTTTTTAAGCCTCTAAGTAATGGCAAGTGTATACCAAGGCTGCATATGCTAGGTTTACCTGCATAATACAGGAAACTTTAAAGATCCTTTGACACGTTTTAGCCAGAAACTAGCAAACAGTTCAAGGATAAATATCACAAGTTTATCTCGTAGAGCCGATTTTCTGTATTCATAAGGCTGTCTCCAACATCAGTGAGCTAGAGAAGAATGTCACTAATAATAAAGAAATGGGTGTGGGTATAGTTAGCGAAATGCTTCGGGGCCTGAAATCCATTTGGGTCTGCATTGGCGGTGCATTACTAAGTCTACTACGGGGGGGTTGCGTTTGCTCGAACTTAAGGGATTATTATGCCACATGTGTTGATGCACACGAGCGTACAGCTCTCTGCTTAATTTCCATCTATTTCTCTTCAACTTTAAGTTTTGAAGCAAGTGCCAGCGGTGTCCATCCAGGTGGCAAGGTTAACTAGCACTGTAATTTCGCAACAGCTGGTTCCTTGGTGGTCTTCCTGGCAAGAGCTGGTCTAGCAACCTAAGCAAAGGGTGATAAGTTAAAGCAAACGTAGAAAAGAAGGTAAACAAAGTTGGAGCTCGTTGTTTACCCACCGGGGTGTTAGTTTGTAAACGAATTTGCCAAACTATGCGCAGGTTTGCCGCGTCTCGAAGCGGCTGATAGCTGACACGTCGTGAGGTGGAATTGGACTCCACTTTCCACGACCATTAAGCCGGAGTTTGTGGCGCGCTTTTGCTGGGATGTTTGACGGGCCCGCGATGGTCTGTACATGTAAGGCGACATCCATGTTGGGCGTTCGTTCCGGATTTTAAACATTAGTCAACCAAGTTGCTACCCACGTTATCATTGCCACTGCAAAAGATATCGTTGTCTTAGCGGTGAAAACCCTTCTGCCTGCGTTCTAAAGACAGTTACCCAGGTAGTGAAAAGTGTATATCCCATCTTCCGTAGTGCGACAAATATAAGAATGTTTAAAGTTATACAATGAACCTCGATGGAAATATTACATCTTGTTATTTTGCACAGAAGTGAGCTGGTTACACGGGGCAGAAGTTGCCCCTAGTGTTCGAGCTACGAAAAGAATGGCCTTTTATCTGGAAGGGAAAACGCTGCATATGGATAGCAAGACTGGGTTGCTCGCCATAATAACAGACAATATACTCATCACTATCCGTGTGTTTTGTCAAACTCGGAGCAAGCGGTACGCACTATCTCAGCTTGCAAGGAAGTTTGATGATAGTTTAACCGATTAGGATAGGGGAGCCACTTTTCCTGGCAAATTGCAGCATTTAGAACTCAGAGCTGGTGTTGACGAAGTTTCGATAGTCCCAGAACCAGTAATGGTGTTCGTTGGAAGAAAGGAAAAATGCACGTTCACATAACAAATAGCTCTCTAGTTGTCATCAATTGTGCATGTTACCAGCAAATACTTTCCTGAATTGGAAGGACGCAAAGTAAATGCTTAGGCGTTGTAACCCCTTTCGGTGTATGTTCGAATAGTTACTGATGCTGAAATTGAAACCAAAGCGCAATTTCTTGGACTTCGCGACGACAACATCGAGACCTATTTCTAATACTCACAACCGTAAGCTTTTGGAAAAGACCGCTGGCGAGTATCCATTGTCATCTGAAAAAGCCTTGAGAATTCTGTCTCCATTCGGGACACCTTTGCGATATGAAGGTGGATTTTTGACAGTGGTGAAAATGAGAACAAATGCAAGGAACTGTACAGCCTTGTCAGATCCCTCAACCGGCCTCAATAAAGCTGTCTTTACCCCAATTCGGTCCGCTCCTTATCGCGCTCTTGCTTTCATTTCTGTTGCAGACGGACGGCAAAAACAGTGCCCTGCATGACCTAGTCTCATTTGACCAGTCTCTGACTGCATCCATGACTACCGAGTTGCAAACTGTCTGGGATCTGCAGCGTTCGTGCTAAGTCTCAACTTCAAGTTCAAGTGGGCCCGGAACAGTAGGATAAATCCCCGTGTATGTCCCTTCCGTTGCGCGTCGTTGATACAGGGTATCCTTCGTCCGCCATAACTGGAACCCAGAAGTCAGATCAGCGCGCGCGAATCACACCACGGTCGACCAATTAATACCCACGCGACCAACCATGGCAGTCCCCGCCGCACCAGTCACGTGAAATAAGAAAGAAAAGTACGTAAGTAATAACAGCGTCAAGAAAAAACGTAATAGGTTTGATAATTCAATAAGACGAATAAGCTGGGACGTGAAGGGGAATGTTAAGAATTGAAGGCCAAGAGCGCCGAGTCGGTGTTCGAACGCTTTCACTGTTGGTGCCAACACCACGTTCTCGAGCAGTGCATTCCAAGAATCCACCACGCGGCGTGATAAACGAAAGTCCGCTCGGACTCCATCCGATCGAGGTTTGTGTAGCTTCAGCGAGTGACCTCGGAGCGATGGAAGCCGAGCCGGTTGGAAAAGCCCAGACAAATAGGGTCCGATTTTATCGGTAAGTATGCGATAGGTCAAGGCTAGGTCGCCTCGAGGTTACGATAATGCATCGAGAACATTCCCAGCGCAAGTAGTCTTTCTGGATAGGAATGGTTCCGTGGTCCATGGACCAGTTTGGTTCCAACTCTCAACACTTTCGCCACTGACATCCTGTCCCTGACTGAGCAAGGTGGACAAGCCTGGATGCAGTATTCTAAGTGTGGCCTGACAAATGCTGCGAATAACCTAACAAACGTAGCGTCCGTGATAGTCCCGAATGCTCTGCGGATCATCCACAACATTCTGAAACCCTTGCACGTAGCTTTCCTCCAGTTCTCACTGGATTTAAGTTCTGAAGACAACGTGATCCTAGGTCTACCAATTAGGAAACATGGTGTAGTTCATTACCGCCAAGCAAATAACGCGTTTGGAGGCAAGTTGCCCCTATGCGTAAGATGGAACACTTTGCATAATTTATGGGCAACTGTCACAGAGCAGCCCAGTCCCAAAGTTTATCGAGGGCCCGTTGCAGAGTCTGGGGTCCATCGAAGTCAGACACCATGTGCCAAAACTTCAGGGCCTCTGCAAACATGATAGATGGTACCTCCAGTAATTCGGGCAGCTCGTTGACATACAAGGAAAATAACAACGGGCCAAGCACCGAACCCTGAGGGACCCCACTGAGGACTGACTGACGGAAAGACAGACTAGACCCCCACGAACACACATCTCTCTCCTTTCCAGAAACGTGGCGATCCATTTTAGTGCACGCCCGGACATTCTATAGGACCAAGTTTCAAGGAAAGGCGAGAATGTGATATAATGTCGAACACCTTGAAGAAGCCAATAAACACTACATCCACTGCATGACCCCGATCTAATGCATCCGCTTAACATTCGCGTGGAACTACCAAATTAGTCTTACAGGAATGACCCTTGCAAAAGCCGTGTTGCAGTGGACTGAGCAGACCAAACTCCCGCAGGTGGTCTTCAAGCACATCTCTGACCAACTTCTCCAATAACTTGACCAGTACGCTTATGAACCTTACCGGTCTATGACCAGCAGTGAGATGGTTGTCGCCCTTTTTAAATATCGGGCGTACGATAGCATCCTTCCAGTCCTTGGGAAAGGAGCAGATGCTAAGTGACACTTGAAACAAGCGCGTCAGGGGCCACATAGCTCGCTTGCGAGTTCATACAGAAGTTTAGGGTGAACATCATCCATCTTAGCGGATTTAGCAGGATTTAGCCCCTGAAGAAGATGGAGAACTTTTGCCTCCATAATTGGGACGTGTGTTACACAGGAGTCCTGGGGGACTCTCATCGCTAGCTCAAGTTGCCGCAATTGCTCATCCCGAACAAAGTTCCGGGATATTGCGCACTGAGTAGACATGCTTTTTCGTGGTCAGTGGTGGCAGTGGCGCCGTCGCTGCCTAATAACACTGGGATAGGTGAGCCAACGTTACTACGCCTTTTGACGTAGGCGAAGAATCTTTTGGGGTTCGCGGAAGCTGAGTTAGCCAGCTGCATCTCATAACTAAGTCTAGCAGCCCGTAAATGACTTTTGCAAGCATTCCGAGCTTCACGATAACGCAGAAAAGTACATTCTGAAAAAACTGTCCGGTAGATCCGCCAGCATCTTGTCCGTCTATTCATTAGCTGGTGTGCGACTGAGTCCAACCATGGCGGCTTCGCTTTGGTACCCTTCTTAACCGAAAGAGGGATGTGGGGTGGAATACGTTAAAGAGGAAAGACTTAAACGTATCCCAAGCCGTCTGTATATTATCAGCCGGCAAGATGATGCATGGGAAACTTACTGCCTTCGCTCTAGTAGACGGAAAGTCGGCGTGCCAAATGTTCGGAGTCCGGACCCTGCGTGAATCGTAGTCTCGAATGAGAACACAAGTGAATGAAAAACACGTATGGTCACTGGCTCACAAAGGGGTCCGTACTCAAGGTTACTAACAAAGTCAACCGATTTTGCGAAAACTCGGTCCAACAGAGAAGGAGCATGACCCACCATGTATCTGGTGGGTCTACTACATTTTGACAGCCTGCTGGAATGGTTTACGCTATTAATGTAGTTTATTCCCGCCCACTTCTGCAGCCCCTCTCTATTTGTCTTCCCACCTTAACTATACGCTTCAACCTCAAAGCGCCGACTAAAGCAGCATTATCTGATCGGTCTACTGCTCTGAGACTACCGCGATTTTAAAGGCCAATACTCCGAACACGGAACACTCTATACCCCTTAACACGAGTGCATCAATGTCTTTCCCACACCTTATCAGTAAACTTCTTTCTATCCCAACCATTTTCCTCTACTAATCGCTCTCTTTACTCTTAACACTAGAGCATCGTTGGCTACTCCAAAGCTTAGCAGTAAACCTTTTCCATCACCATCCTATCATTTGCTGCTGCGCACTCTGTTTTCAATCCTTCTTCAATCGGACAATCAACTCTCAGTGCCCTGTCCTAACCTAGTCTCATCTTACAAGTCTGCTTCCATATGCCTTCATCCAGATTATCGAGATGTTAAAGTTATAAGCTCTTTAGATTCAACGCAATGTCTCCCTCACCACGACAGCCAGCTGGACTTGTTCACCCTTTATTACCATGGCCACGTCCATTTCTAACCCGTCGAGCACTCGACCAAATCCAATTGCCTTCCCAAATGAACTATACGAATCCATCACAACGCGCCGGCTAATCGAGGCTCGTCTTGGCGGACTCCTACTCTCAGACTGCTGTGACATTACTGGCCAACCTTTAGATGACTGAGCGCCATCTGCAATAAATCCTTCTTCAATCGGATAGCCAAGTCTCAGTGCCCTGCCCTAATTTAGCCTCAACTGATCAGACTAATTCCCTGGGACTACTACCAGGCTACCGCGATGTTAACAGTCTAGGCTTGGTCGATTCAAAGCAGTGTCCACTCACCTCGAAGGCCTGCTGAACTTGTTCACCCAATGTTAAAATAGCCCCTTCTATCGCTGAGCTGTCCAATCCTACTGACCCACTCCACTTATCTTCCCAAGTGAACTGTACAACTCAACCACAATGTGCTGGCTATTCCGGTCTCATCTGATCTGTCTCCTTCTCTCCGACTGTTGTGACGTTGCCGGCCATCGCTCGGAAGGCTGAACGCCCTGTCACCATTACTTCGAGAGGTACGTTAGCTATCGCATTTTTTCTGTAAACGTTTAATCTCGCCTCTGTCCTCTCATTATACAGCGCTATTGCTTTATTTCTTCTTCAACCGGTAAGCGAGCTCTCAGTGCCCTGCCTTATTCTCCTCTTGTAGTGCTTACTGACTATCGAAATGCAGTTTTAAATTCTGCATAACCAACACATAACTTCTCTCACAGTGCGAGCCTTCCTGACTTTCAGTGGCATAACCCATATACATGTAGCCTCTTCCATCCCAAACCCGTCCAACACTGCTGACTCTTTATTTGCCTTCCCACATTGACTGTAGGACTTAATCTCCTTGCGCCGACTAATCCAGTCACATCTGAGCGGTCTCCTGCTCTCAAACTGCTCCCAGACTGCTGTGCTATTACTGACCATTGTTTGCTAGGCGGAGTCTGGATACTAGGCGGTAAGCAATGACACGTAAAACGTGGCAAATACGACAGTATAAAAGTTGGAGGCGACTGAACCCCATTGTATATGGTGCAGGCTACTAGGATAGGAAGCGAATCAGACAGAGCGAGAAACGTGCGGTGAGGTACTCACTAAAACGGTTTGTGTCAACGGACGTGCAGTCAGTAAAACAAGTGGACGTTTCGAAGGTTAAAACAGCCGTAAAATCCAGTCACAAAATACTGAAAGAGCTTGTTTTCCGGTACACTACAAGGGCCTCTCCCTTGAAGGCTGAAGGATGGAAACCTTTGATGGAGCTGTTAGTGGGGGAAACGGAAGGTGAGGGTGGAGGCGAATATTTGCATGGGCTTGTGTAAGGGCTTCCAATGTGGGTGTGTAGCAGAGTTCGCTGGGTCTAGGCTTTGGTTAGTTATTATTTATGATGATCGGGTGGACCAGAGTGCATCATCGGTGGGCCGTCGGGGCGGGCTGGTCGGACTGCAAAAAAGACTGGCTAGTCCAGAAAGAAGGCGGACAGGACCTTCCCTCTGCTGCAGACCCGACGGTGCGCTTGGGAGGTGTCACTCCCCCCACCGCACTTTAGTCCATGGTCCTCGTCCCACGAAGAAATTCAGGCGTCATCGTCGGCAATGCTCAGGTGGCGTTTGAGGAACGATACTTTCCTGGGTGTCCGCGGCCGAGGTCGAAAGTCGGTTCCTTGGGTAAGGAAGGGGGCTTTGGGACGGCTGGCGAGGCACTCGGGGGTTGCCTGAGCAGTTCCGGCGGTTGAGTTTCTGGAAGATAGAACTCAGAGGAGGTGGGCAAGGGTCTGGGAAGTAGTTTGACGCCAGAGAGGGAACATGGCACGCATGATAAAAGCAAATACGCTTTTTAGGGTTACAATATGTTTTGGGTTTTTTTGTCGATTTTGCAAAACGTTTGTTGCTGAGACGCAGGATAACCACTAAAGACGAAAACAGCGTGTTAATGGAAATAGTAAACGTTTACAAAAGCTGAAAAACGGACCGGACATTTAACCTGTCTACCGCGTTTGTCGGTTGCCTGAGGTTGCGGCGGGATAGGTTGCGGGTCAAGGGGTACGGAGGGTTCCGGGCTATCCAGTGCTCGGGAGGTCCCCACAGGTGCTGGTTCTTGTGCGAGAGCATCAGGATGGGTTGCAAGTGGCTCGTCAAAGAAAGCCACTTTGAGGCGGTCGATGGACACCGTTGTTCGGTGACCATTGTGGTCTAAACTAAAATGTTTTGGAGTCCGTTGCAGAACTCTGAAGGGGCCAGCGTAGGGAGGCTAGAGAGGGCGCCGCACTGCGTCGGTGCGGGGGAATTCGTGGGTGCAGGTAGAGAGTCCGCTGCGCATGTGCACATCTCTAGTCTATTCACGGGGCGGGGTCGGGCGCAGTGAACGCATACGTTGGGCTACGGAGGACGCAAACTTAAGCGGAGGCATACCCGACAATGCGGGATTTGAAACGAAATCTCCTGGTAACTAGAGCGTCGTACCGTAAACCGGCTCTGCTGGTGAACATTGCAATTCAGCTTTGGTGCTGCTGCAAATGCCTAAGAGTACGAGCGAAATGTTTTCGCTCCGGCTATGGTTGGAGGAGGTGCAGAGCCAGGCTTTAAGCTGTCTATGGAAACGTTCAACTAACCCGTTGGCTGCTGGGTGATACGCTGTGGTATGAACGCAGCGGCAGCCTAAAATTTGCAGAACGTATCGAATGGTGAATATTCGAAAGGCGTTCCTCGGTCAGTTGTAATGGTAGATGGGCATCCGTAGTGCAAGACCCACCGGTCCAAGAATGCCCGGATAACCGTCTCAGCTGTGCAGTCTGTTACGAGAATAGCTTCTGGCCATCTGGTGAAGCGGTCACCACATGTACGATTGTATGCGAATCCGCGTGAAGGAGGCAAGGGACCTACCAGGTCTAAGTGTACATGCGAGAACCGAGAGTCCGGGGCAGGAAATGAACCAAGAGGACTGCAGGTGGGACAATGTACTTTGGAGCGTTGGCACTGAAGGCAGGCGATGGCCCAGGTACGAACATCTTTGTTTACGCGTGGCCAAAAGAAGCGTCCGGTGACCAGTTTCAAAGATGCACAGATACCGGGATGTGATAGTGAGTGCGGTGCGTCAGACTGTGCGTATGAAGGAGACGGTCACGAGGGGTCTAGGACTACCTGTGGAAGTGTCATAAGGAATGGTTCCTTCCGTGGTTTGGAGAGGAACAGGTTGCACATGCAGTGAAGTGGACTGCAGAGTGCGCTGTATATCTTCGTCTTGAGCCTGAGCCGATGCCATGACGGCAAGGCCGACGGAAGGCAAAGGCTAAAGAGTGAGGTTGACGCGTGAGAGAGCGTCAGCGACGGGATTATCGACACCTGAGACATAGCGTATGTCAGCAGTGAACTGCGTGAAAAAGTCTAGGTGTCTTGTTTACCTTGGTGAGTATTTGTCGCAAGCCGAGTTGAAGGCAAATATAAAGGGCTTGTGGTCAGTGTAGATCGTGAAAGCACGGTCTTAAAGTGTGTGCCGGAAGTAACGTATCGCTAGGTAAATGGCGAGTAGTTTTCTGTCAAACGTGCTGTAGCGGGATTCCGCTGGCTGCAGGCGATTGGAGAAGAACCCAAGAGGTTGCCAGTGCTCATCAACATGTTGTTGGAAGGCGGCTCCTACCGCGACGTCTGAGGCATCAGTCGTAATAGAAAGGAGTGCAGTCGATTCGGAATGAGCGAGGAGGGCTATGTTGAAGATAGCATCGTTGAGCTCGGCGATGGCTGCCTGTGCTGGGTCTTGGAAAGCGAACTTAGGTTCATTTCCTCTGAGTAAGTCCGTCAGTGGCTGCATGAGCTGAGCGCCGCACGGAATGAAGCATCGATAGTAGTTGACCAAACCACAAAAGCGACGGAGGTGCTTGAACGAAGTCGGAGCTTGGAAGTCCTTGATCGCCTGGATCTTATCAGGAAGGACTTCGATACCACAAGATGAGACGAGGTGGCCTAGTAATTCTACCGTGGATTTGCCGAGTTCGCGCTTAGTCGGGTTGCTTGTGACGCCGTGTTGAGTTCAATCGCTGGAAGAGAGTTCGAAGATGTTCGAAGTGCTCTTGTTCCCATGAACTGACTACTAAGATATCATCGAGGTATGAATAGACGGAGTCTAGGCCACGGGTGACATCGTGGATGTAGCTTTGGAATGTTTGTGCGGCGTTGCAAACGGCATTCTTAAAAATTCGAACAAACCGAAAGGAGCGATGACGGCTGTTTTAGGAATGTCATTGTCTGCCACAGGTATCTGGTGGTAGGCGCGAACCAGATCGATGTTGCTGAAGATCGTCTTATCTGTGAGGCATGCGGTAAGGTGCTGCATGTGTGGGTTGGGATACCTATCTGGGACGGTTAGCCGATTGAGTGTGCGGTAATCACCGCAAGAGCGCCAGTCACCAGATTTCTTGGGGACCATCTGCAGGGGCGACGACAAAGGGCTGTCGGAAGGGCGGATTATTCCAAGTGCAGGCATGTGCTTAAACTCCGTCCTAGCTACCTTTATTTTCTCGAGCTATAGTCGGCGTGGACAACATGACACAGGTGGGCCATTCCTCCATGGGTGCCGCGTGACTTGAGCTGCCACGGGCAAAGCTGCTTCCATTGACTGGACGAGCTTAGGATACTGAGAAAAGAGATTAGCGTAGTCTGGCGAGGTCTGGGAAATGCATAGACCGGGGAGATAGATGACATCGGCGGTGATGCCACGTACACTGAGTATTTTGCAGCGTTGACTATCATCTGGCGTTTCGCATCGACCAAGAGGTCGAAAGGCCTGAGAAAGTCAACGCCCATGATGGCAAAGGGGGCTGCAGCGACAGTGAATACCCAGCGGAAAGTGCGCCGAAGACCTAGGTCCAGGGTAAGCGACCAATGACCGTAGGTGGCTATTGGCTTGCCATTGGCGGCACCGAGGCTTGTCGACAGAGAAGCGGTAGGCTCACCTGGCATGGGGGAATGACGCTGACTTCCGCCCCGGTATCAACTAAGAGCTGGGTATCGGAGTCATAGTCCCTAATATAGATGAGCCGACTTTGGCCATTACGGCTCGACGTGGCGGATCATCTATAGCGGAGTAGATACACTGCTGTAAGCACATGTGCTTTCCAATCGAAGCTCGAGTGGTAAAAGCAACAACCTGCGGCATCAGGTTATGTGCGACTGGGCCATGATCCAGAGCGGTTGCGGTGCTTGCGGTTCAAAGTGAGTTCCTCCATCTGCTGCTGAAGCGACGCTATCTGCAATGATAACGCGTCTATTGCCGACGGCGGGCTAGTCGCGCCTGTCTTGGTTGCGCCAGCGCAAAGCTGCTTAGGTGCTTTGGTTTCGGTCTCTGGCTGGTACCGTTCGATGACGCGGTCTGCCAAATTTGCAATTGCTGTGATTGGCAAGCCACTTGCTACTGCAGGGATAGCCTGAATGCCTTCAGGAAGGCGTTGCATTCACAGCTCGCGTAGAATCCCTACATCCAGGCTGGAAGTATCATTGCGCTGTTGCGTTTAGCGCAACAAGACTGAGGGCATCCTATCTCCTAGCTGCAGGTCGCTAAATAGTTGCTGCAGACGGACCTTGTCAGAAGGCGTGATTCGCTGAATAGTAGCCTGTTTAAGAGTCTCGTATTTCATTACTAGTGGAAGGCAAAACATGGTGTCTCTCACTTGCGAGGATATACTCTCAGGAAGGCAAGATATTAGCTGATTATGCACGGCGAAATCAGAAGAAATCCTACAAAAAAATACGGATTCTAGGTGCAAAAACCATATTATAGGATCATTGTCCCAACATGGGGAGGGCCTAACGCAGCAGAACTGACCATGACAGGCTGAACGGATTTAACGGCGCAAGGGGATGGCTTATCCTCTAGATAATCCATTGCAAAAAGCAGATAAAAATGTGGTGGGTGAGAAAACAATATGTCCACAAGTAATGAAGCACAAACTCATTGGAACGAGCTCACCAGAATGAAAATGTAAATGGCGGGCCGCGTATCCCTGACGGGGTTCACCAATTTTTGGGCGGAGCGTGGGATATTAGTCGGTAAGCAATGACACGTAAAACGTGGCAAATACGACAGTATAAAAGTTGGAGGCGACTGAACCCCATTGTATATGGTGCAGGCTACTAGAATAGGAAGCGAATCAGACAGAGCGAGAAACGTGCGGCGAGGCATTCACCAAAACCGTTCGTATCAACGGACGTGCAGTCAGTAAAACAAGTGAACGTTTCGAAGGTTAAAACAAATGTAAAATCCAATGTTACAAAATAATGAAAGTGCATGTTTTCCCGCACACTACACATTCAGATGACTGAGCGCCATCTGCAAAAAATCCTTCTTCAATCGGATGGCCAAGTCTCAGTGCCCTGCCCTAATTTAGCCTCAACTGATCAGACTAATTCCCTGGGACTACTACCAGGCTACCGCGATGTTAACAGTCTAGGCTCGGTCGATTCAAAGCAGTGTCCACTCACCTCGAAGGCCTGCTGAACTCGTTCACCCAATGTTAAAATAGCCCCTTCTATCACTGAGCTGTCCAATCCTACTGACCCACTCCACTTATCTTCCCAAGTGAACTGTACAACTCAACCACAATGCGCTGACTATTCCGGTCTCATCTGATCTGTCTCCTTCTCTCCGACTGTTGTGACGTTGCCGGCCATCGCTCGGAAGGCTGAACGCCCTGTCACCATTACCTCGAGAGGCACGTTAGCTGTCGCATTTCTTATCTGTATACGTTTACTTTCGACTCTGTCCTCTCCTTATCGAGCTCTATTGCTTTATTTCTTCTTCAACCGGTAAGCGAGCTCTCAGTGCCCTGACTTAGTCTCCTTTTCACTGCTTCCAGACTAACAAAATATAGACGTTTTAGGCTCTGCATAAACAACACACAACTTCTCTCACATTGCGAGTCTGTCCCACTTGCAGTAGCATACCCCACATACATATAGCCTCTTCCATCCCAAACCTGTCCATCTGTGCTGACTCTTCATTTATCTTCCCACATTAACTTTATGACTTACTCTCAATGTGTAGACTAATCCAGTCACGTCTGATCGGTCTCCTGCGTCTCGAAGTTTCCCAGACTACTTTGATAGTACCGGCGATTGTTCAGAACTGAATGATTCATACTCCTTCGCACGAGAGCATCGTTGGCTTCTTCACACTTTAGCAGTAAAACTTCTTCATTCTGACTGTCATCTCCTCGCTCCGCTCTTTGTTTTTATTTCTTCAATCGGGCAGCCATGTTTCAGTGCTTTTCCTTAACCTAGCCTCACCTGACTAGTCTGCTTCTCTGTGACTCTTTCATTCCCCTGGGATGTTAACGGTTTAGACTCTGCAGACTTAATGCTGTTTTGGTTACCTCAAGAATCTGCTTGACTTGCTCATCCAGTATCATAACAGTCTCTTCGCACTCTTTCCAACCCTTTACTGCTGATCCTCTCTATTTCCTTTCCATTTTATCTGTACGACTCAATCTCAAGGCACCGACTAATCAAGTGTAGTCTGCTCGGTCTCCCTCACTTCGAGAGGCTTGCCGGACCTCAACAACCCTGTATAATATAGCCTCTTTGCTATTTAACCTGTCTATTTCCCCTGACCCTCTCCACAGTTGTTCTCACCATAATTGTACGACCCAATCTCAGTGCGTCGACTAAACCATTCTTATCTGAATGATATTCTGCCCTCCTACGGCTCCCAGATGTCCGTGTCATTTCCGACCAGGGGCTGACAGCGACTTCGCTCTATTCCACTTACGTCTAGACCCTGTTGCTTTTTTACCTGTTAACCAGGGCCTTCTCTGTTATTGCGCTCTATGTTTATTCCCACGGCTTACACACTTTGCGCCAAACCAAGTTATCCCGTGCGTATGGTCTCCTGCGCTCCGACCTCGCTCCTGATTACTGGCAGCACTCGGACCATTGATAAGTGTTTCTTGACGATTACTTCCATTAGTATGCTCACCTTACCTCTCTTCATCTGCCTCTGCTCTTTACCTCGCATTCGCCTATTCGTGTGACCGTACGGGGGATAACGACTCCCAATGCACGGCAGTTTTGGCCCTCTGTGACCCTTTTCTCTAGATTCTGACGGCTTTCGGACTATGGAATTATGAGCGCTTTAGCGTAAATACTCTCACGAATTACTCTTCGCATTGCCGGCCGCATGCCTCCGCTCCTCGCCGCTTCTTGGAATTTCCTTTTCCTCTTGAAACGTTGCTTTACTTACTGTTGCGCCCGCTTTCGGTCTCAATCTAGTTTTCCTTAGTTTCACCTAAGATGTCTCTCGCATTCAGACTGTTGTCATCGTCATCGGTTTATCTGTTTCTCTCCAACAATCGTACTATTCGCTCAATTTTGTAAACACGCTTTGTTATATCGGTTTTTTGACCCTGCGCGTGCAGAACCTTCTTCCTACGTAGTAGCTGCAGTCTGAGCCACACCAGCGACGCAATGTAAAGAACGCGCTTGCAAATCATGTATACTAAGCAAAATTACATAGGTTTTAATATACCATAGGCACCGTTGCGCGCCATCAATCTTTCGATAGGGCTGCTTGATTCATTGACGCCTGTCTGTTTGGCTGCCTCTTGTCTGTTGCCCGTTTATTCCCGAGGTTTGCAGTCACCTCGGCTAAAACAAGAATGGTTATCCACTGGGACTGGCTGACCCATTCTCAACAGCCAACTGACTTAAACACCTGATCCTTTCTCCGGGAGATGAAGAACCCACCCATCGTTCCAAATGGAGCTCCTCCGCCATTCCGGAGACGCCACTTTCAAAGTGACAAAACAAATGGGTTTAGCTAGCCTCGTACTCAGAGTATCACAATTTACTCACCTGAAATAATATATTTACATGCATCCCCTGTTCCACAACGGAGGACAGACAATTCTGGCGTGTTTACCTTTGCTGCCTCGGTTAGCTTCGCTTATTCTCACCGGCGTTCAACAACTTGGTTTCGGTGCCTTACATTTCGGCAAGGACATTCCGATGTTCCATTCACTTGGAGCTTTTCCGATGTCATTTGACGGACAGCCTTGCGCTCCTATAAGTGGCTTTTCCGATGGCCTTTCAATAAGTTTTCACTTGACCATGGAGACAGTTACACTTACTTACCTTTGAAGGAATACCGCTTCCATTTTGCCGTGTCAGAAACTCGGAAGGATCCCGCATTAGACAAAGGACTGGTATTTTCGCCTGTTAGGGACGTGTTCAGCCACAAGGAACAGCTTCACTCACCATCCCCATGACAAGTCCAGCATGGCTACCTGGACACGGTTTGCGAACCGGACAGGTATATAACAAAAGAGCCAGCCTCTCCTAACAATGCTAGTACTCACATGCACTATTTATCATTCTGCTGTGCGGCTCTTTTGCATCATTGACCGGTTTCAATGACTACTGTTGGATCATTACCAAGCCAATCGGTCAACCAAGGAAGAATTTTGGCCGGCAACTGACTGCGAATAATAGAGTGCCAAATCGGTCCGTACGATGCATAGCCGGCTGGCACTACTGTTCAACGGAAGCTACGGCAGTGTTCCAGGACGTGGTGGGTTTTCGCCTGGCAAGCGGTCGCCCTATACAAAGCCACAAATGTCCGCTTAACAACACTGCAACGTGGCGGATGTGACTGGCCACTGAATAAAGGCACGGCTGAACATTTCACTCTGACGCAATCCTCAGACTTCCACATACAACCTGTGCAGCTGATTTTACTATGAAGGATGCCTTGATGGAGCACAGAACATTCCGATCTCTTAATGGTCCTTGATTGCACCAAAACCTTGGTTGGGCTCCTGTGCTCATGGATTAATACATGGCGAAATCACGCCCAACTTGTATCCTGACACAACGGTTATGCCTGATTTTTACGCGCCCCAGCGCCATCATGTTTCTTGGTCTGACCATTACATAACAAAAGGCTCACTCGTATGGACTACATCTTTTCGGTTATACCTTGCATTAAAACGAAATATTTTACTATTCCATACAAGCTATGCCTGTATGCGTATTTGATCGCG
Organism: Dicrocoelium dendriticum; assembly: GCA_944474145.2. Taxonomy (NCBI): domain Eukaryota; kingdom Metazoa; phylum Platyhelminthes; class Trematoda; order Plagiorchiida; family Dicrocoeliidae; genus Dicrocoelium; species Dicrocoelium dendriticum. The sequence goes on from OX104064.1 coordinate 39,714,047, forward strand.
CCTGCACAGGTTGTCTTGTTTTACCGAGAATATACCATTTATTTATTTATTTATTTAAAATTACCAAAGGTACACCTGTCTCTGCGAGAGCCAGAAGGATGACTACGGTCAAACAGAAATGTGCCGGCGCAGAATTCCAACACAAGCTCAACATTGAGCTCGTTCGACTGTCTAAGAGCCCTTGGTGTTGGCCTCTTCATATATTGCAGAAATATTTGGGAGACTGCTGAGTAGATAGGAACCACCGCGCTATAAACGACGTGACAGTTCTGGACGAATCTCCAATTCATCACATACAGGATATCACGGCCGGTCTACATGAGCAACGCGTGTTCTCAAAGACCCATCTGTTGCGAGCTTATCCTTAGTTTCAGGCCGCCGACTGGGACGTACCAAGAACCACCGTTATTACATCAGTTGTAAAATTTGAGTGTCTACGAAGGTCGCTTTGCCTGCACAATGCAGCGCAGATATTTCAGCGCTTCATTGCCTCCTTCGTAGGTGGACTTGGTTTCTTCTACACGTACACCGATGACATCATGATAGTTAGTTTAGCGGAACAGGAAAACCGAACGCACCCACGACTCTGGTTCGAATGGCTGAAGGTGCACGTCACTGTCAACCCCAAATGTGCATATTCATGCAGCCGCCCATTAAGTTCCTTGGACACGAAAGTGATTCCGAGGGAATCCGCCTATTGTAGGATAGAGTCTAAGCAATTCGCAACTTTCCTTGTCCAGTTTCTCTTTCTGCCATTCGACGCTTCAGCGACACGGTCAAGTGCTATCGCAGGTTCTTACCACGCTGCACCGAGCTTACGCAATTTCGGATGGATCTGCTGCGTGAGTGCAACAACTGTAAGGTAGATCCGAGGTTAAAAGCACAAAAAGCATACAAAACCAGCGAAGAAACCCTAGCTGCCGCCGCCCTACTTCATCATTTTGCCTCGGGCGTACCTTGTCATGGAATCTGGTCCATCGGTCCTAGGTCTGAAGTGTGAGGAAGGTTTAAATTAGTTTCTTGCCAGGGTTTTCTAACACACTTCAAACAAACCCCGCTTATCACAAAATGTTTCAAAGCTTCGGGTGGCAAAGCAGGTAAACCTATAACGCTTGATATTCAGAGCACTACCGCGTTCATAAAACGAGGACCAATTCCACTTGGGCGTATGGAGCTAGTGAGTAAAGCACTACACAACATGGTTTAACGAGTCATAAGTTCGTCAGTTTATACCTCCGCTTGGGCCACACCAATGGCTGCACTCCTCAAGCGTGATGGCAAGGCTCCCAGAATTTGTGACGACCACCGCGTCACACTGAACAAGTGCCTGGTACAAAGGTGTTGCAATTTTGCGGATCCCTAGGCTATTCTTCTGCCATTAAGCAGATTCGTGTTTTTCGAAGCTCGAATTGAAACAGCCTTATTTACAGATGCCTCTTGCTGGACGACCCAGGCTTTGAGCACAAGTAATACACCAATTGTGTTATTTCGTTGCAAGGTTTCTTTAGTTGAAAACAGTGTGCCACTATCGATTTTCTATGATGTTTTACATCTTATGAACGAACGGCTTGACCGGTGCTTCAGCATACCAAGATGATGAGCTTGTACATGCGCCTACGTAATCTATTCACGACGAGAGACTTTGTGCACTGTTACAAAGGATTTATAGATCAAATGCAGCATTTAATCTGTGCAGGTTTTGTGCAAAGAGTTCTTCTGTTTTGGTGCGCTTGTTGCAGCATACAGTGTTCGCGCAGCTGCTGCTAGTTTTCGCTGCACTCTGACGCATTTTAGCAAACTTCGTAAACTGATAGGGTCCTTGCACTATTACCTAAGGTTTATTTTCAACTATGCTGCAAATGCAGAGCCGCCGTTTTAAATGCTGTCTGAGAAACACGTTGCTTGGTCACAGCTTCATGAGGATGCACTGCGTAAGGTGTTTCAGATTCCATCCACGGATGCTGTCTTACAGCCCTTAGCAACAAAAGTACCGTCCGCGGTAATTACAGCTGCGTCAACTACCTGCATCGGGCAACGATAGAGCAAAATGGGCATCTAGTATTGTGTGTTACTAGACGTTGCAGCCCCCTGAAGTTTGATAAGCACGAACAAAGAGAGAAGCTTTTGTAATACATCTGGAAAAAAATAAATAAACAAAGCTTTTATTCTCGACAAGCCGAGGCACGCCTTTACAGGCATGATCCTTTTGACAAAACAATGCGTTAGCAGGAATGTGCCAACATCCGATATGTTTGCCATAACAGTGCTTGTTTGTGCAGGGGTATGTAAGTATGTAACTGTGTGTGCGTTTATGTAGCTGCGTAGTTTGCGTTTGTAACTGTGTTGCTCCATGCTTGAATGATTGCTGTCGTCAGCAATATGCGAGTAGAAGATTGGTGTCCGTGGGTTGGAAAGGATAATCCAGATATCCACGGGGCAGTGACTTTATTTTGTGGTGAGCCAAGACCGCCACGTCACAGTGTTGTTAAGCAGATATTTGTGGCTTTTTATTGGGAGAACGCATGCTAGGCGAATACCCACCACATCCTGGAACACTGCCGCCGAACTATTAGCTGGAACGGATTAAACCCGAACCACCCAGCTGGCTCCACGAGAAGGTTGTTCGGCAAGCCAGCCAATCTCAAGCATACACAACTATCTGTTTTTGCATAATTCAAACTTCGTACTGCCAATGGAGGCACAATGTACATCTTTCATTCCCATAATTCTTGGCTCAGGCTTCCGCTGCAATGGTACGGCTTTGGAGTAGAGCGCTTGTCGAGTATTCGTAGGACATTCAGCACCGTTGTGCAAAGCGTATTCCACCCGTTAGTTATTTATCCCCATATGCAAATTCTGATAAAATTGGATGTATAGTGTGTCTTTTGCTCCAACAACTTCCGGTAAGCCACGGCCAACTGCTCCATTATAAGAGGAAATATTACCATGCTGTTCGGTCTTCAGTCCGCAAAGAATCTAATTCTGCTTTTAAAAGACGATTTCCGCCGTTTCTACTAGCTACCAGAAGAACTCTCTATTTAGCCTAATGGAATTTCACGTTTCCAAGGTTGAATTGTTGTTTTGGAGGACTGTCACGCTATCTACTTGGGTGCAGAAAGAATTAAGGCCATGTCTAGTTGTACATGCTGGTTGCCAGAGGTGAACGCTGACATACTCCGCACACGAAATAACCGTGCCAGCTGTTCTCACAAAATTCGTTTCATACCCTCGAAATGGATAAGCCCAAAAACAGCGCTGTTAACGATACTAAAGCAATAACACTCAGCGCGAACTCAAGCCAATCGTACTCATTGAATTCTGAGTCACGCTATGTTTATAAGCACAGTATAAAAGAAGGCAATAATATTCAATCGCTTGGAACAATTTTGGAACCAACTAGGATATCATAATTTCTTGGCCGGAAGCTATTGAGTCAAGGGCGAAACGTTGTCACAGTACAAAAATATCGAAAACTGATTTGTATCCTAAAACTGGAAATTAATTGTATACTATGTTCATGTATAATCATCATAACCGTCGCAGTTAAAAGGAAGTAGGGTGTTCTTATAATGACGGCGTTGTATCTTCCTGAGTCTCACAGAACTCCGCTAGTTCTGCGGTGAAATTTCAGTAGCTGCTTCCTCCGTCGAAGTTCTCGCTGGAATTGATTTAAACAAAAGATATTTACACGCATCCGGTAGTTAAAGTCGAATTAACTTTAAGCGTTTACCGCGCCTCAGCCTCGATGCGAGAATAAGACAAGAAGCTTAGCGAGCTGATAAAAAGAGCTGCGCCATGCTGTGTAGTAACTGGCTACCTTGGCCAAACGCATGCGAACTTGCAGCATGCGCACAGTAGCGCATGCTCTTTGGAGTAAATTAGTGCATTCGGTGCAAAATCACGCCTTGGTGCAGCCCGTTAATTTTGCAATGGAATGTCATGGTGTGACTGTTCCCTCTTCTTTAATGGTTGTAATTACTAAACATGGTTGATTGTCAACAAGTAAAGTGGAAGCTCACGCAGGTAAGAGCGATCATTTGTTCGTTCCATTTCCATTAAGTTGCTAAAGCTAGCAGCTGAACCTCGCTTGAGGAGGATATTAAGCCCGAGTAACGCAATGCTTTTAAAGGATAGAGAAATGAGCATTGCTTAGGCTCCTGAACAAACACAGACAACTCAGATACAAATGTGTCTTGCGATCAAAAGCGGTCTCCTGCAGCTGCTGGAGGAATTTGGTCCTTGGCGTAAAAGACTCCACTCGGACAAGCCTCGTATGTGGAACCGAAAAGTCGGTAGAGTGTTGGAAGGATGCAATAATCTATAGAAAAGTTTTATTGAATCCGTAGGGTTCGGTTGATGGTTGAGTTACAAAAAAGTTTAAACTTGTCCGCTAAATTGCAAAGGCAGGCCAGATAACCGTACAAACTTAGGCTGGGGAGCAGTGAAAAGGAGAATCCGGAACGCTACTACAGCAATGTGCAGTGGAAAGAGTACTTAAATGAAGTTGTCTGTAACTGAATCACATAAGCTTACCTTCAGATAAGTTAATGGCTAAATAAAGCGCGGGAAGTGCTACCTGTATTCCAAAAGGTTAATGGAGCGTATAGCAAGTATTCAATCCCTTCACTGTCGCATGGCCTAAGCGAGGAGAAATAGGAAAATCATACTAGTTGCATCAGATGTCCACTCTGTCCTGAAAGAGCTCAGCACCTAAGAACCCCCTGGATAAGATAATGTACATGCAGCTGTAGTGGACTCGGATCCAAAGAGAAATAAAGATGAATAAATGATGAGCAGAAATGACAAGACTTACAGAAGGGTTTCGACGTGGGTTAGAAGTCCAACCACATAAAACTTCCTAGTCCTCTTGCGTCAGCCACTCCGATGGATGAAAAACGACGATGGTGAAACCAGTTGAGACGGAACGAGATCTGTGGATGAATATTGCTCTAGGTTAGAATGTAGTGACCGGCAATGCCATAAAATCCGTAGCACAAGAACACAGAGAGAACACGTAGATTTGCCCGCGTGGTTCAAAAAGTGTGTTATTTATCAATCAAAACAAGTATACAAGGTTAATGTACAAGAATTGGTTGTAATAGGAAATGAATGTACAATGAAAGATAAGTAAATTTACAGCCGCTACACAGCCATCGTCAAGCCATTTGCTGATCTTCTCAGCTTGCAATGCTTGTGTTGTACCATAAGTCGCTTCGTGTGTGAAGAGTACCGTAAAACGTAAGGGACGCAGCTGTGTTTGCCATCAATAAAGGAGTTTCAAACTCATTGCCAACTAATTATAAGCTCGCTAATCAGACTAGCATACTTTTGTAGTGTCTAGAATAACTTATCTGAGATCGATTCCGCATGCATCTGAATGTCCACAACTTGGTCAGAGAGAAACAGTGTGGCTTTGTCGGGAAATAGCGTTAGTCATTAACCAGGTGTGTTTTTATGATAAAGAGATTCTGCTACATGCATGTTAACCTTATTTTAATAAACTTTTGACTTTTTGCAGCCATGCTTTTTTAATGCTGACCTATTTTGGATCCCGCCCCCACCTGTCTTGTATCGCACTAATCTGCTCGCATTAAGATACATGTTCGTTGTTGTCACACATTGCAACATTCCAAAAGCGGCCCAAGTTTGTAGATAGCATTATTAACTTGTTTGCGAAAGCACAAACGATAAGAGAGGTACCGAATCAAATATGCTGATTCACAGACCTCTATGAAAAAATTGAACAATGAAAAAGGGAGCAATGGTTTATAACGGGCAAAAAAGCACAGGCTTAACATGTCCCTTAGCTTGGTAACAGAAGAAATTGAGACTAGACAAAAAACCGCATGTTTAAGCCGATTAAAATTATTTCTATAAGACTGAGGTCTATAGACCACGAATACTAAGAATTTTAATATTTTCGAGACAAGCTATATCATTTTGACATAAAGTTTTGAGTTTTGTTTATGCCCTTCGTGACCTTGATCACTATGACGTAGTTGATGTTAACTTATTCAGTTTTTAGGATGAAGAGGTTTTTAACCCGCTTGCGCAAAAGAAGGTTGTCAAACAATACAAAGTACATGGGCCAACTGAGTGAATCAAAGATAAAAAATGTTAACCAGAGGTAGCTTAGTTCCCCGTCAGATTATGTGTTAAAAAAGAAAACTGCATAAAGCTGTTTGGGAAGAAGATTTTGCAAAAGTTCAAAGGCTCGTTAGAAGAACTTCAATGACGGGTGATAATGAAGATAGGTTAATATGCTTCACAATTTTATTTTTAGGACGCCACTGCATATCGCATGCATTAAGGGGAATGTTGAAATTGCCCGTGAATTGTTGGAGTACAATGCAAGGGTTAATGCTGCTGACTCCAGCAACCAGACGCCTCTGTTCAAAGCAGTACAATCTAAGAGCCTATGCTGTGTTGAACTGTTGCTACTTTATAACGCGGACTTGAATACGGTTGACATAAATGGTGATTCGTTGATCCATCACGCTCTTCGTTGGGGTTCCCGTGAAATAGGCAGTGTTCTCATTCAGCATGGTGTGCCAATTAACACACGAAACAAGGCAAGCACACCGCTTTTAACGACCTAGGTTTTCAACTTTATCAGTAGTACTTAATAGTTGGCGCATAAAAGAGAAAATTATAGTGCCATTAAATGTCAAAACGTTTCGTAAAAATCCAACAGTACTTTCCTTCAAGGCATAACTTATTTCGGTTTCACTTTAGCACCATTGTTGTTATCTTTAAGTTTCCGATCTAAACGCTTTGTTTCGTTTATGATCTCACTGTTGTCCACGTTTTACGACATTGCGCAAAGTCTTCACTTTCCTTAAGAAGTTACTTTCATCATTGTCTTAAGGGTCTGAACATCGTATCCCCACAGTTAATTGCGTACGTGCGTGAAGCATCTAAATCAATATTAAGTGTTGGTATAGAGAACAACCGCTAACCAAGGTTAAAACATATTGGCGATGTCTATTAAACCTTAAGTTGGTAGTTAACTATTCAGTTTTACTGATTTTTCATGCATTTTACAACAGGTTTTAAGGAAGACTTAACAAGCTGTAAAAAGTTAAGAGATTATCCACCATTATTAAGCGTTGTGCTCTTTATTTCTTTGGTTTGTAGAGAGCATAAAGGATATTCATCGGCAGCACAGTCCTTTTCCGCTCATCAGCATTAGGATTTTAGTTTTTGATGCACGTCTTTCCATGAGGCACATGCTGACTAGCACTTGTGGAAGCTATATACGTGAAGAGCAAGCCGGGTTTCGTCGAGGTCGTGACTGCACTGACCACATCTTTACATTACATCAGTTGTTGGAGCACCGTCACATATATTGGCGGCCCACCGTTGTCATGTTCCTCGATATAAAAGATGCATTCGATTAGGTGGATAGACATGCACTTTGGGACTGTCTACTCAGGAAAGGTGTACCTGAGAAATATATACATAGTATCCGATTATTATGCGCGCTTAGCTCAGGCAGAGTGAGGGCTTAAGGCAAACTGTCGTCGCCTTTTCATATCTCCAGCGGCGTGAGACAAGGATGCTCGCTGTCACCTTTCCTCTTCAAATTTTGCTGTTGACGAAGTCATGGAAATAGCGTTCACAGCACACTAATTTGAAGGTGTGGATCTGCTCCCAGGAGAACGATTTCTTGACTTGGAGTACGTTGACGAAATTGTCCTAATCTGGGACAGCTCCCAGACGTGATAAGCGGCACTGGACAGATTCGCGCTATCTGTCCGTCACCTCGGGCTTTACTTTGCATCCTCGAAGTGCAAAGCGTTCCTCCAAGAGTTACCTGGACGACCTCCTTGGCTGACCCTTGTTGGGGATCAGCTAGAAGTCGTTTAAAAATTTAACTACCGGGGAACTTGTATCAGCGCTCGTAGGATTGAAGATGAGGTCACGAACCGTATAGCAAATCCTCGGGGCGCTTTTTCTAACCTACGCCACTTATGGAGCCGGCGCGACTTCACTCTCGCCCTGAAGGATAGAGTGTGCAATGCAGCGGTGCGTTTGACCCTACTGTACGGTTGTGAAACTTGGCCTCTTAGTTCAGCGGACATAAAGCGTCTAGTTACGTTCGACCACCGGTGCCTTCACAATTTAGCTCATATCTGGTAGGAACACCATGTGAGCAACGAACGTGTTCGACGTCTTGTTTAAGGCACAGGAAAAGGAAATGAACCGCTCAGTACCGTTATTTCACGCACCAAGCTCCGATGGCTCGGCCACGTGTTACGCAGGTCAGCCCACCGACTCCCGCGACGTGCGTTGTTTGCGCTCCGGGGCGGATGAAAGATGAGGAGAGGTGGTCAAGCGATGACTTGGTCCAGAGTAATGAAGGCCCTCACTGCGAAGCTGGCCTCAGGGGTTGGGGTCCAAAAGACCATGAGCACGTTTGTCTGGATAAACTTGCTGATATGGCTAGGAGCGGACCTCATTGGCGTTCATGCTGCGTTCCTTTGTCCCACCCCTTCCGTCTTAGCCTCCCCATCCAACCACGATCTTACTAGTTAGCCTTATAATAGTAATAGCAATAATAATAATAGTAATAATAGTAATAGTAATAATAATAGTAATCTTTTTGCTGCATAGTAGCCGGCTGGTAACATACCGGAACGATGCCCATCCGTTACCGGTAGCTCAACTTGCTTGCACATGTAGCACTTTATTTCCTTTTTCCTTTTAGGTATTGCGGCACAGTAGTTGAGATGTTTCCCACCTCTAGCTAACGTGTATAGTGTGTGTGTGTAACGGTGGCAGCGCACAAAGCTAACTCATTGCTTGTCCAGTAAATAGGTTTCCAGTACCAGACTGTGGCATATCTCTCTCTGGGATCTGGCAACTGGCGCAGCTAAGTGTTCTAACCATTATCCATAGGAGTGGACGAAGGAGCATCGGAATGAACTCGGAGCCTACTCGACTTTACTAACTTCTAACGATGGCTTTGTCTCTAAATGTATGTCAAAAAACTAAATAACTAGCTAACTCATTCCTTACCTTATTCCTGTAAATATGTCGGGTGTAATTCAGGTCATCACGGCGAAGACAAACTCCAAGGAGAGCAAGCCCACTTGTCGAAGTCGGTGACATTAAGACAGGTTCCGGAGTATAGGAAAGGACTACAACATTTCCCACTGTATCTTTTTCATCAGAACGCAGTTGGTTTAGGTAGAAGTATAGACGATTGGCAACTTGCAATCAAGTATTAGCCACATAGAAAACTAAAGAGAAATCTCTAAATCTCGGGCCATTATAGAAAACGATGATCTTATAGCCAAGTACATTCCATTGGCAATCGCAACTTTTTTAGGCACTCCTTGGCTTTTGGTAGGTTGGGCAAACAAGCATCTCAACTTCTATCTTATAGATTTCCTTCCTGAAAAGGAAATCTCTAACATGTTACGCACTAAAGGAGTCAGGTTCATATAGTTGGGGTACAAAGCATTTCTCGTGATAGTTAGGTTATTACACCAAAATGCTTGACAGTACAACTGGCCTAGCATCCTACTTGGCTAGTCTACATCTTTAAAATTGGATGCCTCTATAATTGGCTTCAGATGATCAGTATAAGTCAGGCAGTCTGTTTGAATAGAGGCTCACCAATATACATGTAAAGAGCAGGAAACCGGGGACAAAATCTATGGAACCTTGATGATTATGAAACTAGCGCGAAGCAGGTAGCATCCATCATTACTTGTGTGCCACGGCAAACCCAAAAGTCAGCGATCTGGTAGTATGTCTTTCCATGAACAACAGTTCCCTTGATACGAAAAATGTTATGTTCATAGGAGAGTTGGTAAAATACCTTGCTGAAGTGGACAAAATATGTCCAAACGATTGCGGCAACAAGCAACCTTGCCCATTCTTTCTGAAAACATGGGGTAAAAGGTACAAAAAGTGTCTTCCAGAACCTATGCTAATTGGTTGAGTGAATATTCACATTTTTATGTAATGACTAAGCCTCATGTAAGAATTCTTTCCATGATTTTATAAATTGCAGATATCAAGCAGATAGTCTGAGGTGTCCCGACTATTTTCTCTTTGTGTATAACCTCATAAACCAAATTTCTAGCATTAGGATGAAGCATTACATCTACAAGTTGCCAAGAAGCATAGCAAACAGGGGTACCGATGTACTAAGTTACCGCCTTGAGAAATATAATACACAAATGATCAAGACGCGTTGAAGTGTTTGGATTTTACTTTAAGTAGCTATTTTGCAACTAATTCGTTGGCAATTTTTATATGCCGTAATGTACAGAAGCTCATTAGCAAAACATAATTGTCAATGTGACTTCGAGGAAAAGACAAAGGTATACCGCAAAGATAGGAAGCCAGCCATTGCATTATAGTCATAATGTATGGTGTCCTTCTTGTAGGAGAACAAGGCAGGTATCCAGTAACCCACGTTGCACTTCGTTTTAGTTAGAATAAAATAATTTGTTTGAGAGTGGTTTGAGATTCCATAGACAAATCGACCTCATATCGTTGTAGTTTCTTGCATTTTCTTACAGTGGAGATGTTTCTAACCACTTTATATTTTGCGTAATTTAAGACCTTTGTGGCATTTGTTCCTATGGATTGTCAACATATATGGTCTAATAATGTTTCTGTAACATGCAATTTTGTGGTTAAATGGACCCAACGGAGGAGTGACAGTAGGTTAATTATAAATCGATTCAAGCTTTTGTAAGGTTCCAGTTCTGGAGAACGCTGTAGTCATGATCAGTTGCAGCAAATTTCGGCTGGTGTGAATTGGCCTAGCAGAAGTTTCGACGGTATACCCCGTGCTCATAATTGATGAGACGTTGTGTCCACTTGAAGGAAACTATACAATGCTCACTTCTGTCAGTTGATTGTAAGACAGTCAATCAGAAGGCATCTGATTGTGACGGTGAGAGTACAAGGTCCAAGATGTGCGGCGACTACACAGGATATATTCTAGTGAGTACTGAACGGCTATTTCACGCGCCAGGCTCCGATGGCTGGGCCAAGTGTTGTGCATGCCAGCCCACTGACATCCGCGACGCAGGTTGTTGAAGCGCCGGTGCTTTGGATGGAAGGAGACGCAGGGTGGCCAAGCGATGACTTGGTCGAGAGCAATGAAAGCCCTCGGTTGGAGCCTCTTGGCTCCCTGGTTGGGGTCCAAAATACCGTGAGCACCTTTGGCTAGCTACACTTGCTGACATGGCTAGGAGCCGACCTCAGTGGCGTTTGTGTTGTGGGTTCCTTTCCCCCACCCTTTGCTTAGTCTCTCACTCCATCCGCGATCTTATTCCTTTGCATAGTAAGAACCGTTTTGCTGCATACTAGCCGGCTAATAGCTTTTTGGTACGACGTCCATCCGGTACAGATATCTCAGCTAGCATGCACCAGTTGTACGTCTTATTTTCTTTTTTATTTATTACTGGTTTTTCATCGCTAGCTAAGGTGTATAATGATGATGATGTGCGCGGCAACATGATGAAGCAAAAAATAAGGAAGGTTGCGAGAAAAATAGCATCAAAAGAATCAGGGAAGAGATTGCAATGGCACGGATTCAAGTCGTTAGAAATAATATTATAGTTAGCCATTGTCAGGCAGTCTCTGTTCTTCACCGCTTCCCTATCGAGTGCAGTAATCCAGCGTAGGTCCCCAAGTAAAAGCTGTAGAGGAGAATGACAAAGAGAGTCGCGTACCTGTCATGGATGCGACACCATGCTTATTTAGAAACGGCATGTCTGGTGCAGCTTGCTTCTACTAGACCAACCTTAAAGTTCTATCTCTAGTACATAATCACGCTACTACCAAACCTCGCTCCAGGAAGATCGGCTCAAGCTTAGTAAAACAGCTAAATATGAGCCACTGAAATTAGGATATACGAAGATAACAAAACCCATGTGAAAAGCATTGGATGCAGCTAGTTCTCCTGGGAAAATAACTGCGACTTGTTTGTTTTATGCTAAGCACACTAACAGGCAAATCTTGTATTCCATTTATTAATCTAGCTGCATGTAAGTAACGAATATTTGTTTTTATTAAACTCTCTGTAACACGCAAATATTCACTAGCTAGAAATTAACTTCACAATTTGGTGGGCTTCTGCCTAGCTCATCAGCTGCATTCCACATTCAGACCCAATCTTTGGGAGAAAGGCACCACACTATAAAATATTTTCCATTGTGACTCAAGGTCCGTCTGAAAAATCGACGGCGTTCATCTTAAATCTGGTATATAAATTCAAGAATATGTTTTCAATTAGCTTTATTGTTTCCTGACAGGATGAAGCGCAGCAACAATGTTGATCCTCGCACCGTAAAACTAGGTAGTCATTCATGCTGGAAACTATTGGTCATCAAGTAACCTTTCATACGCATATCTATGACGGACGCGGGAGCGTTCATGGTTGCTAGGTATCAATCACGAATCATGTGGTACTTATGCTCCGGTGGTTTAAAAGGAGGACCATCACTAATGGTCATTTTCAGACGATAGGGACCTTCTATAACCTGCCTAAATTGGTGATGGCCACAGGTTATAATTGGTTTGGGTTTAGCAATGCTGCCGATTTTTTTTCGGAACAAATGCGTTCCTGCTAGCGTAGGCTGAAACCTAACCGTTGCTTACAACTACTGCGTATGTCTCAAGGATGGGGTCGCTCTTGTTACCATCAAGCGCCAACAGCTCCGAAAGTGATGCACACAAGATGCTGCTTTGTTTGCTAGCAGAAGTAATCAAATCGTAAGTCAGGTGCCGGCAGCGCGTCAACCTGGATGTGAATGGATCAAGGAGTGAGAGCAGCCACGTTCAAAACACTCATATCACTATCGGGTTTTCTTAAAATATCATAAAAATCACTGGTAACCACGGTGGTAGACAGCATAAGATTTGCGTTACCTTCTGGATTCATATCGCTGCAAGCAGTACGTAACCATTCGTTACAAAATTGCAGTGCCTTGCAGTTGAGCGCCCTATAACGTCCTTACTGCATTATAAATACTTAGATTCCACGGCATAATGTACTGCAGTACTGAGTAGTACTTAAAATTCTGCAGCAATAAAACAAATCTGACATTACTCAAATTCTCGTACACGAATTACTCGGATAAAATAATACCACACATAGTTTCAGCGACAAAGTAGGCCACTGAATAAGCGCACCAAACAATAACTCAGGCTCTGAGTTGGACACACTCAAGATACTTACTTGACGGTGTGGTCTATGGTTATTCACTTTTTAGGAAAGCGACCGCAATACAAACTATGTGACGTGTTAGATAGCTTTGAAGGTCCCAACTATTATAAACTTACTGTAGCAATAGATACTGGTTTTAGTTATCAAAAAATTTTGAAACATATAAACCTACTTCGGCTCTACTCTTTATCGCCGTAACGACGTGCTCTGTTAATGGCTGAAAGGTTGCGCAAATTATTTACCCTCAGAGTTGCTAGCCAAAAGCTTATCGCTCAGGCAAGTATGTGCTGAACCAATGCATTGAATTGTAAATTAAATGTGTTGTTCGATGCTTATGATGTAGTTTCGGGCGTCTTGGTGCACAGATCATGTTCGATCACATAATCTGATATGTGCACAATCTTAACCTTTACTAATATATCTATAAAGGAAGTGAAGAATAAATAAACCCACTTCATAAGGCCTTAAAAGACAGACTTTGAAGATGTGTTGCAGTTGAGTGACAAATCATTGTTTTGGAGTTGGTATCTCTTAACAACCGCAGATCCACAACCAGAAACTCATTCATTTAAATCTTTATTGGTATGCATGATGCAAAGGCTCAAGGACTAGTTCTAAGATTTATACTGATGGGCATTATTATGTGCTCAGTTTTCACGTTGGACAGTATGTCACTCTGAGAGAAGTTGGTGCGTGTGCATCGGGCAACATAGGTTTCAAAATGAGGATCACAAAGCGCTCAACCTTATAAGTGGTCGTGGTAAACGAAATGGTGCTACATATCTACTTTTGTCTAGTAAACAAGCCACAGGTTTGCTAATCTTCAGTTATCCGTAGAAAACAGACATATAAGCATAAGGTTGATAGCTGATGTGAGAATAAGGAGATCTTGGTCACAGATGTGAGTAAGTGTGTGGGTAGTAGCACAAAGGTCCAATATACTAGTGGCATTGTTGTACACACACACCTGGATTAACACACATTAATCGCAGTCTGACCGTTAGCTACGAACAAGGTACTGAATAGAGACGAAACTTTTAAAAACATTAACTACTTCGACATACAAAGTTGACTGCATGTTGGTTACTGCTTAAAGGTCCTCCCGTTCAAGTAAAAGGAGGACAAAGAAGGTGAAACGAACTTTTACATACAAGCTTCAAATGCTTGTTAACCTCAAACTCGTTCCAGCTAAAAATAGATAGTCTAAGACAAAATAAAAATATACTAATGTACTTCGCCAAAATATACCGAATGCAATCTTATTTCGTTTCTAATAAACAAGAATAATGAATATAATGTATGAGCTTCAAATGGCTGACGTTTACAACAAGGTAGTGGAAACGTTCTCATGTTGTAATGCGAATTTATAATTTATAAGCTTATATGGATGAAAGTTGCATGAGAACGCTGATTGTTTGCACAGGCATAATGTGGCATTTTAGCTGGAGGGGTGTAATCAAGATTTGTTTCACTTTGCTTAAGTGCTGTGGGTATTGTGTAGCTCTCCAAGAGCCGAAATAGAGTCTGGGCAACAAGCGCCAGCTGCTTTTCACGAAACGCGGTGTAATTCATACCGTACACAGTTTGGAACACTATTCGATTTTGGTTCTTTCTCACTGGTTGTTTCCTAGAAGCTCGTTTTATATCTCTTGTATATATACCATAGCCCAAATGCTTGATTCGACTACTGTGTTTAGTTCAATCTTTTACTCACACCTCTAGGGCTAGATTAATCTTGATTCAGGTTAGGCAGTTCTAATTTTCCACTACCCATTTGCCCTCGTGCGATTATGATTAGTTCGCATGGAAGGTGTTTGATTCGCTTTCCGCATGCCTTTCAAGCATTGGCTCCGATCCTTTAATTAGCTAAATGGTATTGTGTCCCGTAACAACAACCAGAATCCGCTGGTACGCAAGTGGTGTTTGCTAGCCACTGTTTATATTAACCCGCTTCTCTTTCGTTCTTAAGTAGGCTATGTTGCATTTGTGCTGCTGTGGGCTAATTCTCACTTGTCTTTCCGGCCTGTGAAAAGGTGGGTAGCTTGCTGAAGTAACACCCCAGCAGGTTCTTGACTACTGATTTATGTATCGAGTTCCTTTACCCATGTTACCAAGTATCATTCTAGTGGGAATACGTCGAACCGGGTACGAGTATCGATTCTCTGGTAAATGGTGACGCTTACTTTAAAAAGTTGGTGTCTTTTATAACCAAACACACTAATAAACTTTCGGTTGTGTTGCGGCTAAACAATCAACAAATAATAGAACTGCACAGTTGAGTACATCATATTTTACTCTGTCAGAACTTCATAGGAATTCATTCATGATGGATGACTTTCCGCCTAAAATTCAAAAACAGATCTAAGTCAAAGCGTAGCAACGAAAAATCTTAGCTAATGATTATAGAACGTTCACTGTTTCAAATATCACAAACCACTGCAATCAGTGGCAAGCGGCGAGTCTTAGTTACAACACAATAAATAAACACAAACAATAAACACAATAAATATCATTTACTACTTAATCAGCGTTCATAGGTTGGGTCCACAGTTCTTGACGTGTTCCAGCTAGTGATTGTCAGCAATCACTCTTAATACGCTATAAATCTGATAGAATACTCTACTCAAATATTGTCACTGACTACTAGTGAAAGACTGATAGTTAGTCTGAGAACGCAGTCCATGTATAAATATGAAGCCACCAAACACTATGGAAGTCAACGGAATGTACAGTCATCATAAATAGAAAATCAAACACCACATGAATAAGTCAATAGTTTCTTCAGTAGAGTAGTTACTACCCGGTTGCCCAAGCTGGGGTAAGGTGTTGAGTTAGAGGACACCACCCAGAGCTTTGGACTGGAGGGCCTAGTCGCAAGTCAGAGAAGAGAATTAGGGGAATCGCTCTAATTGTGATCGATTATTCAGTTTATACGCCTTTCATTTGGTCCGTTGATAAACAAGATTCTAATCCTTCTACAATTTTAGTGTTGCTTTGCTGAAATACAATGCTGCACCAAAAGAAGCAAGAGACAGAGACTCAATTTAGTAGCGCGTTACATCTGCACGTCGTTAGAGTGTTAAACAGACATTTGTAAGTTCCTTTAGGACGAACGCTTGCCAAGAGAAGATCCATCACGTCCTGGAACACTGCTGCCGAACGGTTTTTTGGAACGGGGAGAAACCCGAAGTACCCAGCTGGCACTATGTGGAGGTTGTTCGGCAAGCCAAGTTACCTGGATGAGGTTGCCAAAAAGCAAGACTCAATGGTATCAAAGAAGTGACAACTAGATGCGAGAGTCAAGCAGCAATGAGAGCAAAGTTCTCTGGTAGAAGTACAAATTAATTAAGTTTACTGAAGCCAGGTGCCTCATCAGGGCTCAGCTGGTGAAAAAGATAGTGGCATTTGGTTTAATATTAGTTATATTATGAATGACTATCCGTCGTTACTAGATTGTTCGAGTAAAACGTACACTAATTGAATACATAGCCGAGGCAGCCTCTATGACGCAGCACTTAGAATCTGCACGAGAATAAACCACTGGCGTCGGAGGTCATGATTTACGCTCTTCGTGGAGCTGGGTTATGAACACTACATAGGATTCCCTGTTTGGTGAAATGGCTGTCTGGTGCCTGTTCGGATGTTTGTGAAGCTGTTTGAGTTACATCTATTTCACGACATCCTCAACACATCGTATTACATTTTCCCGCATCATAAAGGTGGTCAGAAGTATCAGATCTATTGTGCTAAACTCATGAGGTACCTTATCGGCCGGTGGCCGAGTGGTCTGCGCGTTTGGTTTGCAACCATAAGGTCACCGGTTCGAATCCGCGTAGGGGTGGGTGTCTTTGCAGTATACTCAGTCCACGTGCGACGGGTGGTGGTCGCGCGGCAGCGAAACGCCGTTACGGCGTACAGCTGACACTTTATTATTTATTACGAGATATCTTACTGAATACACTTAAGTGACCCGAAGCATGTTGCTGATGGGGGGACCTAAAGCGAAAAATAATTTGCTATGATAGTCCACAACCTGCGAACGCCACGTAACAGAGCTACGCTAGATGGCATCAACAAGGCTACGAGCTTTTATGAGTTATCCATATTGATTACTCTTACCAATCCACTGCGAGTTTCTTAAATATAGTGATAAAGATCTTAACGCTACTACATAGTGATCACTATTAATTCACTTACACTCGCTTCAAGGCAAATACGTTGTCACTTTCGGCTATGTATTTCTACGGATCATCCTAGAGTTGGATAATATGCACTGGACAGAATGACGTCTTTCCGTTTCTACACCAACACACTGGAGGCACAGACTGCCGGAAGGAAAGAACTACCTTGACTATAAGACGGGAATCACTTTAAATGCGTCCATAACTAGACAGGTAGTTTTGCTTAGAGTAGACTGGACACAGATTAAATCCGCCAGTTAGCACGCGAGAATTGTACGGAGCTTCTAGTCAGCACCGTTGCGCATGCATCTCAACTAGACTGCCAAACGGCCAGCAGAATCGGTGAAAAGTGGACGACCATTTCCTCCTTCCGGCGCGCCTCAGAATTGCGCATCCTACCTATTACCTGAATGGCTAGAAGCTGCGAACCTACACGTAGAAGTCAGTGAGTGTGACTGGAATTCGTGGGACTGCAAAGGCCGGCAGGTCTGAGTAGCTTGTTCTGTTCATGTTGTTGTGGTTGCTTTGTTCACCAGTTCTGAGTTCAGCCATCAAAACCATCTAACTTTGCACACTACCTAATCATAATGTGTAATATACAAACTATCCAAATGCCACAAGATGATGGGATGCCCGCGGATGGTTTGCCGTTATCCGGATAATGACCCGTTCTTCTGTACGGACAGTTGAGTACAAAGCAGTGGATAGTGAGCCGTGTTACCTCAAAGCTAGTTACACAGTTACGTCGATGGCATCTATTCCCCATGAACCAGTGATGCTAATGGTTGACATCGGAAGTTTGCTAGTAACGTACTTTCCCTTAGGAAACATCAAAGTAGGTTAGCTTTTTGCGTATCTGCGACTTAGCCTTAAGCTATCTACCAATGACTTAACAGTGAAACAAGGGATCTTAAAATGAAATTATATACATTCTGAAGTAAGTCAAGCCAATCAGATGCTTACTTGCTTAACTGAAAACACAAAAGAGGTGTTCGTTGTAGGTTAATGGCAGATGAACAGTATCGATCAATTGAGTCCCAATTTTGAATTAAAAGACGTTCGTGTGTACTATTGTAGGTGGGGTTGTAAGTACAAGTCAGCTATGAATGAAAATATAGATGGAAATTCTCATAACTTGAATCGACTCAATGGTGAACCTAAAGTTGTATATCCAAAAAGCGAACAAAAATCCCAGAAACCATCCAGACAGTCATAAGGTACAGGAATAAAGAAGCTGAATTAATGGTACTGGGCGTTACATACGCAGGTTCCTTCTCTCATCAATTCCGTATGTTTCACACAGCACCTGCTGGTGGTGTTTCGAGCCTTGCTAGCCAGTGGGAAGCTCAGCAAGCTGAAACCGTTTCGAACCTTGAAAGATTAGGATGTTTAGTGGGTCGGATAGCGCATATTCAACAATTTTACTTCATGAAACAGACGTTTTAACAGTTCCGACATTTTTCCTTTTCATTTAGTATGGCCTATCCCCCCTGCACCTGGCGGCAAACCAGCGTGATCTCGAGTTTGTAAACAATTTGATTGAGAAAGGAGCGAATGTGAATGTTCTCGATTGCAAACGACGGTAAGCAGCAGTCACAGATGTTTATTTTTAACAGGCATAGGACATTGAGTTTATGTAGTTAGCTTAATTCTTACAAAATGAAATGGCTGCTCCTAACTTAGTGTCGCCCACTTTAACTTAGTTTTTTGTTCCATGCTTTGCTACTACGAAACTGAAAGTACGCAAACGCCCGAAGCCTGCTTTTATGAAAGCAACGTAGCCAAGCGGAATAATATAAGTTAATTGCGTCAGTTAAAATAATATCCGTCTCCCGCAAGGGGACAATGGGCGGTACCCGCACGCCAAATATCCGGTCCATACAGTTGGGAACGATGGACACTCAAGATCACCAAGCGTGTGCATACACACGACGCACAAGGTTCCGATGGCTGGACCATGAGTTGCGCATGCCAACCCACCGACTCCGGTGGCGTTCGTAGTTTGCGCGCTCAGGGTCTGGACGGAAGAGGAGAGGACGATCAATGACTTGGTCAAGTGGAATGAAAATCCTCACTACGAAGTTGGCGTCGGCTGGTGCATCCCAACTGGCGGGTTGGGATCCCCAAGACAATGAACCCGTTTGGTTGGACACAATTGTTGATATGATTGAGAGCGGGCCCAGTGGCGTTAGTGCTGTGATTTTCTTTGTCCATCTCACCCTCTTTTAGATTCCCCCTCCAATCGCGATCTCATAGCAACTTAATCCTATGGTATCTAACGTTATATTACTTGCTTTTTTGAATTTTTTGCACGGTTATTTTTAGTATTATCTTTTTGTATTGCGGCACATCAGCAAATAACAATTAAACGACATTATGGAGAAACTCTGATTGATCATGAATGTGTGGAGCGAATGGAGCAACAAGAAGCAACCAAGGTAACAAACTTCACAAGCGCACAGAGCAGTTTAAATAAAGATAAAACAAATCTTAGGCCCAGAAGTATTTAGACCAAAAGGAACCATCTAGTTCACATGATCAGAAAGATACCATGGATCAGCGGCTTGCTGATGTCTTCGCAAAGGATGCAAAAATCACACGACCACCAAGACATCCGTTAAGTGAAGTGCATGTGCTTAATAAGACTACAAATGTCTTATACAAAGATAAACCATCCTGTTCGTATCCTCAGGTCAGCAATGATTCCACGAAAAAAGCACAATACTGATTCGGAATCTTGCATTGATATTGATTTTTCCAAATTGGACAATGATGCGTGGTTGCCTCCAAAGTAGGTGTCTAGTATAAATGTATTTGAGAACTTTAGTTTCTGAGTGACATAACACCAGGTGTCTGCCAATTGTTTGGCTGTGATGTTTGAAAAAGTCCTGACTAGGGTAGAAGTTTTACAATTGCCCCACTGCTGGGCATGGCCCTTAGCCAATAAACGGAACGGAACGCGCAAGCGTAGTATGGAACCGATTTACTAAAAGAATCCTGCGTTACAGTAGCTAGAAAATCCGGAAAAGAAAAGTAATTAAATAAGGAAAGCAAGGCAAGGTCATTCATAGTCAATCATGTGAGCGCCTGTGTTTACGAATATATAATCAAGCGTGTACGTGATGCCTCTCTCTTCCCTGGTCAAAACTACAGACTCCGGGTTGATACCGATCAATTGGTTTAGGCTTGCGTTTTGGGCTTCATAATTGTGGTTGTACCGCATCCGTTTGTGGTTCCTGGTTTTGTGAAGCAGATTCTGCGTCCGTTTTTGGGTCAATAGCAGTCGTTTTTTTGATCCCGCGCATGTGGTTCGTTTGAGCGTTTTCGGATTTGGTTAAAATAGCGATGCACCACACAGCCATTTCCCAGCCATAGCTTCGCTTGGTTACTCCTTGAGGACATGAGTGTAGCTGGTTACCAGCTTGTTTCGTGTGGTATTCTTGTGTATACCGGATCAAAATCATTAAGACACATTTCCTCTAGCATCTTTTCATCCACACACATTTCCTCCTACCTTTCTTCCATTCTCCTTCGAGTGTTTGGAAAAATAGGTGCAGTCTCGTTCGTAGTGGTCAACCAAACATTACTTCCGCGGGTGACTTCCCTGTCGACTCAGTCGGTGTCGTGCGGTAAGAGAACAGGAAAGCAGCCATGAGTCGGCTTGAGGAGACCTTGCTTAACAGTCTGGACTGCACCTTTTGCCATTGCATTCGACGCGGGATGGTACGGTGCAGACTTAATGCGCCGTATTTGGTTGTTACACAGGAACTGTTGAAACTCTTCACTGGTTAATGGGTTTCCGTTATCGCTGCATACCGTCTCTGGGATACCGAAAATGACAAATATGGTGGGCATTTTTCCAACTGTTGCTGCGGAAGTCGCATTTGAAACTGGATGTACTTCTATCCATTATGAATGGGCATCAGTCAAAAGTAGACACATCATCCCATTGATTTGGCCAAAGTAGTCTGCGTGTATCCGCTGCCAGGGCCCCTCCGGCCAACGCCGTGGACGTATCGGTCCGGGAGATTTTTGCTATGTCTGACATTGTTCGCAGTTTTTCAGCAGCCGCTCTATATCCCAGTCCATGTTCGGCCACCTACAGTAACCACGTGCCAGCGCCTTCATCTTGTTCACGCCGGGGTGTGCGTCATGCAGCTCTCTCAGCAACTGGGGCCGCCGTTCTTCTGGTTAAACGATGCGCGTGCCTCGAAACATACAACCGTCGTACAGACACAACTCATTACTCCGACAGGCAAATAGTTTCAGTTCGTCTGACGTGCTTGTAGGCCATCCGGTCATCAAGCACTGTTTTACCATCTACAACACAGGGTCCCGGTCCGTCAGGCGCCGCCCCACGTCACTGCGGAGGAGTGTCTTTTCAAGATGTTGTATCAAACTGATAAACTCCATGGGTTCACTATTCGTTTTTGTGTCATTCTGCTACGGGAGGCGACTAAGTGCATCGGTAAGAGTATTACTTAGTCCGTTTACATACTGAAGTATGTAGTTATAGGCGCTCAAAAGTAGTGCCCACCTTTGCATTCGAGGCGAAGACATCTGTTGGATTCCATTCTCCTTATCCAGAAGCGAAAGAAGTGGTTTATGATCGGTGTGGATATCAAACTGTCTTCCCCAGACGTACTGGTGGAAATGTTTGACTCCGAAAATAATTGCTAAGGCCTCTCTGTCCAGTTGGGAGTAATTCACTTCAGCGGGTTGCAGGGTGCGAGAAGCGAAAGCGCTTGGACGAAGAAAACCGTCATCCGTCCGGTGGCAAAGGACTGCGCCTACCCCGCGTGGGGAAGCATCACAATGCAGCACCAGAGGCTGGCCCGGATCGAAGTGCACGAGATACGGGGAGGCACTGAGCACTCTTTTTGCATATTTGAAGGCTTTTCTTTGATCCGGACACCAAGTCCAGAACTTCCCCCTGTGCAAGAGTTCGTGCAAGGGTGCAAATACTGTTGGGGCGTTAGGTAAGAAGCGATGATAGTAAGAAAACATCCGTAAAAGCGACCGAAGTTCAACTTCATGCTTGGGTTCAGGTGCGACAAGGATGGGCTTTACTTTGTCTTTCAACACGCGTAATCCGTTTTTATCGAGATGGTAACCAAAGTAACGAAAGGAATATGCGAAAAACGTACTCTTGGACTTCTTCATTTTGCGTCCACTCAGTTGTAGACGTTCGAGCACAGTGGATAGCGTTTGTACATGTTCAGCATCTGTACGTCCTGTAATTAGAATGTCGTCAAGATAGGCGCAAGTAAAAGGAATATCTTTAATCAGCTTGTAAATGGTCCTTGGAAATATCGCTGGGGCCGAACTGATTCCGAAGGGCAGACGTGTGTACTGGAATAGACCCATATGTGTACTTACCGTAGTGCATGAGCGAGAGGTCTCCTCTAACTCATTTTGTAACTACGCGTGACTGAGGTCAATTTGTATACACTTTTGTCCGCCTGACAGCGTAGCATACAGATCTCTATCCGGGTGAAAAGTTGCTTAACCAGAATTAAACAACGATTAACAGTTAGTCTATAATCACTACAAATACGCACCCAACCATCCGGCTTCAGGACTGGAACTATCGGAAGCTCCCCACTCACTGTATTGGACTGGCTCGATTGTTCCTGCTGATTTCAATCTCTTTATCTCAGCTTCCACCTTTGATCACAGGGAATAAAGTAGGGTAAGTGCCCTGAAAAAGCTGGGCTGGGTTCCTGGCCGTAATTTGATACTAGCCTGATATCCGTGCAATTTTCCTAATTTCTCATCAAAAGTGTCAGAATATTGGTTGAGCACATCCTCCAAGCGCTGGTTAATGAACGTTGTAGCGATTGTAAATAATTTGCTTATTTTTTTATTTTCACGCTTACCTATTTCGCTGCAGTTGTTGTACAACTTGGTTTTAATTAACTGCATATATAACGATTGGTTTCAAACTCGTCTTCCGTGGTTCTCCCTTGGTTGCCACTCATGATCATCACCATTATACATGTTAGCTGCAGGTGGAAAACACCTCAGCTATTGTGCCGCAATACTAAAGACAAGAGAAAAAATGCAACGGTGGCACGCCGGTTAAGTCCCCAGTAACGAATGGACATCGTTCCGGAGAGCTAACAGCCGGCTATCGTGCCGCAAAAAGAGAGTTATGTTATGCCTAACGAATGAGATCGTGATTGGGAGGAGACTAAGCAGGAGGGGGATGGACAAACAAACTCACAACACAAAGACCATCGGGGCCGACTCTTCGCCATAACAGCAAGTTTATCCAACTAAACGTATTCATCTTCCTTAGGACCCCAACCAGGCAGTCGGGATGCACCAACCGACGCCAACTTCGAAGTAAGGGTTTTCATCTCTCTCGACCAAGTCATCGCTTGGCCTTCCCTCCTCTTCTTTCCACCGCACCCACAACGCGCAAACAATGCACGTCGCGGAAGTCGGTGTGCTGGCATGCGCAACAGGTGGCCCAACCATCGGAGCCTGGTGCGTGACATAATGGTGCTGAGCGGCCTATTAGCTCTTCCCGCACCAAATACGCGACGCCGAAGATGCTCATTGCTTACGCAATGCTCTCACCAGACATGAGCTAAGCTGCGAAGGCAGCGATAGTCGAACGTGACTAGCCACTTTGTGTCTGTCGACCTGATTGGCCAGGTTTCACAACCGCACAAGAGGGTTGCACGGACGGTTACATTAGAAACTCTGCCCTTCAGGGCGAGAGTAATGTCGCTTCTGCGCCACAGGTGGCGGAGATTGGCAAAAGCACCTCGAGCTTTTGCTATACGGTTCGTAACCTCATCTTCGATCCCACGGGCGCCAATATAGCTGCCCAGGCACTTGAATTCCTGAACGACTTCCAGCTGATCACCACCAAGGGTCAGCGCAGGGGTGAGTTCCTGCTAATCTTGGAGAAGTACTTTGCATTTCGATGGAGAAATGCATGGCCCAAAAGGATTGACAGCCAGTGATAATCGGTCCAGTATAGCTTGACATGTTTGGAAGCTGTCACAGACTAGGACAATATCGTCCGCATACTCTAAGTCAAGAAGTCGCTCACCAGGAAGTAGCTTCACACCTCCTAGGTCATGTTCGGTGAAAGCCGTTTCCATGACTTCATCACTAGCGAAGTTAAAGAGGATAGGTGACAGCGGGCAACCTTGTCTCAAACCGCTGGGGATACTGAAGGTTGGCGGCAGTTTGCCATAAACCGTCACTCTGCACGAACTATGCGCGTACAGCGCTTTGATAATGTTTACGTATTTATCGCGCACACCTTTCCTCAGTAGACAGTCCCAAAGGGCACATCGATCAACTGAGTCGAAAGCACCTTTTATGTCAAGAAACACAACAATGGTGGGTCGCCAATAAACATGGCGGTGCTCCAACAATTGACGCAAGGTGAAAATGTGGTACATGCTGCCCGAATCTCGACGAAACCCGGGTTGCTCTTCATGAATCTGGCTTTCACGAGTGCCAGTCTGTCTGTGGAGAATGGCAGAGGCAAGCAATTTAGAGGCCATTGAGATCAGACTGATCCCTCTATGATTGCCGCATTCCGTACGGGGGCCTCTCTTGAAAACTGGGACAATGACGGAGCGGCTCCAGTCTGTGGGGACAGTCTCCTGCTCCTGTTTCACTAGCAACTCGTGTAAATCTACTATTAGAACAGGTACCCAGAATTTGAAGAGGTTTGGGGGATTTTATCGGCCCCTGCGGTCTTACGCAATTTCAACATCCTGACCTCACACGTTCGACTTCTGCGCTTGATGGCGGATCCAAGGATGCGGCCCAGGGAGAATGGCGCTCAATGCCCTAAAATGAAAGCGAGAACTCAGATTGGTTAAACTGCCTTGCAAACTGTTCGGCCGAACGCTCCAAGCGTTTTGACAGGTTGTGGATCGGCTGTCCACTCTCGTCGCGTATGGTCTCGCTAATACCTGGTCTCCTGCTATCTGTTTCCCGTATCAGACGGAAGAACTTACGATGATTACCAATGGCAGTGGCCGTTTCCATCTCCGAGGCACGACGGGACCACCAGGTTTCGCGGTCTTTCTTCAGGTTAGCGTCTAGTTTTGCACTGAGATTTTTGCGAGCCTCATTGTATTCGCTTCCAGCCGGAATACGTCGGCGAGCATTCATAAGCTCCAAAGGCTGTGTAAAGACCCAATGTCCAGTTTGGCAATTTGATTTGCCACATGAAGGCATGCCTGCTGATAGTAACGTTTGATGAATTTGCAACCAGTAATCTTCAACGGTATTCAGTGAGCGCTTACTCAGCCCGGATGACCGCGCGCTTTGATGCACACTCAGACCACCTAGCTTCGCCAGCTGGCTGGTACCAATCCGTTTATATTGACGTTGTGGAGTCCGCCGAAACACACCCAGAGGTCGCCGCAGACAAGTGCGTGGTCAGAATCCACTCTCCTGCTCCAAGTCGAGCGACAGTTTTGGACACAGTCTCTCCAGCAGTAACTGATCGTCTTATGATCGATCCGCGCCCATGGATGGCCCGAGACTGGTGGACGCCAATTCACTCTTCTGCGGGTGCTGTGTCGAAAGTTTGTACTCGCGAGAAGGAGACGAGCATCTTCACGCAGCTGTAGCAATCGCTCACGGTTATCATTACGGGAGCCTACACCATGTTGACCGCCCAGATGAAACCTATCGGAGGACAATTTTCCGACTTGCGCGTTTAAATCACCAGCCAACACCACAATATCCGTGCTTCTTCTGTAACGTAGGAGATCGTTGCGTTGCTGACACAAATCATCTTGCACCGAATCAGGGCTGCAATTTGTGGGGGCGAAAGCCGCAATGCCAAACAGGCACAGTTTGTCCCCGCACGACTTCGAAGCCTGGAACGAGGCAGCTAATCTAACGGCGCACATCCGACTGTTGACTGGGATCCAGTCGATCAGAGCAGCTTCAGCCCGGGGACTCAAACAATGACAACGCCAGCTTGACCTGCACTTAAAGCTGCATCATCGCCAGACAAGCGCAATTAGAATGTGCCGCCAGTGTCGCATGTGGGGATCGCAGGGTAAGCACGGAGCTCGAATCTTGCAGACGGGTTTCTGATAAACAGCAATTATCGGTCGATAGAGTCTCTATTGTTCGCGCAAATGTTGCCTGTTAACCAATCTGTAGCAAAGTGCACACGTTGTGGCATGACAGCCCTAGTGAGACTCGAGGACTCCAAAGGGAAACGGATGAACTGACCTTGTCCGCTTGGTTGAACATGAACTTGTCGACTGGATTAGAGCGACGCCCTGCGATTGTGTGTGAGTTGAAATTAGAAGACATGCGACTATTAAAGTGAGGTGGGGGAGGGCCAAGTAATGGGGGATTGAAAACGGGGGATGAAAGTGAGGTTGGAGCGGGACGATAAGGATTAAAAAGCTCAATAAGGGGGATGAGAAGACGGGAAGGCCTGAGCAGTAGCATCGAAACCCCTATCCAACCTGCTCTATGCAGCAGTTAGGGTGTTGTTGCTTATGCGTTGGCCACAGCATCAGAAATTTGTTTGAAAGAGATTCATTGTATTACTTGGGCAGAATACTGTCAGGTTACCCAGGCCTAGATAGGGGAACCATTAGGGTTTTCAACCAAACCGCAAGGCAGCGGCGTTTTGGCACTGGACTACAGAGAGCCCGTTTTATGGAGTAAGGAGCCACCCTCACTCCAACCCCCAACCTGGAGGGCTAAGAGACTGAGTTTGTCTGGCCTATAACCATTGACCAATCTGGTATGAGTGGCTCTGAAGATGCAAAAAAGCACCATCCGGCATAGCTCAATGGATCACTGGGGCTTACAAATTATTGCACTAGGTTAAGGTCCAGTCTCGTTGCGATAAATTGTTGTGATTGTGTGCATCGCTACCTGCTCGATTCGTGATCGGAATCTACGTGCATATACACTTCGGCATACTTCGTGATCTACGGTCGTCCGACGCTGAGGCGCATCAGGATATTTCATATGTGAGGAAAAGCTGACTGACTGGATATTCTCCTTTACCGGTTCCTCCACATAACTGGTGACCCCGCATTTTTATTTATTTTTGGTGTATAATTTTTCTTTTTCTTCACATTTTCTGATCACGCGTTCGACATTAATGCGTCGGAACATTCTCTTGGACTCCTTTTACCTTCATTTGACGTTTCTAACCTACGAGTTCAAGTAGAAGCTGTTTTTCGTTTTCGTAAGAGTACATCCCAGTCCATTACCTTTTCTTATGTGACTGCTCACTTACCGACCAACATCGCCTCCGAGGTCATCAATATTCTTAATCCTATGCCCCTAGAGTCCTCCTATGATAAACTTAAGGCAGCCGTATTAAAGCGCACTACAGCCTCAGACGAGATATGTGTTCAGCAGTTACCCTCTGGTGTTGAGCTTGAACGCCGTCTCAGCTACTCCGAGACGTGCGTTCGCTCGTCAGTTCTTCCATACTGGATGATTCCGTTCTCCGCCCATTGTGGAGTAATTGTCTTCCAGCGAATACGACGGTTATTTTAGCTGTTCTCGCCAACGATCTTCCGCTAGACAAACTGGCAGAAGCTGCCGATAACGTTCACGAACGCTTCATTAAAACGTCGGTATCCCACGTCACTGAGACTAGCTCAGGTAACCCTTCCGGAACCACGCTACTTGATACAATCAACGAGAGACTTTCTAACTTAGAGCTCACCTTGTCCCACTTCAGAGGTGACCGCGTTCCTTCGCGACGATCCATGTTTCGATCTAGACGTCCTAGCAACTCTCGTACACGACAGGCACACCGCTTTCGTTATTATCATCACAGCTTCGGAGACGCAGCGCGTAACTGTCGCCCAGGGTGTCAACACCCTAAAGCCTTTTTAACTCCTACGTTGGGAAACCACATAGCCACTTAGTAATGGCGGCGGCCGTCGCTGGCCAGGTTATTAGTCGCCTGTTGCACGTATTTGACTCCACAACCAGACTTCCTTTGTTTGGTCGATACTGGTGCAGAAGTCAGCGTTCTCCCCCGTTCTCTGGAAAGACGCCCCCTGCAACCAGCTGGTCCAATGCTAACGGCAGCCAATCAGACTAAAATCGCGACCTACGGCCAGAATTAATTTACTTTAGGTCTGAGAATACGGCGTAACTTCTCTTTCATTTTTACCATCGCCGATGTACAAAAGCCCATCATCGGAATCGCCTTCCTCAACAAGTTCGGCCTTGTGGTCTGCCTACGTTGTGGAAAATTACGAGACGATACTACGTCTTTAAGCATATCCCTCAAACTTGTTTTAGTCAATTCGCTTGGGCTTCACATTCTCATACCTGACAACCCACAGTACTGTTCATTGCTCCGACAATTTCCGTCCCTAATTCAAGCAAGTATTGATACTTCCGACCCTAAACACCATGTACGCCATAAAATCGTTACAATCGGTCCGCCAGTAACTGTTAAACCTCGACGCTTGCGCCCTGACAAACTTCAGACAGCTAAAATAATTCCAACACATGCTTGATCTCGGCATCGTTTGTCCTTCAAACAGCTGCTGAGCATCACCTCTCCATCTGGTGTCTAAAATGTCAAGCGATTACTGTCCATACGGGGACTACCGTGCTCTCCACAACCTCACTGTTCCGGATAGGTATCCTATCCCCCATATCGACGGTTTCTCTCTTGGAATAGCTGGAAAGCCAATCTTTACCAAACTCCACCTAGTCAGAGCTTACCAACAAATACCGATGGTGGAGGAAGACATCGCAAAAACTGCTGTGATCACTTCATTTGGTGTTTACGAATTTCTTCGTATGCCTTTCGACCTCCGAAACGCTTCAGTCTTTCCAACGTTTTATGGATCAGGTCTTCCGTGGACTTGATTTCGTCTACGGTTACATTGACGAGGTTTTGATCGCAAACGCCACAGCTGATGAGTATTTCTCACATCTCCGAATGGTTTTCGAACGCTCTGAACACCACGGTATAACCAGCAACCCGGATAAATGCATATTTTATCAGCCAACCGTCGAATTGCTCGGTCACAGGATCGATAGCGAAGGTATTAAACCTCACCCGGATAAATCCCAAGCGATCCTCGATTGTCCGACACCTCAATCTGTCCGAAACCTACGCCGATTTCTCGGTATGATCAACTACTACGGCAGATTCATTCCCAACTGTGTTGACTTATTTCATCCGCTTACCGACTTACTGCAGGGCAACTCAAAGACGTTCACGATAACCACAGAAGTTGAAGCCACCTTCACTGTCGCCAAGCAGAAGTTTAGCGAGGTCACATCTCTCCATCACTTGAATACCACAGAGGACGATACACTTGTCCTTAAGCCGGATGCTTCAAGTTCTGCTGTCGGTGTAGTGTTGCAACAGTTAGTTGATAATGAATCTCAACCACTGTCCGTTTTCTCACGGAAGCTACAACCTGCTCAGCTCAGGTACAGCACCTTTGGTCGGGAAATGCTCGCCATGTACTTGGCTGTGAAATGTTTCCGTAGGCTTTTAGAAGGACGTCGTTTCATACTCTTGACAGATCACAAGCCACTGATGTACCCTTTCCATTCTGTCTCGAACCATTACTCACCCCGAGAAACGCGTTATCTGGACTAACTTTTGCAGTTCTGTGTTGATGTCCGTTATATCGACGGTCCTAACAACGCTGTTGCAGCTGCATTATCTCGCGCTCATATGAATCAACTCTGATCAACACCCATCGACCTGGAGAGAATAGCGGCCGCTCAAAACAATGATCCTGAGCTTGTCCAACTTCGACCAAACCCCTCGTTAAAAGTCACACAGTTGCCCGTACTTAACTCTGACATAAAAGTTTACTGTAACCTTTCAACCGGTAAGCCTAGACCCTTTGTCCCACGATCAGTTCGTCGAGCCATTTTGATCATTTTCATGGTCTTTCACACCCGAGCATTCGCCCCACCATAAGGCACATTACTGATCGATTCCTCCGGCACAATATGCGTTCTGACATTAGACATTGGAATAAAGATTGTCTTAGGTGCCAAACCAGTAAAGTTCATCACTCAGTCACTACGCCAGGTACATTCTCACTCCCTGACGCACGTTTTAGACACGTTCACGTAGATATTGTTTGTCCTTTACCTCCTTCCAACGGTTTTACTCATCTGCTAAGATGCACTGACCGCTTTACCCGGTGGCTACAAGCTGTTCCTTTACGTGATCCATCTACCGAATCTGTTTCACGTGTTTTTGTCGAATCTTGGATTTCTCTGTTTGGTGTTCCATCCACCATCATTACCGACAGAGGGACTCAGGTCATTTCCACACTGTTCCCTGACCTGAGTTTTTTATTAGGTTGTACGCACATAAGAACAACCGCGTATCACTCTTCTGCCAATGGCCTCGTCTAGCGCTTTCATCAACAATTAATAGCTGCCATCATGGCTATTTCATCCGATTCACGCTGGTTTGAGAGTCTCCCCGCGATCCTCCTTGGCATTCGCAATACAATAAAAGAGGATATTAGGCGCTGCCCTGCAGAACTCGTGTTCAGCGCGACCCTCAGACTATCTGGTGAGATGGTGCTGGACTCTCCCCCCCACCGAAGAACTAGACACCTCGTCGTACGTTGAACGCCTCAAACACCATTTTCCATCTATCCGACCAACGTCTACGCGATCGAACATATGTAAATAGCAAATCCACTCGGATTTGCATAAGTGTCCGTTTGTTTTCATCCGCGTCGACACCGTCCGAAGACCTTTAACTCCGCCTTATGAAGGCCCGTACCAAGTCTTATCACAGAAACTCAAGTACCTCGTGTTGAATAAGAATGGATCAAAAGAATCCGTGAACATCGAGCGACTCAAACCAGCTTACGTTGAACTTACAGTCAGTAGTACCGACCCCATTTCCTCCCCTCAGAATACTCCCGTCCCCGACTCATTACCCCCTACCCAACGACACACTTTCGCCAGCACGCCGAGTCCTCTGTGCCCTCCGACTACGAGCAGCACCACACATACACACACACGTTCTAATCGTGCTGTTTCCCTTCCATATAAGCTTGCTCAGTACGTTCCGTGGGTACATTGTCGAGCATTTCTTTAGTGCACGCTCTAGGGAGGGAGTATTGTGACGATTGTAAATAATTTGCTTACCTTTTTTCACGCTTACGTATTTCGCTGCCGTTGTCGTACAACTTTGTTTTAATTAACTATATATATAACGTTTGGTTCCGAGCTCGTCTTTCGTGGTTCTCCCTTGGTTGCCATTGGATTGTTGTGATTGTGCGTATCGCTGCCTGCTCGATTCGCGATCGGAACCTACCTGCATATACACTTCGGCATACTTCGCGATCTACGGTCGTCCGACGCTGAGACGCATCAGGATATTTTATAGGTGAGGTAAACCTGACTGACTGGGTATTCACATTTACCGGTTCGTCCATAACGTGAACTTCACTGTCTCTAGCGTGGCCAGAATGCATTTAAGCCATTTGCGCCCGAGTAAGTTCGGACAATCATTCTCCACAACATATTCCTGTAAGGTCCGCTTCTCCAGATGGTAATTAACATGAACAGTGCATTTTCCCAGAACTGTTATCGGCTGCCCAGTGTACGTACGCAAAGTTGGTTCACAGGGGGATAACTTGGGTAAGATTTTAACTGAGGCAACACTGTTTGCGATAATTGAGACACAGGTATAAACTGACATTTAACCAGCTGTCCTTCTATTTCCACTTGTACGGAGTAGGGTGGGTGAATGCTGCAGATGCTCGACGTTGCGTTCCAGATCGTGTTTAGCTGGTCTTCTTCGTTTGAAGACTGGTTGAACTTCACGGGTTTCTTGTGAAAACGTGATGTCGCTGCTGCGTAAGCTTTAGGTCAGTGAACTAGGGAGAGTTGCCCTTATTTTCCACATTGGCGACAGATACTGTTTAGGATGATATTCATCGGCTGATAATTGACGACTTTCACATCGGTAACAGGTAAAAGGCAATTCGAACCGTCTCAGGGTAACATCTTTTCGGTCGATTGCATGGATCGTGTCTGTATGAGGTTGAGGGGAAAAAGCTGCTAACTGTTTATGGACATTATCCAGCTGTCGAACAATATTGTAGACATTCGTCCAGCTCATCGTCGTCTCATCTTCCGCAAACAACCTTTCACGAGCCTGTTCGTTACGGATACCGTATATCAAGCACTGTGAAGCCATCACCTCTTCGAACTTCGTAACTGAACTTTCACTATACCGACATTTTGGTAGGGCTTGCTGAGTCCGCGCAATGAAATAAATGACACTTCCTTCAAGGTTTTGAGGCAAGATCGAGAAAGAATACCGAGCAGTATATGTGTTCAGTCGTGAACCCCATAACTTGCAGAGGACTTCTAACGCGCTGTTGATTGTCTTCTTCTCACCGACTTGGAGGCCAACAAAATGTCTTTGACCTTCAGCCCCCAGAAGTTGTCTCAATAATTTAATTTTGTGGCTCTCTGAGAGTACCATGTTTGGTTGCAGGAGGGATAGTAGCTCCAAATAATACGAAGAAGTGCGCTTCCAGCGGTTCCAGGTAGCCGGGGTTGGTTTCTCAGAAGGAATCTTCCGAAGTAGTGTAGGAAGGTGCAACATTGCAGGAGTTTAACCTCGTCGCCAGCATGGTAACTATGGCCCTTAGCCGAGAAACGGAACAGAACGCGCACGCGTAGTCTGGAACCAATTTCCTAAAAGCTTCCTACGTTACAGTGGCTAGAAAAGTCGGAAAGGTAAACCAATGAGATAAGGGAAGTAAGGCAAGGTCATTCTCAACCAATCATATGAAGGCCTGTGTTTACGAATCGATACTCAAGTGCATACGTGACAGCCACTTTTCTGCTTTATCAAAATATCGATAAAATGCTAATAGCTTGGTGACAATTGTTTTCATCAAATTACTTGAACTTAAAATTACATGAACTTCAAAGTATTGCTATAGGGACAATATGCGTGGTTATGCATATTGTTAGTTATTTATTTTTGGCTTTTTTGAAGTAGGGTATGGAATTACCCCCACTTACTGCACTTGTTGCGTGAAAAACCATTGTTTTTTAACGCATAGGGCGGCCTACATTAGACTTATTGCGACAGTCTCATCAGACCGAAGGAGGCGGGGATTAGCGTGTCGTGCAACAATCTGGAACACAGTTCTGCCGAGGACTTCCATAGTGCATAAAGGAGTTTTGGTGCAATTGCCTTCATGTCGCGGACGCGGTAACTGTTGCTAGCCCGATTAAACCTATGGAAATCACCAACAAAAGGAGACATCGACAGTTCAAGTCATCTGGCTCCGCTGCATACCAGTAGTGGGCACAGCCAGCAATCTCCGCAAAACGGTAAGAGACAGAGAGAGAGCTTCCAATCCAACTGATCCCCTATTCTGGGACTTGGGCGGAGTGCAACGCAGCAACAGACTGGAAGTAGAACACCAGCGATCCAGTTCACGTTCTCTTGTCCACATTCAGTGGAATTGTAGGACTACTTAATACTAGTCCGAGGCGGTGCGCGAAATTAAGCGCGGATATCAGAAGGCAATGGGAGTCGGACACAGCGGACTGTATTCCATGGGAAGGCTGTCGAGTGACGAGCAGGTTGTAAGAAAGCTTAAAACAAGAAGGAGTAATGTACAACCGGTCGACAATTAAATTGTACATGAAAGATAACAGCTATCTTTACGGGTGCTACAGAGCTCCCCCTAGAAGGCTGAACATAGAAGTCCTTCGAAATCGAAAAGGACTGTTGAAACGAGGTTCGTAAGGCAAAATCCTGCCGAGTAAAAATGAATGTGCGTTCGTGTCAAGTGGGGGTTCGCCGGCAGTCGGAGTCCGCTGTGCCGTTTGTGATTTGTTAATTGTTGATTGCAGGGCAGGGTGCATTTCGGCGAGCTGTTGGAGCGGGCTTGTCGGACTACAAAAAACTGGCTAGTCCAGGAAAAGGCTGACAGGACCTCAATCTCCGCTGCTGCCAAACGGTGCGCTTGGGAGTGGTCTCTCCCCCCGTCGCACCCCGCCCCGCGCCAAAACGACCCTCGTCCCACGAAGAAACGACACTCCTCCCTAGGAGAAACGACAACCGCTCCGTGGAGAAGCGGCACACATCGCGCGAAGAAGCGACCAGCGTTCGACAGGGATCCTCGAAAACATTCCTCGTGTGGGCCAGTCGATCGAAGGGGAGGGTTTAAGGCATGCAGAGACGAGAAAATAGAAAAACGCGCAGAAAACACCAAAGATAATAAACGAATGATCTGCGTGTTTAAATGTTTTTTGGTTTTTGAATATTTTTTCGAAAAAGGTTTTTCGGAGGTTTTTTGATATTTTTGTTTTTTTCAAAACGTTATTCGACCAAAAATGGGGCAAATACATACAATATCTACAAAGTTAAAAGTATTTACACTGTACATAGTCGGAGAAACGAACGGGCTTACGCACCTCCCGACCACGGCGATTGGTCGTGGGAGGCGGGGGACTAGATTTGGGAATTGTGGGGATGGCTGAAGATTGTAGACCGAGATTGTGGTCTGGTTGAACTACACTAGGGTGCAGAAAGCTGGTTCGGTGAATTGTGACGTCGCACGAAGCACTACTAGACGAAGTAGGCGATGTGCTTTCTTCCATAAAGGCGGGTTTTAGACGGTCGATGGTGACGACTTCGCGTCGACCACCGCGGTCAATAGTGTACGCCTTACTCGCACGATGTAGCACCTTGAAAGGTCCTATGTACGGCGACTGAAGAGGCTGTCGAACATCGTCTGCGCGAAGAAGGACGTGTGAACACGTAGACAGCTTCTCGGGCACGTACACTGGTGTCTTCTGCGATCGAGGAGCGGGTGGACGTAGCTCATGCATCTGGTGAGCCAATCGATCAGTGTAACTTCCGTAGTCAAAAGTGGAAGTACATGGGGCTGGTGCTATCAGCTGTCCGGGCAACCGCAGCGTGCAACCGTAGACTAGCTGCGCTGGTGTGGCGTCGAAATCGGTTTTGACCGTGTTTCTTAAGCCTAGGAGAACGAGGGGCAGCGTTTCAGACCATGAAGGAGCTGCGAGCACACGTAGCGCTGCCTTCAACTGGCGGTGAAAACCCTCCACCATGCCGTTAGCGGCCGGATGATATGCCGTCGTCTGAACGTGGCGACAGCCTAAATCCTTAGGCAACGTGGCAAATGTTGACGAGAAATGTGACCCTCGATCGGTGGTCACGATGGCGGGACAGCCGTATTGAGCTACCCAGCGCTCCAGAAAAGCTTTCGCTACTGTTTCCGAAGAGCAGTTAAGTACGGGATTAGCTTCCGACCACCTAGTGAATCGATCGACACAGGTCAGTAGATGCACAAAGCCTTTAGAGGGCGGCAGAGGACATACGAGGTTGACGTGCACGCGCTGAAAACGTGCGCCTGACCTGGGAAAGGGGCCTAATGGACTCTTTTTGTGCTTGTGCTCCCTTGCGCGTTGACACAGAAGGCAAGCAGCTGCCCAAGTACGGACATCCCGATTAACATTGCGCCAAACGAATCGTGCAGTTACGAGTTTAACCGATGCACGAACGCCTGGATGAGATAAGCCGTGAAACGTGTCGAACACGGTCTGCCGAAACTCGCATAGGACGACTGGGCGCGTCGTGTCCAGAGATAAATCGCAGAGTATAGTGCTGTCTGATGATGTCAGCGGAACGGGTCGTATGTCCAATGAGGTAGACCTGCGTAGTAGATCAACCTCAGGATCGTTGAGTTGTGCTGTGGCCATGGCTGTCAAGTCGATAGCAATGCCGGTGTCAGCGGAGATAGCTAGGATGCGAGAAAGTGCATCGACGACGGCGTTGTGCACACCTGAGACATGTCGTATATCGGTCGTAAACTGAGGGATATAGTCAAGGTGGTGCGACTCTCAAGGAGAGTATCGGTCGGTAGTCGAGCCGAGCACGCAAGTCAGGGGTTTGTGGTCGGTGAAGACGACAAAAGAGCGGCCTTCTAAGACGTGTCGAAAGTGACGTATCGCTAGATACACTGCTAGTAGTTCTCTACCGAACGTGCTGTAGCGAGATTCGGTAGGTTGTAGGTGTTTGGAGAAAAACGCTAAGGGCTGACACGTGTCGGCTACGCGCTGCTGCAAAACAGCGCCGACTGCCACGTCCGAGGCGTCAGTATTGTGGGATAGTGGGGCGGCCAAATCGTGATGCACTATAGAAGCTATGTTGGCGATAGCTTCTTTCAGCGACTTAAAAGCAGCGCGTGCTGCGGCAGGAAATTCGAATTTCTTGAGTTTCCCTCGGAGAAGGTCCGTGAGGGGTTGCATCAGCGAGGCGCAGTTGGGTATAAGTCGTCGGTAAAAGTTGACAAGGCCATCAAAACGCCTGAGCTGTTTGAAAGAATGAGGCTCGGGGTAGTCGATGATGGCTTGAATTTTATCCTGCAGTGGCACGACGCCTGTAGAGGAGATACGATGGCCGAGGAAGTTTACTGAGTCGACACCAAACGAACACTTTTCTGAGTTGATCGTCACCCCGTGTTAAAGATAAACGATCAAAAAGCGTTCGTGGATGGCGCATATGCTCTTCTCGTGAAGAGCTTGCGATTAATATGTCATCGAGATACGCGTAAGCTAAGTCTAAGCCGCGACAAACTTGGTCGATGAAGCGCTGAAAAGTTTGCGCGGCATTCCTTAGACCAAAATGCTTACGCAGAAACTCCAACAAACCAAATGGAGTCTTCACGGCAGTTTTAGCGATGTCCGCTTCGGCTACCGGAATTTGGTTGTATGCGCGTACCAAGTCGATTTTGCTGAAGATTTTTACCCGCCAGACTGGCGGTGAGATCCACTATGTGTAGGATCGGATAGCGATCAGGCGTGGTCACCGTATTCAAGGATCGATAGTCGCCGCAAGGACGCCAGTCCCCCATGACCTTCTTTGGGACCATGTGCAGTGGCGACGCCCATGGGCTGTTGGACGGTCTGACGATACCGAGCTGAAGCATGTGGTCGAATTCAGCTCGTGCTGCGCGTAGTTTGTCAGGAGCAAGCCGTCTTGGTCGTGCGCTAACTGGCTGACCACGCGTGATTATGTGATGAGCGACCTCTGTCGTGACTGGCGGAAGCTCTGCAGCTGGTCGTACCAGTCGCGGGTACTCAGACAGTAGGTTCACATAACCTGATGGTACATCGGTGATTCGAAAAACGTGACTGATTATCGGGGCGTCCGTAAGAACGCCTTCAACCCCTAGTTTAGTACGGTCATCTGGAAGTCTGTGGCGACCAGTATCAACAAGCAACCCGAAATGGCGGATGAAGGCGATACCGATAATTGCGAAGGGTACAGACGCAATAATGAAGACCAACTGAAAGTCTCGGCGAAGATTGAGGTCCACGTTCATCATGCGCTGGCCTAATGAAGCTATCGGAAAACCGTTGTCCGCACGCAAATTGTACGTAGGCTCTGAGTGCTTGTCGTTAGCGGTCGCTGGAATGACGCTGACTTCCGCTCCCGTATCGATGAGGAATGTGATGGAAGAACGTCGATCCTTAACGTAAAACAGCCGGTTTGCTTGGTTATTGAATGATACGTTTGTAGTGCTAGTATGCGGGCTATTCGTTTTCCATGAAGCAGCTGGGTCGTGCCTAATGCAGGGAGCCCGACAACGTCTAGCTCTTCCACCGTATTGGCGGTGATACCAACATACTTCTTCGACGGATTTGGCATTATCTGACTGAGAACTTGTAAGGAAAATGTTGCGCTTTCGTGCCGAACATGACGTACTCGGTGCAGGCACAGACGAGCCGCAATGAACGGTAGCCAAAACGTGGTCAGCATTTGACCGTGGCACACGCTGCTTCGAAGCCTTCATTGCTGCTATTCTGCTGCGAAGAAGCGCAACTTCCTCGTCTTTAGAGTCAGATCGGCCTAACGACTGAGAACAAATATGGGATTCAATTTTCATCGGTGAGAATACGCCACCGGAGCTAGTGGTCGTCTGCTGCGGAAAACGTTCAAACGCAGCGTCTGCCTTGGTAGCTAATTCTTTCAGGGGTGTATCTATAAACATGGACAGCATTATCGGCAATGGCTCTGGGAGACGTGCAAACCACAGCTCCTTTATCCCTTCTTTGCTCAAGAATAAGCGACCAGCGATGCGCTGAAGTTCGCGGAGCAACGGCGACGGCCTGCGATCTCCAAGCTTGAGACCATTGAGCTGTTCAAATCGAGTTCGTGCGCTGGGTCGTAACTCTTTCAAACTCGCTTGCTTCATTGTTTCATACTTTGCCTCATTCGATGGGCAGAGTAGAATGTCCTCAATCAGCGTCACAACTGACGGAGGAATGCGTGGGACGAGTTGATTGTATCTCGGACGGTCCGCCGTAATGCCCTTATTTGCTAGTTCGATCTCGCATATCTTAAACCAAACCTCTGGACTGTGTTCCATGAAACTTGGAACAGCCAAAGTAAGCATGGTTACGCTGTGAAATGACTCAGCTGCCACTCGAAATGTGAGTCAAAAAGATCAAGGATGAACAAAAACTCGATAAAAGTACTAAAATTACGCGAGAAACAAATGAATACAGGTAGATAATCGAGAAAAAGGAACGAACTCATCAAAAAAATACAAACGGGAGAAAAAGTTGAATTCGCGCGTGCGAATCGGGGCCACTAATTTGTAGGACTAGTTAATACTAGTCCGAGACGGTGCGCGAAATTAAGCGCGGATATCAGAATGCAATGGGAGTCGGACACAGCGGACTGTATTCGATGGGAAGGCTGTCGAGTGACGAGCCGGTTGTAAGGAAGAAGAAAACAAGAAGGAGTAATGTGCAACCGGTCAACAATTAAATTGTACATGAAAGATAGCAGTTATCTTTTAGAGCGTTACAGAATCGACAACTTAGGCACTTAGTGTCCACCTGTCGAAATACAATGCTGCTGCTTTTGAATCATCGCTCAGGCTTTCGATGGCCGTTTGACTCAGCGCGCTAGGTGGAATATACGCGATGTGGAAGGTCTGACAAGCCTGGCCAATGCAAGCATGCCTAGCATCATGAAGCTGGTACGCGAATAACTGATAGCACAGAATCATCAACGCCCATATTGAGTGAAAACAAGCTTAAACATAAGTGAGCAGCTAATAGAGTAATGAATCTAATTTTGAGCTTTTAAAAGAAACGATTGTAATACAATAGGAGGGCACTTTACTACACCAAAGGCTGGTTGTACGGCGTCTCATTATGCCTGAATTGAAGGCACGGGAAAGCAATAAGATAGTAGTTATTCCAGACTTCATAACTTAGTTTCCCTCTAACCCATCAAGGTAGGGTTATTTCACTGAGCGTGCTGGACTCTGTCGGCAATCTTACCATAATTCCACCGCAATCGTCTATGAGAAATAACCCAAATACTCCGTATACGACACCATACTAACCTGAGCAAGCCTATTTCACGGGTTGGCTAACGACGTAACGGCCTCACTCCGGCCTCCCAACAGTTATGTGTGTTGATCGCCTGTGACTCTGTAACTAACAGCATCCATTTCATTGTTCTGCCACATTTGTCTAGGCAAGCATTTGTAATTACTCAACCTAAACTGGTTCGACTTATGTCGCAGAGCGAACCAATAGTATAGTAGCTACAGTGGTGTCGCGGCTGGTTGTGCAGCATTTACCACCTAGCGCTGACCGCTGATAATCAGGAGACCTTCATAACTAGAGAAAGCTGTGAAAATATTCGTTCTGCATGCAACTACAATAGAACAGCCACACTTGGACTACTGTTATTAGTCCTAGAATCTCGGATTGTTAGTCATATACACAGACAATTGCACGTACTTCATCATCAATGCCGGTTTTCTCTGCATCAACACACAATATTACCCTCCGTAGTACAGGTAGCAAAGCTAACAACATCAGTTTCATCTTAAAGCTCAGTATGAACATCGGTATTCGTTTAAGTCGCTAAGGGCTTTAAAGGTAATTTAGCTGAATTTCAAAGCGCACGTTCATTCAATTCGTCCCCTTACCTTCTGCCATTTTACATTTACGGAATGTCGTACTGCATTCTTCTTCTGACTACATTATAGTATCTCTTCTAAAAACTTACGCGAAGATTCCCAAATATACAAGATAGATGTTCCTGTCTGCATATGAATTACATGTAAACTTTGAGCAGGTACAGAACAATGGAACAAATTGTGTGGTACCAACCCGAGATATTGAATGCTGGGGTGTCGGTGTTGAGAGGAGGAATACTGAAACCCCTCCAGTAACATTTAACTTTAACTAGTTATCTTCGTCTGTATTATAACCTCTGACTGTAACAGAAACCACTCCGAACTGAAAGCAGGAACACCACCGCGCACGACTAGCTGTATTGGAAAACTGATAAAGCTAAACAACCGGGATACAAGCAGATCACTAAATCAATAAACAAATCATATGAAAGGACATAGTCATGAATGGTGAGCGGTCTAGCTCTGAACGACTGTCGTGCGTGTGTCTAACACAATCACGTGACGGAACAGTCAGGAATGTCAAATTATCTAGCTGTGAAGCGCGAGCCCGTCTAACACCTCCCCACTTTAAACTGAACTGAATAGCACGCTGCATTTGTAGAAAGTAGAAACCACGATTAAACTTTGCACAATAATCTGTCCTCGGAAGCTCAGTTGGTAGAGCAACGGATCGGTACTCCGTATATCCGTGATTCGGTTCCCCGTCGAGGCAGATTATTGTGCAAAGTTTAACCGTGGCTTCTACTTTCTACAAAACTTACACTACTCACAAAAGCCACCAATAACCTACGCTGCATTTAATTGGTATGCTTTACCACCAAACCACTAGAGTCTGCACTGGCGCTCTGCTTCGTGTTAAGTACATTCAATCTGTTTTTACGTTTTCTGTTTGGACGACCGGCTCTTCCGAAGGGCTAATTTGATACGGATCCAAAAAGATGTCTAACGGTAGTGAAGCTTCCTGTTTTTGGGACGTCCCTTGCATTTCAAAATTGGGTCTAATATGACTTACATGTCTAGTTCAGATGATGGAATCCACCTGTGTTCTGTACAAAACACCTGAAATCCGTTCAACGGCACGGCCAGAAATCGAAGATGATCTTCCGTCACAAAAATTCTTTACGTACACCTCATCAACAGGCACGAAACACCAAAGGCGTGTTCCATGATGGCGATTAAAAGCCAACTCCATTTGCACATTGCGCTCTCCCTTGTCTAGTGAAGGCCTCAAAGCATCAAGGTCCGTTTTGACACGCCTACCGAGAAACGCTTCGGTTGGGGTAGATTTTGAGGTACTGCTGGACCTGGCGTCGTACGGTAAATCTGCAAACATTTGCCGATGATTTCTTGGGTATTCCCCCCTACATCCCTTTTAATTAATACTCGTTTAAACGTATGGATGACACGGTCAGCCTGCCCGTTTGCCTGTGCATGGTACGCTGGAGTGTCTATGTGTTTCATGCCATGTGAGTTGTAAAAGTCCGCAAATTTTCGAGAAGTGAATTGGGAACCATTGTCCGAAACAATCGTTTCGGGAACACCGAATTCTGAGATAAGATGGCGTAGGTGTAACAAAACAGCGGAATTGGTTGCGTATCTTATTTTGAGCAATTTCGGGCCACTTGGAGTAAGCATCGAGAATTACCGGATAGTTGAAACCCTCCAAGGGTCCCACAAATTCAGTATGAGTGCGAGACCATGATCCAATTAGAGTTTGCCAAGCACGAAACTCACATTTGACAAGCAGTTTTGCGGCCATAGTGCAGCTGTTACAAGAACAGACAACATTTTCAATATCCTGGTCCATGCATGGCCAGTAGGCATACCTGCGGGTTCTCGATTTCATACGACTGATTCCCGGATGACCATCGCGAAACTGGATGAGAACCTTCTTCTG
This sequence comes from Dicrocoelium dendriticum, assembly GCA_944474145.2. NCBI lineage: Eukaryota > Metazoa > Platyhelminthes > Trematoda > Plagiorchiida > Dicrocoeliidae > Dicrocoelium > Dicrocoelium dendriticum. The sequence continues at coordinate 39,756,317 of OX104064.1, forward strand.
TAGAATCTTAGGAATCATAACTCCGTCACCTAACATCAAGCAACCATCAAGGGCGATTAAGGCGAACTTCCCTTTACGAAACTTCACACTATAGCTGTCCAAGAGGCATGCAGGCCAACCAGTGCTTAGGTACCCCATTATACGTTGTAACAGGAGATCTCTTGCTGTTTCTATTCTAACTGCGTCTGCCGTTTCTGGAAGTTGACCTACAAATGTTTTAGATACTTGTCTAACCTGGGGTATAAGGTAATGCTGGACACAACAATGTCTTCATCTGGTATCTTGGACGTGCAGTCGGCAATCAGTCTGGATAATGCGTCCGCATGACCAAGCGAAGGCGTACTTTTTAGATGAAAATCGAAATCATATACTAATAGGATGGTTGCCTAACGCTGTAATTTGTTCGCCGTGTGAACGGGGATTCATCGTCTGGTGACAAAAATAGATAGCAAAAGTTTATGTTCTATGTACAAAGTAAATTTGCGTTCATGTACCATCCTATGAAAATTCCCAACCGCGAAAAGAGAGCTAGTCCTTTTTTCTCTATTTGACTGTAGTTCTTTTCTAGGGCTGTCAACGGGCGGCAAACATACATCGCAAACTATTGATGTTCATTCGGAAACTGATGCAACAAGACACCACCGATACCGTTTTACGATGCATCAGCAGCGACAATTATTGGTAATCCTGGGTCGTAATGAGTTGAAAGGGGATCGGAGGAAAATATCTGTTTAATGTCTGCAAAGCCTTTCTATCACTGCGATGACCAATGCCACACTGACTCGCTTGCCATAAGTACATTTAGTGGGGCCCTGAGTTCGTGCATCTGAGAGACAAAGTTGTGATAATAGTTAAATAGACCCAAGAAAGACTGCAAAGTAGCTCTGTTCATGGGGTGTGGCATTAACTTGATGGCTTCTACTTTGTTTGGGTCTGGACGACGACCGGAACTGTCGATAACGGAGCCAAGGTATGTGATACTGGGCATCATAAGCTCGCACTTCTTTGGACGCACACGAAATCCATATGAGTCCATCCTGGAGAATACTTCGTTCAGGAGGGTGTAATGATCTTCAGTGGTAGAGCTTACAATTATCATGTCATCCAAATAAACGATAACACACTGTAATCCGGATAGCATAGCGTCCATCACTTGTTGAAATACCGCTGCAGCACATTTTACTCCGAAAGGTAACCGATTGTAACGATACAAGCCTCGATGAGTATTGATAGTGAGCAGTCCTTTTGAACGTTCCTCGACCACTACTTGCAAGTGGGCATCAAAAAGATCAATTTTAGAAAAGATTTTTCCTCCATTAAGCTTTGTGAATAAATCCTTGGGAACAGGTAAGGGATATTAATGCGTTTCCAATGCGTCATTTAATCCGGTAGAAAAATTAGCACAAATACGCAAACTGCCATTAGCCTTTCTGATAACTACAATAGGTGCGGCCCACGCTGAGTAGCTCACAGAAATGATGACGCCCATGGACTCCAGTCGACTAATTTCGGCATCCACAGCCTCAATAGAAGCGTATGGTACTGGTCTTTTGGGACAAAATACTGAGCGTACACCTGTATGTGCATACAACCCAACTTTTATCTTAGGACACATTCCAAGACCCACCGCCAAAACATTTGGGTACTTAAAGGTAAAATCTGACAAAGCTTTGCACTGTATTTAAACATTACGGGTACAGCCGAACACTGAAAATCGATGGGACAGTGAAAAGCTATCTGGGTTATCACAAATACGGTTCAAAGGTATGTATCATAAATTAAGTTCGTCTATCCAATCTATGCCTAACAAGTTCAAATGTCCATAACGTGTAACGTAACAAACACTGTTAGCATGAAAATTGCGAAGTGCAAACTCACAATTGAACTGTCCAAGAAAGGGTAATACCGAGCCAGACGCGTCGTGAGCTACGTGTGAAGTTTGAACACATGCGGATTTACCGAGCTCGCTCCATGTCTACTCAGTGATTATTGTAATATTGGAAGCCGTGTCCAGTTGAAGCCGCACAGAAACACCGTTTATCATAATCGTAACATATTATTGGTCGCAAACACCACAGTTGAAACGTAACGTTGAAAAGTTGAAGTTTCGGCGTATGTTCGTGACGGTCTTCCAGAGGCCCCCTGCAAACATCTGGTTTCCTTATGTCCCATATTCCCACAACGCTTGTAAATATATCGTCTGCGTTCACAAAATCGAGTGAAATGTCACTGCCCACAACGACAACAAGCACTAGGCGGACGGCCGCGGCGAGCGAAGTCGGAGAGACGTACTGAATGGTGCGATGGCCTAGGGCATGTAGGAATAGTGCGAATATCTACCACACTACTGCAGGTCCTTTTGGTCAACTTTCGTTGACTCAGATCATGCTCTGGTCTGCGCGAAAATCTGTATGTGTTTCGGAGGATCCCGAAACACGAAGCACCGCAAGATTGATGTAAACAGATTAACTGATTCCTCTGTCCAGGAGAGCTATCAGTCTTCACTGGCATATGCACTCAGTTGCAATCCACCGCAAGAAGTGGAACAACACTGGACTTGTTTACGGAAAGCGCTGACCATTTCCGGACAGTCATGCTGCGGTCTAACTCGACGCCCTTTGAAGTCTTGGATCTCTGCTCTTTCTCTGGAGCTGTTCGAACGCCGCAAAGATATCCCCGCGGAACCAGATTGCAACGAGCGGCGCCGTTCTACCAACCGGCTGCTTAAGCAAAGCCTACGCAAGGATCACGAGACATGGTGGTCTGAGCGTGCTTTAGAGATGGAGACTGCTGCCCTCACTGGTAACACTCGCAGGCTTTTCCAACTCATTCGGTCCACTGGCGTCAGGAAGCCTGGTGCCAGTGAGGTCATTTGTGAGGTGGATGAGTCTCCGATCACCAACCAGCAGAGGCGTATGGACCGCTGGGCCGAGCACTTTCACTCGCAGTTCAACTGGCCTCCACCATCCATCAGTACATGCAGTACACCTTGCTGTCCACCCTGGCTCGTCCCATTGAATCCACCCAGCGAAGCAGAAGTCTGCCTCGAGATTTGACGCTTGAAGCGCTTCAAGGCTGCCGGCTTAGACGGACTTCCTCCGGAGCTATTCAAGTATGGCGGTGTGGCAGTCATTAACCAGCTAACCGCGCTGTTCGCAAAAGTTTGGCATGAAGAGAAAGTGCCTTCCTCTTGGGGCGAATCAGTTATTGTCCCAATTTTCAAGAAAGGTGCTCGCACTTCATGTGCAAATCATCGCGGGATTAGTCTTATTTCGGTTGCCTCTAAGCTGTTGGCATCCATTCTACTTCGTAGACTATCCCCAGTACGTGAATCATACTACCGTGAAGAACAAGCTGGTTTCCGTCCTGGCCGCGGATGCGTGGATCAAATCTTCACACTCCGCACATTTATCACAGGCCCACTATCGTTGCATTCTTAGACATACGTGCCGCTTTTGACTCCGTTGATCGACCTGCTTTATGGCGTTGCTTACTAAAGAACGGGGTGCCAGAGAAATATACCGCCATCTTACGAGCACTTTACCTTCATACATGCGGCAGAGTGAGGGTCTATGGCAAGCTCTCTTCGCAATTTGCTGTCAATAGCGGTGTGCGACATGGCTGCCCTATGTCCCCATTCCTCTTCAACTTCGCAATCGAAGACGTTCTGTCGAATGCCCTAGAAGGTTTTCAACATTTTGGCCTAGAGCTTCTACCGGGTGAACGCGCGACCGACTTAGATTATACTGATGATATCGCCTTACTTGGTGACGATCCTGAGGGTATGCAACTCATTCTGGATCGTTTGGCGCTTAAAGCATCTAAGTATGGCATGAGCATCGCCCCATCGAAGTGTAAAGTACTGCTCAAGGATTGGCTTTCACCTGCACCCGTGCTCACTCTCCAAGGTGCACAACTCCAACAGGTAGATAGTTTCGTCTACCTTGGGAGCTGTGTTTCCGCTGACGGCACTATCAACAGAGAAGTTTCGCTTCGTATCGCTAAAGCTCGATCAGCATTTGTCAATCTGAGGCACTTGTGGCGTCGTCGCGACGTCCCATTCTCACTAAAGGGCCGAGTTTACAGCGCGTCAGTTCGCTCAATATTGTTGTATGGGAGCGAGTCCTGGCCGATTCGCGTGGAAGACATGCGTCGTCTTTCTGCGTTCGATAACGGTTGTTTAAGGAGGATCGCTCGTGTTCGGTGGCAACATCGAGTTACCAGTAATGACGTTTGACGTCGCATCTTGGGGAATGCAAGTATTTCCTTCAACAAACTGGTTTTGTTGCGCCAGTTAAGATGGCTCGGTCACGTCCTACGCATGGCCCCTGAGTGTCCACCGCGTCGCGCTCTATTCGCTCGTCAAGGACCTGGCTGGAAGCGACCGCATAGTGGTCAGCCTTCCACTTGGCGGCAGCACATGAAATCGCTGACGTCGCGTCTAGCCGCTGTTGGACCCGTACGTCTTCCAGGATGGGGACCCAAAGATGAGGAGTGCCAATGGCTTAGGACTCTTGAAGACATGACCCACAACCGGAATCAGTGGAAGAATTGTGTACAGTGTTGCATTGATTCACATGTTTAATACTACCAACATTGAAAATGACAAAAAAGAGAAAAATCGGCGTGTGACAAACAAACTAAAAATGTTTTGTTCTGTATTTTTGTCAAAATATTCCATTTTCTTGCGGCATATTAGCTGAAGTGTGTTGCCCACCTTCAACTAGCATGCCACGATGATTATAACGCAAGGACTCTCCTATCCACTGATTTCCATGGTTTTTATTGGCTCTATGTCTAGTTACTAGACCGCTGAGATTACATACATACTACCACACAAGACTCGTTGTGCCGTTGGATCATTTCTGCGTCATGCTTCAGTGTCAACATAAGTTCACATTCCTGTACAAGCTCTTTAATGAGACTTCTGGATTAGACTCCAACCGAGATAACAAACGTGTTCGAATCTCCACATCTTTTGGAGAACATATTCCATAAACAAAAATGAGCACTTTAAACTGATCACTTACGCGTGTACTAAGCTGAAAACCTTCACATTCCCTACATAAGTCATAAAATCATCCTCCTGGTGTTTAATAACTTGAAAACATCGGAAACATGTGTTGAAAAGTGAAGTTTTAGGACCGAAAATTTTGGCCAAGTGTTTCAGTGTCGTCCAATGAGATATCCCGTGGGTTCTTGGGTAGAATGTAATTAAAGTATTTTTCATACTCTTGTGGACCCAATTTCCTCAAAAAGAGACGCACCTGAGCTGCATCGCCTAGCTCACGCCCATCAATTTCTAACAAGTCTTCATAGCGGCTAAACCATGCTTCGAAAGTGAGATCATCGTCCGGCTGGTAATAAAATTTTGCCAAACTGTGCGTCAGCTTGTCTGCAGTGGAAATCGTTGAATTCGTAAATACTGACTGTATCCAAATTCGTGTTGATGTGACGCGTTGCTGTGACGTCTCAAACTGTGCTTGTTGTCTAGTCAGCATTTCTTAGAGAAATTTCAAAGGTACCGTCATGGCTCCCCATCGCCAGTCTATTACGAAGTCTGACTGTAACAGAAACCACTCCGAACTGGAAGCAAGAACACCACCGCGCGCGACGAGCTGTATTGAAAAACTGACAAAGCTGAGCAACCGGGACACAAAAAGATCAATATGTCAATAAGGCAACCATATGAAAGGACATAGTCACGAACGGTGAGCGGTCTAGCTCTGAACGGCTGTCGTGCTTGTGTCCAACATAATCACGTGACAAGGCAGTCAAGAATCTGAGACGGAACGGCATATAGCACAAAAGAAATCCGCCCTAGACGACCTCGTCCGTGATGAACGAGTCCGGTTTATCGAGTATGTGCTCAAGGTGACGCTCAAACGTACATCTGCAGAAAACATTGACAGTGAAAGAATGTCCCAACACATTACAATCAAATCCGGAAATATATGTACACAACCTGTCCAGTATACGACTAGACACCTTACAAATGCAGGCGCTCTCATTGGGCCTTAGGTTTTGCTATCCACAAAGTAATGATTACCGACTAGAAATCGAAACTCAATTTGAATACCTTAACAGCCAATTCCAACACCAGCCTCGAACAATTTAAGTCGAACTTGGTCAACATCTCCTTTCAGTATCAACGATACCCCATGACACACTCCCGATTACTAACAAAGGCACACATCGAAGCCATAAGAGAACTTCAGCAAAACGAGGGAGTCATAATCACCAAACCAGATAAAGGATCAGGAGCCGAGATCATGGACCGCACAGAATACGTACAAAAATGAAGCTTATCCTCTCAGACTCCTCCAAATTTGTACGATGTGAACGAGAGAAGGACAAAACAGATTACACAGAAGCACAACTGACAAGGTGTTTGAAATCACTGGTCACTGATGGCCACATAACTAAAGAAAGATACGAAAGGATAAGACCCACCGGCTCCATAATTCCTAGAATTTACGGTCTCCCAAAAATACACAAGCTGGGTGCACCATTGCGACCGATACTGGATATGAAGAACTCACCATATCACAGAATCGCAAAATGGTTAACGTATATTTTAGATCCTATTAGGAAAATGATAGCCCCTCATCAACTTACGGATACTTTCCAATTTGTGGAATACATTAAAACTATGAACATTTTAGGCTATCAAATGTTTTCTCCGGACGTCGTATCTGTGTTCACGAATATCCCACTTCTAGAAACAGCCAACTTTCTTTGTACTTACACAGAACAGCACAAGGTAAAGATCGAAATACCAACTGTCCACTTAAAGTAACTATTACTCAGATGCACTTATAACATCCAATTCCAATTCAACAATGATTTGTACAGACAAGTGGGGTAGCGATGGGATCGCCTTTCTGACCACTATTGGCTGCTATATATATATATATATATATATATATATATATATATATATGCAGGAGAATGTTAGAGGATGGCCCATTAAAATCGGTCATCTCGGGCCTACATTTCTACCGACGTTACTTTGACGACATGTTCTGTATGATTGAACAGACGAACAACTTGCAGAATGTCCTCGAGTGTTTTAACAAGACACATTCCAACGCCACATTCACAGCTGAAGAAGAAACTGACAATCAAATGCACTTCTTGGATACAAACTTAAAGCGACGAGAAGACGGATCAATTCAGATAGGAGTATATAGAAAGCCGTACTGGACAGGCCAATGCACACACTTCCGGAGTTTCGTGCTAATTAGCCGCAAAAGCACACTAGTACATACGCTGGCCAATCGTGCACGGAAGATCTGTAGTGAGGACACAATTGAAGAGGAAATGAAGCGGATCAGGCAAACACTTCTCGAAAATGGTTATCCAGAACAATTCATTGACGCTCATCTAAAGCCTAGTAGCCCAAGACCAACAATACAAACGGTAGAGAAGAAACAGCTATTTCTCCAACTTCCCTTTAAATGTGATATGGTTGGCGGCATCCGGTTTCGGATTTGCCTGTCACTGTGGCCAGCCACAGGACGCCTGCGTGTGCATATCTTAGCCGGTATAAAGGTGATTTGCCGGATAAGATATACACACGACGACCGATACAGACTTGCAGAAAGACCTTTAATGCAGCTCAACTAAGTGTCGTTTTTACAAGCCATTCGCTGTTTGTTCCTAGATTCAAAAACAGAATGCCTGATCGACGCCAATCAATGGTAATCTACCGGTTCACCTGCTGCCGTGGAGCTAGGTACATTGGACGCACGACCAGGCACTTCGAAAAGCGAATCAAGGAACTTTTACCAACGTCGCTCGTCACCCAACGGGACAAAATTAAGTTGAGTGCCATAACTAAACATCTGATCTGCACCAACCATTTGATTGGTGGGCGCAAGCCATTTGAGATCCTCTGTCGAGTGCCAAGGCAGCTACACCATCGTTCAGGGGCTCGGTTATTTGCTACCGCTGAAGCGGTATGCAACAGCCTGACAAAATCAAATCTATGCATTTAGAAGTTGCATGTACCAGCATTACAACTATCCTGGCTAGCCAGTAACAAAGATGGATCGGACCTCACTCAGTGGTGTCACATGCCTTCAGTCACTTCACCACATAACACGTTACGTTAACCACTTAAAATTTTGTTCATTCAATAGTTACTCTCTGATTCCCGAATGAACACTTCTTCTCAAGGTATATTTCTGTACCAAGCCTGGTAATGAATAAATGGAAAACAATTGTTCGCTTTAAGCGTACTGCTTGCGTTTCTTCTTACAATATGCAGCCACGAATGTCAAACTATCTAGCTGTGAGTGACTGTGAAGCGCGAGCCCGTCTAACAGTCTGACAAAGAACTGCCGAAGAATTGGTGCATGCACATTACCGCATTGCAGTTAGCAAAACACAATTCTGTGGCAAATTTCAGCTCTTTGTTAGTTTTCGGTCCTCGGATTTCTCCATTTTATTTTGTCTACCACCGAACCTGCTTAGTCCTGGCAAGTGCCAGCATAAACGGGCTTATAGCGTAATCGATAGGTCGCTACAAACCCAGGTTCGACCTACCTTAGAGAAAAGCCGCAAGAAGAAGAAGATATAAGTTTATTGTCGAAACGTACAGTCCAGTTAGCTAAAAGGCACCGCAAAAGTTTCCAGCTGGGTAGAGAATCTTGGTTGTTACCGCAGACGTCACGAGCACCCTCCGAGGCATAAAGCCCGAAGTGTGCTAAATGAGTTCCGTCGGGTTAACTCAAACACACGTTGTCAACGCTCCAAAAGACAAGCCTAGGTACAAGGTGAAAGTACATTTTAATAACATTTTAAACATCGCACGCAGACAAACGGGGGAATCTCCAGGTCGCTACAGACTGCCTCCGCCACCCCTTTGCTAAGCCCTGAATATACAGCATATTGAAAATTACAGATTGGATATAGGATGTTCTTTTAATATGGGGTTCAAAGCATACGACGTGGTTTTGTCTACTAGCTGAATCTCTCTCTCTGTGTATCTGCGCTGATCGTAGACTTCAGCGACAATGTGAGACACTATGCTACTGATGGCAACCCAACCGTTCCACGTCTTTCAGGTCACCAAATGAAAAATTGCCCCTCTTTATGGTCGCTGTGACGGGGAAACCCATCCTGTTGCACTTCTCCGAACTCCGTGTCAACTTTTCCCTAATAGGTTCAGTGACAAAGACGAGTGCTTCGTTATGAGTCTGTAACGCACATGTTAAGCGTTGCGTAATCGCAGCACTGCGCTCCAGAACCATTTCCATGCTTGTTGCACTTGGCGTTAGAGATGGTAGCACAGCAACTCGAATGCAGGACCTTGGGGGTGGCAGGCCAAGTCAGTGCACTTCAAAGCAAATCTCTGCCCAGTTTGTGAGTATGCGCCACAATTGGTTCAAATGACGCATACCTCAATTTGACCATCCCCCCTCCCCCTCCGCACGTTTGCCCATAGGTTGGCGCATTGACCCACTCTAGCAGATGTCGCAAGCGCATAAGCGCACATGCGCGTACACATGCACTCGCTTGTCCGATCTCGCCTCACTCTCAAGGGTGGACCACAGTACTCGCTCGTACTCGTTCACATGTTCTCCCCATGGCCGTTAGTCTAGCGGTTCGACATCGCATACGTTCTTGAGGCAGTTATGTGTGCAGAGGACAGGGTAGCCCCTCCACCAAGCGACGAGCTTACCAAACTTAAGCAGCCAATTAACTTATGGTATTCTAAGCAGTTTGGTCTGCGTATTCATTACAGAAGAGTAGTAGGGAGAGTTGAATTGTATAAGTAGAAATTCGTCACATCTAGACTCACTCAGACAGACATCACACGCCGGCGAGAACTTAAAGTTGTTTAGTTGTGCTGTTCACCTCCAGCCGCCCGTTTACACAGGCGCAGTGTCCCGGCCCCGAATACATCTTGAACACTTTAATGTCTCAGCTGTTGTGTTCGCTAATGATACAAGCAGGACTAAGCGTGCTTTGCATGTGTTCCCCCTTTAGACATTACGATGTTCCAATCTGTACTAAACTGCGTGCACGGGCGACTTTCGCGGTCGAGTTTAGATGGATTAAACTTTCAGGCTTAGTGAGGAAACTCTTGCATTTGCATAGGACCTCATGTTGGCAGATAAGCCATTGTACAGGACGACGAAACTGGTGATACCGAAATTGCCGCAAATTGTGCAATCGGCGCATAACATATGTTGCGAATCGTCTGAGTGAAATCATGTTGCAGTTCGAGTGTAGACAGATTGAAGTAAATCTTCTGGTGTGTTAGGAGCGTCAAGTGAAGCTTCAATCCCCTTGACAGTTCAAAGTAGACGTTTTTGTGATGGACCTTTATATGCGTTTCACAGCCTTTAATGTTACTCATCCGCACATTACCATAAGTAATGCCGCAGTAATCAAGGACAATAAGGATGCGGATTGAAGAAATCTCTACGTTGTCATGGACTGTATGAACCTTATAGCATATGTGAGCGACGAACTGTCTGACCAGCGCTGTTTCACATTAGAATGGTTGGGGAAATGAAAATTGGAACAATACTGTATAGTGCGAATAGAAGTGAACAGGTGTACGCAGACTCTTTCGTCATTAAGCTTACTTCAGAGCTAGAACAGACGTGGGAAGTGATACCTGATTTGTTAGCTCAATATTCCATCGACCACGTGACGCGCCCTTTTTCAAGTGAATTGCTGCCTTCTTTGCTTAATAGTAGTATCCAGAAGTTCATCTCATTGAAGCCTACAACAAACCATAATGTTGTCGGTGAATAGAAATGATCCGCTATGATTTACGAGCATGCTGATGCCGTTCATACAGAGCAAGAATAACGGACGACCTAGTAATCTTCATTGAATGCTACCATCATAGTGAGAAAACGTGGTCATTCGGTGTGATCATCGAAGGCCGGTTACTCATGTATTAGAACTATCCCCTTAAAAGTGGGTTCCAGACGGTAAGACTCATTCTTTTTCACATAACTGCTTCTGAGACACCCAGTTGGATGGTTTTTGAATGTCACAGAGTAAACTTACAACTAAATAACTAGAGCCATCGAATATTGTGTCATCGTCCAGGTCCAAATCAAGTCAAGTCGAAGTACGCTTGTTACACTCACATTCTCACTGCGCCTATCCGGTGACGATGTAGCTTCGAGCACCGGCCAATCTAGTGTTGGCATTGCTCTGAGTCCCCGGGCTGAAGCAACACTTGTTGATGGGATCCCAATCAGTAGCCAGATGTGTGCTGTCCAATTGGCTGGCTCGTTCAAAGCTTCGAAGTCGTGCGGGACTAATAGGTGCCTATTTGGCATCGCTACCTACGCACCCACAAACCGTAGCGATGATTCGGTAAAGAACGACTTCTACCGCCAACTGAACGAGCTCCTTCACCACAGAAGAAGCAAGGACACTGTTGTGCTGGCGGAGGATCTGAACGCATAAGTTAGAAAGTTGTCCACTGATGAAATGCATTTGGGCGGTCAGCACGGTGTAGGCTCCCCTAATGATAACGGTGAGCGGTTACTTCATTTGTGTGAAGATACCCGCTTATTTTTTGCGAGCACTAACTTCCGAAACAGCACACGCCAGTGGGTGACTTGGCGCCCACCAGCCTCGAACCAGCCTTGGATCCAAATCGATCACATTGCTATCAGTTACCGCTAGAGAGGCTGCATCCAGAATTGTCGCTTGATTTGGAGCACATGTGTGGACACCGATCATGCACTTGTATGTACTGATCTGCGAATGCGTTTTGGCGGACACCAACGACGACGCTGTAAGCGCATTGACACCAGCCAACTGACAAAGCCAACTGTTCTGAATGCGTATCGAAGTACGCTGACATGCGAGTTGAGTAATCGATCACTGGAGACAATTGATGGTCACTGGACACAGTTCGCCAGACCTTACTAGCAGCAGGCAAATCCTCATGTGCTATGTCTAATAGTCAACATGGACATTGGGTCTCTTCTCGGTCTCTGGAACTTATCGACGCTCGTCGGCACATCCCAGCTGGAAGAGAACACAATGAAACCCGCAAGGAGTTCCGGGCAAAACTCCGTGTTAGCCTGAAGAGAGACCGCGAATCTTGGTGGTCTCATCGTGCGTCAAATATGGAAGTGGCCGCTGTCCTTTGCAACCATCGCAAGTTATTTCGTCCGATACGGGAAACGGGCAGCAGGAGATCTGGTGTTAGTGAAACTATACGTGACGAGAGTAGACAGCCTATCCACAATTTGTCAAAACGTTTGGAGCGTTAGGCTGGGCATTTTGAAAAGCGATTTAACCGGCTAGAATTGTTCGATTCTTCGCCGGCCAGTGATCGCCCTCTTCCGTGGGCTGTCCCTTTAGATCCACCCTCTCGCTCAGAAGTCGAACGTGAGATCGGACTGTTGAAGTTGAACAAAGCCGCGGGACCAGATGATCTTCCTCCAGCCCTCTTCAAATTCAGAGGCTCTGCTCTTGTTGATGCCTTGCATGAATTACTAATGAAACTGTGGGAGCAGGAGATTGTCCCAACCGACTGCAGCCGCTCCGTTATTGTTCCCATCTTAAAAGGAGGCTGGCGTTCGGAATGCGGCAGCCATAGAGGAATCAGTCTGATCTCCATCGCCTCCAAATTACTCGACTCCATAATTCTTCACAGACTGATTGGTGATCGTGAAAGCCAGATTCGTGAGGAGCAAGCCGGATTTTGTCGGGATAGTGGCTGCATCGACCACATCTTCACCCTGCGTCAGTTGTTGGAGCACCGTCACACATATTGGCGGCCCACCGTAGTCGTGTTCCTCGACATCAAAGGTGCCTTCGATTCGGTTGATCGAGGTGCCCTTTGGAATTGTCTACTCAGGAAAGGTGTGCCCGAGAAATATGTAAATATTATCCAAGCATTATATGCGCGTAGCACGGGCAGAGTAAGGGCTTACAGCAGGCTGTCGCCACCCTTCAATATCTCCAGCGGTGTGAGACAAGGATGCCCGTTGTCACCTTTCCTCTTCAACTTCGCTATTGACGAAGTCATGGAGATTGCATTTACAGGACATGACTTGGAAGGTGTGGAGCTACTCCCAGGAGAACGACTTCTTGACTTGGAGTATGCAGACGACATTGCTCTCATCTGTGACAGCTCCCAGACCTGCCAAACCAGCTGTCAGCCGCTTCGGGCTTTGCTTTGCACCAACGAAATGCAAGGCGTTCATCCAAGATTGGCAGGGATCACCTCCTGCTCTGACCCTTGGTGGGGATCAGCTAGAAGTCGTTCGGAAATTCAACTACCTGGGAAGTTGTATCAACGCCCTTAGGATCGAAGACGAGATCGTGAACCGTATAGCAAAAGCGCGAAGTTCTTTTGCTAACCTTCGCCACCTATGGCGGCGGGGCGACATTGCTCTCGCCCTGAAGAGTAGAGTGTACAATGCAGCGGTACGTTCGACCCTGCTGTACGGCACAGTATTTGAGGTGTTCTCCACCTCTAGCTAACGTGTATGATGATGAGGATGATGAATGTACGGTGGCGAAACCTGGCCCCGAAGCTCAGCAGGCATGAAGAGGCTAGTTACGTTCGACCATCGGTGCCTTCGAAGTTTGGTTCACATCTGGTGAGAACACCTCGTGAGTAACGAGTGTGTTCGACGCCTTGTTTACGGCACAGAAAAAGGATCTAAACCGCTCAGCACCGTCATTTCACTTACCAGGCTCCGATGGCTGGGCGACGTATTGCGCATGCCAGCCCACCGACTCCCTCGACGTGCGTTGTTTGCTCACCGGGGAAGTGGATGGAAGAAGAGGAGGGGCGACCAAGCGATGACTTGGTCGAGAGGAAGGAAGGCCCTCACTTCGGAGCTGGCCTCGGTTGGAGTGTTACGGCTCCCTGGTTGCGGTCCAAAAGACGGTGAACACGTTTGGCTGGATACACTTGCTGACATTGCAAGGAGCCGACCTCAGTGGCGTTCGTGCTGTGAGTTTCTTTGTCCCTCCCCATCCCTTTTAGCCTCTCCCTCCATGTACGATCTCATTTCATAGTGTAAAACATAATAATTTTTCTTTTTGCATAGTAGCCAGCTGGTAGCTTACCGGAACGATGCCTATCCGTTGCTGGTAGCTCAGCTGGCATGCAACTGTTGTATTTATTTTCCTTTTCCTTTATGTATTACGGCACAGTGGCTGAGGTGTTTCACACCTCTAGCTGACGTATATAATGAAGAATGATGATGATGACACTCACATGGGCATGTTTCCAGTACTACACAATACCACTGCGATAATGCAATATAGCACCAATGCGCAAGTATAATTTAACGGCAAATAAAAACGTGTGTATTCACTCAAGCATACGATCATGCAGTTGGTGTTTCATTTCTAACGGGGCGACAAATACGCCACACGAAGTTTGTTTTGGATCACTCATTGAACTTGTTAGGTGGTTCTAGAGATAAGCTAATATGCATCACTCCGTTTTCATTTAAATTTTCAAAGAACGGGAATTATAGGCGGGTGATTGTTGGGTAGTTATTTATGGAGATTATGTTAGGGGTCACCTACAGGACAGGAGACAGCAACCTACGTTTCTCTTGAACCAGAAGATAGCTAGATTCCGGCGGTGGTAGATCAGGCCTCATAGTTTGATAGCATATGAGGGGATGTTGAAGGAGCCTAGATTGAAAGCGGGTTCGATCGACTTCATGGATTGTTAGATAATGGTAAGCGAAGTCCTCACAACGTAGGACACTGTTTGTGATTAAGTCCGGTACTCATTTGTAGAATCCGTCTCAAGCCTCAAAGGGGTAGTGAAGCAACAGCTGAGTGTTTCACAGATGACGGGCGAATAACCATTAACGTATCGCTCACCACCAACTGGTCCAATGATCGACAATGTAGCATAGCTTAGTAAAGTATAGTGCTATAGCAGTATAACACTGAAAACCTCATTCCTTTTGCAGGCTAGACACAATGAGACCCCTTCCTCGTTTCTTATCTTCCTTACTAGTGAAAGTTGGCCTCAGGCGACGGATTTATGTTTACGATCTGATAATAAGTAACATGGGACATAATATGTTCTTTTTTAGCAGGAACGCGGCAAGTAAAAATACACGACTGTAATGTGTACCCGCGGTCAAGGTAAGTCCGCCTGCCTAAACGCACTTTTATTCACATCAGGAAATGTCTCGTTTTACCCAATCACAAAAGTCCTCTGCCGCTAGATTAGGAGTAAACAGTTTGATAGCCCTCTGCGCACCGTTTCTCACGAAGTGATCGCCACAGCTGTATAAGTGTCACAGTGTCGTCTCCATTTGGTGATGGTTCTTGTGCTATTTGCAGGGGTGCAGGCGATGGACAGTTTGCTAGTTCCCCTTCTGGACTTACAGTCTGTCGTCGCATTTGGTCGAAATGACGTCGAAGCATTCGCCTGTCTTCCAACTTCGCTTCCACTGTACTACCTCCTGTTGGTCTCGTGATTCCTCGGATCCAAATTTTATCCGTTGGTCTAAGTGTAACATACTCTCTGTCGCCTGCTCGATCATAAGATTCTTTTTTCTGATATGGTAAAGTGGTTTCAGCGAAGACTGGTGTTTACCGACCGTTCGCGGCAGATTGGGTTTAATCTGATCCAACCGAGCGCGCAGACTTCGTCCATCTGAGGTTCACACGGTGGATACTCTGTGGTAGTGCGTGGTAGTAAGCGGTATGGCACTAGGAATTTGTTCAGACGGGTTTGCAAAGCTCCAGGCTGATTCTTGACTATACTCTGTTTAACTATCATTCATTCATTCATTATACACGTCAGCTAGAGGTGGGAAACACCTCAGCTACTGTGCCGCAATACATAAAAGAAAAAGGAAAATAAATACCAAAATTGTATTTCAGCTGAACTACCAGCAACGGATGGGCATCGTTCCGGTAAGCTACCAGCCAGCTATCGCAGCAGATCTGTCGAAAGTACGCGCTCGATTCCGTTTTGTCGCAAGTATTATCCAAACCCACTACTGGTAAATGCCAAGCAATTATCTGAGAAAACTATACATGATACACCATGCCTAGTGGTCGACCCAGTCATGGATGTGGCTGTTGGAGCTTCTAGCCAATTCGAATGCGCATGCATTACAACAGGCGCCATGGAGCGGTTGATGGATCCGGAGAAATAACATTGTATTCTTTCCCATGGTTGTGAGGGCCATAATCATGGAGACTGGTACAGACGGTGGGAATGATTTAATCTATTGCCAGCCAGAGCACTGTTGCATTGTTTACTCCATCTCCCGATCAACTCCAAGTCACCAGATTTGTTTGCCTGCTCGTGCCTTGGTGACACATTGGTTGAGGACACGGTTTGGGGACGATAACTAGGGAGCCTTAAGCTATATAGCCATCCTCGAGGCCCAGTTCAGCTCATCAGTTGCGAAAAGTTATTATACTCTCGTTTACCCCATCCGACCAACCAGTCAGGATAAAATCCTGCATGTTCGATAGTCCAAGGTCAATCCGTGTTTCTAACTTTATCTTCTTTGCTATCACTGGTGTGTCATCCAACCAGACGATCACATGTAGCAGTTTCCTCAAGACCGGCCTGCTGCTTGGAATATTCTGTAACGGAAGTCGGCTGAGAGCATCGATCTGATGATTCTGCATCCCAGGAAAATATATCTAGTGATACGGACAGCCAGCGAGCCAGAGCATCCTGGATAATAACATTTGTGGTATCACTGTGTGGTATCATGATGTGCTCATTCAGTGACCTTAACTGTTCAAAGCAGTCAGAGGCAGCTGCGAAGAGGTCCAACCAGCAAGTCGCTTGCTGCGGAGATCATTCGGAAGATTCGATCCATCCATCTTCTCCAGGAGGCACAACCCTTAAGTGCGCCCTCACATTGAATACGCCACCCAAGCTTGGCAACCTTGGTTGAAGCGCGAGTTAGAAGTACTAGCGAAACCCCAACGCAGGGCCATAAAGGACGTCAAGGGCCTAACAAATCTGTCCTACCATCAAAGGCTGAACTCACTGGGAGTTTTCAGTAGCCGCCACCGAAGGCCGCGCGGAGATCTCATATTAGTCTACCAAATATTGTGTGACCCTAATCACGTATGCCGTCACTTGCTGAAAGTCAGCCATAAGACCAATCTCAGTGATAACACTCTGCAATAGTGTGCACAGTTTAGCCGCCTGGACTGCCGGCGGAATTCTTTTTCTCTTCGAATATGCCAACCCGGGGACTCTCTCTCAAACTTCTTTGTTTCCACCTCCACTTTGGATACTTTCAAAAAACGATTGAATCTTGCCCTTGGCCCCCATCACTTCGTTGCCTAAAATGTGCAACTTTGGAATATAATAATATAATAATAATAATATAATAATAATATAATATAATAATATAATAATATATATCCTTACCTAAACCTGAGGATGCGGGACAGAAGTGAGTATTCTCATTTTTATTTTCCTCACGGAGTACAACAACTATAACTGTCCCCATGTTACGTCGTTCGCACTCCATTCCTACTTACACTACTAGTATTCAGCAGCGTATCTACTAGATAAACGCTCAACCAGACAACTCACCAATCTTTTGATAATTGTAGTTTCACCCCCACCATCCTGCGGGACTTAACAAGCAACTGCTTTTTTATCCGACATAAATCATTGTTCATTGTTCACTTAGGATTCCCAGTCGGGGCTTGTGGTCGTTGTGTGTTTCACACTGTCCGAATAGGTGTCGATGAAAACGAACAACCCCATTTAAGACAGCCATAGCCTCCTAGTCAATTTTAGCGTTATCCGAGAGTCAAATGAAACGGGTTTGTTTAGTTCACTCGCGAAGTTTTAACAGGGCCACCCCGACTACATAGGGTGATACTCCACATGTCAGCGTCATGTACTTTTCGGGGTCAAACTGGGTCAAGACACATGGACTGACCAAAGTCCTTTTAGCCTGTCGGAAATCTGATGTACCCGTTTCAGACCATGTCCATTGAGCGCACTTGCACACTACTATGACTGGCTGCCGAACAAACCTTGTTGTGATTGCGCATCCCCAAGGACGACCTCAATGCGTGTCGTTCGTTAGTTGTGATGCCTCAAGAATAGGTCGCACTCTCTCCACGATTGTCTTCAACCCATCTGCACTGATACAAAACCCAAATTCTCAACATGGGGTGCCAAGAATGCGTGGCTACCAGCTTATGTCTCAAACCATTTCCTTGCAGACTTTCCAGAACAAATAGCATACTATGTAGATGTCCGTAAGTTGTTGCCCTGATAACCAGGGTGTCATCCAGGTATACGAAATCTTTAGAAACGCATGTTATGGTAGTTTGAATCGTTCACTGGAAAATAGCTGCACCAAATCGGATGGCGAATGGTAGTCTGTTATACCTAAACACATCCCGATGGGCACTGACAGTCTTTATCATTTTGACGTTTTCGTGTGGTTCGAGATGCTGATACGCATGTGCGAGGTCTAAGGCTGACAAATATATCCCAGTATGGAGTTGAGCATAATCTTCCTCAATTTTTAAAATGACATAATTTTTCGGCCGGATTACAGCAACCGAGGGTTATTTGGTAGTCACTACAGATGCGAATCTATCCATCAGGCTGGAGTACTGGAAGAGTGGGTGTAGCCCCATTCGAAAGCATCTACCGCCTCTATGACGTCGCTATTCTGCAGGCGATCAAGCTCCTCTTCTTAGTTTGATCGTATCCTCTAAGGCAGTAACTAAGCCTTGATGACTCATGGTAGCGTACCAGTGGAATGCAGATATTGTTGTGTTGCCGCAGACTTCTCACGCCCCCATGACCACAAGAAGAACACAAAGATGAGCCAGGACCGAATTGTATGCAGGAGAACACTGCTTCCTTATATAGGGTACAATAGTTTATGAAGCAAGCTACTGAAGCACCTTGGGGCCAATCAGCATCATAGGAAACAAAGAATAATACGAGCGTATGAGAAGTGCAAAGGAACGAACCAATCAGGCGAGTGCGAAGAAATGGTATTGGTGGAAATATGCCTCTGAGATAGCATCCATTATAAACGTAGGCCAGCCAATCGAAGCAAAGGAATGGTGCGTTTAAACAGTTGTCAAGAAACAAATGATGGCGAACCGAAAGCAGACGGCCAAGAATGGTAGTAAAAACTAGGTGTCCATTGAGCCTTCCCTTAACATATATTAACTTGTCCACCAGTAGCATTTTATGCTTCTTGTGTCTCAAAACTGGTGCGTATTACTGGAGCAACCTTTATCGCTCCGATGGTAAGGAAAGTTGGTTTAGTTGCAAAAACAGAAGCTGGTCGATCCAGTCGTGGCCCTGAAAGTTTGATTCATCTCCTTGTACGGCGTGTATGGTAGCGATGTATGGTGCCCCTCGATATGTCACCTCAACATTCTGCACAACCAGCAGTTTCACTTCATCACCCGTGTATGTACGCAAGAGCAGGTGCACCCGACACAGCTTGGTGTGGCTCGTTGACGCCAATTTTAGTGACCAAGTCCGTTCATTGTACCACTTACTGCATTACACGTGGCAATTCCGAAATGCACTGACATCTGGTTACCCCTTCCGCGCATGAATTTTTGGAGTGATGATGAAAAATTATTTTAACAATTTTTAATCGATTTGGAGTGTAGGAAAGCAATTAAAAGAAAAATTCAATATTGTCTGTTACATCATACAGGGCAATGTCTCTGCAGTGGACTGTATGCATCAGAGGTCATGATAAACGTCTGCGTAGCTGTGGAACGAGTCAGTGGTAGCCGTCCACCACAGGACCTCTATGCCGTATACTGCATCGTGGTTGTGCGCGTGGAGTAGTTGTGCTTAGTATATATTCTTGTGGATCAATAGCAACAAGTTGTTTGTCAAGCACAGAGGAATGTGGGTTTAGGCTGGACTGACACATACGGGCTAAACACACACGTTTTCGTCATTTGTTGCCAGCTGTCTGAGCATGGTTGCGCTCTATGGGATGGCTGTACCGAAAGCCGCAGCGATACCAAGTGAACGAACCACTGGTGCTGTTATTGACTCTGTGGACTTCGGAAAGCTTGTCTTCGGCAAATAGATTTGAACGCAGGTAAAAATTCTGCACGAGCTGAGCATCACCTTCAGCAGCTTCTATGTCCGTCGCAACATCATAGGTACTTCCAGCGTCAGTGCGTTATCAGCCGACAAGTAACGCTGAGTGAGAATGTTCTTCACCCCAAACCACATGAGTCTCCAGAATTATTTCGATTCCGAAATCATGAATTTCCATCAAATGCCGAAATTCGGCAACAAAGGAAGCAACTGACTCCTGGGCCTAAAAGTGGGTACTGAACGTAAGCCGCTACACGATTACTGCTGGTTTTGGGTTGTAGTGAGGTTTACTTTGCGTGTGTCACGGACAATTTTATTGGTAAATAAAAAGCAGTTTAGACGCTCACTGTGCGTCGTCCGACAGATAGTGATTCGTGATAACCAATCACAGTAGTGTTGCTTCTGACCGGTGTTTCCTTGAACGCCCTACATAGGTATGAGTTTTGGGGATAAGAATGCCAGACACAGAAAAACTCGGGTGGTGCTGGATTCAAGTCTGCTACTAGCATGGGTACAATGATGTACTGCCAGGAGGCAGTTTTCTGTTTTTATCAACCTGAACTAGCACGTCGCCGGGTGTTAGCAGCGGAGTTGCTTGCACAGAAGATGGAGGCTAATGTTTCGCACACTTGCATATTTCGTGCAGATGCCAGTCGTCAAGTTATGAGAGAGTCAGTGAGGAACAGTTTAATGTTTGCAACACCAGATCACCCCGGGACGTGCATTAGCCATTGAGTTCGCTTTTTGTTATACACATCGGGATGTTGCTGATCGACTGTACCCTGACTTTGGGACTTCCTGAAGTTATTCTTCCAAATGAGTTAGACGCGAATAGATCACCAGGTTCTGGACTGGAACAACTTTTTGTTCTGCTACACCATAGGGGACTTTGCCATAGAGTAAGATCATAGGTTCGAAACCCGCTGGGTTCGGCGGGTGCACGCTACCGGCGAGACCCAATCGGACGAAACGGCCGTCTAGCGCTTTTCTGGATGTAGGATGACTGTCTGGCTGGGTCTAGCTGCGACGAACCTTCTCAAAAACGCAATAACCCCACACTGCTCACTAATAGACTGCGAAGAGTTACTCGATACTGCTACTGGCTAAGAAGCAATTGGTACAAAACATACAACCGTTTTTCACTCTCGAAAGCAGTCACTGGTGAAGTTACCCAAGGGAGTGTCCTTGGTACTTTACTATTTCTTATTCACGTAAATGATGTCTTTAGCATTGTGAAGTATGGCATGACATTCTTGTTTGCAGTGCACATAAAAGTCACTTATTCTCACAGAGATGCGGATACACGGGAGGCATCACGACATATTGAAGATGCCCAAGGCACCAAGCTGCTATATGAATCGGGCATCTAGGTCTCCTGAAGAACAGCGCATGCTAGACATGGTTTTGCCCATACCATTCCATGAGACTTGTTCAATGAAGTGCCATAGCTATGTTTTTATTCCAGGTAGAAGGTTGAGAAATAAGTCTGAATGACTACACACGTTACATCTCAACCAATAACCAAAGCGCCTTTTCTCAACTTTGCTTTCAGCTCTCCCCTAATGCTGGCGTGTATTGCGGGCTGCTTACCCGTGGTAGAACTCCTGCTCGAGAGTGGCGCGAATCCATGCGTTAGGGATTTACAAGGTATGACAATGTGTTTCTCGATTCAGCTTTTGTCTAAATTGTGATGCCAAATTTGTCCAAATCTCTATACCATCAAAAAGTAGAGGACGGACAGACTTACGTAGAAGCAGACGAGTAAGCGATGAAGATATGCGCGTAGTAAATTTTTTTAAGTTAAACCATAGTTGAGCGATTTTTAATTTTAAAGTTGGTAGCTTGATTAATTTTGAATTTCATGAGGTAGTTCCCACCATGTTTACTTCTTGGAACAGAAATTAAAAGCGGACTAGGAGGCGACGAAGACGTTACCATGCTTAATGCGTCCCACTACTTTTTACCCGTACACAGGAGTGACGGCTGCAAAATTCGCACAACTTTATGGTCATAGAGAATGTCGCCGAGCCGTATTGGCTGCACGGAAAAGGAAAAAGCAGAATGAATTAACTGAACATGATGATTCAGTGACCTCCGTGGAAAACGGTGTGTCCGTTTCCAGTATCGAAGACCGCGCCTCTATGTGTAAAGAGGGAATAAAGCCGAAAGATGAATCTGAGAAGGACTCAACTCATCGTGCTCTGCTACAAACCGGGAAGAATAACACATCGAATTACGGCGCTTGTGTGAACTCTGGTGCTGAATTGACTAGGTTTGGGCAGATGGATATATCCCGTTCTCAGCACGGGCTTAAAAGTGACGCCGCCAATGACACTGACGATAGCGAGAACACCTTCAGTGATATTTTATTAACTCCTGCCATCCAAACGGGGCATGAGACGGACCGTTGCGAAGCGAAATATGACACCCATTTGTCATTGCCGTCGTCCGACAGCTCCTTATCATCCAATGCAGATGGTCCTAGCCGACAAACCTTTGTTCGGCCAAGAATTTTCCAGCAGAATGAGGACCAACCAAGCGAATCAAAACGATTGAAATCGTACCCACCTCTCAGTCCACAAGGTAAGAGCAGCTGACATAACATCTATTTACATGTGATTAGCCTGGACGGGTCTAAATCTGATTATCATAGCACTTGCCGATCTTTGATACGTTCTTCACTAATCACTGCACATCCTGGATACTTCAGACATTGCAGATTTCAGGGATTACGCTACTTGGGTGTTACCTAGTGCAGTTTGTAGATGGTCTGATAAACGCCCATGTACACTTGTCTGAAATTGATTTTGGGGCACTATTTTGGTGTTTTTCGAGATGACGAAGGAGAGAGAAAGGCAGTTTCTCCAGCAGCCTTTCATTTCGGGAGTGGCTAGATGCAAGTATTTTTCGAGTACAGTGATGGGAGCCAAGTAACTCGCTAGGAAACGCAAAGGGGTTAGGTGACCAGGTCTATTGAAATTTTAAGCAGGCTCTGTTGGACGGACGACAAAGAAAGTATCTGCATTGAACAGGCTATACTAAAGTGGATTGCCACCAGATATACCTGAGCTTCAGTATTCACTGAAAGGTAGTTATTACTACGTAATGTGTAAATCGCTAAGACTGGCGGTGAAGGGACCGCAACCCATTGGCTGTTTCGGTGAACAAATCAACCCCTAATTATACACCTATATTGACTCACTTCAACTACTGTTGAAAAATTTTGACTTCTTCTACACATCCTTGTTGTCTGAAGGGCAGGAATTGTGCTGCTAGTTGCAAGTTGTGGAACTGGAATTTCCTTTTTATACAACTACATCGCTTATTTGTATCGAAACGACGTCCCTTAGTGGGGGATAACTTGTGCTGGGCGTTCGGCACGCTAAATGCAGTGACATGTTCTACTTGCTGAAAACTGGAACCTGCAGTAATGTCTGCTGCTTTAGGATGACGGCCTGATTTGTTACTATGGCTTTCCCAGGTAGCTTAAGATTGCAGCTTAGAATGAATCTTTGAAGGTAAGTTGCAAGTATCCTTTCGAGCAAAGTGGTGTTACGCTTATCGTGTCTTTGGATCATGCCATATGTGAAGGCAGCAGAAATACATATTTTACAATGAATAGTTTCATGTGTCGCTCCTAAATTTCCAGGGTGAAGAGTGTAACCAATGTTGTGATTGCTTATCATGAGACAGAGCCTGTCGAGTGGAGCACGTGACTGATGATGTGAATACGGGTGCGTTTGATCAAGCGGACCTGCATTGATCGCGGATACGCACTACACAGTCGTGTCCTGGTACGTGTTATGTCCCTACTTGTAACAACCAACTGGGGAACGAACCACATAGCAAAACTGCGTTCTAAGTGGAGACTTTCTGGTACTCGCTCCTCGGGTGGATACATCAAGTCTGGAAGTCAAACATGGGCCCTCGCAGCTATCTAACAAACGTTTGAGCGCTGAGTAGTCACCAATTACCAACGGCATTTTAGACGACGATTGGAAATTCACATTCTGCTAGACCAGTGGTTCGCAACTTGGGGCTAATTACCCCCAAGGGGGTAAAATGGAACTTTACGGTCATCAGTCTGTCGCCAAACAAATAAATGACAAAACCATCTGTATCATAACATGTAACTAAATAACTGACCACTATTGATTAGTCATCAGCAAGCATTAGTAAGTGATCAGTGAACTAGATAATATTCCATAATAAATTTTCTTACCTAATATACGACTAAAAGCCTGCAAAGAAGCGCATCTAGATGACGTCTCTATCGGCTCGCTCGTCGATCTTTGTTCTTTCGAGTCGGGCAGTCTTTCGCCTGGTCGTACTACAGAGTTGATTGAACATTGAAGTGGGAGCATAGGTCAGCCGACCAGTTAGTAGAGCGAGCGAATGTTTACAAGGCAGAAGGGATAAAACGGGTGATTAGTGTTCAGATCGTATCGATGCTGAATGGTGGTGTAAGTTGTCTCCCAGGAAGAAACTGGAAAGAATGGTTGCAACAAATGAGAAGCCACCGACATCTGTTAATATAGTCACGGATCACGCACCAAGCAAGTAAGCGAATGAACTTGGAGCATGACTTACGATGTATATGAGCAGAAATCACATTAAAAGTATCCGAAAGTGTTAGAACTAAGCAATATCAACCGTCTCAGTAATATACATCACTTCTTGCTTAGTTAACGATTCACCAACAATGAGCGTTTTCTGTATTTCATTACCGGAAATAAACTAAAAATGATATTCATTTAAAGCAAAAAATGTATTACTTAATGGTAAATTGGCTTTTAAAACTTAACTGATTGTTTATAGTGAACCCGTGTTGTGGGTAACAGCCTCAAAAATGTTGAGAACCACCGTGCTAGACATACCCGCTGTGTATTCGGGCTGCGATGCACTAGTTGAGTTACTTGGCTCTGACTTTTGGTAGTCTTCGGGCTATAACTTGAAGAGAGCTGTAATTGAATCGATTGGTTTCCGCGTCACACTCATGATCAACTTCGTAGTCGTTTCCAATCTGAAGCTTGAGTAGTCCAGTTAGTAATAAAAGAATAGAACAATGACCATGACGGGCAAAATAGAATATGCTTGTCAAGCCCCGTGGGGTGGTCAAAGCGAGAATTGCAAGGCAAAGATCTTTTCATGAAAACAAAACAAAAGCGCATCAGTGAGATAACATGATGAAAATGTATTAGAAACAAGATAATGGAAACGATCAGGCATTACGCAAAGCAGCGCGACACATTATTCTAGTTAAGGCTTCTTGTAGGATTGCTCACTCGCTTTTACCTATTTACCTGCGTCACAGTGGACTATACTTCCAAAGAATCCATTCCACTGTAATGCATTCCAGCGTATCTATATATGTAACAACTTGCAGGAGGGCTGAGTAAGCTATCCTAAGCTGTTTTCAGTAGGGACATAAACAACTGAGTTTGGAATGGCGTTTCTGGGTTTATAGACCCGAGTGGAGAAGTGATTTTGTCGAGCATCTAGGCGATTGTATTACTAATCCAATTTTACCTGATGATTGCCTCTCAAATTAGTGTCTGGAAGAGCTTCAAAATGTGGCGGCATACGTGATCAGAATCACCTAGTAATTGGAATCTCATTACGAAGTCTCTAGGTGGCTACGGTAGCGTGCACTAGGCACTCCGATATTCTAACGCCGTTGTTGGAACGAAGGGTGGAGTAAAAAAGTGAGCTTCCTTTGTCCGACATTGTGCAGGCTCGGCTGGAGCCTCGGTTGGATCCCGAAAGATGATGAACAGGTTGGCTGGATACATGTGTTGTTATGGCTAGGAGCCGACATCAGCGGCGTTTGTGTTGTGAGTTTCTTTGTCCCTCCCCCTCCCGCTTAGCCTTCTCTTCTAACCACGATCTCAGTTCCTAGGCATAATATTACTCATATTTTGGGGCACAGCTGCCGGCTGCTAGCTCGCAGGAACAATGTACATCTGTTGCTGGTGGCGTAGCTGGCGCGCCTGTGTTGCGTCGCTTTATTACTTTCTGGTATATTTCTGCACAATGGCTGAAGTGTACCCACATATAGCTAACGTGTATAGTGATGATGATGATAATGATGAAACTTTGGCCAGAACTACGAAGCTCGCACAGCGTATTTAACTTGGGGGCGCATGCGGGCATTGGGTATCAGAGAGAAGATGAATTAACCCAAACTCCCGAATACCCACTGCAAGATAAAAACGCGCCGGTAACCTTTTCTGAATGGGACTCAGCCGGTCTGGAACAGCCGAGCTCGCTCTGTACGATCAAATTAAGGTCACATTTCTGAGCAGTGGTCTGCAGTTGGTGCATTCCGAGCTCTAGGGGTAGACATGTTAGTGACGAGTGTGAACATCTCGACCCATATCTACATGGAATGGTATTGTATTCCACGCCGACCAATTGGAGACCTCATCAAGTTCGCACTGCATTCCCTTGGTCATTTGCTAAATATTAACATCATCCGCGACTCCAAGAATATCAGATGGACGTCTTGATCATCCGTACACATAATGATCCGTTGACAAACACGTCGGTTTGTTCCCGACCAATTTTAAATCAATGCACATCAAAGCCAGTTGGGTGTATTTTCGGTATTTTACATTGTCGATTGTGAATATATTAAACTAGCATCAGCAACCAACAAAAGTTTCATTAGTGGAAAATATACGTTCGGCTGTCACTTGGGTAAGCCTCCCTGCCACACCGTTGACTTTCGTTGGATCAACAAGTCATGGTTAACCGTTCAAGGAACAAGGACAAGTGTAATTGACGATGGTCGATGAGGTCGTTGCTCCAACTCAAGCATTGGTCCGGTATGGTACCAGAACTTGTGCCAGTCTACACCATTTCCCGGCCAAGTTGTCCTCTTGGGCAACAGAAATAATCTGAGGGGGCATTCAACATGAGTCTACTCAGTTAATTTGTTCCCGGCGTAGGAGCTGAAGCGTCCCACCTGCACCCCTATGACTTAGTGCGTCTGAGGTCCAATTGACTGAAGGCGACGGGCTATACACGCACACCTGCACACCTGCACAAGTGACTGGCATACGCACGGAACAAATTAATTGAGTAGACTCATGTTGAATGCCCCCTCAGATTATTTCTGTTGCCCAAGCGGACAACTTGGCCGGGAAATGGTATAGTTCGCACAGAATAGCTGCTGCGTGTTTTGATAAGCAGAATGGCACTTTTGCGTCACAATTCATAATTCTACTTGTCAAGAAAGCAACACTCATGTTTCCCAATATTACTCACTAGCATCGTATTGCACGTTGAGTGCTCCATAAATAGCTTGCGGACAAGTTTTGAACTACACACTGGGTAGATGAATACCGGTAAATACGCGCATTTCGTATTGTCTCATCGCTACCAGTAGAATAAAAAGGGGGTTATCATGCCACGCAAATGTGGTGAGATGATCGGCGGCGATGGTTCAGCAACTCCTTCTGTAGCACACAAAATGCTTGTTCACACAGTGAGTCACAAGTGGGTGATATCGTTGTCAAGTGGCAACCGTTCTCTGAAACGTATGTTAGCGAAGTGTAAATCCAACAAAGATTTGAATTTCTGCACAGATTCGGCCTCGACGACGTGTTCTGGCTGACTGTTCCAGGCGTGCACAACCCTCCGCTCGAAACACAGGGGGTGTGGGATTTTCTTCAGATCAGGTACCACGAGTTTGTACCTGTGCCCACGTGTGGTGCATGGTACTCGCACCAGTAGAATAAAAATAGGGTTATCATACCACGCAAATGTGGTGAGATGATTGGCGGCGATGGTCTTAGGACCAAGGCACCCGAGGAGTAACAAACAACTGTCTGCACGCAGGACAGGTCCGCCTCGAGCGGCATGTGACAGGGGGCGGCAGTTTTAGTACAGTCGAACTTTCGGTAACAAATATAAAGAGCAAAATATGCGCAGAAGCTGTGGGTCAAAGATTGTAATGCTACTTTGTAGGACCAACAACAACTTTGCGCCATGTCTCACCCCTGTGCGAACCTTCTTCCTAGCAATATCCTTACTTATCCCATTGTGGTCACTTTCATCACATTTACCTCAGTGTCCCACATGATCATCCATTTCACCGAAAACTAATGTGCACATTACCCTGAGCCGATTGTGTGGCTTTTACGCGCCTATTCTGCCCTCATTCAGGGCGAAAATTTTGCCACCCCCGGGTAGCAACAGTAGTTGCTACGCCACTGCTTTTTGCATGCACTGATATCGTGTCGGCAGATAAAGATAGAAAGTTTACGCTTCTGAATAGAATAAGTAGCGAACCTAGCGCTCGATGGTATGGTGAATACTTCCCGAAAGGCGAAAACTAGGGATATTATGTATTCAAATAAACGAATTAACTTTCGCGTGAAATTTTATACTGTATCAGATGCTTTAAAACATCCTATCCACTTTCGCCTTTCAGCGTTCCTTAGGCAACCGCCTTCACCCGGATGCCCGCAGGAAGAGGTTTACTGTTTATCTGACTGTCACCGAGATGTTCTGGCCAACAATGAGCAGCATATTGCTCAGCGAACCATCTGCAATTTGACCTCTCCAGTTCCAGTACTTCTAACTGTCTCAGAGGCGACTCTGATTGCTCCGGTCGTTTCATTCAGTACCTTTGCGTCCATGTGTCAGTGTCCCGCCGGACATGCACAAGGACCGACAACACAGGTAGGTGATAGAGAATTCCACCGTTTTGTATTATATAGCAAGACCACCTAGACGAGAACCGAGCTGACGAATATGTTGGACACATCTTTAAGCCCTTAGCCGTTAGAAAATTCAGAAACTGTAAACTCCTTACGATAATTACTTGTAAGAATAAGGAACCTCGCGGTGTCCATGGAATCGGAACGTGAATCACGTGGCATTGTTGTTTGGGTATTAGGGGAAATGTTTTAGCCTGAATAAGATCAGACACTACGATGGCTAGAGCACCTTAGATAATCTGCAGTCCTGCGGTCCTACCCAAGATGAAACTCATGAACATCTAATTTACCATTGTCGTTCGAAAAGTTCTGTCAAATGTAGAATTGGAATAGGTAGATCAAAGAATAGCGGTGTGCAACTTTAATGAGAACCTAATGTTTACGGAAATGAACATACTCCAGAAAGTGAACTGACTACTGAGCGATTTGGTGTAGCTGCACGCTACCGGTTCTGTCCCCAAGTGGCGGGTCATGGAATTCATTCCTTCCGAAGGTTACTGTAAATAGTTCTAGTCTGTTTGTAGATGAGATAGCTACAAAATCGGGGACAAATGGCGGCTGCGTCTTAGTGCGTGGGGCTTCTGGGTTGCTCAACTGGTCTCTTTATAACTCATCACAATAGCCCGTACAGCGCTGTGTCAAAGCCAATGTGACCGGATATAAGGTCACCGACTACCAAGTTCTACAACCAAAAGTAACTACACAACGAAGAGCGGATGAACCATACTAATTGCCAACTTCTCCGTGAACTGAGCAATACGAAGGCGTTCGAGAAAACTGGATGTCAACGGCCTTAACGCTATTAACAAGTTCCGCTTTCGAAGGGAATTTCCACGGCCTTTATACTTGGACTCTTCGGAAACCCTGAACAGTTTGTTACTACGTAAATTCCGTAGTATCCTCGCTTTCATTGCCAACTCCTAACGATTCGCGATGTACGTTAATCGCCCCGCTGCGTTAAGGGTCAGTTTGTTACGACTCAAGACTCTGGGTGGGATCACCTTAGCCGACCCTCTTTCTCAGCCTGACCAACCGGCTAGTACTATGCACACGCAACCTATTGGCCGTAGTTTCAATGTTTCTATCCTCGTTCTCTAGTTTGTGGAGTTACTAGTTTTGGCGTAGGCGATAGCCGTCGATTCTGCTAAATCCCGCTGTCCCGCACCACCGTCCAGTTATTTTATTTTACGTCTGTCCAGTCCCACTATCCTTGGTACACCTCTCTGTTCCTGAGTCCACAACAAAGTGCCACATTATGCGGGAGAACTCATCACATGGATCAGGAGTGTAGGTTCGACGGTGCACCGTCTAATCAGATTGATAATTTTTCCGAACTTTCCAATTCAAGTTGGCGCCTTTCAACATTTGGACACTGATGTAAATTGGATCAGAACCAACCCTTGATAGTACTCTAGCAACAAGTGAAGGATATTCCTTGCCTCACTGTGACTCGTTCACAGGGTTCCAGTACGACGTTAAGGCTGATTTCACCGCCTGCGAGTTCCACTACTATTCTCGCAATGCCCTTATCTGGAGACTCTACGAACGAGGTCGTTGGTTATGCCGGTGTGTGACTTGAGTTGAATACACTTACTAAAACGGCGCTGCTCAACTGGATCACTGTTAACTGCCGGTTTTGCATCATTCGACTAGTAAACTTAGTGCGACTGTCCAATTGTCAGTTAGTAGGTATTGTTTGTTCGTTATAGCAGCATATGCCTCAATAGACCACAATCCGAGCCGAGTAAAGATGAGCCCTACTCCCAACTATCTGATTTTCTTCGAAAATAAATACGGTACCGAATATCGTAGCGCTTGCTGGTGACCTAAAGGCACAGGTCGGCAGACATGAGGATGCCGAACGCGAACTCTATGGTCAACATGGCTATGGTATTCGCAGGACAGACAACGATTTCCGATCATGATCTATTTCTGTCATGTACAAACTTTTGGCGAAGTAAGTGCCATCGCGCCACCTGGAGATCCCCAATACTTGGCCAACCGTGGACGCAAATTGAGCACATTCCCACCAACCAAGCTCATGATCGACACTTAATTGATGAAGAGTCCATTAGGCCTCAGCGACCATGTAGTAATAAGCTTTAAATATGGTTGTTATGCAGAGTATCCATCTAAACACTTAGAAATAAGTCATAAAATCACACGCTACCATGTCCTGAAATAATTCGTCGAGGCAACCACTTGGGAGTTCCCGAAAAGCAGTCCCCTTGACACCGTTTGGACAGAGTTCATCGACAGTCTCAGTGACATGGTCAACAGAGCGTCCGAGACTAACCCCTTCGTTCCTCAAACGCGCCGTCAGCTCTAAGGAGCAGGACTCGTATATGAACGGCGATAAGAGATGCAGTATGGTAAGCAGCAAGGTAAGCGCCGACTCAGTGACTTGGGACAATTTCCTGATCCATTGCAACCATTGTACCACACTTGTCCATGAGAACAAGGTAAACCTATCAACAGTGCCTTGCCAAAATGTTCTTGGTAGACAATAAACTCCTGTATAAGCATGTCAACGGCTTTTGTAAAGCAAAGCATGGTTTCCCTCCACTTTTCACAATGGGCGGTAGTGT
The DNA here is from genome assembly GCA_944474145.2 of Dicrocoelium dendriticum. Taxonomy (NCBI): domain Eukaryota; kingdom Metazoa; phylum Platyhelminthes; class Trematoda; order Plagiorchiida; family Dicrocoeliidae; genus Dicrocoelium; species Dicrocoelium dendriticum. The sequence continues at coordinate 39,787,702 of OX104064.1, forward strand.
ACAGAGCGCTGATGAAGCAGCCAGTGCTCTGCAGCTACATTGCGGTCCAATTTTCGAACTCGCAGCCTGTCCCTGCTACACACCATGAAGCACATTACCGGCTCCACGTTTACACATGTAATTTCAACCCAACAACTGTGCTAAGGAAGTTGCTCTTATTGCACGATGATAGCTCTCCGGGAGCCGACAACACGGGTCCGAAAGCACTGAAGACTGCCGCCACCAAGCTAGCCGAGTCACTGCCACAGTTCTTACGAATTTGCTTCGATGAACAGCAACTTCCTACTATGTGGAAACATGACATTATTATCCCAATCTTTAAAGGCGGTAGCCATTCAGAACCTGCAAACTATCGCCCAGGGACTCTCTTCCCTATGCTCTCGAAATTGATGGAAACGGTTGTCGCTGAGGCTCTAACGAACTACCTGGAGAAACGCGCCCCCTTGGCACCGGGACAGCATGGCTCCCATCAACGCTGGTCATGCACCACCAACCTACTGATTGTACGAGGTAAGTGGACGGAAGTGGCTGATGACACGTTCGGAGTCGACATCATCTACTTTTCCAGAGCGTTCGACCGCCTGGACGACTGCATCCCACTTCACAGGCTAAATAGCTACGGAATCAGATATCTTGTTCTTGGTTGGGTTAGTAACTTTCTTCACCAACGGAGGCTTCAAGTGCGTGTTAGGAGTCATTCTCCATCCCAATTGAGGTGGAATGTGGTGTTCCACCGAGCTTGTTGCTGGAACATTGAGTTTATAAACGACCTGACAGGAGTTATCTCCTCCGATTTCCTGCTTTATGTTGTTGCTGTCAAGATATGGCAGGCGATTAAAACAAGGAAGATCCCTGGTAGCACTGAGGCATTTCAGAGTGTCTTGGATAGGCTCTGGGATTGGTCAACCTTATGGTTGATACCTATAAATCAGGCGAAATGTTCTGTCCTGCGCATTGTACGTGCTAGTCCTGCCACGCGCTATGGAGTTGGTGGAAGTGAACTCCCTTTGTCACTCAGCAGGTTGATCTAGGTATCACCCATACCTCATTGCTTCACTCTGGGGACAATTGGAGGAAGGTTGCTTGTAGAGGGTTCCGTATGATGTGGTTTATTCGCCGCTCCCTCGGTGTCCTATCCTCCAACTTGATATGGATTGTATTTACGAATGCGCAACGTGGAACCAAATCCAATTGAACATAGATAAGTTCAAGGTGATCCACCTGCGTCACCAGTCAGTGAGCGTGTACAAGTTTGGAGACCAGAAGCAGAAGGCTTCTCAGGAGCGCGACTTGGGTGTATTGATACAGGACGAACTCGGATGCTCAAAACCAACAAAGAAGGCTTCGGGGACTGGTGATCAACACTACGACCCCCTTCGCAGAAAGTTCGGTCGGTTTGACCCCACAATCTTCCCACAAATTCCCAAAATCTAAGTGCGACAGCACGGGAAGTACGCCATCCAAGCGTGGAATCCGTGACAGAAACAAGATCTGTTTGCTCTCAAGACTCCTCAATGAAGCTCAACCAAGAAGGTTTTGGGCCTCTCCCATCTGCCTTACCAACTTAGCTTTAAGTCCCTAAGAATGTGCAGCAGTCGAAATCGGCGTTTGCGGGAAAGTTCATAATAGTTTACCAGATTCTGACGAACTCAAACCACATTTGAAGACCGCTGCTATAACTGAACCACAACACAGACCTAAGAGGTCATCCTTTGAAACCAGCGACACAGTATAGTCAGCTGCAATGCCGTAGATATTTCTTCTTTCACCGAATGTGTCAGCAATGCAACGTTCTCCCAACCTATGTCACATCCGCCTCCAATCCAAAGATACTAAAAAACGATTTGACAAAGCGTTGTCCCATTGCCATTTAATTTATAATGTGTTAGCCACGGGGCTGCAGAGCGCAAGCAAACGGTGCGTTTCCAGAATTTAACATGTGGATTTATGAACTAATACTTTATCACGCAAAAATCTCGACTCTTCTACACTCTGTGATAAGTCGACCAAAACCCTTTTCCTTTAAAATCAATGTTTCTTTTCGCAGCAATTTTCATCCAACAAGATTTGTTAAACATTGCTATTTTTAAAGTAATACACCATCGTTCCATTGTATAAAGAATTACAAATCAATCTGGAGTACATACCTCACTTCAGCTCATGCGCTCGTATGTAGCAAAGTAGCACTACAATTTGGTGGCACCCAATAGGGTTACCGGAAATGGCTTGACGTGGCTACGTTTCTACCCTAAATGTCCTTGGTGTCTTTCAGGAGGCATTGGTCTCAAGCTTCAAGAGTGCCAGTTGCTCAGGCATTGAAACGTACGTAGTGCAATGAGTGACGCTGCAATCTAAGTCTGTGGTTTAACTAGTAGCCAAGTTAACCAAGCAGCACCATGTGAAGGTGAGTCTCGCAGACGCGCCGACAATGGATGAGACGAAGAGAGCACTTGCTCAATTGCGGAACGGAAACTGTGCCAGTGCCGACGGGATCCCGCCTGAAGTATTGAAACACGGTGGACCTGTGTTGGCTACTGTGCTGCACTACTTGGTGCAACGCGTATGGATTGAGGAGAAGGTGCCTGCTGAGCTGAAGGATGCCCTTGTGCTATCACTGTACAAGGGCAAAGGTAGCAAGCAATGTGCCACGAATGTGCCACCCCACTATTTACCAAGACATGCTGTCATCCCGAACTGCCATATCCTCAGTACACTGGTCTGCGGAGGAAGATGCTCAGTTATTACTGCAGGCAGCTCGTTTAGGCGAATCTGTATCTTCACTAGCGCAGCTTCTGCCACTTTTACAAACTAAACTCCCCTTCCGAACGATGACAGCAAACAGGAAAAGGATGCAATTTCTAAAATGGAAACGCCCTCCAGGCCGCCGCCTTCATCGCCACCAACCTCAACAGTCGTTAACACCCACGACGGGTGCAACCGATAATATTACTGAGGACACAATCAGTAACCACAGTCCGGAGCAAAACACACCGAGCTTTCGTGTGATATCCCTAGCATCCAAAGAGACCGCGTCACCCACTCCAGAGAATCGATCACATCGCCCCTCTGCTCTTGTTGCGCCTTCCGCCAGCTCAGCATCCTCTCGTACATCATCCAGCTTATCATCTGCCTCTGACAGCAACAAAGAATTGGAAGTACTTTATACTTGGAAATATTTTACTCGTTGCCAACCGGCTATTTCGCACCTCCGCTGTCGTCCCGGATCGCCCAACAATCCTTTTGTCACCAACGCCCCAGATTTTAACCCCTCCAATGACCCGAATGCCATTTTATACACACCCAACTCGATGCACCCCCCTCACCCCAGCCGCGGATAGGGGCCTATGAACAGCCCGCGGCGCAGGCTCCTACCTGTTTCCCTTCATCCCCTGCCCTGCAGAGTCAGAGCAGTGGATTTGCTGGTTGCTCTTTCAACGAATCAAACGGACCGGCCTCTGCCGACTCCATAGCCAGCTCTCGGAACCGCGTCCACTCGTCACCCACACACTCACCCTTATCACCCATAGCCCTACCATCGGGATCACGACAACCATGTGTACTACTTGATCGCCTCCCTCAGTTGCTGCCATCACCACGACGAAGAGTTTCTCCTGCTGAAGCTACTTTATCAACATCCAAATCTCCCGCCTCCGATCCGGCGACGATCTCTGACGTACTCCAGCCTACGTCTTGTTCACTGTGCTCGAGGACGTTTAAATCTAGCAGCGGCCTGCGGCGCCATTTGGCGGCCCATCTCAGGAACCCTACGAGTTTACTTACCACAGCCGCTGCCAGGAATACTTCCAGTTTCGAATGCCCAACATGTCACCGTACGTTTTCGACTAAAAATGGCCTGTCTCAGCATTGGAGACATCAGCATCCTGTCAGTTACAATGCAAACTGTCTAGCCCGACTACCGAGGCAATCTTACAACTGGTCAGCCAGGGATGACAAATCCCTACTTTTAGCAGCCTCACGTTTTGCGGTTACGTCTCCTTCCTTAAATATCCTTTTAGAACGACTGAGGCTCGTCTTCCCCTTTCGCACCAGGGACGGTATCAGAAAACGCTTGCAACGACTTAGATGGTTCTTTCATCAACACCACACAACGTCCACTTCCAGTGCTTTTCCGCAACCATCGACTGAAACCAAACATCCAATCACGCCTCCAGACGGAACCGTACGAGCGTCACCCTTCTCAACCATAACGTCCGATGAATTCCATCAACCTCAGTCTACATTAACTACTAACTTGAGTGTGTCTACACAAACCCCGCGAGAATCGTACGAAGGCAATCCTGCGGTGACCACCGCCTCCTCCGACGCTGATTTGCGTTTCAATGTACCACCCCCCACTGCCTCGATAGATTATTCAACCTCGCCTCACTCATCTGCAGCGTTAGTTCCAGAGGCAACAGTATGCCCTCAGGAGCAGTCGTCTACCATAAGGTTCTCTAGCGAAACTTCAGCTGGTATTATGGCCCCTCCGTCCACTACGTGCCCCACGGCCATTGCGGTACAGGATCAATCAGAAGCTTCCAATTCTAATTACGAAGCTTCCATTGCGTCCGCGCCAACACCAGTATTCCGCACTCTGCTGCTAGCTGCCCAACAGCTTCTTTGCAACTGCGCCTCTTCTGCCAAGGAGGAACACCGCATACTTCGGAATCTGGTGAATTCATTCGCTACTGATGGATCGAAGATAGCATTTAGTGAGGCCCTAAACGATGTGTGTGCTACTCTCTTTCCACACAGATGGAGGCCTTCGAAAAAACGTGTACAAACCGTTAAGATTCGAAACAATCAGCACCGGCGACGCCTACAATATGGCCATATTCAACGTCTTTATCATACCCGCCGGAAAGACGCTGCAAGTACGGTGATTGACGGAAGATGGCGCACTGCCTTTCTTAATGAGGACGAGAACATTCCAGGTTTCACGGAATATTGGAAGAATGTCCTCTCCAGACCTTCTGCTAATGATGAGCGCGCACCGCGTCGATTCCTTCCAGCTAATGATGACTTGGTGAAGCCAATTGTCCTGGAGGAGATGCAAAGTGTTCTCAAACAGATGCGGGGTTCGGCTCCCGGTGTAGACCGCATCAAGCCAGCCGATATTTCAAGGATGGATCCCTACTTTGTAACTTCTTTTCTCAACTGTCTTCTTGCTTCCTACCCATTTCCCATCCACATGAACACTGCTCGGATCACCTTCGTACCAAAAGTTTCCCAGCCCATCTCCCCTGACCAATTCCGTCCAATCGCAGTTTCATCTGTCTTCACACGCCTTTTTCATCGTATCCTCGTTGATCGTTGGGTTCCGACTTTCCCTACCGACCGCATTCAATTTGGTTTTCTTCGTAAAGATGGCGCCTTCGAAGCCCCGTCCATACTCCATGCTGCTCTTCGCCATTCTCATTCTTCTCGTACCCCCCTCTCATATCCGGCAGTGGATATCTCGAAGGCGTTCGATTCCATTTCTCATCACTCCTTACTTCGAGCAGCAGCTGCTTTCGGAGCCTCCCCCCGCTATTATTAGATTACTTGGCATCGTATTACAGCTCCGCGTCCTCAATTTTTAATGATGTCAAGCTTCATCCTGATAGAGGGGTCCGGCAAGGAGATCCGCTTTCGCCTTTGTTCTTCATAATGTCCCTAGATGAAGTTTTACACGGAGTCGCCACTTCGCCTTGGATATCACCGGCTGGCCCGATTGAGTACCTCGCTTACGCGGACGACGTGATCATCTTTGCTCAAGACCGCCTTTCTCTGGGAGATCACCTTCAGCGATTCCATCAACGACTGCAGTGCGTCGGCCTCAACATCAACCATCTAAAATCTTTCTCGGTAAATATAATTGTTGATGGCCCTCGCAAACGAACCATCCTGGATACGAATGCTTTGGACTGTGGTCCTATTTTTATTCCCTCCATTAAGCCCGATGAAAAGTTCAAGATGTTGGGCCTGCCTTTTAACTGGAAGGGTAAGCTCCCTCTAACAGTACTCGACGATATTACTGTGCAACTTAACGAAGTTACCAAGGCACCGCTTAAACCACAACAACGACTTGAGATTCTGAGGACCTATCTGCTCCCCAAGCATGTCCATCAGTTAGCTCTGGCAGTGGTTCACCGGAATACATTGTGGCGGTTGGATCGCATTGTCAGATCACACGTCAGAAAATGGCTGCGCTTGCCGTCAGACACCTCCATTGCATATCTTCAGGCTCCTATTGCGAGCTTTGGTTTGGGTATTCCGTGTCTGTCAACGAGTATTCCCCTGCTACGCAAGGAGAGGCTGGAACGACACCTAGCCAACTGCCATCCAGTGACCAGTTGGGCGATCCGGGACCCTGCAGCCGCTGCCATCCATCGTCTAGCGCGCTCCACTGTTACCATCGGTAATCGCGTCGTCATGGATAAAAGCTCAGCTGCGGATGCCTGGAGAGATCCTTTTTTTGCTTCAGTGGATGGCTCTCCCTTGCGAAATGTGGTCACGTCTCCTTCCGCTCACCACTGGCTGAGGGACCCCACCAGGATTTTTCCACGTCTTTACATACGGGGTGTCCAACTACGGGGGGGTGTTCTTTCTACCAAAACGCGACGGAGCAGAGGCAGATCTACAAATGACCCGGCTTCTCTCAACTGCCGCGGGAGCTGCGGACAAAAAGAGGCTCTGTCACATGTTCTTCAGGTGTGCTGCATCACGCATGATGTCCGCTGTAAACGTCGTACTGAAATTGCCCAACAGATTGCCAGGCAATTGCGGCGCCGAAGCATTAACATTGTTATGGAGCCGAGGATTCCGACAGCCACCTCCTACAACAAGCCAGACCTGTTTGCGGTTAGAAATTCTACGGTTCACATTGTGGACGTGGCCATCTGTGACGCGTACCGAATGGATTGTACTTATAAATTGAAAGTGGATAAATACGGATCAGGGGAGAATGCCGCAGCCATATCGCGATACATAGGTGAACAGTTTCCTGAGACGACAAATATTGTTCACCACCCCGTCCTTATCAATAATCGCGGGATGGTATATTCCACCTCCGCCAAACATCTTACCGCACTCGGGATAAAATCACTTGATGTTTCTGACCTCTGTGTTTCTACCCTTCGTCTGACTCTGAAGGTCTACGACACCTACATGCGTGGTGCATCATCACGTCTTACATAACATGCACCCAATCCCACACGGTGACAATTGACGCGGTTCCGACCACTGTTTGAAGTTTCATTTCAATCAGTGTTTCCTATTCTGCCGGGACATTCGTCCTCTCTTGGCATATTGCTGTACAGCTCATCCCTCGAGCCATGCATGCAAATGTCAAAAATAAATGTTAACGTCATCAAATTGTTGAGTTGTGTGGGCAAGGTGCCTGCCTCATCATCATCATCAACAGCAGCACCTCAGACATTTGAACTGATGCTTCGCTGCCATACAACCATGAAGACCTATGAAATAAAGCATAAGAGGGAGAGAAGGGGGACTTACCTGAAAACCTTAATGCCCTAAGCAAACATTCTGGGTCAAGGCGCCTACACCTTGTGTAGACAATATACCGTCACAAACAGCTGGCTATCGTGCAAAGATAAGGCGGCATCAGCGAGACAGCTTCCTTGCGGCTTTCACTGCCACGCGTCATAATCAGCCATTACCCCGCAGATAACTCAGCACCAAACACACTTTAAACAGGACAATCCGATTAGGAGACGGCAGCAGACGCGCCACTGGTGTCTACTGCGAGCCATGTCCTGCGAATTCTCGAGCCAAGCACAAATCGAGTCACGTGGACTCCAACCCGGAAGGCGAGACGGACCAACGGTACTCAGTTTGGTTGTCAGTGACTTCATTTCCTGCTGCCAAGTCAACTTCTGTCCACCGCGAGCTTTGCGCCTCCCTACCACTGGAAGACTGAACAAGGCCCTCCTCGGTAAGCGGTGACCAGACATACGTAGCACGTGCCCGAGCCAACGCAACTTATTCAGTGTTATCTGGGGTTCTAGGGTGCTAGCATGCTTATCATTACCTAGTACTCGCCTACGCACATCATCGTTGCGGAAACGCTGGTGCCATCCGACACCAGCAATGCTTCGCAAACAACGATAATCAAAGACTTGAAGGCGCCTCAGATCTTCAGACCGAATGGGCCAAGTCTCACTACCATAGAGCAGAACGGCCCTCACTGTGGCCTTGTATACACGGCCTTTCAGACGGAGGGAAACTCCCTTCTGTCGCCAAAGATGCCGCAGGTTCAAGAAGGCTGCTCTGGCCTTTGCAATGCGTGAGCTCACGTCAGTTTCTATGCGCCCAACACTGCTAACGCAACTGTCAAGATAAGTGAAATGATCAACCACCTGGAGTTCCTCGTTAGCAAGCGTCAAGGGGTCATCAAGTGGCTGGTGATCCTGCAGCAACACTTTGCACTTTGAAGGTGCGAAGTGCATACCAAATAATGGGACCACTCTGGACAAGCTACTCAGGGTTGATTGCGCCGCCCCAACATCGTCGAAAATCAAGACGATATCGTCCGCATAATCTAGATCAACTAACCTTTCACCAGGCAGCACTTCAACGCCTACATCGTTGGATTCCGTCAGGGAGCACTCCATGATAGAATCCATGACGAAATTGAACAAAAATGGGAAAATCGGACAACCCTGACGAACGCCACTTGTAGTCGAAAAGCTATCCGATAGAACACCATAGACCCTGACACGGCCTGGTGTGTTCGAGTATAGAGCACATAGGATGTTCACATATTTCGTGGGAACACCTTTTCGCACAAGTAATTCGAACAGAATCGATCGATCGACTGAATCGAACGCACGCTTGAAATCGAGGAACACAGCTATTGTCGGTCTGCAGTATGCGTGGCGCTGCTCTAGCACCTGCCGCAAAGTGAATATATGGTCTATACAGCCACGTCCTGGGCGAAAACCGGCCTGCTCTTCCCTAACCCGAGATTCCCGTTCCGCAGTGAGGCGACGAACGATAATCGTGGCCAGTAATTTTGTCACAACTACCGTTAGACTAATACCCCTGCGGTTAGAACAGTCTGTGCGACTGCCCTTCTTGTATATTGCCACTATAATCGATTGGCTCCAATTAGCCGGGACACCATCTTCGTTCCATATACGTTCGAATAGGGAGGTCAGTGCCATGCAGAGGACCTCAACTCCATCCTTAAATAGTGCAAGTGGGAGGGAATCCGGGCCAGTGGCACGAAAATGATTGAGGGCTCTGATCGCGTTTCGGACTTCGGCCTTCGACGGAGGCTCTAAACTAACCGTCCATGGCTCGTCCTGCATCACCTGAGTAGGAAGAGGTCCGGGAGCAGGGGGCAAGCTGAACTGATCTTGAAAGTGTTCCGCCCAACGAGCCCTACGGCGCTCCTTACTGTGTATCAGGGTACCCGCGCTGTCTTAGATTGTCTCACTGACGCCTGGTTTTCTGGGACCAGTGGTGCGGATTAGCTGGAAGAGCTTGCGGTAATTGCCTACTGCTCCTGCCTCCTCCATTTCTTGAGCCCGACTGGTCCACCAGGCTTCCTTGTCAGCACGTAGGCTCCGCTTTATTTCACGCCTAATAGCCCGCCTGGTCACATTGTGTTCAGAACCAGCCGGGATGTGTCTTCTAGCTGCCATCAGGTTCACCAACCTCTCGGATATCCAGTGACTAATGCGGTAACGATTGATAGTGCCACAAGCAGATGCTCCTGCGTCGTGCATGGCGGCCGAGATCCTATTCCACTGAAGTTCAGTGTCATTAGGATAAGACAGCGAGAGTTCGCTATGCAGTGCATCTTGATAGGCTTGCCTGACCGAGGACTGAGACAATTTCTCCGTTGCCAATCGGAGGAGACGCTTTGTGCGCCTTCCGGTAAATTTCATGGAGAAACGACAGCGCACCAATGCATGATCAGAGTCGACACAGGTACTCCAGTACGAGCGGCAATCCAGGATGGAACCACGCCACCTGTAACTTATGACTATGTGGTCAATTTGGGTCCATCGTTTGCCAGCTACAGGTGGACGCCAAGTGGCACTTCGGCGCCCCCTGTGTCTAAAAGCATCGCTACTAAGCAACAACTGGTGCTCCGCACACAGTTGCAGCAGACGCTCACCGTTGTCAGTCCGTTCGGGGTTAAGTCCATACTTACCACCCAGCTGAGCTTCTGAAGAGCTCAGACGCCCTACTTGTGCGTTCATATCCCCTGCAAGTACTATAATATCTGAACTAGTAGCACTGCGTAGTAGCGCGTCCAGTTCGTGATAGAATGTGTCCTTGACAGTATTAGAACTGCAGTCGGTGGGAGCATAAGCGGAAATCACAAACAAACAGCGTTTTTTACTACTTCGTGAATTCACCTGAGCTGATGTCATCAAACGGGCTGCACATAAACGGCTGTTCACTGGAATCCAATCAACCAACGATGGCTCAGCCTTGGAGCTGAGAATGATACCTACACCACCTTGACCCGTGAGTGCCGCATCAGCGTCTTTGGATGCGTGCAACCAATAACGAGAGGATAAGCCGGGTGCAGTTAATTCGATAACCCCGTTAGGGTCATTAATCCTAGTTCCGGACACACAACACACATCAACACCCAGTGTGTCCAAGGTGCGTGCGAGTGAAGCCTGCTGACCTGTTTGTCTTAGAGTGCGGACGTTGAATGTCGCCAGGGAAACGGGATAGCGTGGCCTTATAAGGGACTTTCGCCGATAGGCGTCGGATAGGTGCGGTGGGATGGTGGCTGCAGATGGTTCTACTCCAGTGGCACTTCGGTTGCCGTCAATTAAGCTGGGAATTATAGAAGGAAGATTAGTAATGGGGGCCGAGATGGGGAGAAGAGAAAAAGGTGGAAAAGAAAGAAGGGAGACGCCAGCAGCAGCATGTTTGCGCTTATCTGCCCTGCTGTATGCAGCAGATAAGGCGACCCTTGATAATCTGCGCGGCAGCCGATGTAGGATGAAGTTTATGTTTGAAGAAAACGTCATGGTTGTATGTGGGCTGAGATACTGCCAGGGCACCCAGACCTAGACAGGAGGACGATTAGGGTCCTCATCCAAAGCCTTTGGCTCAAAAGCCTGTCCGCAAGGCAGCGGGGAGGTGGCAATGATTTAGTTGTACAGAAATGGACGCCATCCCATTTCAAACCATCAACCTGGAGGACCAGGAGACTGAGTTTGTCTGACCTCTCACCATTGACCAACCTGGTATGAGTAGCTCTCAAGATGCTCGGAGGCCTCACCCAGTATTGCTCAATGGGTCAATGAGGTACGCAAACCGTCGCACCACGTTAGGTCCAGTCTCGTTGCGACGGTGCCTGCCTGAATCCTGCTCAACCGCCTCGTCAGTCTGGTTGTGGAACAGAACGTGGCGGAAGAGCAAAGTGGAATCCATTCGTGTCGCAGCACCATAGACATGGAGTTTGCGGCTCGTCAGTTGCAGGAGCAGTGCAGAGAACGATACCAGCCTTTTTAATCGCTTTTTGTTGATTGCACCAAGGCATTCGATACGGTGAACCGCGAGGCATTGTGACTAGTGTTGGGTAAGTCTGGTTGCCCGCGTAAGTTTGTAAGCTTACTTGAATGTCTGCATAGTGATATGCAGGCGAAGGTGTAGCTGAGTGGAGAGACCTCTGATGACTTTGCAGTTATCTCTGGTATGAAGCAAGGCTGTGTCTTAGATCCTGCCCTGTTTAATGTATATCTTCATGCCATGATGTCTTCTGCCTTGGATGCGGCTTGTGCTTACGGTGTCCGTGTGGAGCACCGCATTGATGGTGGGTTGCTGAACAACCGTCCTTTCAGTGCAGGAATCCTAGTATGTGAGACAACAATCCGTATGTTGCTGTTTACTGACGATTGTGCGTTGTTTGCACACAGCGCGGATGAGTTGCACCACAGGACTAATGCTCTGGCTTCGACAGCGGCAAAATTCGGGCTCACCATCTGTTAGGAAGGAATACGCGAGTCGGACAAGCCACGACTCCATCGCCGCGGCCGGCTATCCAAACTCATCCGCCCTGATTGGGGCGAACAGAAGCCAACCAGGAGAAGCGGCCAATGAATGCTAAGTCGAAGTTCCTTTATTGGCTGTAAGTTAACCTTTCCAGAGCTTTCCACGGTCCGTTTAAATACTATTCACGAACTTTCCATTTTACCTTTATATTGAACGGTGTGATTTGCAAATTTATTCCTGTTGCTCTGCTCGTCCGATCCGGTCTTCTCTCTGTCCTGTGGGGGGCCAGCGACTTCGGGTTTGATTGGGAATCAAGCGTCCATTCAGGCAAGGGACGAACACTTCAGCTGGCGACGGGTTGAACCCTAATCAAGATGTCCATATCGGCTGACGAGCTCAAGGCCATTCTGCTGCAGCAACAAGCACAATTTGAGGCATCCCAACTCAGGCTGATCGAAACTCTTACGCGCCAACTCTCAATCCAGACCGGTTCACTGTCTACAACCGTCAAGTCGCCCGCATCGGTAGACGCCATCACTAACAGCATTACAGAATTTTCGTACGACCCTGATGCTGGCCTCACTTTTGAAACTTGGTTCAAACGTTATGAAGATGTGTTCCGCGTTGAACTTGGGGACTATGATGACGATTAGAAAGTCCGAATGCTGTTAAGGAAACTTGCAACAGCAGAGCACTCCAAGTATGTCAACTTTATTTTGCCTAAGAACGCTCGAGACTGCGCTTTTGAGGAGACTGTAAAATGCTTAGGCCAAATATTTGGAGAGCAGTCATCCATCTTCAGCACGCGATATCAATGCCTGAAGATCACCAAGGTGGACGCTGATGCCTAAGTCACTTATGCTGGCATCGTCAATCGCGATTGCGAAAAATTCAACATCAAATCCATTACGGCAGATCAGTTCAAATGCCTGATTTTTATTTGTGGCCTACATTCCCCACGGGATGCAGAGATTCGCACCAGGCTGCTGAGTAAACTTGAACAAGACCAGCAAATGACCCTACAGACCATAACTACTGAATGCCAACGACTGCTGAACCTCAAGCATGACACGCTTATGCTGGAGAAGCAACAATCAACTCCAAGTCTTAGTGCATTAAAAACAACCTCAAAGAAACCGCTTCCAAGTGAAACAGGCCATGAAAAGCCCAGAAAGAATCCCAAGCCCCGACTGCTTGTTGGAGATATGGTGAATGGCATTTTGTTCGAGTGTGTCCATTCCTGAAACACGTTTGACACAAGTGTCATAAACGAGGCCATAAGGAAACGCATTACCGATGCAGACTACAGTTCAAGCGTGCAAGACATATGCGACCGAATTCAAATGTTCCCAAAAGATTCAGCAGCTATAGTATGGTTCAAGCGGCCTACGCTGATGAACAAGTGGCTCGCAGAAAGTATATCAGAGTTCACCTGAACGGGCATCAAGTGCGTCTTCAGCTATATACAGCCTCGGACATCACAATTATCTCCAGCAAAACTTGGCAGTATATTGGTGCTCCGTCAATCAGCCGAACAAAACATGTTGCACTTAACGCTTCAGGAGGTCAACTTAATCTCATTGGTGAGCTGCAGTGTGAAATGGTTTTTGGCGCTGCTCGGGCAAACGGTGTCGTGTACATTACGGGCCTGTCACATTTGAACCTTCTTGGACTCGACTGGATCCAGAATCTTCACCTGTTCGACATTCCCCTGAGTCAAGTCTGCAATACCCTCCGGCTCGGATATACGAGGCTCTCTTCGGAAGGCGACAAACCAAACAACAACCTGATCGAGCAGCTACGAAGGAAATTCCCGTCTGTGTTTTGCAACAACTTGGGAAGATGCACAAAGACCAAAGCAAGCCTTACTCTCAAAGACGGTGCCAAACCCGTATTCCGACCCAAAAGACTGGTACCGTACGCTGCGCTGCCGATTGTTGATGCGGAACTTGATCGTTTGGAGCGGGCCGGCGTCATCCAACCTGTGAACTATTCAGCGTGGGCAGCACCTATTGTTGTCGTCAAGAAGACCAATGGAACCGTTCGTATCTGTGCTGACTACCCTACGGGATTAAATGCTGCTTTGAAAATGCACCAGTATCCTTTCCCAGTCCCAGAAGATTTATTTGCTAAGCTCAGTGGTGACGCTTACTTTGCAAAGCCAGATTTATCAGATGCTTATCTTCAAATTGAAGTCAACGATGCTTCGAAGGAGTTGCTGGCAATCAACACGCACCGAGGTCTTTACCAGTTCAACCGTTTGCCGCTTGGTGTCAAATCAGCTCCCGCGATTTTTCAACAAATTATGGATACGATGTTAGCTGGGTTATCAGGAGTCGCAGCTTACTTGGACGACATCATAATCAAAGGGTCTACCTTTCGAGAGCTGACGGAAAGACTGGAAGCAGTTCCCCACCGCGTTAACGACTACAGTTTCCACTTGAAGGCAGAAAAGTGCAATACCGGTATGAAGTATGTAAAGTATCTTGGCTTCATCATCGACAAGGATGGCTGTCGTCCGGATCCTTCCAACATAAGTGTCATAAAACAGATGCCTCCCCCTGACAATGTCGCGCAGCTCAGATCATTCTTGGGATTGATCAGTCATTACAGCTCTTTTGTGCCCGAAATGCATCGGCTACGAGGACCGCTCAATGAACTTCTGGTAAACGATCGCAAATTTGTGTGGTCTCCTGAATGTCAAGCCGCATTTGATAATGTCAGGTCTATATTGTGTTCTTACCTATTGCTAACGCATTTCAATCCGGAGCTGGAGATCATAGTTGCTGCTGACGCGTCAGACTACGGAATTGGAGCAGTCATATCCCACATTTTCCCCCATGGTTCGGAAAAAGCTGTGGCACATGCAGCCAGATCACTCACCCCAGCGGAACGTAACTATGGACAGATCGAGAAAGAAGCTTTGGCTATAGTGTTTGCAGTCAAGCGATTTCACAAAATGCTCTATGGACGAAAATTCACGCTGTTCACGGACCACAAACCCTTGGTCGCAATCTTTGGATCAAAGAAAGTCATTCCAGTCTGTACGGCCAGTCGTCTCCAACGCTGAGCAACTGTTCTACTTGGTTACGATTTCGTCGTCAAATATCAATCTACACACAACATTGGTCAAGCAGATGCGTTATCTCGTGTAATTGGTACACAGCATCAAGAACCAGAGGATTTGGTAGTTGCTCAAATCTCCGTAGAACCCCAAGTACATCAAGTTGTGTCTGACATTTTCGGTCTCTTACCAGTAACGTTAGAAATGGTGCAGGAAGTGACCCATCATGATTCTACCCTCATTCATCATCATTCGTTATACACGTCAGCTAGAGGTGGGAAACACCTCAGCCACTGTGCCGCAATACATGAATGAAGAAGGAAAATAAATACAAAAGTTGCATGCCAGCTGAGCTACCAGCAACGGATACGCATCGTTCCGGTAAGCTACCAGTCGGCTACCAGGAAAAAAAGAAGTTATTATGTTTTACACTATGAAATGAGATCGTAGGTGGCGGGGAAGGCTAAAAGGGATGGGGAGGGACAAAGAAACTCATAGAAGGAACGCCACTGAGGTCCACTCCTTGCCATGTCAGCAAGTGTATCCAGCCAAACGTGTTCATCGTCTTTCGGACCCCAACCAGGGAGCCGTGACGCTCCAACTGAGGCCAGCTCCGAAGTGAGGGCCTTCATTCCTCTTGACCAAGTCATCGCTTTGCCACCCCTCCTCTTCTTCCATCCACATCCCCGGTGAACAAACAACGCACATTGTGGAAGTCGATGGGCTAGCATGCGCAACGTGGGGCCCAGCCATCGGAGCCTGGTGCGTGAAATGACGGTGTTGAGCGGTTCAGATCCTTTTCCTGTGCCGTAAACAATGCGTCGAACACGCTCGTTACTCACGCGGTGTTAACACCAGATGTGAGCTAAACTGCGAAGGCACCGATGGTCGAACGTAACTAGCCTCTTCATGTCCGCCGATCTTAGGGGCCAGGTTTCATAACCGTACAGTAGGGTCGAACGTACCGCTGCCTTGTACACTCTACCCTTCAGGGCATGAGTGATGTCACACCGCCGTCATAGGTGGCGAAGGTTAGCAAAAGCGCCTCGAGCTTTTGCTGTACGGTTCGTGATCTCGTCTTCGATCCCAAGGGCGCTGATACAACTTCCCAGATAGTTTAATTTTTGGAGGATTTCTAGCTGATCCTCACCAAGGATCAGCATATTAGGCGATCCCTGCCAATCTTTGAGGAACGCTTTGCACTTCGATGGTGCAAAGCAAAGCCCGAAGCGGCTGACAGCCAGTGCTAATCTGTCCAGCGGGGCTTGGCACGTCTCGGAGCCGTCACAGATGAGGGCAATGTCGTCTGCATACTCCAAGTCGAAAAGTCGTTCTCCTGGGAGTAGCTCCATACCTCCCATGTCATGTCCTGTAAATGCACTCCCCATGACTTCGTCAATAGCGAAGTTGAAGAGGAAACGTGACAACGGGCATCCGTGTCTCACACCGCTGGAGATATTGAAGGATGGCGACAGCTTGCCATAAGCCCTCATTCTACCCGTGCTACGCGCGTATAATGCTTGGATAATATTTACATATTTCTCGGGCACACCTTTCCTGAGTAGTCGATTCCAAAAGACACATCGATCAACCGAATCGAAGGCACCTTTGATGTCGAGGAACACGACTACGGTGGGTCGCCGATATGTGTGACGGTGCTCCAACAACTGACGCAAGGTGAAGATGTGGTCGATGCAGCCACGATCCCGACGAAACCCGGCTTGCTCCTCACGAATCTGGCTTTCACGATCACCAGTCAGTCTGTGAAGAATTATGGAGGTGAGTAATTTGGAGGCGATGGAGGTCAGACTGATTTCTCTATGGTTGCCGCATTCCGAACCCGAGTCTCCTTTGAAGATGGGAACAATAACGGAGCGGCTCCAGTCAGTTGGGACAGTCTCCTTCTCTCACAGTTTCACTAGTAATTCATGTAAAGCATCAACAAGTGCAGAGCCTCCGAATTTGAAGAGGGCTGGAAGTAGGTCATCTGGTCCTGTGGCTTTGTTCAACTTCAACAGTCCGATCTCACGTTCGACTTCTGCACGAGAGGGTGTATCCAAAGGGACAGCCCACGGAGGAGGGCGATCAGTGACCGGCGAATCGAACAATTCTAGCCGATTAAATTGCTTTTCAACATGCTCAGCCCAACGCTTCAAACGTTTTGACAAATTGTGGATAGGTTGTCTACTCTCGTCAAGTATAGTTTCACTAACACCAGGCCTCCTGTTGCCTGTTTCCCGTATCAGACGGAATAACTTGTGATGGTTGCCAAGGGCAGCGGCCACTTCCGTCTCTGACGCACGGTGAGACCACCAAGATTCGCGGTCTCTCTTCAGCTTAACACGGTGTTTTGCCCGGAGCTCTTTGCGAGTTTCATGATTCTACAACAAGTGATCGATTTCCACCTCAATGGCTGGCCTAAGAGAGTTACAACGCCGGAGCTTCAACAATTCCACCAACGAAAGGAAGCACTATCAGTCGTCAGAAATTGCCTGCTGTTCTCAGATCGCGTCGTCATTCCTCACATCCTTCAAGAGAGCGTCCTCCGACAATTTCATACTGGCCACCCAGGAATGAATCGCATGAAATCACTGGTACGAAACTATGTGTATTGGCCTTATATGGATTCCCAGATCGAGAATTTAACCAAGGATTGTCCGCGATGTGCCAGTGTATCTAAATAATCAAGGAAGACGGAAGTGCAATCCTGGCCAATAACAAAGGAGCCATGGTCAAAGGTACACGTCGACTTTGCAGGCCCAATTGACGGTCATAAATTTCTCATTGTTGTCGATGCCCACAGTAAATGGCCGGAGGTGATTCCAATGGTGAGAACTACCGCAGCAGCCACTGTCTCCGCTCTCCGACAGATATTTTCTCGTTTCGGTGTTCCCCACAAGTTGGTTTCGGACAATGGTACACAATTTATCTCATCTGAATTTGTCATCTGTCGCAGAAACGCGATCGTCCACGTAAGGTCTGCACCTTTCCACCCACAATCGAACGGGCAAGCGGAGCGCTTTGTGGATACACTCAAAAGAGCTTTGCTAAAAATGAAGGGGGAAGGTAACTTGGAGGAGATTCTTGACACATTTCTTCTGACGTACCGCACAACTCCGAATCCGCAGACACCGAACGCCCTATCTCCTGCTGAAACCTTTTTCAAAGGAAAAGGAAAAAAAGAAGAGGAAAAGGAAAGGTGCCGCATGATGCCCTCAGACCCAGGAAGGATCAGTTACTGTCCCGTAACTATCAGACGGGGCGTCAATTCAACATCCGAAACGGTGCTCGGGAGCGAAGCTTTAATGTTGGTCAACAACTTCTGGCCAGAGACTATCGCATCCACTATCCTAAATGGGCTATGGGCCATGTGTTATACAAACGTGGTAACGTGATCTACGGTATCCAGGTTGGGACGGCAATTTGGGTAAGACATGCCAATCAGCTGCCAGAGGCACGGAATGGCGAACAACTACAAAAACAAGTACCAGCAGCGCAGTTACCTCTGAACATACTGACCGACGCGGGTGAAGCGAAGACTCTCCAACATGCCCCAACACAGCAAACACAACCTTCTTCCTGAAATCTAGCAGCACAGACGCCGAAGCGGCGATGCAAATTCGTGTCATCCATGTAAGTCAACCCCAAGCTGAAATCGTACAACACAACTCAAAGGGGGGAAGTATTAGGAAGGAATACGCGAGTCGAACAAGCCACGACTCCATCGCGGCGGCCGGCTATCCAAACTCATCCGCTCTGATTGGGGCGAACAGAAGCCAACCAGGAGAAGCGGCCAATGAATGCTAGGTCAAAGTTCCTTTATTGGCTGTAAGTTAACCTTTCCAGAGCTTTCCACGGTCCCTTTAAATACTATTCACGAACGTTCCATTTTACCTTTATATTGAACGGTGTGATTTGCAAATTTATTCCTGTTGCTCTGTTCGTCCGATCCGGTCTTCTCTCTGTCCTGTGGGGGGCCAGCGATTTCGGGTTTGATTGAGAATCAAGCGTCCATTCAGGCGAGGGACGAACACTTCACCATCAATACAAGCAAAACTGTCTGTCTCTTTCATCCTTCACCGGAGGTGCAATCTGCAATGGTTCCGTGAAGCAGCATTGGTGATGACGTATTGGAAACCACCTCCCGTTTTTGTTATCTTGAGAGTGTGATTTCGACTGATCAGCAGCTATACAGTGAGTTTCGGATCCGCGTCTCGAAAGCAGCGGTGGCATTTGGGAAGCTAGAGTACCGAGTGTGGAAAAATCATCAGCTTGCCGTTGACACGAAGCTGCTGGTGCATAAATCCATGGTGCTGTCCGTTCTTCTATGCGGTAGTGAAACGTGAACGATGTACCGGCGGGATTGCGATATCTAGAGCGGTTCCATCAACAGTGTCTTCGAAGATTTCTGTGCATTGGTTGGTGCGACGGAGTTGCAGACACGGAGATGTTGCGCCTAAGTGGTATGTATGTAGTGGACTGCATCCTAGTGCTCAGACACTTGAGATGGCTCGGTCTTGTGTGACGTATGGATTCGACGTGCATACGGAAACAGCTGTTATAGGGTCAACTGAGTGTTTGGAAGCGACACGTGGGAAAATCGACGCTTCGTTACCAGGACATGATCAAAGTGAGCATCTCACGTTCTAATCTTGATTGCAGGTCATGGGAATCGAAAGCGGTTGATCGGCTTGCATGGCGCGATTGGATCACGAAGGCAGTTGCCGAGATGCGGGAGAAAGACCTCATACATGCAGAGAAAAAGCGGCAAGTGCGGAAACAACAGGCGCCGTTTGGTTGTACTCCATCGACACCGAGCGCATGGTGCTGTAGTACATGCGGTCGCGAGTGCCTGAGTCAGGCAGGCCTAATGAGCCATGAGCGACGTCACTCGGGACCAGCACCGAAGCGACGACGGGTCCTGCGGAGAACGTAGGCAGAACCGGCGCAGCGTTTGTAGGTATCTTGCATTCGATTTACTAACCGCTTGCTTGCATGATGGGTCTCTTTATTTCACGTGTTGGGTTTGCTATATTGTCCTAATGCTTTTTTATCTCATATTAATGCCTACCTGAATTATCTTCTATAAACTTGCACACGTCGCTTAAGCTAATTATAGTTAATTTCGATAACATTTTCGAGTTTGTGGCATTTGCTTAAAATATACTCTCTGACCTCTTGAAGTTATCGCAGACTTGTTCGTAACCAATTTATTTCATATGCTCATTTAGTGAAGTGTTATGTCGCCGTATCTGTATGCATTATTCGCGTTATTTTATTTGATATCGTCGTTTCAAGTGATTGGCTGTTGCTCGATATCCCCGGTGTGGCTGCGGTTGATGTGCATATTGACAAGGTGCCTAGATGTCTATTACCCAATATCTCGTCCATTCGGGCTCCAGGAAACAGTTGGTCGTTGCTGGAGGGAACGCGGTGCACGGTCCTTTTGGCCATCCTAGGCTCGGACAGTGGTTTCATGCACCCAATTTGGAGTGGACTACGGTCCAGCCACCGCCCTGTATGCGATTGATTCCCCTAATAGAGAATGCTTGTGGTTGCCTGTAAAGGAGCGTGGGCCAGCTCCGTTGATGAAACGTGGCTCCCATCCACATGCCTCCTGGTCTTATTCCTTTGGTTTTACACTGGATATGGGGTGTGTAGTTGGAGCTGTGGGTGGTGCAGCGCAAGCCACCCATGGTCCCTCTGTAGGCACAAGCGTCCTGTGGATGCCACAGTTACAAGCAAATCCGAAACCGGATGCCGCCATCCTTATAAATAAATAAATAAATAAATAAATAAATAAATATATATATATATATATATATATATAGCAAAAGTAGTTAAGTGCGGTGTAGCAGAAGAACGGTCCATGGTTTTGTCAGTGGGCGTGATACTACCCGGCTGTCCAAACCAAATTAGGGAGTTGTCTTAGGAAACACCGCCGCGAGCCTTTGGCGAAATAGCCGACCCGCAAGGCAGCGGAGCGAATTCAGGAAATCACACCGGCTGGGAGCCGGTGACCGAGTACTCATTTATACGCTTTTCTTTTGGTGGGTTATCAGACTGGGACCCAATCCTCCGCACAGATGGTAGCACATACCAACTGGAGAGCAATGTTCTACCGAGGTGAAGCAATGGGTAGTGACTTTATTTAGTGTCCGAGTACACATCCGCTACGTCCGCAGTGCTTAGACGGATAAATGTGACTTTTTATGGGCAGAACGCTTGCCAGGGGGCGAAATCCCCACCAGGTCCTGGAACACTTTGCTAGAATGTAGTAAAACCCGCACCACCCAAGCTGACTCCACGTGGAGATGTGAGTAAACCAGCCTCAAGCTTCCGTACAAACATGTGAACAGCCTCCGGGTTGCGACGTTTGGTGCTTCCCCACTCTTCTCAGCAAATGAATGTGCTCAAACCGCCGAGGGTGCAACCAACCTTCTACGACTCCAATATGGCCCAGTATTTTGACGCGTCACCAGCATGCGTCACCTACCAGTTCCATTCCTCCAGACATTAGTAGTTTCACACGTCACGTTTAGTTTAGTGACCGTTTTGAGGAAGCTGTCATCGCGCAACCATAGTTCTCCCCGTGGTTACAACATCCTATTGAAAGCACTGCATTTAGCAGCTGCGAGGACAGCAGAGCCACTAACCCGCTTTTTCCATAGACCCTTTGGTGAAAAGCAGGTTCCTAAATTGTGGAAGCAGGGTATCATTATTCAAATTTTCAAGGGTGGTAGCCGTTCGGAGCTTGCCAACTATCGCTCGGTTATTCTCCCCTTGGTGATTTCAAAAGTGATGGAGTCGATCAGAGCTGACGCACTCATGGGTTATCTAGAAAGGTCTAACATCATAGTACCGGAGCAACAAGAATTCCGACAAGATCGGTCATGTACTACCAAGCTACTGATTGGTCATGGAAGTTGGACACGAATGGCCGATTGTGGGATCGGAAGCGATATCATTCACCTCGAATTTTCTAAAGCCTTCGACCGTATTCTCTTTGCCGAAAGCCGCCAACGTACCGAATTGGGACCCGGTCTTTCGATGGATCAAAAATTTCCTTCTTCAGCGGCGGCTTCAGGTTCGGATTCAGGGCTCATTTTCTGATCTTGTTGATGTGGACTGCGGTGTTCCATAAGGGTCAGTATTTAGACTGCTCTTATACTTGATCTTCATTAACGACTTGGTGCGCGTCACCAGGTGAAATTTCCTGATTTGCCGATGACATCAAGATATGGCAAGTGATTGGTTTTCAGAACAAGCATGATCTGCTGCACCAAGAGTTAGACCGTGCTTCTGAATGATTAGAGACAAATCTACTTCAATTTAACGCGGACAAATGTAAGACTGTACATGTACACCACAAGCCCACTTACGCAAGTAAACTGAAACTACATGTTGGAAACCGACTCATGAGAGCGCGATCTCGGGGTGGTGATACAAGACGATTTTGGCTGTTCAACGCATCCTTTGTGGGCATCCAAAACCGCTAACCAACATGTTGGTCTCTTAGGGGTGGTTCAACCCATCCATCTTTCCCCAAAAGCTCAATGCATATGTGGGGCCCTGTGTAGAGTACGCGATTCTTGCCAGACAATCTTGCCCAAACCACAAGCTGGTTGCACTGGAGACCACACAACGAAGGGCAGCCCAAAACGTAAAGAAATCATTCCATTTGCCATGCCATCTGCGACTGGAAACTGTAAGAGTATGCAGCGGAACATTTTGTGATCTACGGGTGGACCCAATTCTGGTGTACCGGATCTCGAAATATCCCGTTCACGCCTGCGAGCACCTGAAACTTATCTGCAATACATAACAATGAAAGGTGAAACTTGTTACTCAATATTATGACTGGAATGCCGCCGGAATTATTTTCTCTTACATTTTGTCGGCCGTGGGACACTCTTTCGATCTTCGTCATTTCTGTGCTCACGCTACCTATTTTAAACAAGACTCGACGATGTAGCATACTATATGCATTACTTGACCTGAATTACATGCATCGAGTGAAGAAGAGACGCCTACAAACATTGTGCTCACCAGCCACCATGCAATTTTTGTTAGCGGATATACATATGTGTACACGTATTTAATATGGTGAGTCCACAAATGCGCGTTTCACATCGATGTAAGTGCATTTTGAAGTTATGTAATGCGCACAAACCATCCAATGGTGCCGGTAAGGCTATGGCTTTTTATCCGTATTATACCATTGTGCCATTGTTATCCTCAGAGGAGGAACTACATTCATCAACCAGCTAGCTAGCTTCTACCGGCGCGTGTCCATCACCGAATAGATCGATATGTGTAGCACTTCTCTCGTATACCTCTCTGATGACACATAAACTTGTGGTACACTAGAGCCACGGAACTTCCAGGTGTTATAAGTATCTCCGTCGCGCAAAATTGCTGACGGCGAATTTCCAAAGGAAGAAGTACATGGAGCTCGAACACATTCACTTCTTCCGCTCTGTCAAGTCGGCCAAAGTTATTAGCATCATTCAGGAAGATACTTCTCATCTTGACGTATTCATACTTAGTTGTAAGTACAAATGCTGAGCTGTGCCGGGAATAACTGCAACCGCATCTTTAGCATACAGTCTTTGTAGCGAACTAAGCTGTCGAGACAAAAGTATGCACTTTGATTCCCGGGCTATCTCAGTCACCTTATTCGTAAACTATGTAGTCTTATTAGTGCTAGCTGGTTGAAGCTGTTTTACTTGACGAGAGGATACTAACTACATGTACCAATCGAAGTTCGTCTTCTTATTGTGCTTTTCTAACAGATATCAGTCCAAACTCTGTGCTTGCTAGCTCTTATCCCATAGTTAGGTTGCGCTGAGTAGTGGCCTCCCAGATATTTTTAAAAGCTGTCGTTTGCCATATCACAAGTATATATGCAATGGAGATGGTGGTTACGACGCGCTTCGTGCCCGTCCAGACACTCATTCGGGGGAGTCTCAACAGTGACTAGTCCTGTTAGAATGAAACGTTCGTCTGGTAACCTCCCAGATGTAATAGAGTCTGCTTGGACGGGAGCTGACTAGATTGAACACTTTACAAACTACATCGAAAGCATCCACTCAGTAGTTTTGGTCACTGTCAGCTTAACTAGCTCTAAGCCCTTGCTTGTCTTTGCGTTTGAACAATTGTGTATTTGCTCTTCGTTTTGGGTACGCCGTTATGTTTCGAACACTGATGTGGTGTAGAAACTAGTCCCCGCTCAGTGCCGTCATGATCGCTGTGAATGTTGCAGGATCAGAACGAAAAAGTAAAAAAAGGTTGGATGCAATTGCACCCTGACTTTTTACTACCTAAAGGAGGTGACTGGATCCTGCGTATACTCACTCCGGTCATCAATCCTACTTTTTCTTTAAGCCATTCTAACAAGACTGCGACTGCATCTGGACGTATGTATAGATTCGTCGCAGTTAGACTCAGGCAAACAGCCACACACATCAATGAAAGCGCTAGACAGCTGTTCCGTCCTATTGAAGCTCGTCAGTAACACGCACCCACTGAATCCTGCTGGATTCGAACCCGCTCTTGCGAGCCATCGACTTATGTCACTGAGCCATGAGCGACGGCAGCGGACCGCCATGACGGGTATCTAATTGCGATATAGCGCGGCTCATCCTCCACTGTCTTGCATGTTGTGAATGTGTAGAGGACAGGGCTGGCCCCCAGAGCAACGACTTCCTTTGCAAGCCGCCACCAATCGAGGTGGCAAGTATGCTGCTAAGGGATGTAATTTGGATGATGTTTGTGGACTTTTTGAAAGGGGAAACTGGCTGCTAAACATGCCGGTAAAGGAATTATGGGAAATCACTCAAAATCTAGATGTAGCGCTACTTCTTGGTAATGTCACTGAAAACACTTATCCGAAATAAGTAACAAGATATTTGAATCAAGGATATGTTTTCAATCTTCCATCAATCTTCCTTTGCCGAGCATCATCGTGGGGGAAAGCTGTATTGCTTAACTGCACAGAGGTAACATGCCTTGTTAATAAAAGGGCGAATGCTCTGTTACTACATGTGAGTTCCCTTAGGATACCGTTTATGCTTGAGCTGTCCTTTTGTGACTTTACAAGTATGGATACGCAAGTCAGTGTGATCTAACTACATGTTAACTTTGCCCTTCTGGGTAAGACTTGGTTGAAAACTTTTCAACGCGTTATCGTAGGCCAAACAATAAGGACTTTTGACAGCATACGTTAGGTACAGGTGCAGCTGTCCGCACCTCCGCTTTTCTTCTGTCATTAATCTCCCGTGGTTCATAACCACTGGGAAAATATGGTAGGTCCTTCCAATTTAGTGAACCATAAGCTCCGTGCATGGAGCCACATTCAACCCGTGTCATCTGCTATTCGTAGTTATTTCGCCAACGCTCACTACGATAGCCCGACATATTCGCACGGACACACTGTAAGCTATCAGCATTATGATGCCGTCAATCTAGTGTGCTGAACATTATATCACCTGTATTTCTCCCACTTGTTCACGT